>OY728166.1:53227927-54471452 GCA_963277665.1 Viscum album
ACTTCATGTCTTTCACCTAATCTCACAGGTGATGTTCTCCGTGTCTAGCACCCAAAATCCCGTTCATTATTTAAATCATAAATTAATTAATCATGTTTTTTAGTTAGTTCAATATTAATTAACCACAAAAAATTCCTGTTATTTAATTCTCCAATCAAATAACCATTCAAAATATCAGCATTCAATAATTAAATAACCAATTATTTATTCTTGTTCCCAAAAGTACAACATGATAATTAACTCAACATTTAATTATCCCAACATCTCATTCTTTTCATTTGTAATTAATTTAAAAATTAATTATCCATATCTCTCATTATAATTTAAAACTTTACCAAACATAATTTATTATCACATTTAAATATTTATTCAATATCCAATCATCAAAACCTTTTAATTAATTCATAATTTTGATTAATGCATTGCGATTAATCAATTCATCAATTAATTTATTTAATCACATCGCATTAACCAATTCATTAATTGATTAATCATTATCAAAATTAAATTGTAATAATTAATCTACCCATTAATTATTCTCAAATTACAATTTATATTTTGAAAATTATCATGTCATGTAATTATCCCATATTCACAATTTTCAATATTAAATCAATGCCACTATTTTAAAATTCACATTTTATTAATTAATACTTCATTTAATTATCCACACAAATTAATAAATTTAAAATAAATTTAATCACTTTAAATATATAAAATACATATAATGTTTATATCGGCTCATTATACACAACTCAGGTGGTGGGTTCTTATTACAAAAAAAATGTGACATTGTAATTTAACGAAACATGTAATGCACTGAAAAATTCAATCCATCCTTGCAGTCAAATTTATCAAAAGCAGTAAATAAACAACTATTGTGTTTTATTTATTTGAGGCATGGTTGAGAAATATACCATAAGAAATTGGATAATGCAATGCTTCCAAAATGTAACTGCAACTCGCTCATGCATGCGCACTTCCACAATAACGCACGTGCAAAAATGGAATTGATCGCATCACCCTATCACAAAACTGTCACCCAAAATTAGTGTGATAGGGACAAACGCACACCAAATATTTATCTAGAACTCATATAAACAAAGAAAACCTAAAATAAGGGGTCAAAACCCAATAATGACTATATGAAGATTACCTGAACATGATAGAAGCAAACCAACCCAATCTGAACTGCTTCACCTTTAGCGGCGATCATCGGAACATGGAAAAACAGGTCCCAACACACCTTCCACACCATCCTTGAACTTGAGGAGTAAGGAAGACAGATCAAACTCAATGCTAGGGTTTCAGCATAATATATTCTAGGAGAATGAGAGTTAAGAAGACCTACGCGAAGAATGAATCATGCAGATAAGGATATACATCAATGAGACAGACAACATCCGTGAAGGAACCACCACGATCTGATGCACAAAGAGGGAACCGAGATGAGTGGGTGGAGTGAAACCCTTGGGAGAAGAATTGGGGGGTGCATCCAACCTACTGTGTAGATTTACCGCACTTTATCCCTTAAATAAATTAAAATTTTAATTTAAAAAATAAAAACTTATATAATAATAATAAGAATAATAATATACCCTCTTTCATTATTTTTGATATTATTAATCGATTTACACACCACTTAGATAAACCCCAACTCCCCATTAATTTACATTAAATTAAATTCTCCTATAACAAATTTAATTAAATAAAATCTATATCTTAACTCATTTAATTATATTTTCCTTCAAAAAAATTAATTAATAAAAATCATACTCATCGTTATTTAATTAAATTATATCAACACAATTTAATTAAATTAAATTATTTTCACATCAATAAATTAAATTCTTCTTGAAAATTATTTTATTTAAATAAAAATTCTCTTTCACAACTAATTTTAATAATTTTCTCAACCTCAATTAAATAAAATAAAACATTCCTAATAATAACCATGATTATCATTTAATAAAACAATTCACTGACAAAACCCAAAACTCCCCAAATATATTATTATTATTATTATAATTATTATCAATCATTAAATAACATCAATAATAATATTAATCTCATCATTGTTATTAATATTCAAACATTCATTTATTAAAACAATTAATCCCAATATATGTATTTTCTTTGAGAAACCCCAAAGTACCTATTTATTATCGTCATAAAAAAATGCCTCTTTATCAAACTCCTACTCACCAATAAACTCAATTTAGAAAATGTTTATAAATAATGATCCTTCGAAACCCCCAACACCCCATTTAGAAATTATTTTAATTAAATCCCCTTCAATTTATTTTACATAAAATATAAACACCATTACTTAATTAAATTCCTGAAACTCAATTTAATTAAATAAATCTCCAACCAGTATTATTTAAATAACTTATTTTTCCACTTTAAATAAATAAATTATCTATTTAAATACTATTTAATTAAATCATTTTCCACTCCATTTAATTAAATAAATAATAAAATCAAATTAACCATTATAAAACATAATGATCAATAATTAATTCACCCAATTATTTATTCTTGGATCAATGTGAAATTTGACAATAAACCATCATTTAAGTTGACTTTTCCACATTACTTAATTAAATTTGTTTATAAACACGAATTCAATAAATTTAATATAATAATAATAATAAATTATTCAACATTTTTATTATCATTATCACATTCATTTGTTAAAAATTCGTTGATAAACCCCAATGATCCCGAATAAATTCACTTTGACCATTATTTAATTAAATTATCCTTTTGACATAGTTAATTTAAATAAAAACATCCTTTCACGTCAAAAAATTAAATTCATTCATAACCATAAATTTTATTATATAAAAAATCCATTTCACAACATTTTATTAAATTCATTTTTCCTTGAATTTAATTAATTATTCAAAATAATAATAATAATAGCATATTTATTATTATTATTATTAATATTAAAAACACTTGTATTTAAATTAATTAAGATATACATTAGAAAACTGGGTATCTTCATGGTCTGACCGACACGGTTTGACCAACCATGTGTTGTCCAACATCAACGCTTGAATATGGTTCAACACAAAAAACATTATTCTGATTACCACATTAAAAATATTCAACTTATCAATTATTTACAGAAAATAAAAAATTCCATTAGAATTTTATGCGGTTTAAAAACATGAAATCATAGACATAATCATGGTCGACTATTGCAACTATTCATTTGAAGGATGTTATGAAATTTTGATTATTGAGTTGTTTATTTTCTACATTACTGTATATATCAATGATAAGTTAAAAGGTTCCACTAGGAAGGTGATACAAAGGTAATTTCTTAGAATCACCACTAAATAAAGACTCACTATTGTATTTACCTTTTTAAATTTCCATAGGGTATTCTATAACCTAATGACAGATAAATTTTTTGGAGAAGGTAATATAATGATTGGACTTGACTTCATTATTTGCTATATCATGTGTGATGTTGTTAAAAAATATTTCCCCATCGTTTTTTCCCATGTTTGTACTTTTGAAGTAGCAGCTACTATTATTTAACTTCACAATCCTTAATCTAATATTCTAACAAGTGTTGGGTGACGATATTCTTTTAGAACATGTTCCATAGTCCAAAATAATGTTTTTAGGGCTAACTACCACAAGGGGATTATAATAAATGGTGTATTACTATTTATATTGGGTGACACATTCAATGATTTAATAGCTTATCTAATGAGTCTATTAACTTCTCAAATTACTGTAGAAGTGTATTTTGATTTTTTGGGATGTGGAGATCATTATAGGCAATGTTCATGGTTTTACCACAGCCCAAGTTTATTTTTCATCCATGTGTGATGACATTGCACATTTCTTTGGGGGACCATTATATTGAATGAGTAGTTATTGAGATTTCAAGACCACCCAGATGTTAAAAAAGAGTGTTTAATTGTGGAAAAATATATCTCTTCATCCCTTTATTTATACATGGTGGATGCTTCATATATGATTTAATAAACATTCCTTTGGATATTAATAATGATTTTTTGTTAGTGATTGTGTAATATTTTAAAATTAATATTCCGCACCATCTTAAGATTATCAATATTAACCTATAATCATTTCTCATTTATATTATTTTAGTATTTTCTAAAATGGTATTGGCCGATGGTTAAAGAATTTTATATAACTATAATTCTATCTTATCCATTTCTACAGATATTTTTTCATCATCAGCCACATTCTTAATAAAGGTATCATATCCTTTTTCAATTTATATCGGTCATATTAATGTTACATTGAAAATAGATATTATATGACATAGTAAATTTTAAATTTAACTCATATTTAAGTGATCATGTGTTCAAAAAGACAATGATTTCCATTTCATAGCATCCATCAACTATGGTGGGGCATTATTAGTCACCAATGTGGTCTGTGTTGAGATAAATTATAGCCATATTAGATCCACTTCAAAATATTCTAACATTAGTTTTATTAATATTAATATTAGTTTCTAGACTATGATACACATATGATTTTATATGGGATACTTTTCTAGTCCATACTTTGGTGTATAAGAAAAAATAACGTTGAGCCTTGCACAATAGGCCTAATGGAACCTGGAGTATAGATAAGGATCTAGATCCACATGAAAATGTTTATATGATGTATCCACCTTGGTGTTTCCATGAAAATGACTCTACTCATTTATGTATGACATAGCCTCTGACCATTATAAATGTTATAATGTTAATTTCCCTAACAGAAGAACCTTGTAAAAAATATATATGGTTAGGTTGTTCTTAGGATTTGGCCTATACTGTTATCCCATAATTCTGTTTCAGAAATGTTTTTTGGAATATATGAAATTTACATAAATAAATATTTTTTATACTCATATTAAATTTTTTTTATATATTCTGTAAAGAGTATTGAATAGAAAACTCCAACTTCATAGTTCATTTTGGAACTATAAGTTCTACATTGATGTTGAATAAACTTTATCTTATTTCTAGGACCCATTTTAGGTCTTATATGTGTATTTTATTTAATTTTAATTTTTTGTATTATTTTTTTGCACACCATATTTTCTACAGTTTTGTGTGTGAGGTGATGAAAAACCCTTCTCCACATTAAAATAATTCGAATGAAGGGATTAGAAGGAAGTAGTATTTGAATCAACATTAGAGGATGATGAATATTAAGGGATTAGAATGTTATTTCTAGGGAGCATGGATCATCAGCATTTGGCCTTAAATTATATATGACTTTCCTATATAAAGAGATTTTTATTTCAATTTTTATGTCATCCTTTTTTATTTCCATTTTCATATTTTCTTATGAAATTTGGGTACTTATAGGGTGGTTCATGGATGATGAGGATTAGTTTGTAGTGAAGCAGAAAGAATCATGCCTTCTGGGGGAATGTTTCGTCTATAAATCTTGATCATATTGTGATTAGTTGACTAACACATGTCACATAATTAATTGACATGATACATCTTCAATATATAAAACCAATAGTGTGTTCTGTATATGAAAATTCTATATATGAACCCTAAGTACAAGACTTAGTGTGTAACCAAGTACAAGGCTAAACACACTGTATGAAACACACCAATATTTTTATGAAATAGATTTTCTAAATAATATAATTTTTTTGATACCATGCATTGAATGATACACATTATTAAGCTACGCTACACGCAACACTAGGTTAAAAGTGTTACAAACGACAATGAGTTCTATGACCCCCTCCCTCTAAGAATACCCTTATTCAAAATCATTCTCCCAGATTACCATATCTTCAAAACCAACCCCATGTGTACAAATATGCCTATAACTACATCACCACACATACCATGGAAAAACATAATTACAGATTTAACATGGAATCAATTATTTAATTCCACTTATAAATTTAAGAGTTATCATAGAAATTGTATGATCCGTTCTCATCCATTTATTATCCAAATATACATGTTTATCTAATTTTTATATATAATCTTTTAACAAAAAATAAACAAAATGCATTCCACAAACCATCTGTTGTGCACACAAGGACCCCCTATGGTCATTATTTTCATTGGGTAGTTATCCCATATGAATATTAATATAATTAAATAATATAATATAAAAAACCATCAAGATCATGTATTACATTCCATATCCTTGTGTATATTTGTTTTAAAAAAGAATCTATTATCATTATTACTCTATAACCAACCATCTTCACAAGGATAACATCTATATTCCAATATTTCCCAATTCACAAATATGATAGAATAAATAAATACTACCTAGAATAAAGGTCAATCATCACATTTTTTTGCACAAAAAATAGGGGCTTGTGTGTAGTAAGAAATTCTCAAGGGAATCAAGAACCTACTAAAGCTACATGGCCACCAGACTCCTGCTGGAAGAGGGATTCAGAACATCTCATATCAAGGGAAATCAAAAATAAATGGACAAGGGGAAAGTTATATTGGATTTATTATGATCAAAATAGAGTCAATGGATTACATACAGTATTAATTTTCAGTTCAAGATTGATTAGAACAAGACCAAATGTTTTGAAAATTTAAAATTCCCTAAAACATTGGGAATTAAATATATGATTTATTCACATTGATTTGGTCTCAAATAATTTTCAATAAAGCATTAAATATTTTTAGGTCATTGAAGGATACAAAATGGAAAAGTTGTAAAAACATGAAGCACTGTTCATGATCACCACAAGACGAGGTGATGCTAGATGAGGCACCACCGAATGAGGCACTACCAGCAGTGAACTACTAGACAAGTTACCACCAGCGGGGCACTTCTAGATTGGGAATCTCTAGTGAGCCACCTCCATACAAGTGATAGCCTTGGAAACACCACCAGGGTGAGGCACCGCTAGTATTCCACTGTCGGACGAGAAACTGCCAGAGAGCCGCCACCAATGTGAGACACCCCCAGTGAGTCAACACCCGAGTGAGACACTACTTGAAAGACACAACAACTGAACCCCTTCCAGGGTGATACACGACAAGGGTGAGCTACCAGTAGTGACACATTTCTATATAAATACACTTTCATGGTGAGAAACTATTTTCAAGACATTGTTGGGATGAGACACCGTTAGAAGACATAGAGAGTAGTTAATTTTAAAAAAGTGTTGAAATGAGTCCCCAATGACTCCTAAGACTCATTGTACACAAAATATCCCCAAAATTAATGGACATTAGGGTCAGGTCCATTACATCAGATACCTCCCATACTATCCTTTCCCTCGATAGTTCAAAAACCAACTTGAAACCAAACAGAGGAAGGTTCCAAAATAACATAAATAATGATACCTCTAAAGGATATTGTTTCAAATGAAACATTACTACCAACTAAACACAGTAATGTTCAATGATAAAGAACCTTTTATTGTTTTAAATCAGTATTTGAAACCTCTGCATCCAAGAAAACCACATACAACACCTAAAATCCAGGACTTACCATTATGGTTGTTGACATGTCGGCCAAAATTCCCAAAGAACACAGAATAAACACAAGAACCACACCATACAAAACACACGAATTAGATAATTCCATCCTCCATGTTATGATAAATTCTACTCTTGACGGAACTAACTTGCGTCGTAAAATTTTAATCTCATTGCAAGATAATGCATCTCGATTAGTAATGTAGTCCTCCTCTTTTTACATTTTAGGGCCTTATTAAAAATCAATGCACACACATCACAATCAAAGGGAAAAAATTATCTCATAAAGAAATAAGGAAACAAACATCACATTACAAAGAAAAACATAACAATGAAAAAAGTCAAAACAACTTTGGGTACTGGGCTCATATCGTCATTTATCACTCCCAGGAACTCTCCTAATTGAAACCATGACTCCACAACACATGAACCAAAGGAATGGTCCATTCAAATAGCATCATCTCTTGGAGATCCTGGATCTCTATAGGCTGCTCCACAAATGTCACATCATCCGTGATATCTAACTCTCCCATGTCAATGGCATGGGAATCAAAATGAAGATATAAGAAAATCTTAGAGATTGAAATACGTTGTGAATCCTATCTAACCATAGTGGAAACTCCAATTGATGTTCCACTTTTCCAACTCACCCCAATAACTCAAAGGGGCCAAAAAACCAAGGAGACTTCTTACCCCATCTTCCAAACCTATGCTTCCAATGTTGAGGGGAAAACGTCATGAACAAGTAGTCTCCGACCAATAAATACAAGGGCCTCCATTTGCAATCAACATTAGTCTTCGTCCAGTCCATCAGTTTGTTCATCCTATCATGAATAAGTTGAATCAATTCTATTATTCTCTATAATACATTGAGACCAAGAATAACTCTCTCCCCAACCTCTATCAATGATAATAGAGAATGACCTAGTCTTTCAAAAAATTCCTTAAAAATATACATGATAATTGAAGAATGATAGCTATTATTATAATAAAACTCTATCAAATATTGTTTTCATACCCAGGATCCACCAAAGTCCAAGGAGGATTCCCACAACAAATCCTAAAATTATATGATAGCATGTTCTGTCATCCCATCTTTTTGAGAGTTGAATATAGTGGTGAGGAATAATTGTGTTCCAAAAGAATATTGTAATCCCCTGTAGACTCGTGAGCTAAAGTATAAATCATGATCTGAGAAAATGAACCTCATAACTCCATTAAACCACACCACCTCGTCCATGTACCTCTTATACAAATCATGCAATACAACCGACTCCTTAATCTCTAAGAAGTGATCTGATTTCATCCACTAATCCACTAACACCAATATAACATCAAAAACTCCTTGATCTCTATGTAAAAATATGAAAAAAATCAACTGATATTTCATTCCACTTCCAAACTATAAAATCCATGGGCTAAAGTAAACCACCTGGAACATTATTCTCAACCATTATATTGTGGAAAACTATAAATCATGCAACAAACTCCACCAAAATTAATTTATCATAGGGAATCAAAAAAATGTATCATTAAGCCTTGATACATCATCCAAACTCAAGGGTGTGGCACCAAAAGATATATATAAAACTGAAAATGGAATCTATCATGAATCTCCTTAAGAACAAACAAATTACCATGAAACATTATATAATATTTACCATCTTCAAACCATTATTTTGGATCATCACCCTATCCAACACGATCATGCATCACCTATACCCCTACATATCCCTATTGAGACTCCTACACTTGTTGAATTAGAGATGATATCATTGTCAAATTAAAAAACATCCTCTACCTCAATCCACCTCTTCATCTAAGTGGAAGGATTCCAACTCCTTTATTACTCCCTAAGAATATGGAGATTCACAAGCAACCTCATTATTTTACATTATGCTTATTGAATCATCCACAACATTCCCCTTATTAATGTATAAGAGATCTCTAAATAAATGTCCTGAAGAAAATCCACCCACCTCCACTGTCACAATTTCAAATTAGTCTTGGAAAAGATGTACCTCAATCTATTCTGATATGTGCAGACCACAAAGTGCTCCCCAATGAGGTAATGCCACCACATCTATAATGAGAAAACAACTAATTTTAGCTTAATATCATGGGTAGAATTATTAAATTCATGGGGATATAACATCCTATACCCATATGATATCACTCCCTACTTCTACAACTGCAAGCATCCTGAGAATAAATGGGAAGCATCACCAAGCACATCAACCATCACCGCTTCCCTAAGAAATTTGAGCACTGGGGAACTGACCAAATTCCTCTGTGGGTAGCTTAATGCTTCTTGGAAGTGATCACTCCAAATAAAATGGTTTTCCGTCCCATTCAAATATGTAAATGGGATGAAAATTATGAGAAATAAAGTAAAAACCTATGATAATATCATTTGAGAACTAGGAAACTATGAACCTCTTTCATGTTCTTGGGTGCTGCCTAATAAATAAAATCATCAATATTTTATGGGTCTACTTCGAATCTTTGATAAGACACCACGTTCCTGAGGAAATTTACCTCTCAGGTAAAAAGCATATTATCGAACAACTATCCATAGTGTTGGTGGCATTGAAGAACCTATAAGACAGTTTATAGATTCTTGATGTTCTCGTCCGATGACTTTGAGTATATGAAGATATCATCAATGAATAAAATGATGAACAAGTCCTAGAACTCATAGGTCTCAGTGTTCATAAGCCCCATGAACCTAGAATGTGTGTTCGTAATAAGGAATGGAATGACTATAAACTTTAAGTGCCCATACCTTCATATGAAAGAAGTCTTCAGGATATCACCCTATTTCCCCCATAACTAGTGATATCTAGAAAATAGATCGATCATAGATTCCAAATCACCCCTCTCAACTGGTCGAAAAGATCATCTATCCTTGTAAGTGTTTAATGGTTCTTGATTATCACTTGATTCAACCTCAGATAGTTTATACACAACCTCATACTACCATCCATCTTCTTGGACAACAACACTAGAGCACCCCATGGTGATACACTAAGATAAATAAAACCCTTATTTATCAGTCCATCTAACTAAACCCTCAAATCCTACAACATTGAATGTTTCATCCAATAAAGAGCCATTGAAATTTTAGATGCATGGGGATTTAATTATATCCCAAACTCAATACCACATCGAGGGGGTAGTGTCACAGCATCCTTAGAGAATAGATCCAAGAACTCTCCAATGATCCAGGGAACCTCCACCATCTCAGTGTCCACTAATTCTACTAATAGATCATCCATAAAGGAAACAAGGGGCTCCACACCCTGAATCCCCTAATAAAAACCCCTCTCGCCAATGAAAATCACTTGTTGTCCATCCAAATATTGAAACATGAATATCCTCTCAAAGTACTCGATAATAGAATGTATGGATTATAATAAGATGATGATAAGGATGAAATCCTATTGTTGTAGCTATAACATGTAAATATCCCCACTGGACTGTTGCGGCCCCATCCTCAGTTATAATTCCCAACACACATCAAACAAGCTAGTATAGCCACTAACTAATGTAGTAAACAATCGGGGAATAAAATGATTCCATATGTCTATTCCCAGAGCATGGGAATGAGTGGGTGCTTTAACGGAGTGTGATGCTCCTGAAACAAAAAAAGGCAAGAATAATGGTACTGAAAAACTGATCATACCAAATACTTTTTCTGGCCCCTCTAGAACTGCTGCCTCCAAAATGTGCAACTAACCATGCCCATATCCTCTACCTTTATAATAATGACAACCTCCACAACCATGCTTAGATCATCGTCCATGAACATGAGGAATGTCCTATTTTCATCCTAAAAATACCCCATCTACCCTTAGTTGAGCAATGAACTACCCCTATTACTGAAACAGCCTTGATGTCAATTTCTATTAAGGATAGCTTTGAACATATCCTCCTCAACCAAATTGTGCTCATAGATCCACTTGACCCTAGAACGAAATATGACCATGAACCCCAAAATCAAAAAATACTACCAAAAAGACATTGGGAAATTCACGAAAACCACTGGAACTAGATGTCTGGAAAAGAGGATGTGGAGGTTGACCCCCTACTTCTCAAAACCCCAAAGGACCATGTTCATGTGACCTTCCACTGACAACCATGCCTCTCAAAAAACCCTACTAGATCCCCTCTCATGTAAAACCACCTCATGAGTGAATTTTCTCGATCACATCTACCTTCTCCTAAACCTCCAAATCTATTCATAATGAAAAATGAGTAAATGAACACCGATAAAAAGACATAGTGCCTGCTCATGACATATTGTACGAGACTCCTTGTCTAGAAAATGATCTGGGGAAAATTAATAAGGTCCTCAAACATGATCCAATGATCTTGTACTAATATGATCCCCTACTAAATGGAGAGTACCTCTGGCCTCTTCTCATCATTCATGGTCAAAGGGACGAACTCTTCCCAGATCTTCTTCTAAAATTAGAACCAAAAATTATCTTCCTCGTTCCACTATCCCAAATATTGTTTCGACCACTGATGTTTATTTCCCCATATTTGACTGGCTACCAAAGTAACCAAGTACCCCCTCAGGACCCCTATCGAACTGAAATCTATCTCATGCTCATCCAGCCAGCTCTCATTCTCCACGTCTGAAACACAACCCACATACATACCCAAATAATGCCGCTATAAATCATGTAAATTCCTCTACCACTAATCATCCTCATCAATTGGGTAAACCATACAGTGAACAACCTGATTAGACTATAGAACCTTAACTGCCTGAGCCCCACACAGATGATTACAATGAGCCATAGATGAAAGGTAAACATGGATTTCCTAATCCTGATTTGTATATAATCATGAATAAGATTTATTTTATCTTTTTTATCTTATTTAATCCATTATAAAAATATGATATCAAAACAATTCAAACTAAAAACAGTTCATTATGATGAATGTACCATTCCAAGGACTCTACCCAGAAAGAAGGCCCATCTCACATGATCGTTTGATAAACTCAAATTTTTTTCAATAGATCATTGGGACCCAAATATTCTATGTCCAAGCTAGTTTCTCTGGCCTATTTCACACACCAAGTTCAACCGGAACACATCCCATTCCATCCCATGCAATCCCTCATTGTTCTTAACTCCAAAAACCATACTATATCTCAACCATAATCTCTTATACAACTATTTCATTTCCACATCCCTCCAAGGATTCCCCTCCTAGGATAACAATTAATAAATGGATATTAATACCCATGTGTTTTTCCTCTTGTAGACCCCAGGTTGATTAATAGCGCCGAGGGTGTAAAAATACCACTATATTGGAGGCATTACCCTTTATAAGGAAACAAGATCATGAGATAGAATGAATTGTCCAAATTCTCCAAAAAAACTCAATGATGTAATATAAAATTTATACCCAAACCATTCCATATGCATGTATGAAATAAAAATTATAAAAATAAAAGTCTCATGTAAGTAACCAAAAACAAGGCTATAATAGCAAAACAACAATTGTCCCAAGTATTAAACTAGTAATGCACAACATGTTCCATGTAATCCCCCTAAAAACCTAAAAATATTTTCCTACACGTAGGATGAGCATTCAATTATTATTAGTTGGAAAACAAAAGTATCTCATGCACATGTCAAAGAGGGATACAAATGCACCCATTTAAAAATAGCAGAACAAAACACCACCTATGATGGTATACTAACTAGCCCAACCTCAAAAGGACATGATCGCCAAATAACTGCATCCACTTAATTTAATATAAAGTAAATTACATCGATGAAAGGGTTCCCCACACCACATTCCAACAAGTATTCCACTCTTTCCCAACATCATGTTTCATAGATCTCCCATCCCATCCATATACAACATCACATCCCACACACACACACCATCACCATACAACACATTCTACCAAAACACACATGTTCCTCACACTACATATCATCCTGAAGTCACAAAGGAAAACATGAAGCACCTCACCCACAAACAACTCGCCTATCACATTTTTTCCAAAGACACATGGTCCACCTCATCCACTGTCTGAAGCACTAACAGATCTCGGTCCATAATAGCCTATTCCATATTTATCTCTCTTGAAAGAGAGAGTGGAAAATAAAAGGTACTCAAAGATCCATACTTCTCACCTGATGTAGGGAAAAGACCCTCACCCACGACGATTGGGGTGTTCAACAGGTACTACTCAACTAGCATTTGGTGCATATTGAAATCACATTGGTAATAAAATTATCTATTTATGTGATACCAAACACTAAAGCACAACCGATGGGTTCTCATACATACCACCAACTCACAACTCTGTCGAATTTGTTTCTACCTCTAAATGAAAAACACCACACAACAATCCACAAAACCCATTTGACATTTCCAAAAAATTCATTTTATTCATTTCAAACATTTCATTATGTATAATCAACCAAATTTTTTAACCCAATCCATCATTGAATTTTCCATTAACAAATTTCCAACCCATTAACATAACCTACCCATTCCATTTCAAACCTTATTAAACAATAATTCTTTTATTCCATCAATAACTGGGAAACTATCAAACACAATGCATAACAAGAAACATCGTACTAGTCATTCAAGAGGTGAAAAAACCTGGTATATTAACACACTTCACATTAATGACACATCAAATCATGACCTCTAGATACAGGGAGAATCATTATGCATGTTATTAATGAAAAAATTATAATAAATTAACAATAAAAATCACTACTATCATCCCTCAAATTCAACCACCCAGCTTACAATATCCAAAAAACCGACCCCCTGTATACAACTGTTCCCACAACTACATCAATGCATGTACCAAGGAAAAACATGTTTTTAAATATAACCTGTAATCCATCATTATATTACTCTTGTTAATTTATGGATTATCATAGAATCTATGTGATGCCAGGGCATCCATTTATTAGCTGAATATACATGGTTAACAAATTTATATATATAAGATTTTAATATAAACAAAAAAACATGAATTCCAAAAACCATTCGATGCACAAATTAGGACCCACAATTATCACTATTTTCATTTGGTATTTAGCCCATACAAATCAAGATATATAAATAAAATAAATATCAAACCACAACAAGATTAAGTGAAACTTTCCCCAACCCCCTGTATATTGGTTTTAAATTGATATGATTATCACTATTAATATGGAACCAAATATATTAACAAGGGTAACATATACATACCCATCTCACATATTGAACATTAAAGAAAGATAATGGAAATCCTACCTAGAAGAAAAGATGGTCGACACTTCCTAGTGGCACCAAACACTGTGGGGCGCATTCAGTTGGAAATTCTCCCGAGATTCACAAAGAAACTGTAGGAACCTAGAATCATGACTCTTAAATGAAGTGGGATTCAGAACATCTCGTATCAAGGAAAGTAAACATGGAATGGATAGTGGGAAAGATATCCTTGCTTTAGGAATATTTGAATAAAGTTAGGGGATTCAATACATTTTTTATTTCCAATTAATGATGGATTTGGAAAAGACCATGCATTTTGACTATTCAAAATCCCTCGGACTCTTAGGGAATTAAAGATATAATTTATGGACATCATTTCAGTCTCAAAGACAGTTAAAGAAGGCATTAATCTCCTTTAACATGGAAGAAGGCTTCAAAAGAGAAAAACATGAAGAACGGGAAACACTATTCGTGAGGCACATCTAGCGAGAAACCACCCTGACGAGGCACCACCAAACGAGGCACTTCCAGTAAGGAACCACTAGATGAGGCATCTTCTGCGAGGCACTTCTAGATGGGGTTCCACCAGAGATCTACTGCCAGATGACCGACCGCATGCGTGTCACTAATAGGGTGAGACAACACCAACAAGCCACCGCTAGATGAGAGACCACCAGCTAGGCACCATAAGGGTGAGACACTTCCAACAAGAGACAGCTAGGGTGAGATACATCCATCAAGCCACAGCCTATGAGACACCACCAACGAGCCGACAATAGGTTGAGACACTGTTATGGTGAGCTACTGTATGCGAGACACCACCAGATTGAGACCTAGCTAGAGTGAGATACTATCAGCTAGACACAACTTGGATGAGACATCATTTGATGAATTGGAAAATAGATAAATTATCATTGTGATTAAATGAGTCACCTTGACCTCCAAGGACACCTCAAAAACCATATGTCCCATAATATAATTAAATGGAAGGTCTGGGCCATTACACTAAGTTTCTACAAAACATTATTTTTCTTATTATAATTATTTTAATAGTGAAATTATAACCCATTCATTATAATGGATGGTTTAAATAGGATTTACTGAATTTTAAAACTATGGTTCAATTTTTTATACATAATTAATTATTCGGAGTCCAATTGATTATAAATGAATATCAAAACCTTTATGAGTATAAAAGGAAATCATTTTTCTGAAAAATTACTTAATTATCTATAAGTTTGTTATGGAATAATATATAAAAAAGTAACTATTTATAGATTTTATTATATAAATATATATAATATTTTCAAATTGATGTTTATCATTCATCATATGTGTTTTAATTTAATTATATAGGAATAAATCCAATTTTACACATAAAATTTGTATTTAACTAAAAACATAGCTTTGTCAACTTTTGATGGAGTAGTTGTGTTAAATATAGTTTTTGAAACATTTTATAAATGATATTTGACAAAATAATGTTCTTATTTTATATAGAAAAGTCAAAATTATCTTTGGCGGAATTTTGGGTATTTTTTTGATAAGTTTAATGTTTTCTGGAATATTAAAAAAACTGCATTTTAGTCGAAAACTAACTTTTAATATTGATAATTTATGATGTTAAAATATACATTAAATTTATTTAAAGTAAAATTTGATCAATAATAAATCTATTAATCCTAGGATGGCCATATTTTTTCACATAGAATTTTCATGTAAAAGAATTTCAATATTTTGAATATTTTAACCTTAAAAACTTGTTTCCTCTTTCCGTTAGTGGGATTAATTTTAAAATGATTTCTTCCAATTATATTTTTTTATTTATTAAAAATTAAATCCATATATTTAATAATATTTTACAAATTTATTAAATAGGATCCTTTTATTTTTGAACAAAATTAATAGAAACATAATAATTTTTTATTACCATTATTATGTGTAAATAAATAATTAAGGGTAAAAATAATATTATAATCAATATAAATTTACCCAAAAATTGTTCAAAATATTATCTTACTTACATAATTCTACCCTTAACCTATAAATATTGAAATTTAAAATTTTAATTGACACTTAGAAATGAAAATTACTTGAATGTTATTAAAATCAATGTGATTATCAATATGTCAGACTCTTACTTTTAATAAGTACAATATTTTTTATATAGGGTTAAATTAAAGATATTATTTTCTACATATATTATTAATAAATATAATATGCTTATCAATATCATGAAATTTTAATTTTAATTTTTATTGTGTAAATAATTATCATAAATAATTGCACAATGATGTTGTTGCAATTGTTCAATTAATGATGAACTCAATTATGTGGTATTAAAAATATTAAAATAAATATAATATAATTTTTTAGGGTTAGACGCTAATTTAATAAGTTAATATGATACATTAGGGGTCTATTAAATGATTTTTTTCTAATTTAACTTTCAATATTTAATTTCTTAAAATCAGTGTAATAAATAGTATCAAAATTGACACTAATGGTATTTTATGAAACAAATATTTTATTCAATTATTTTAATATCATAAAAAACATAAATCATTAAAAATTGGATAGATACTAGTCTAAAATATAATAAATTTGCCATTTTTTGTTCAATTTTAACCTTATATGTTATAATATCCACCATTTAATATTGAAAATGTTATTACCCTAGTTAAAATTAAAATAGGTTTAGTAATGGTTAATCAAAAATTATCAATTTAAAATTTAAAAAAACATTTCAGAAATATATTGGATGATGGGATTACCACCCAATCCCACATTATTTTATAATAAAATTCCATTTGAGGTCTTTTTATTAATATTTAATTTATTATAATTTAATTTTTTTAAGATTTTTCAAAAGAGATACTCACAATAATTATAAAAGGAAACCTCCTCCCTCATCTCATTTCACCATATTGAGTTTATATATACACAAAATTCTACCAAAATCCCTTATAAACTTCCCTATACACATTGTGATGTGTTTTTCTTCTCGATGGAAAGCCTCTAGATTTGATTAGTGGCGATTTAAAGGATCCATTTTTTGGAAGAGGTAATATCACTACTACAATGGTTTCCTTTAATAGCGCTAGAAAAAGGGGTTTATCATGGATTTGGAAGCACAGATAATGTGAATGATTTTAAAGGGTTGGATTTAAAAGTCATCTGAAAAATCAATGTAAAGGTACCCATTTAAAAGTGTTAAAAAACAATGATAAAGTGGTCCATTATCAGCACTAAAAATGTGGGCCTTCATCAGCACTAATAAAGTTGGCCTTCATCTGTACAGATAAAGTAGGCCTTCATCAATGCTAATAAAGTGGGACTTTATCGGCACTATTTTGAGTAATGTTAAAGTCCCCCCTTATCAATGCAAAAAAACTGATGAATGAACACTGATAAATGGAGATAATTAATTTAATCAAACCTCTTATAGTACAACCATTTATTATTGTTTCCCAACCCCCTATTGTTAGCTCTTGGGATTATTCCTACCTTCCTCACACACCCCTACCTCCAGAAAATTTCAATCCTAAGACCTCTTACTTATATGAGAACACATTTTCCACTCCCCTATATTGTCTTGTCTTCCATTTTATGATACATTTATACATTTTTATATTTTTTGGTACATTTATTTATCTATATAATTTTACATATCTGTATATATATATATATAATATGTTATATGTGCGTCTGTGTTAATATATAAAAAATTGTATATATTGTCATATATTAGAATATAATTAGCAATAAAACCGAAAAAACAATATAATTTCAATATTATAATATCAATATGACGGTAATACTAATAATTAAATTAAGTCCCCAGTGAAAAATGGAAAAATTATCAACAAAAATGAGGCTGAAATTCCATCAAATGATAAAAAATTGGGGTATCCCCACTAAAAACACAGTTTTAGAGGCCTTAAGGGGATTTTTTGGACTTTAAAAATGTGATAGAGGGTTTATCAACCACATTAGGGTGTATAGAACACCGCCAACATCAATTTGATATGTTGTGGACCCCGAACAGACCCCCAAAACCAAAGATATGCATGTTTAAAGTTTGCATTATGTTTTCAACTGATTCTATATATTTTGTTATTTTTGGTTTTTCTAATCATAAATTTGTTACTAAATGACTATTACATGACAATATTTAGAAAATTATTTATTAATTTTTTTATAATCCATTTTCAATAAATATTTATATATAATGTGTATATTCCTTTTTATCCACAACTAAAACATATTTAAAAAATATTATATATACATATTTATTTATTTATATAATGATAAATTATTTATAATGATGTGTTTTTTTTTCAAGTATACCATTTTGCAGTTCTAGAAAAAAAAGTTGATAAAGACCCCTGATCCCCCCACCCCCATCAGTGATTTTTTAGTATTAATGATAAAGAACCCACTTTATTTTTTCTTTTCTACAAGTGCTAATAAAGGTACACCCATTATCTGTGATTTTTAGAAATCACTAATAATGGGACACCTTTAATAATTATTTTTTAGTGCTTTTAATGAACCCCTATAATAGAGCTAAAAAGTACAGTTAAAGACCCCCTTTGTCATCAATTTTTCTATCACTAATAAAGGGGTCATTTATCAATGATTTTAGCAAGTGGTGTGAAAACCCTTGCACTAGATAAACCTAGTTTTTATGAAGTGTCATTCAAAATGATCACACTCATTATATACTCTTCTATAACTCAACCAAATATATCATATATATATCATTAAATAATATGTTCATCAAACAAAATATTCTGAAATTTTATTATGATTATGAAAAATATAGTAAAACCCCATTTCCCCTCAAACATGAATTTAATGTACCGCTAGTGCATATGAATAGAATACCATCTATAAATAGAGATACAATTAATTATCCACCACCATATTTTATGATTTTTAAATATGAAGGGTTTAATGTTTATATATGGTATTTATGACATAATTATACTTCTGGAAAGATAGTATCATATGTCCATTTTTACCAAATAATATTTTTGGAAATGGCTATATATTGGGAATATGTACGGATTACCTTTTACACGGTGTGATGTGATTATCTTTTTCATATATATTTCAAATTAATTGTAATAACAATTAATTTTTTGAATATATACGATATATATAAAATAATGATTTTAGAAATGATCATACACTGATAAGTGTATATAGACCGGAACTGCTGAACAGAAAAAAGCATGGAAAATGAATTGAATATCGACTAGAACATTGATTTTAATTATTAATAGGCTGATGATAAAATTTTATAAAAAAAATATACAAGGTATGATTGATATTTGGTTATGAATGAAATATATAAAAAATATATATTTCTTATATAGGAGGTTTTAAAATGAATAGGGAAAGGCAAGGCATATAGTAACATATTGTGGTCACATTTTTATTTCTGTTGGACCCATCCCTTATACATTACTTGTTTCTTATGAATGGTGTATATACTACCCATGATTGTCTTTTATAAACCTTCGTATGAGTATTATATGTAATATTTTGGTATTTTCAAATCCATATAATTATCTTTCATTCATTGATCAAATGATTTGACTGATTAAAATGTTTTAATGGTTTATTTCACAACATCACCATTATATGAGATTATTTATATTAAATTCTCCATTTAAAATATTTATCTTCTAGGATCATGTTACATAAAATTTCATTAAAAATATTCCTCTATTACTATAGAATTTTTCAAAGAAATTTTTAACCATATATGAATTTTTAATAAAAGGATTGAATGGAATATTTTTAACACTTTCCAAATGATGCACTTTGTGACTTTTCTAGAATAAAATAGAAAAGTATGTTTTTTATCTTATACAGAATGAAACGGTTTTTATCATTTAGGTTGTCTTAATGAATTGAATATTCCTTTAATAAAAAACATTTAAATTTTATTTTAAAATGTTTTCCTTTATATGTTCATGCCTATTTATAAATATCATAAAGTAAAGGATATTTTATTCTTGAATTATATTAATTGATCTTGCACAAAACCTTTTTTCCATCCTAGATGACTTGTATTGATTATTATTATGCTTTAATATGGATATGAACCAACGATACCATTGTTATTCTATCTATGAATGGTTTATATTAGTGATGGCATGATATTTATGAGACCTCTTTCATTTCCCTTAATTAGGATAGGATGAAGTGTTTATGAAACTCATTTAATTACCAAGGTTATGATTTCATGAAGGATTTATGGTCTTATGGAACACATATATATAGTTATCAAAAAGAGATTTGTGTAACCTATATCTCCCTTAGACACTTTTTTTAATTAAATATATCTCATAATATATTTATGGGAAAAAGATTTATGTGATTCATCCATGATCAGAAATGGTCTATGTTCTTGATCTGTGACATGATTCTAGTCGATGATTTGATCCATTAGGAGAAACATGTAATAAAGCTAGATTTAAGTGCCATTGTAGTTATCCTTGACATATGAAATGGTTTTTTATACTTATGATGATTCCACACTCATTTATGATATGATCATATGTTTCATGTTTTATTTATGATGTTGTTTCATTCTTATGATTCATGTCTTTTGAAATGTTAATTTTTTTTTCATGGCATAGGTTTATGTTCCGTGGCCAGTTGGGTATTAATATTATTCATGATCTCATTCCCAGATTTTTTATCTTAAGCATTCGTAAGATAATAAATTGATAACTTCCTTGTTTACCCATATTGAGCATCTTATCTCACCCTTTTCATATGTTTCCATCCCATAGGTTATGATGAATTATTTTATTTATTGGTAATGAAGGGAAGATTTTATGGGAAACATTAATGATCTTTTAGAAGACTATATGTCTGTGTTCCTTGATTCCAAAGGCATGAAACTATTACTATACTTAGGAAATTGTTTTTGTAATGTACTGAATATTCGTCTAAAAAATATGTAATATTCATATATGAAAATCCATGGACATTGAATTGATATCAAAGTATCTTTTTTGTCAAACATTTGAAATTGTAATGAGAAAACCACTGAAATATCTCTAAGGATATGTTATTGTATAGGTCACAGTATTAGATTTTTTATAATGATCATGAATAACCTAGGATTAAACCTAAGGTTTCTTACATTGAAATTTTATATGTAATTTTTCCTGATTTTTTTTTACTATTATAACTAATTTTTATCACACTATTCATTGCACTTACAGTCAATGTATAGAACTCAATTGAACTATGTTACAAATAAATTTATATTTCAATGAAATTATTGTACTCTTGAAGAACTAATATGTAATGGGAGCTTGAATTAAAATTCATGGTTCTATGGTCACACAACAATTTCAAGCTATGACTCATGCTTGACTATAAAATTAGAAAAGAAAGGAACAACACTCTATTGAGTCCTTCATGAGGAATATTCCACCTTCTTAAAATGGGTCTTGTGATCTACATGTGTGTGAGAAATTGATCAGTACCACTGAAAAGATATTTTCAGTTTTCCAATGTTTATAACCCTGGAAATTCATTTTGGGTTTCTATAATTTGGAACGAAAATGATATCATTGGTCGAATCATATAAATAATACAGGAAATTGGATGGAATTTACACTATGTAATGGGATGAGTTCAAGATGTTATTTTTAAATAAGTACATTTCTCATTTTCTTCAAATGAAAATGTTAAATGAATTCCTTGAGTTAATGAAAAAGTACGATGAATCTGTTCAAACCTAAGAAGAAAATTTTACCAAATTCACAAGGTATGATTCTTGAATTATCATACAATAGGAATGTATTGTTGACTAAATCTTTTGTGCCTTAAAACTTAGTATTCGAAGGGAATTATGAATAATATAATTTAGTATCTACAATGATATTGTTTGATATACGGTCAAAGTATAAAGATAAATTGGTGATAGCCAACATTACCATGATTTGGATATGAAAACAATAACGAGGATCATGAAAAATATAATAAATAAAACGATGGGATGAAATTCCAAACATATACATTCTAGAAATATGGGAAGAAGCATCAAGGTAAGTTGTTAAATAGAACTAGGATGTTAGATCCCACCTTTTTTAATGTATGTTTCTCTTAATGTTTTTCATTAGAGCATTGATTTACATGTCTTATTCTAATAACATGAGAATTTTTTAGATAAAATTGATCATATTTTTGGGGATGTATTCTTTTTTAAATTAATGGAATCCTGGAATTAATGGGTTAAAGCATTTTGTGGATTCATTGGGATTCGAGAAGCTTTAAAATCGGGTTAGTTTGTTAATGGCTAAAATGGAATGAAAGATAAAATAGGTAACATTTACAAGTTGTGTAAAGGGATTACATGTCATGTAATTATTCATGGGTTTTAACAAAATAAATCAAAGGTGATTTATTTTTCAGATAATCCCATTAAAAACAGTTACAAAACATTTAATCATGTTAGAAATTGTGTAATTTCTCAACCCATTATTTCAAACATGTTGTGTGGTTGATTTTAATTTTAATCCATTTAATCTCCTCTATATCAACCCTGGGGTGTTATATAAGAGATTTTGTGATTGGATCTTCCCTTATGGATGTAAAATTTCTGTGACCAATCTCTAGTAAGAGGTTTAGGTCCTGTTTCTTCTTTATCTTCCTTCTTCACTAACTGTTGTGGTTAAATCCTTATCCCAATTAATTAGTTGGTTTTGATCATGATCAGTTTCAATCTAGGAACATATATGAAATCATCTTCACCATACTCCTCATGGTTTTTGGTAGTTTGAAGCTTTTTTGGATTGTTAGTTAATGGTAAGTGGTCTAAATCAAAACTTTATGGTTTCATAATTTTCAAGATTATACAAAATAGTTCTTGTGAAATCGTATTGTGCACCCAAATAATTTAATTAAACGAATGTAATTATTACATGAATTCCATTGTTTTTTATTAGATTCCTGAATGGATTATTGATACCCATTGGTGAAGAAGACCTTTAAATATAATTTAATTAGATAATGGATTAATGTATTTTTATCCTGACATGTGACTTAGGGTGATTTCTTATTATAGAATCCCTAAATTATGGATCATTTCTAATTTATATAATTTTTAATCAATTATAATATAAATTCAAGTGATTTTTGAATGAAAAGTGGTAATTCACATAACTATCCCTTGATATATATGATGTGATATTTTGATATACAACAATGTGATGGGGATTGTGTTCCATGTTGTAATGATTATATATCGGTATTAGCCTTGGAAATTTCACAATTATATGTTTTAATGATGATATTAGTTGGGATCAGCCTAGTACAAAGCTATAATTCTCATAGGGAGTGTGGTATTCCCAATCCCATGATATAATACCTGCAGGTCATTGATTTAGAATGATATAATCCTTATAGGTCTTTGACATGGATTGATTTAATGCTTATAAGGCCATGAACAAGATTTATTTTTGTGAATATAACATGTTTATATGATTTTGTTTGAATGGTCATAATACATGCTCAGAGATATTCTAGCAGGGCATCAAAGTAGGTAGATTACCTTGGATAAATGGTTTTGGTTGGCACAGTTGTAAGACATTATCTAAGGTATTTCAGCATGGTGTCGAAGAAGGTTGCTTACATTGGTTATGTGGTTGTAGATGTCATGGTCATTATAAAATCTTGTCGCTATTCTAGCATAATGATGAATATTTCTAGTGTTGTGCTTCATTAATTTTTGAATTAATAAATAAAAACTTTATCTCATTATTGCAGACCCTTCATATCATGGTGGTTTTTTAGACATAGTGGTGTCAACCTACAAAGTTATAGTAACACCCTATTAGCGATGTTATTGGGTACCTGAGTAGATTATTTGGATTAAGATTTCAAAATAATGTAAGGGACCTTGCAATATATTTCATATTTTTTGATTCTCATGATTTTGGAGATGGTACCAATGTGGGTTTTAGGACCTAAGGCTGGAGTTTATTATTTGAGTATACTAGCCTTTTTATTTTACAATTATGTAATGACATTTAATTACATTACATTACATCATTACAATAGTCCTTATTATTTATTTGAATATTCAGTTTACTTTTATTATTGTCTTCCACCATGTGTTAACATTGATTATTTCCATTTTATTGTGATTTTTTATACTTCAAATGAAACTTCATAAAAGGGTGTATAGTCTCTCCAAAAATAATGTCACACCCCTACTTCTTGTTGGAAGACTCTAGCATGTAGTGAGGCATTATTGAGGTCTTACGACAAACCATTTATGGCCTTGTGATATATAAAGACTTGGATTTTCGAAGTATTTTTTTAATTATATGGATTATTTCGAGACCGCGAAATTTTTGGCAGGAGATTCTGAGCCCCAGAGTTCCCAGAATGATCCGTATAAGTTTTGTTAAGCATTAATTAGAGTGGGTAAGCAATTTTACTAAAAAAAGTATAATAATTCTTAAACGGTTTCCTGGATCAGAAATCTGAGGGAACTGTTGCATTCAAGATGACAGTTTTACCCTAGCTGCTACCTAAGATTAGTCTGTGCATGTTGACTGTGAGAAAACTAGAAAATGGAATAACCATAAAAAATAATTAAATAGCATTGTTTTATTTTCCAAATGATAATAACTCACAAACAGTGACTCAGATAAAAAATCTAAGACTCGGATAACCTTGTGGGGGTCTTCTTTCTTTAGGAAGACAGTAACATTGTTCGGCACGGGCCAATAGTGGATGTTAGTTATTTGCCGTAAATAAAAAAATTAAATATAAATTATTTTATTTTTAAAATTCATAACTTCTAAATGGTAACTCGGATTAAAAATCTGAGAGAACCGTTGGGTTCATTGGGGCATGTTTCCTTTAGGCAGAGCCTATTCTTAGCCAGTGTGGGTTGAGGGTGAATGTTAATAAATTATTAACCAACATTTTATGGTACTTTCAGTAAACATGATAGTGTCATTTTCTATATTTTGAATCAGTGCTCGGATTAAAAATCCAAGGGCACTATAGAATCCATAGAACTAGGATTTTTAAAAGGGAGGTTTCACTTTGACCATAGTAGGCCTGGAGAAAAAAGATAACTTTTAGGACTTTTAAAAGAATAATAAAAATAACATAGTTAATTTTTATTTTCTTTATTCTCCTCCAATGGACAAGTGGAGTGTGGTGCCTGCAATGTATCAAGACAATAAATGGAATGACCTTTCATTTCTAAGTAACTGCACCATTGATGAATTAGGAAGGTTCCTAATTAATGGGCCTCCATCAAATCCATGAATGTTGCACACCCTCCCCCTCTCCTATTTATATGGAGATTGAGGATAGGTGTCGACATAACTTCCCGAAGAAACAAAGTGTGGAATTAGTACCGAGACGCCAAGCCCATGGAGGAAAAAGCATGTTCCGGCGAGCGGTGACGAGCGACACCGAAACCCCGAACCGAAGGACGACGTGCAAGCCGTGTCATTGGAACAATGTGGGGGGGACGAAGATCACTAATCCACCTATGAGTGCAGACATTCTCCAACGGGTTTACGAGGTAGGGGTTTGATTCTTGTTTTAAATTCAAGTGAATTCATTGAACCCCATTTATATCCCTCGTGATGACAAAGTAAGACATAGGGTGTGGGCCTAACGAACCTATCTTAGACCCTCTGCAACCTAGTTTACCCCATGTGTTCTTAGAGGAAGTCCTCAGGCATGGCAGTACCAGCGACCGGTGCCAAAGGGGACCTAGGCAGTGTCCAACATACCGGTCAGCTATGAAGGAGGAGGTGGTGCACCCACATCTCCAGAGGAAACGGTCACGGCTCGTCAGCCACGATGATCAGAAGAGGCTGCTGACACCCCGACCACCGCAAAAGAGGAGGATGTCGTGACCAGCATTCCATCATAGGTCATGGTCCACGGATCGTCAATGCGGCAGATCATGAGGTGTCCACAATAACAGCCGACTGTGGTTGGTGGAGCGGCACGCGACGGCGCGCCGCTGGAGATGGCATCCCACACACCGTTCAACCGCGGCATAATGCATGACCCACTCTAGCGGGTCCCATGAGTCAAAAGTTGGTGCCACGTGGCACCGCCATGGTGGAAGAAAATGAACGGCCCTCGCAGTCATCCGTGAAAACTAGGGGACACACTCCCGAGTAGTGGCTATGGCTGGCCCCACCACATCGGGCCACCCCACCCAGTCGTGTGTCGCGCTTCACGTGGCTGGGTTTCCAACCACCGGGCTACTAGCCCAGTGGGCTAGGCCGTTCCCCCCATGGGCCGGACCAGTTTTCCAAGACCTTTGTGGCCCCGCCCAGCCGGGTCGGGCCGGGTTGGTCTGACCGTGTCCGGCTGGAGTTGGGCCCAACCGGACCAAGAAACACTTAAAGGGTCATATCTTGATAACCGAGCATCCGTTTGATGAACCGTCTATGGTGCTGGGATCCAAGGATCGAGACGATCCATTTGGTATACTCTATTCTAGTTTTGGAGATTTTTGTTGTATGAAGGGGTTGGATCGAACCTGAATCCAACCAGGACCTCAGAACTAAAACTCTTATAACTCACAGCTCGGGCGTCCGATTGACGCACCATCTATTTCGTTGGAACACCTATGACATAGTGGTCCTTTGGGTTTCTCCTTTGTGGTGTTTAGTGGTGGTCGAGGTTTGACAGAAATCCTGAGGGGAATATTCTACGGAACTCGAGCACAGCGGGTGCAAGGGATCATGTGGCTGGCTGTAACGTGAAAAAATTATATCGATACTATGTGGGTTAGAATCTATCAGATCTTGTGTGGGTCAGTGCTCAGCGATCCTGTGTGGTTCATCCATACTGATCTTGTGTGTATCAGATCCTGTTTGGGTCAGCAGGGGTTAGTTACCTACTGATCCTATGTCGGTCAGATCCTGTGTGGGTGAGAGGGGGTTTGTTACCTATCCTATGTGGTTTAGATCCTATGTTGGTTAGGGGGGGTTAGTTACCTCTCGATCTTTTGTGGGTCAGATCTAGTTATTCTTAATAGAATAAGATGATCTATCCTTATGACTAATCATTTGTAATTTTGTACATAAGTGATATCTGGTGTGATCTATGCCTTTTAACGTCATGGTGTTATCTTCATGGTGGTACTTATGTGGTACATCGTTCTTCCTGGTGTTACATGTGTGGTGCTTCTATCATTGTTGTGTTACTTGTGTGGTACTTCTACATTCGTGGTTTTGTCTTAATGGTGTTACTTTTATGGCACTTCTACCTTTTTGGTGTTGCCTTCGTGGTGTTACCTTTGTGTTAGTTATATCTCAGTGGTGTTATCTATGTGGTACTTCTATCTTCTTGGTGTTACTTGTATGGTACTTCTCTCATCATGGTGTTACCAAGGTGTTACTTCTAACTTCGTTGTGTTACGTGTGTGGTAATTCTACCTTCATGGGGTTACCTGTGTGGTACTTCTATCTGTGTGGTGTTACATGTGTGTTACTTCTATCTTTGTGGTGTTACCTGAGTGGTACATTTACCTTCATGATGTTTCCTTTGTGGTATTCTACCCTGTGGTATGAGACGAGTATATCTTGATAACTTAGTTACATGTATGGGAATATACCTAAGAATAGTTGAGGACTACTTCATGCTTTGTGATTGAGGTGTTGTTTAGTGGTTATTCATTTTTGAAACTCTGGGAGACCATTGGGAGTCTCGGGATCCCTACTGAGTATTTTTAAACTCACCCATGCGCAGGCTACGCATGAACGTTTTTGTGTCTTATGCAGACGACAGATAGTTTTGATCGAGGCTGAGGGAGCCAAGACTTGATGATGCTCAGAGGTGGACCATTTGGCGTGACGTGATGCAGGGACTACTAATCGTGAGTTTTACCTACCCTTCAGGTTTGATACTAGGTGGATGATCCATGAGCTATATTTCTATTTTCAGTAGTACTTGTACTTTCAGTTGGGCTTGTATTTCGACCCCTTTACATTCATAAGACCTCTTACTACAACAATTTACTTATGGTTGGCTCTTGTTGTACTCTTTGTTTTGTTTGTTTTTATAGGTTTAAATGAAACACTTTCCTGTTATAGGGATATGCCATTATGGGGCCAGTCGCCCACCCCTGGCCTATGGAAGGTGGGCTTGGTATAGTCACGACACGGGACCTGGGGGACGGGTCGTGACAAAGTATTATCAGAGGAGTCAGTTATTTTGAATATATAGGACTCTAAATTTATCTATATGGAAATAGTGTTATGTGTTATGAGTGTGATTTTCAGTTTGGGGAAACCATTGTTGGTGTCGCGGCCGACGTATCCATACACTAGGATGCTAAATTCTGATTTCCGACTCAGTGCACGAAAACACTGATTGTGTGTATTTTTGAAATGTTTTTCTTATGATTTATTTGAGTCAACTCACCAGGTATATATTAATGACCGTGGAATGTCTATTATTTATCAGGATGCTTCCGCATAGATAGCCAGCTACAATTCCCGAGAGAGTACACGATAACGGCCCACCAAGCGATGAAGCCTCGGTGCAGGGCCCTCTTACGGCGTTAGCCCCATTTGGTGGTGTACGAGCAATACCAATTCCCATTGTTCAGAAGTTACAACTATAGGTATCGGTAGAGGAAATGTGTATGAATATTTTCCTACATGTTTTTTAGAATCAGATACCTCTTAGATTCCAAGGCGTGGACGACATATAAGCGGCTAAGGACAGGCCTCAAGAGGTGGCTGCGATTCCATCTAGCCAGGGAAACATTCGATCAAATGGCGGTCCTCATAGATAGTCTTCTACATGGCTCAGCAGAATGGTTAAAGGGTTTAGAATGCCCTGAACTTGTGAAGGGGTGACTTTATCTGTGGACATGCTTGAGAACCTTACTTAGAGAAGGGGGACTCTTGACAAAACGAACTAAGGGATGAGTGCTACCTAGAGATTATATAGCTTTGGAAGGAAGACATGTCGGTAGCAGAGCAATCATAGAGTAGTACTAACCATCCCAGGTACTCGTTGAATACACTACGGTCAGTGCATTAGGGATCAAACCTCCAATTGAGGTGTGTTTAGGGACATATGTGCAAGAACTATTCCTCTATGCAATCCTACTTATGATAGGGTTCTAGAGAGAACCTTTGTGGTTGAAAGTTCTTTGGCTGAGCAGATGCAGCCATTGAATGTTATCAGTGGGAAAGTAAGAAACTGATGTCGTTCTTAGAGACATGGGCATGTAAAACGTTTCTAGAAGAGGATGTGATAGGGAAAGATGAATCTGTAGGGAAACAGACAAGGAAGTGGAGCTAGGATAGCTGCCTGAGGTAGTATACATTTCGACATGGTACAACCACCACCACAATGTGGTCCCCACCTAACATAGGGAGCTAGAGGATAGAGGAAGTGAGTAGCTGTATGCAATCAAGGAGTATGACCCATGGGCTCCAGGATTGATTAGAGGTATGTTCTGAGTCTACGACTAGCTATTGTGTCAATATACATAGATACCTGTTATTCCTTTTTACCATGAATCTTTTTCAAGACCTAGAGTTTCTGGACAAACCGAAGACTTGACTCTTACATATGGAGATACCTTTGGGTGGAGACTTTATAATCACACTTATTCCAATGGTGTGATCTAACCCTTGAGGTGATAGTTTCGGTTAGAACCTCTTGATGGTGGTGTCAAGGCCTTACGAAGTTAGTATGGGTATGGACTGGTCATCCACTGTTCATACTCTATTTGACTGTATTAGGAAAAAAGGATGCAGATTATCTAAAACATTGGAATGGGATTTTTCTTGTTCGGTGAAAAAGGAAACCCAGGCATCATAGGATAACCTCGTGCGAAGGAGGGTGCAACCGATCACTCTTGGGTCAGCCAGCCTTATACTCATGGCAGCAGGAGTTTTGGGTTTTCAATTCCCAGTAGGAGTGGCAGAGTTTGTATCATGATGCTTCACTTATTATTGAGTGAAGGCTGCACAGAGCTGGAAAAATTCTTACCCTGATAGGGGACAGACACCTTTGTAGTCTGAGGAAGGAGACCATGTCCTCCTACGGGTCTTACCCTAAATAGGATTACAGATTTTTAGCCAGGTAAGCCAGCTATCTCCGAGGTTCATCAGACAGTTCTAGATTCTCAGGAGAGTGGGTGAGGTGGCATACCATCTATCTCTTTCTGCATAGACGAACCATGTGTATAATGTTTTCCATGTTTCACAGCTAAGGATATGTGTGCATGATCCATCACATGTCATCGGCCATGGAGAGAATGACGTTGATGATAGGGAGATTTTTATGGAGGTTCCAATAGAGATTGAGGATCGATGGGAGAGATTCCTTCATCCGAGTTTGATACCTCCAGTGCGTGTTTTCTGGAATCTTGGGATCCTTCATGAGAGAACATGGGAGTGGGAGGCACAGATTCGTGCTCAGTACCCCAATTTGATTACTTAATCTATGTGGTGGCTTTTGGGGATGAAAATATTGAAGGAGGTGAGAATGTAATGTCCCGGATTTTCTATGTAATTTTTTTAATTATATGGAATTATTTCGAGACCGAGATATCTGACGGTGCGTAATTCTGAGGCCCAGAGTGCCTAGAATGATCTGTCAATGTTTTGTTAAGCTTTAATTAGCACGCATAAGATGTTTTCCGGAAAAAGTAGAATAACTCTTAAATGGTTTCCCAGATCCAAAATACGAGGGCATCGTTGCGTTTAGGATGGCATTTTTACCCTAGGCACTACTTAAGATTATTCATCACAGGCCACCTGTAAGAAAACCCAAAAATGGAATAACTGTAAATAAAATAATTAAATAAAATAATTTTATTTTTCAAATGATTATAACTCACAAAATGTGACTTGGATTAAAAATATGAGGATACCACTGAGCTTGTTGTGATATGATTTCTTTAGGAATATACCAACATTGTTCGGCCTGGTCCTACTGTGGAAGTTAGTTTTTGTATATAATTAAAATAATTAAATAACAATTATTTTATTGATAAAATATATAACATCTAAACGATAACTCATATTAAAAATATGAGAATACCATTGGGTTTTTGGGGCATGTTTCCTTTAGGAAGAGCCTAACCTTGACCGGTGTGGGTAGAGGGTGAATGTTAATAATTTATTGAACTTTTTTAGTGTGTGTTCTATAAACGTGTGAGCGAATTTTACTTACATTTGAACCAGTGCTCAGATTTTAAATCAGAGGGCATCATTGAATCCACAGCGCTGGGATTCGCTTAAGGTAGGTTTCACTTTGATCATGGTAGGTCTGGAGAAAAAGTTATGTTTTGGTATTTTTAAACGAATAATTAAAATAACTTAGTTAAATTTTACTTACATTCTTCTCCTCCAAAGGGAAAGCAGAGTGTCGGACTAGCAACGTTTCATGCCAATAAATGGTTTGACCTTTCATTTCTAAGTAACTGCACCGATGTGAATTAATAAGGATCCTAATTAATGGGCCTCCATCAATACAACGAACATTGCACATGCTCCCCCTCTCCTATTAATATGGAGCTTTGGGATAGGTTTTGGCACAGTTTCTCCATGAAATGAAGTGTTAAAGGAGTATCGAGATGCCATGCCCTTAGAGGACAGAGCTGGTACTGGCGAGAAGTGATGAGCGACACTGAAACCCCGAACCAAAGGGTGAGGTGAAAGCGGTGTCGTTGGAAATCTATAGTGGGAACGAATATCATTGATCCACCATTGAGCACAGATGTTCTTCAATGGGTTTATGAGGTAGGGGTTTGATTATTGTTTAATATTCAAGTAAATTTATTGAAATCCCTTTATATTCCTCGTAATTACAAGTTATTGCGGAGGGCACGGGCCTAAAGAACCCAGCTCGGACCCTCCGCAACCTAGTTTACCCCATGTGTACTTCGTGGAAGACCGCTGGCACAGCGGTATCAGTGACTAGAGCTATCGGGAACCTAGCCAGCAGTCGGCATACTGGATGGCCGTGATGGATTTGGTGGTGCACCAGCACCGTCGGAAGAACAGGTCGTGGCTAGTCAGCCGTGGCGATCGGAAGAGGCAGTCGACAAACCAGTCGACTATGGAGGAGGAGGGCAGCACAACCAGTGTGCCACAAGAGGTCGTGGGTTGTGGCTCGTCATCTATGGCAGATTAGGAGGTGGCCAAAACAATGGCTGGCTAAGGGTAGCGGAGTTGCGCGCCATCATGCGCCGCTGGAGACGTTGGCCGCAACACCGGCCGGCTGCGCTAGGAGGCAACAGCCACTCTGTAGGGTTCCACGAGTCACCTGGTAGATCCAAGTGGTGTCGCCATTGTGGAAGAAACCAAATGGCCCTCATGGCCATTTGGGAAAACTGGGGGACACACCCCTTGGGTTGTGGCTAGGGCATGCCCCACCACATCGGGCCACCCCACCCAGCTGAGGGTCACGCTTCACGCGGCTAGGCCACTAGCCACCAGGCCGCCTACCCAGTGGGCTAGGTCGCGCCCCACCACGGGCTAGATCAGCAGGCCGAGACCACCGTGGCCTAGCCCAGTAGAGTCAGGTCGGGTCTGTCCGACTAGGTCGGACTGGACCCGGGCCCAACCAGACCAAGAAACCATTAAAGGGACATATCTTGAGAACCAAAAGTCCCTTTGAAGAACTTTCTACGGTGCTGGGATCCTTAGATCAAGACTTTCCTTTTTGAAATACTACATTAATTTTTTGGAGACAGTTGGAGTACGACCGGGTTGGATCGAACCCGAATCCAACTGGGCCCTCGAAACTAAAACGCTTATAACCCATTGACTGGGTGTCCGATTTATGAACAGTCTATCATGTTGGAACCCATAAGACTAGGTGGTACGTTGGGTTACTCCTTTGGGGAGTTTAGTGGCTGTAGGGGTATGAACAACATCTTGAGGTTCAGATTCTATGGAACTCGAGCGCACTAAGTGAGAGGAATCTAGTGTTCGGTTGCAACGTGATGAAATAATACCAATCCTGTGTCAGTTAGCATCTATCAGATCTTGAGTGGGTCAATGCTCAGTGATCTTTTGTGGGTCAACGCATACTAGTCCTATGTGGGTTAGAACATGTGTGGGTCGGCGTAGATTAGTTACCTACCGATCCTATGTGTGTCAGATCCTGTGTGGGTCACCAGGGGTTAGTTACCTATCGATCATGTGTGGGTCAGATCTGGTGTGGGTCAGCGGGGGTCAGTTACCGATCGACCCTGTGTGAGTCAGAAGCAGTGCTATGAAACAGAATAAGATGATCTAGCCATATGACTATTCATATGAACATTTGGACTTATGTTATATCAGGTGTGAGGTGATTCATTTACCTTCATGGTGTTATCTTAATGGTGTTACCTATGTGATACATATATCTTAGTTGTATTACATGTGTGGTACTTCTATCTTTGTGGTGTTACATGTGTGGTACTTCTTCTTTCGTGGTTTTGTCTTAGTGGTGTTACATGTGTGGTACTTCTACCTTTGTGGTGTTGTCTTCGTGGTGTTACCTATGTGGTACTTCTATCTCAGTGGTGTTACCTATGTGGTACTTCTATCTTCATGTTCTTACCACTATGATTCGCATATCTTCATGGTGTTACCTATGTGGTACTTCTATCTTCTTGGTGTTATCTGTGTGGTGCATTAAACTTCATGGTGTTACCTGTGTGGTACTTTTATCTTTGTGGTGTTATATGTGTGTTATATCTATCTTCACGGTGTTATCTATGTGGTACATTTAACATCTTGGTTTTACCTTTGTGGTATTATTCCATCATGTTTTAGTCGAGTATATCTTGATATCTTAGAAATATGTATGGGAATATACCTATGTAAAGTTGATGGCTGGTTCATTATTTGTGATTAAGGTCTTCCTTTGTGGTTATTCATATGCGGATCTCTGGGAGACCTTTGGGGGTCTCGGGGTCCCTACTGAGTATTTTTATACTCACCCACGCAATGGATACACCCACACCTTGTTGTGTCTTGTGAAGAATATAGACAGCGTTGATCAATGTTGAGGGAGACAAGACTGGATGGTGCTCAAATGTGGACCATTTGGAATAATGTGATTCAGGGACTACAGATCGTGATTTGTACATACCTTTTAGGTAGGATCCTTGTTGTACAATCCCTGTGTTGTTTTTCTATTTTCAGTTGTACTTGTAAATTCTAGATGGGCTTGTATATCGGCCCCTTTACTCTCAGCACACCTTTCTAATACATCAGTTTACTAATGGTTGCCTCTTGTTGTACTCTTGGTTTTGTGTTTTTGTATAGGATTAAAGGGAATGACTTCCTGTTATAGGGATATAACTTTCTTGTTCTAGTTTCCAGCCCCTGGACTCTGGAAGACGGGCCTGGGGTAGTCACGACACAGGCCCTGGGGGATGGGTCGTGACATGAGAGTCTGCCTATTTGGGGGTAGATACAAAGTCATATAATAGGAGAAAGATTGATTTTATTTTAATTTTCCTTATATTTTGGGAATGTGATAATGGATAATAGAATGTTTTCGGACTTTTTATTGAGCTTGTGCATGTGTCATTCTAACCCATGAATGGGGAAATATGAGTTCCCAGTAATGGGATTTATGTTTGTGTTGTGTGCTTGTTACATTTGATGTTATTTCACAATGGGTGATTCAGATGTAGTGTGAGGTTATTATTTGAGGATGTTATTGTTTCTTTAGATTTTACTTGTGGCCTTGTATGGAATGAGTTTAGAATTTATGCATTTTGATAGGAACATAGATACATATTGAAATGTATTGTTCATGATAGGAGCATATCTATTTTTTTATGTGATATATACCTTCATTGTGAACTGTAAAATGAAATATAGGTTTCAGTGGATATACAAAATGAGTTGACGTGAATTGATAAAATAAATATGATTTGTATCAATAGATACCAAGAGTTTGTGGTCCCCTATTATAGTCACCTTTTTTATTGACCTTGTTTCTAGACAGGTCTCTATATGGTGTGTGTTTTTATTGCTAGGAAAATTCATCCACGTCATCTTTGACTAGAACATCAGGATAGTAGAAATTAGCATGATCCTAAAGCACCTAAACCAGATATTCCTATAGTTTCTGAGGAGTAGATTGATTCTCTTCATTAAGATAGATTCTTGAGGGGCATGTGATCCAAGGAAAGAGAGAATGTTCATATTCTTCCATTTATGTCTTAGTTGAGAAGAGTGTTTCAGATGTAGCATACAAATATTTTTATGCATAAGGAGGAACCCAGGTAGCGGAGTTCTGGATTGAGTTATTCTAGAAAATTTTTAATCATCTCGATACACTGACTAATTTGAGGTTAAATATTTCTACATATATGCTTTTTGTACCTACCATCCACTTGTGGTATATTCAATATGAATATGGGGATCATGATGAGCTATCATGGAAGGTAATCGGGAAGAAGTTCTGAATCCATTTCAGTCCAAAAACCTTGAGGGATGAAAAAGATCACAGGTTCTTGGTTTGACGCAAGAGGGTTTGTTAGTGCTCAATAGTGCTAGAAATTTTACCAACCTATAGTTATTTTTTCCATATTTTGGAGATGATAAGTTCTCTAGGGAGTGACATTTCAAGGATGGTCTTCATAATGACATAATGTCTAAGGTAAATGTCTTTTGTTTACGAATTTTTATAGATGTGTTGAATTAGACCATCATGACTGAATAGAATTTGAGAGAGGACCTGAGTAGTAGTCATACTATTTTAGTCATCAAATCTGAGAGTTCTTATTTGAGTGTAATGAAGAACCATTATGAATGTTTCCTCCAAATTAGTTGTGGGAAGAGAAGTTTGGGTAATGGACAACCATCTCCAGGTCATGTTTCATTCCTGTTATACCAGTCTTGAAATTTGTTCTGAAGCACCCGTAGTACCCTTACCTCATAGCTGATTGTTGTATATAAGGAACATTGGCACATCATTAGAGTTTCTGTGGAACAATTATAAAGTAGACCAGTGGAAAAGGAACAAGATAGGCACTAGAGTCAGGATGGGGCTTAGCTACCTCTCTACAAGCTGGTAGCTAGAGTTCTGAAGGTTCTTCCTGATGAGGTAGGGTGTGTGGTACCCCAATGAATGAGAACTAGAACATGTATGAGAACACGATTAGGGTGTCCAAATTGGATCCTATGGAGGAGGTAAAAGTTAGTAAAATGTTATGCAGACTACTCTTGCTAATGTTGATATTGAACCAGATACCATCAATGGTATGTGTAACATTCCAAGTAATTATAGAATAAGACATTTTCATATCTATTAATATTTTTGAATTAGAAATTAATTTTACTGTAAAATTGATGATATGTCTGACAGAGTACCTCACAATCAACAATGGGTTCTTCTGAAATATTATGTTGCACACATGACTTTGATATAGCAAAAAATAATACATTATTAATAATATTATTTTAAATGGAAGTTATCTCTTAGATATTGTATTGGTTTGAATGTATAGAACTAACTATAATATGTTTACACATTTTTTTTAAATATTTTTACATTCATCCAATAAATTTTTGAGGCTTAAAATGAGGATAAATCCAATTTTAAGCATAAAATACTCAAAAAAAATTTAAATGGTAGTTTACTACCTTTTGATTGAGAGGCATTTTTTAATATTTTTTTGAAACTTTTATAAGTTCTATATGAGAAAATAATACTTATTATTTGTAATTATGACATAAAAATTTACTTTGGATAAATTTGGGTATTTTTCTAATAAAATTCATATTTTAATTCATAGTGAAAAATGATGCATTTCAATTCAAAATTTCCTTTTCATCTAAATTATTTATATAGATAGATTATACATTTAAATGGTTTTAATGTGTAATTATATTAATTTTTTATCATTTTTTTATATTTTGGTCATTCGAAGTAATTCACATTGAAATTTGATATAAACACACGTCAATATTTTCTTAGTTTGTACTTTGAAAAACCTGTTTTCTCATTTTTAAAATGGGGATAAATTTGAAATTAGTTACTGCAACTTTTATATATTTAATTTGGAAAAATTTAGTCCATATTTGTAATTATAATGTCAAAATTATTCAAATAGTTACCATTTATTTTTGGACATTATAAATGGTAACTTTAATAATTATTTTTATTTACCATAGTTAAAGGGTAAATCAAGTAAATAAAGATAAAAATGATATAATAATAATTTAAAACTACCCTAACACTTATCCTAATATTATTGGATGAGTTATGGCCAACCAAGACAACCCCTGTGATGTAAATTTGGGCTTTGGTAGTAACATTGGTGTGATTATGACACTTATAACTTTTAATTTAATGTAAATGAAAATATGTTCTAAACAATAATATTTTTACTAAAAAAATTTTAATATAGGTTTATATAAATGGTAACTTAGAATATAAAACATAATTAGAAAGATAAAAATACTTAATACATCATGGTTCTTAATTAATATTTTTTTTTTGAAATTAAATAATTAAATTTAACTATGACATAATAATGATGGCATTATTGCTTTATTAATGAATGAATCAAATAAATTTTGTTATAAATATTGACGTAAATATTATTTTCATAATTTATGTCATACATAATTTTTCTAGGTGAATATGACATGTTAGAATACTATTTAATGGTTTTAATTGATGTTATCTCTCTGTTTTGTTTTTTAAAAATTCACTAAAATGAATAGTTTAAAAATTGACACAGCACATGTTTTATAAAAATAATATATTATTTAATTATTTAAAAATAATAAAAATATTTTAAAACAACAATGTGACTATGATATGGTCAAAAAATTTAGTAGGTGTCAAATTACGGGAAATTTACTCCATATTGGTAATATTAACACCCTCATGATAATTTAAATGGTGTTGCAAAATTTAAAATTAATTGAGAATAATTTATGGTAAACAGAAAAGATAAAGTTTAAAATAATATCAATACAAGTATAACAATTATGGGATGTGTAGATTTTAAACTATACTCATTTTATATGTGAAATTTCTCCTTTTGGATCCATTTGGATTTAAAAATTAGTTTTTCTTAATTTAATATTTAGATACATTCCAAGGGTTCCCCTCCCCTCTCTTATAAAAGGGATGTTCTCCTTCTCCCACTCTTCCAAAGCCTTTTTATTTGGCCAAGGCCTGCCCAAAACCCTTCATAGAATCACTCTTCTCATCCAAAAATCCTTCTATAGTGAATGAATCCTACCATGAATATTTTTTGGTATAAAATAAAAGATGTTTCCCAATTAACATGTAAAACATTAATTCTTCCTTTTTAGTTTCTTTTCCATTCTCCACTCTCAATAATATTCTTTATAAAATTATTACATAACAACACATGTATACTCATTGTAGTGGGATATTTTTATTCTATAATCTACACTAGTAGTTTCTTTAGGTCATCAGCTAAACTAGGTTCCACCAGTAGGACTCTTCTGGTAGATGGTACTATGGGAGATAGACAAATGAAACCACACTGAGTTAGTGGAATGAACAAGACCACCATGATTATTTGATCTTCAATAAGGAATTTGGCTAATGAATGTCACAAGGTAGGGTAAAAAACATCTCACCCTAGAAAAGGAAAAAACTGTACTCTAAGTGTCTTGGTATTCAATGAAAGGGTGGTCTAAGAGATAGTTGATTCAGTCTACACTTTCACACGCCTCAATTTAATGGATGATAAACATATTGTTTCTGTCTATGGTGAACAACTTCCTCATGAAATGATTATTGATAAATTTTTCCTACCACCTATCATGGTGGCCATTATGATGAACACAGTATTTATATATTTTATTAATTTTATTTATATTATCTCTATGATTCTGAAATTTATAAATAGAACATACCTCTTTCCTTTTCTTGTCAAGTAAATAAGATAATTTTTTTAGAGGAAGTGTGAACTATCACCCCCTCAAGGGATATAAATCATTCATTACATACATTTAATGTATGATGGACGGGGTTAATAAACCTATGTCACATATATAATAGAGATATTTTACTGGATTTATACTATACATTAGATTCATTTATTTTTTGTGAAACATAAAAATAAAATTATTATTCACGCATACACACCACCTATCATCTCCATGAGTGGTTAACTTCATTTCTAATCTCTACAATGGTAAGAATATTATAAAGATTCATAGTTATTTTTGATAAACTGAATGAGTTTTATATAATATGAATAATGATATCATAGTGATTATATTCCTCAAAAGTTGGTATATGAAGATTTTATTGATATACTCAAACTAACCTTTTTGGTTTTAGTAAATAATAGGATCATATAGGTACCAATGTAACAATGGATGTAAAGAAAACTGAAGTGGTTAAATAAATAATGAACCTCAAGAAATGTGAAATGAAATGAAAACTCATGTGGTTTTTCTAAACCATCTATCAGAAGTCATGATTAACCACTTGAACATTGGTGTGTTTTATAATGCATCATATATGATAGAAATGAATCTATGTGGAAGTTCAGTTAAGAATGATAATAAATGTATGTTTATTGAATGACATATTAGTAAAGGATGTGGAAATAAACATCTAGTAAAATGTTTTAAGGGTGGATGGAAGATGATATATATGTGATAATGAAGGTCATAAATCAATAACCTACCAAGGAAAAAGGAAGCATTCAGTTGACTCTGGGTAATGGAAAACAGTTCTTTATAAGCAATAAATTGATTGTTTTAAATGTGGGGAGTAATTTTATTATCCAAATCCATGTATTATGAAGATGGTCATATAATGGGATCTACAAGATAGTGAAAATATATTTTAATAGATACCAAATGTCATTCCAATCGAAGATGAAGAAAATTAAAATGAGCTAGGAAATGTGTGGATTATTTCTTGTCTCATGCATTGATATTATCGAATCATAAAAAATGATTCTTGTTTTTGATTGTATGTACTAATGATTAAGAAAAATTATGAAAAGACCCCGATAAGGGATCATAAATAATGTTGTAATATTAAGATGACTATATTTTAGTAATTCAAGCTTTATGTTAGATTTACGGATGATGAAATGTTTAAATGTAATAATTCTCATTTGATGGTGAGATTACATTTAAAGACTATTTTTTCTAGTATGTGTAACCTTGATGTTTTTTATGTGAAATTTTTTTGAGGAATAATTATCTTTTATTGTGTGTTCACAAATTATAAAGGTATTTATAACCTTTAGGGTTTATATGATCCTTGAGTTTGAGGTAATTATCAGATATTAATTTTTGGGATTCAAAATGAAAGGGATAAGATAAACATTGTGATTAAAATATGTTATTCATATTTTTTAGGATTTATCTAAATTTGGTAATGTTGTAATAATTCCATATTTTTTGAAATATGACAACATGCAGGATGGGTGACTACCCGCCGTGTCTAAGAGTGCCTGGAGAATGCAACCCATAATCAAAGGGCGAAAAGGGTGCATCGCCTACCACTGGCATATGTGAAGTCCGTATTTAGTTTGAATTTTTAGTCTTATTAAAATGATTTTAATTTGATTTCAAGGACATATATTTTATCAAATAGATATTCATGGGAATAGAAAATGATTAGGTGATTAATTGATTATTTTTATTTGGGAAGACATTAACCATTTCGAGAACCCTATATGATAAAGGTAAATAGAATTCTATTTTATGAGTAAAGATTGAATTATATTTTGAGAAATCAATGATTTAATTATGGACATATGGTGATTTGGGTTATTTACAGAAATGATTAATATATTATAGAAAATATGTGATTTTTTTAATTAATATAATAGTGGATTATGTTATTTGGAGATAAATGTTGAAATTTATCTTGGAAGACAATGTGATCAAATCCTTATAAATTTTGGGTTGCAACATTATTTTGGTTTATTTTATTGAATTTGAAGGACAATCATTTGTTAAATGGTTATTTTTAAACATTGGATTTCACTATATAAATTTGGAGAGTGAAGTAGTTTTCTTTATATAAAGATTACTCTTTTGGGGAGTTAACATATAATATACTAACCATTTTGGTTATGTTTCATTTATTAATATATGAGAAAAACAGAGTTAATATAATATCAATTATGTGATAGATTTTGGTTTGAGTGATTCAGTAATTCATCAAAAATACTTATATTTTGGAGAAAAATGTGTGTTTGTGGTATAATCTGATTAATCAATTAAATTATACTTCTCACGTAAGTCTATTTACATATGTTCTTATTATATGAAGTAAAATAATTCATAAACATTATTAAAAGTATCATAAAACAAAAAAATGTGTTATATTTACTTTTACTACTACCAAGTGATATGCAATTTAACACATCATAAATTTTTATCATTATGTTTTTTAACATTTTCCTAAAAATATTTTCTATCACTCTACATCAGAACATGATGGTTATATTTATCTTCCATATCCATGTTTTCTTACATATAACCTTAATACTTTTCACAACAGATGACCTTTGTAGATTATATTAATTCTTTTAAAGTGGATATTTTATTGCCTCTTTTTCCGATGTGTGATTTCAATGAAGTAATTTTGAAAATTGAATCCTTAGTTACTGATCCCAAATTTAAAATTATGAGGACATGATTTCCAAAAGGAAGGGAGTATATAACATCCTATTTAATTATTGAATAATATTGTTTCATGTCTATTAATATTTACAAATTATAAATTAATTTTAAATAAAATGGGATTCAATATTTGATAGAGTACCTAAGACATAATAATGGGTTTCCATGAAATCTTATGTTGCAAACATGACTGAGATATAATGAAAAATAATACATTATTAATATTATCATTTTAAATTATAGTTATCACATAGCCATTGTATTGGTGTGAATGAATGCAACTAACTATAATATGCTTACACATCTTTATTAAATACTTTTACAGTCATCCAATAAATTTTAAAGGCTTAAAATTATAATGAATCCAATTTTAATCATAAATTCTTCAATTTTTTAAAAAGGTTGTTTTATTGAAATTTAATGGAGAAACCTACTTAAATATAGTTTTGACACTTTAAAAGTTCTATTTTAAAAAATCTACTTATTATTTTGAATCAGGACAAAAAAAATTACATTGGATGAGTGACTGAACATTATTTTTTTTATTTTATCAAATCACTTTTTAGGAAAAGTGAGAAACCTCAAGTCCATAAAACAAGCAAAATAACATCAAATAGAACCCCAAGAAAAAACTGGTTCTGCCTCTTCCCAGCAACATAGCATTAAAAGGCCTCCACCAAAGCATGTAAACTCGGTAAACAGTCTCGTGCAAAGATGCACGGGCATATAACCAATGGTCAAGCAATACCCTCTCAGTCTTCCGCTCCATGTGACATGAAGTAGTGACTTCCTTGTGATATGAACCTCATCTAAGGAAAGACCATCAAATTTCTGGGATTGAAACACCCAAAATCATGTTTTCATAAAAAATATTTATATAATTAGATTATACATTTAACTGGTTTTAATGTGTAATTTTATTAAGTTGTTATAATTTAATAAAAATTTGGTCATTGGATTTAATTTCTAATGGATATTTGATTTTAAAATGTGTCAATATTTTGATGGTTTTCACTTGTAAAATCATGTTTTTTCATTTTGAAAATGAATATTAATATTAAATTAATAACTAAACAATATGTGTTTTCAAATTGGAAAATTGGATTCCATATTTGCAATAAATATTTCCAAATAATATAAATAGGTCCCTTTTATTTTTGTATACTATAAATAGAAACATTAGTAATTATTTTCATTTACCATAGTTAAAGGGTAAATTATGTAAATAATGTCAAAAATAATATAATAATAATTTAAAACAACCCTATAACTTTTAAAAATATTATTGGAAGAGTTATGGTAGACCAAGTCATTTATAGGGACATAAATTTGGCGTTTGGTAGCCTCTTGGATGTGATTATGACACTTATAACTATTAATTTAAAGTAAAATAAAATATTTTATAAACATGTATCTTCATACTAAATAAATTTTAATATGGGGTGATATAAATGATCTCTTAGAATATTAATATAAATTATAAATCTAATAATGTTCCCCTCTTCATGGTATTTTATTAATATTTTTCAAAAATTAAATAATAAAAGTGTATTATTATGCAATAATGATGTAGTGATTGATTTATTAATAAAGGAATCCAATAAATGATATTACAAATATTAAAATAATTATTATTGTTATTAAGTTATTCCATCCCCAATTTTTCTCTATGACTATGAAACTTAGGAAGACTATTCAATTTTTTAGTTCAAAGAAATATATCTATTTAAATTTTATGAAAAAATATAAAAATGAATACTAAAAAAAATTGACATAATTAAAGTTTTATAAAAATATTAAATTGTTAAGTTATTTAAAGATACTAAAAATATATTAAATTCACAAATTTAAAATGATATGGTAGTGATGTTCCTTATTTTTCCAATTAACGGAAAGTTACTATAAGAACCCGACCTTAAACATTACAAAATCTTGAATTAAATGGATAATTCACATTGAAGATCTTTTCAGGTTTAGAGTTTTAGATAATTAGGCTATTACTATTACATAACAACATGAATATTACATGTATACAATACTACTCATTATCCACTTTTCATGAAATAAAAACTCTTAAAAAGAAAAAATGTATACTTCCATGTTTTAGATAGTAAGACTTTCAATGATCCCATCCTTGACCCTATTCATCTTTAAGTCCTGTGGAAAACATTTCAAAAACATAGGATGAGCATAAAAATATCAGTAAGGTATATAAAATATGGAATGAAAACATTATCCCATCAATAAATACAAACAAATAAAACCATACATTTCAATCATAACATACCTCATGAAATCGTAATATTTTTTAACACATAGAAATCATAAATCTTAAAGGTAACTTACGGCATAAATAACATACTTACATTGTAGCTATAAAAACTATAGAGGGAGTCACATTTAGAATACCCATCACAGTATATTCCGTAAATCTCTTAGGAAAAATATTAACGTTTACCTCTATCATGTTACCCAATGCGTTGGAGAGCTATCTTGGGCTCACCCGCCCTAGGATTATCATGGAACCACCCATATACGTAAACAATTCCCAATAGACATAACATATTCATAACCCATAAATCAAACATAATGAAAAGATAACATTTCAATCACAATATATCATTTTAAAATATTGAAAAAATCAAAGCATTTATCAATCTATTTTCAAATCCATTTAAAATATTAAATAATGAGATTTTTGAATCAAAGTGTCCCATACCATATTGAAGCTTTTTAAAGAAATTTAAATTTCAATACATTCATGTTTTTATGAATAAATCCTTAAAATAATTTTTAAAATATAGAAATTAATGTGAAAGAGTAAGAAGAATAAACCTTTTAATCATTTAAAATGATATGTTAGTTAAAGAGTTTTTAACCAAATGAGAGACCCTAGAGTAAAAATAATTGAGGAATAACATTTTTATCAGAACTTAATAATATCATGAGAATAAATGTATTGCTGATATAATATTCCAAAGGACAGTAGATACACCATATAAGAGTGAATTGGTGGATATCAACAGTGAAGTCTCAATGTAAATTTAAATTGAGACGAAATCCCTTATAAAGATGAAATCCTTAGGTTAAGGATAAATTAATTACATAATTATGTGTGAAAAATATAAATACACCCAATATAAGTGGATATAAAGTGTAAAACAATTCATAGGTTATTCACACATATTCATATCACGACATAATCAAGAAGTAGATGTTTAACCCAAAAATTGAAATTGGGTTAAGAAGTTTTCTTACAGAAATTCGATAGCCTAACAGTGTCACTTTAAAATTCAGAAAAAAAATTGATGAGAGAGAAAAATATATTTCAACACTTGGACATAAAATTGACATCAATAAGGATATAGAAGAACATATCCCTATATTATAATCTATAAATTAAAAGACAAAACAAAAAGAAGTTTTTTAAAAATATGATGGTGAAAGGTTCCCTTACCGATTTGGTAACTTACGAAACATCCACCCCATGAAATAATGATCACACAATGAATATTTAAATACCCATATATTAAAGTATATTACACAAATAATACAATCATGGGAAGTACATACACCGCACAAATGGAAATAGTGGCTAATATAGCATGAATCTCATGGGAATAAAAAGTGAGATGAAAAACCCTTACCACGTTCTAATAAATTGAGTCATATGAGAAAGGTTAATAACTACCAAATTAATCCCATAATACCATGAATATAAATAAAATCACGATAATATATATCAAATGGTAGTATACAATATACCACATTCAATAAATATGTTTTGAACAATGGAAATCTCACAGAATTAAATGTGAGATAAGAAATCACTTACCTCGTGTCCAACTTTACTCGTATGTTCCTTGTTCTTCATGAATAATAAAATTAAGTTAATTTATACTTGCTTAATATCCTTTTTAATGTTTTTTATTACTTTTATATCACTTATTACCTTGCAATAATAATTTGTTATTTATTTGAGTTCATATCAGACATTTTGTCGATGTTCGGAAATTTGAGATAAAAATGAACTCGTTATAATTACAATTTGTCTGTGTGATCAAAACACCATTATATCCAGAATGATATTAATTATTTATATATCATATATATCCAGTGTATATATATATATATAATATTACATAACATTTTGGAGATAAGAAATAAAATGCATCGTTCATGTAGACGGTAAGATGTACGTACTCATGAACACTGCCTTCATTTCTTTTTAATATTTAATAGAATGAAAACATAATGATACATAGATATATTATAATTCCAGTATTATATCATAATATATATATGATACATAATTTCATTAACTCTATCTTTATACGTTCCATGTATGTCATGAACGAATCATATCACCTTGAGGGGGCGGTAGTCCGCACTTCCTCAAAAGAAATTATCGTGTTTACACATATTGGAAGGAATAATGGTATGTTTTTAATAAAAATTACAGAAGAATATAGAAAACAAAAAACATAATATATATATAATATATAAATATAGTTCCATCTTAGTGGCCACCATAAGAGGCGGTAGGAGATAATTGAACAATAATCGCTTCGTGAGGCGTTAGTTTTCCATTCACAAAAATAATATTTTCTTCACCCATTAGATGGAAGTGTGTGTATGATTAATTCACATCCATCTCATAAAAACATCCTAGTATATTGAGGATACTTTTTTTGTCATAAAATTTACCAATAAAAAGAGTTTAGGGGGTTGGAGAAGTAAAATAAAACAAAAGAACTTAAGAGAAGATGTTAACTTTAAATTGGGTAACTCCCATTGGTTTGAACCAAAAGGGTTTCTTGAAGTACATTCTACCTATGTTAAGGCTTCTAAGATGAATATAAGGATCTTGGGAGCTTATTTGAGTATATTTTTTACGATCAAAAATCTTGAGAAGTGTGAGAAAATAATTATAAGTGAGGGATTTTTATAAGGGAGAGTAGGGTCTCTTTAAGATTGTTTAAAACAATTATTTTATTATAACATCATCTTCAGTATCAAAATGTCAAATATTCCTTAAAATAAATGTTAATATGACTCATGGTCGAAATAAAATAATCCAATAAGAATTGTACTGGTTTTGGATATTGTTTTAAGATTTATAATCTTATTTATATAAATCATTTATTAATGAGGTAAATTTTGCATCATTATTGTGTCATACATATTTTAATTTATTTGTTCTCCAAAAATTATAAAACAAATATCATGTTTTAGGAAATTTTTTATATTTAAAAATAATATTTATAGTCTAATAGATAATTTATATAACCCCCTCTAAAAAATTATTTACTAATAGATATTTCTTTATGTCATTTTTTCATTACTTTAAATTAATTAATATAAAGTGTCATTATAACACCTATGTAGCTCTATGGGGTACCGAATTCAACCCAAGGATTCCCATGGTCTTTTATGTATCATCCAATAGTATTATAACACATTTATGGGTAATTTTATACTATTATAATATTATATTTTTCCTTATTTATTATTTTTACCTTTTAGTCATGGTAAATAAAATATTTACTGAAATAAATATTTAAAATGTCTAAAAATAAAAGTTACCTATTTATACAATTTGGAAATACTGATTCCAAATATGGAATCCATTTTTCTAAATTTAAAACACAGAAGTGGCATAAATTATTATAAAATTAATTCTCGTTGTCAAAATAAATAGCGTTTTTAAGAAATAATAACTTTCAAAAGATTGACAATTGTTTTTGTCCAATTTCAAAATATAATTACTTCTAATGAAAAACATTAGATTAAATGGTAAAAATATATTCTAATTACAATATAAAACCAATTAAAAAGATAACCTAACTATATAAATAAATTAGATAAAAAGGCATATTTTAATTAAAATACATTATTTTCACTATTCATTAAAAATTAAATTTTATCAGAAAAATGCCTGGATTTTATCCAAAGTAAATTTCGATGTCCTGATTCTAAAGAAGAATTTTATTTTGTCAAATAAAACATATAAGAGTGAAAAAAAACTAGATTTAAATAGGGTTTACCATTAAAAGGCGGTAAATCGACCTTTTAAAGAAAATTATGTTTAAAATTAGATTCATTCACATTTTAATCCTCTAAAATTTATTGGATAATTGTTAAAACATATAACAAACTTATATAATCATATTTTAGTTAGTTATATTCATTCCTTCCAATATAACAGCTAGATGTTAACTACCATTTAAAATAATAATATTATATTATTTGTGTGCAACGTAAGATTTCAAAGAAACTCGTTGTTGCGTATCGGGTACGCCATCGAACATTGTGTCCCCTTTAAAGTAAAATTAATATTTAATCCATAATATTAATAAATATTAAAAGTGTCTTATTTATTATTTATCTAGGATGATACATCCTTCCCCCCTTTTGGTAATTGCGTCCTCGCAATTTTAAAACTGGGCTTGGAAACATCATTAAAAGTCCCACATCAGAAAAGAGTTAGTTAAACTACCACATTATAATAAAGAAAGAGAAGTACAAAGGTTACCCGAGACAAAAGATACTAGGATTCCATGAAAATAAGGATATGGAAGAAAAACTAACTCTCATAGATTAATAGAGAGTGATAGATAACTTGATCACAGAAAGTTAACCACCAGAATACCATAAATTTGTGGTTGGGTAAAAGTCTGATGATAAAAGAGGGCTTATAACATTTTTTGCTTCAAGATCATTTTCATAGAGTTGAAGAATTTTATTAATAACAAGACTAATATCATTAGGAAATATACTTACTCGTCATGTAGAGTGTCATCCTCTAATAAAATTCTACCAAAAACTCATATTTTCCCCAAAACGGTAAGTATTCCAGAGGACTTGTTCCCATTAAAATCACTATAATCAACTTTTAGAGAACAACATGATTGACATAATATGAACCATTTATTTTCCCTATATTTATACATTAACAAATACCAATATTGGTTAATACATGATCAGATAATCCCCAAAAGGATAATATATTATAAAAATAAGTATTACTCATAATCTCCAAAATTCAACCTGAATTACACAATGTTCAAGAAAGGCCATTCAATATATAATAGTCCTTTAAATTATTCAAATGTAATACAAACTAATATTATAACCAAAATCTCATAAGGATTTAATTACATATTCTTATAAGATATATCTTAACATTTATCTTCATATAACACCTATTACTCATAAAGTCTCATAATGAAAAGTAATTAACCTAATCACATATTCTCTATGATAGGTTAATCATTTTCATAAATATATCAAATCATCATATTTCCACTACAAAAACATTGATTCTTACAACCTAAAATTTTAACCATTATTCCACAATTGAAATCACATAGTATTCTATCTTCTTTAGTCACATAGTGTTTCCTCAAAAGAGAGAACTTATTCAATAACAACCTTTATAATTTAATCACTAAATCATTTTTCTATACTCAGGATATCCATTTTCTAAAACATAAGTTCCCAAAATCAACTTATTCTTGTTTCGTAAAATCAATTTACATAAAAGAATAAGTCATACTAACCAGGTACTTCATGTAGTCTAGTGGTAGGTGATAAATTCTAATCGCACTTTGGTTGTGGGTTTGATTCCCACAGCTTGGTCTGACACGATGGGTTATCACAAGGTCTGCGTGTTTTCCTTTTTATAAAACCCAAATGCAACACTAACATGTTTTAACCTAAATGGTTTCCTTATACCTATCATTTTCATCCCAATTAATTATGATCTCGACATCGTAATTCTTGAAGTCTTATTTCACCACCATATGATAAAATAAAATGATCCCCAAAATAAAGAACATCATACCTTGATCATGGTGTCCATTTGGTTTCATCGACGTCTTGTTCATGTAAGTAGATGGTCCATGAATTGCAAATATGATTTATAGATCCTTAAAAATCATTTGATTCCTTCATAAAAATACACCTTGTAAAACATGGGTCATATGGGTGTTCACAGAAAAACATTTTTGGAAAATAATCGTGTATGACATATAATTTCAAAACATCTGATAAAACACGGTTTCTATAAAACAGTCAGACCGAATTTGAGTTGAAACATTCAATTAATAGTAAATTTAAAATAACATACTTATGAAATGATAGAAAATATTTTAAAAGAAATTATAAATAGGTTGAGCAAGTTTATCCTTCTAGGAGGTTGGATAAGTAAAATAAAACAATAGAAACTAAGAGAAGATGTTACCTTCAAATCGGGTAACTCTCTTTGGTTTGAACCAAAAGGGATTGTTGAAGTGCATTCTACCTAAGGTAAGGCTTCATGGATGAAGATATGGATCTTGGGAGATTATTTTAGTAGAGTTTGTACGAGTCAAAATCTTGAGAAGTGTGAGAAAAGAATTTGTAGTGATGGCTTTTTATAAGGCAGAGGAGGGGCTCTTTAGGAATGTTTGAAACAATTATTTTTTTATAACCTCATCTTCGGTTTCAAATGGTAAAATATTCATTAAAATCAATTCTAAGATGAATCATGGTAGAAATAAAATAATCTAATAATAATTGGACTGGTTTTCGATATTGTTTAAATATTTATAATCTTATCTATTTATATCATTTATTAATGAGTTAAATTTTGCATCATTATTGTGTCATACATAATTTAATTTATCCGATGTCCAAAAATTATAAAAAAATATTATGTTGTAGGAAATATTTTTATCTTTCCAAATATTATTTATATTCGAATGGAAAACTTATATAACTCCATGTAAAAATTTATTTTCTAAAATATATTTCTTTTTGTCATTTTTTCTTTACTTTAAATTAATTAATATAAATTGTCATTATTACACCCATGTGGCTCCATGGGGTCCCAAATTCAACCCAGGGATGCCCATGGTAGGTTATGTATCATCCAATAGGATTAGAAAACATTTAAGGGTAATTTGATACTATTATAATATTATATTTTACCCTTATTTATTATTTTTACCTTTTAATCATGGTAAATAAAATATTTACTACAATTAGTATTTAAAATGACTAAAAATAAAAGTTACCTATTTACAGAATTTGGACCTAATGATTCCAAATATGGAATCCATTTTTATAAATTCAAAACACATAAGTGGAATAAATTAATATAAAATTAATTCCCACTGCCAAAACAAATAGCATGTTTTTAACAAATAATAACTATCAAAAGATTGACACTTGTTTATGTCCAATTTAAAAATAAAATTACTTCCAATGACAAAAATTATATTAAATGGTAAAAAAATTCTAATTACACTATAAAAACAATTATAAATATAATTTAACCATATATATAAATTAGATAAAAAGGAAGATTTGAATTAAAATACATTATTTTTCACTATTCAATAAAAATGAATTTTATCAGAAAAATAACAAAATTTTATCCAAAGTAAATTTTGATGTCCCGATTCTAAAGAAGAATTTTATTTTGTCAAATAGAACATATAATCATGAAAAACTATGGGATTTAAAGAGGGTTCACCATTAAAAGGTGGTAAATCGACCTTTTAAGAAAATTATTCCTAATATCAGATTCATTCACATTTTAAGCCTCTAAAATTTATTGAATAATTGTAAAAACATTTAACAAACATATATAATCATATTTTAGTTAGTTCTATTCATTCCCGCCAATAAAAAGGCTATGTTTTTACTTTCATTTAAAAAAATAATATTTTATTATTAATGTGCAACATAATATTTGAAAGATACTCATTGTTGTGTATCGGGTACGCCATTGAACATAGTGTCCCCTTTAAATTAAAATTAATATTTAATTCACAAATATTAATAAATATGAAAAGTGTTTTATTCTTTATTTATCTATTATGTTACATCCTTCCCCCTTTTGGGAATTGTGCCCTCGCAATTTCAAAACTGGGCTTGGAAACTTCATTACAAGTCCCACATCAGAAAAGAGTCAGTAAAACTATCACTTTACAATATATAAAGAGAAGTACAAAGGTTTCCCAAGACAACAGATACTAGGATTCCATGAAAAAATTGATATGGAATAGAAACTAACTCTCATAGATTAATAGGGAGTGATAGAGAACTTGATCACAGAAAGTTAACCACCACAATACCATAAATTTGTGGTTGGGTAAAAGTATGATGATAAAATAGGGATTATAAATTTTTTGCTTCGTGATCCTTCACATAGAGTTGATGAATTTAATTAATAAAAATACTAATATTATAAGGAAATATACTTACTCATCATGTAGTGTGTCATCCTCTAATAAAATTCTACCACAAACTCATCTTTTCTCCAAAACGGTACGTATTCCAGATGACTTGTTCCCATTGAATGCACTATAATCAACTTCTAGAGAATAACATGAGACTTCTAGAGAATAACATGAACCACAAAATATGAACCATATATTTTCCCTATCATTATAAATTAACCAAACCAAAATTGGTTAGTACGTGATCAGATAATCCCCAAAAGGATGATCTTTTATAAAAAGAAGTACTACACTTAATCACCAAAATTCAACCAAAAGTACCCAATGTTCAAGAAAGTCCATTCAATTTACAATTGTCCTTAAAATTATTCAAAAGTAATCCAAACTAAGATTGAAACCCAAATCTCATAAGGATTTAATTACATATTCTTCCAAGATACACCTTAACATTTATCTCCAAATAACACCAGTTACTCATAAAGTATCATATTGAAATGTAATTAACCTAATCACTTATTCTCCATGATAGTTTAATCATTTTCATAAATAAATCAAATCATCATATGTCCACAATAAAAACATATATTCTTCTAAACTAAAATTTCAACCATTATTCCATAATTGAAATCCCATATTATTCTATCATCATTAGGCATATAGTGTTTCCTCAAAAGAGAGAACGTCTTCCCTAACAACATTTATCACTTAATCACTAAATCATTTTTCTATACTAAGTATATCCATTTGATAAAACATAAGCTCCCAAAATCAACTTATTCTTGTTCCATAATATCATATTTCTAAATAGAGTAATTCATTCAAACCAGGGTCTTCAAGTAGTCTACTGGTAGGCGATGAATCACAAATGCACTTTGGTTGTGGGTTCGATTCCCACAGATTGGTCCGACATGACGGGTTGTCACATGGTCTGCGTGTTATTCTTTTTATAAAACTCAAATGTTACACTAACATGTTTTAACCTCAATGGTTTTCTTATACCTCACATTTTCATCTCAATTCATTATGATCTCAACATCTTAATTCTTGAAGTCTTATTTCACCACCATATGATAAAATAAAATGTTCCCCAAAATGAAGAACATCTTACCTTGATCATGGTGTCCATTTGGTTTCATCGACATATTTTTCACGTAGTTAGAAGGTCCATTAATTGTAAAAATTATTTATAGATCCTTCAAAATCATTTGCTTCCTTCATCCAAATACACCTTGTACAACATAGGTCATATGGGTGTTCATAGAATAACAGTTTTGGAAAATAATCATGTATGACATATAATTTCAAAACATCTAATAAAACATGATTTCTATAAAACGGTCGGACCGAATATGATTTGAAATTTTCAATTAATGGTTCTTTTAAAATACCATATGTATGTGATGAGAGATAATACATTAAAGGAAAATATAAATAGGTTGTGCAGGGTTCTCCTTCTTCAGCACCTTTTCAAAATCATAATATGATTCAAAATGTTATGATAAGGTAAAATATTTAAAATGCCTTGAAAATATTTACCTTTCTTAAAAATATGATAATACTGTTAAAATAGGATTTTTTTTTTAAATACAACCCATGATCCATGATGATAATGAGGTATAGTGGAGGTGTTTGATATCTCCAACAGTTACTTGCAAGTGATTTTTATGCTATAAAAACATTCACAATCATCTGAACATGACTTTTCAATAATTATTGCAAGCAAGTCATTAGGAAGAGATAAGAATATCGTTTGAGATCCTCCTCCTTCCATTTGTAACTGAATTTCCTTAATCTTAAAAAGTTATAAAACAAGGATTTAACTGAAATAATAGACATAGGGACTAACCAGGTGTTTATTGAAAACTCATAATCCCTAAAGTTGTCTAAACTGACCTTTGATACAAACAATAAGGACTCGTCCCTAAACATTACATAATCATGAATTAAATGGATAATTCATATTGAGGATATTTTATGGTTTAGATTTTAAGAGAATTAGTCCATAACTATTACATAAAAACATGAATATTACATGTAGACACTACTACTCAGTATCCACTTTTCATAAAATAAAAACTCTTAAAAAGAAAAAATGTCTAGTTCTATGTTTTAGATATCATGACTTTCCATGATCACATACTTGATACTATTCATCTTTAATTGTTGTGGAAAACATTTCAAAAACATGGGATGAGAATAAAAAGCTTAGTAAGGGATATAAAATAAGGAATGAAAACATTATCCCATCAATAAATACAAAACATTGAAACCATACTTTTCAATCATAACATACTTCAAGAAATCATAAGATTTATGAACAACACAAAGAAATCATAATTCATAAAGGTAAATTGTGACATAAATAACATACTTACATTGTAGTTATCACATCTACATAGGGAGTCACATTTTGAATACTCATCACTGTATATTCCCTAAATCTCTTTGGAGAAACATTAACGTTTACCTCCATCATGTTACACAATGAATTGGAGAGCTATATCAGGCTCACCCACCCTAGGTTTATTAGGGAACCACCCATATACATAAAAAATTCCCAATAGCCATAACATATTCATAACCCATAAAACAAACATGATGGAAAGATAAAATTTTAATCACAATATATCATTTCAAAATATTGACAAAATCAATGTCATTATCAAACCATTTTCAAAACCATTTAAAATATTAAATAAAGATATTTTTGAATCAAAGTTTCCCATAAAACTTTGATGATTTTGAAATAAATTTAAATTTCAAAACATTCCTATCCATATGAATAAATCCTTAAAACCATTTTTAAAACATGGCCATTAATGTGAAAGTGTTAGAAGAATAAACCTTCAAAACATTTAAAACGATATTTTAGTTAATGAGTTTTTAACAAAATGAGAGACCCTAGAATACAAATAATTGAGGAATAACATTTAAATCATAACTTAATTATATCATGAGAGTAAAGATATTCATGATATAATAGGAAAAGGGTAGTATATACACCATATAAGAGTCAATTGGTGAATATCAATAATGAAGTCTCAATGGAAATGTAAATTGAGACAAAATACCTTATAAAGATAATATCTTTAGATTTAGTATAAATCAATTACATAATTATGTTTGAAAAATATAAATAAACCTAACATAAGTGGATATTAATTTTAAAACAAATAAGAGGTTATTCACACATATTCATAGCATGACATAATCAAGAAGTAGATGTTTAACCCAAAAAAATGAAATTGGGTTAAGAAGTTTTCTTACAGAAAGTTGACAGCCTAACGGTATCACATTAAAATTTAGAAAATAATTTGATCAGAGATAAAGGGATATATCATCATTTGGAAATAAAATTTACATCAATAAGGATGTATAAGAACCTATCCCAACATAATTATATGTAAATTAAAAGACCTAACACAAAGATGTCTTTTAAAAAGAGGAGTGTGAAAGGTTTTCTTACCGCTTTGGTATCTTACGAAACATCCACACCATGAAAGAAATAACACACAATGAATATGTGAATACCAATACATTAAAGTATATTACACAAATAATACAATCATGGGCAGTATATCCACCATAAAAAAGGAATTCATGGCTAATATAGAATGAATCTCACGGGAATAAAAAGTCAGATGAAAACCCTTACCACGTTGTAATCAATCGAGTCATATGAGAAAAGTTAATAAATAACAAATGAATAAAAAAATACCATGAATATAAATACAATCATGATAATATATATCAAATAGTAGTGCAAAATATATCACATTCAATAAATAAGTGGTGAATAATGGAAATCTCACGGAATTAAAAGTGAGATAAGAAATCACTTACCTTGTGTCCAACTTGACTCATATGTTCATTGTTCTTCCTGAATAATAAACATAAGTTAATTTCAACTTGATTCATAACATTTTTAATATTTATTTTTAATTTTATATCACTTATTACCTTGCAATAATAGTTAGTTAATTATTTGAGTTCATATCAGATATTTTGTCTATGTTCGGAAATTTGAGTTAAAAATGAACTCGTTATAATTACACTTTTTCCATGTGATAAAAACTCCATTATCTTCAGAATGATATTAATGATTTAGATATCATATATATCATATATATCCAGTGTATATATATATATATATAATATTACATAACATTTTGAAGATAAGAAATGAAATGCACTGTTCATGGAGACGGTAAGTCGTACGTACGCATGAACGCTACTTTCATTTCTGTTTAATATTTAATGGAATTAAAACATAATTATACATAGGTATATTATAATTCCAGTATTATATAATATAATATATATGTTACATAATTTCATTAACTCCATCTTTATACATTACATGTTTGTCATGAACTTATTATATCGCCTTGAAGGGGCGGTAGTCCGCACTTCCTCAAATGAAATTATCGTGATTATACATATTGGAAGGAATAAAGGTATGTTTGTAAATAAAAATTAAAGAGCCATAAAGAAAACAAACATAATATTTATAATATATAAATACAGTTCCATCTTAGTGGCCACCATAAGAGGCGGTAGGAGATAATTGAACAATCATCGCTTCGTGAGGCGTTAGATTTCCATTCACAGAAACAGTATGTTGTTCACCAATTAGATGGAGGAGTGTGTATGTGTAGTTCAAATAATTCTCATTAAAACATCCTAGTATATTTATGATACTGGTTTTTTATAAAATAAACCAATAAAAATAGTTTAGGTGGTTAGAGAAGTAAAATAAAACAAAAGAACTTAAGAGAAGACGTTACCATTAAATCGGGTAACTCCCTTTGGTTTGAACCAAAAGGGATTATTGATGTGATTTATTCTGATGGTAATGATTCTTGGATGAAGAGAGGAATCTTGGGAGCCTATTATAGAAGAGGTTTTATGAGAAAAATTCCTGAAAAGTGTGAGAAAATAATTAGAAGTGAGGGATTTTTATAAGGGAGAGGAGGGGCTCTTTAGGAAAGTTTGAAACAATTATTTTATTATAACCTAATCATCAGATTAAAAAGGTCAACTATTCGTTAAAATAAAATTTAAGATTACTAATGGTCGAAATAAAATAGTTAAATATGAATTTTACTACTTTTGGATATTTTTTTAATATTTATAATTTTATTTATTTAAATCATTTATTAAGGAGATAAATATTAAATCATTTGTTGGTCATACAAAATTTAATTTATTTGATGTCCAAAAACTATAAAACAATTACCATGTCTTAGGAAATCTTTTTGTATTTCCAAATAATATTTATAGTCCAAAAGATTACTTATATAACCCCATGAAAAAATTTATTTACTAAAAGATAATTGTTTATGTCAGTTTTGTCTTTACATTACATTAATTAATATAAAGTGTCATTATTACACACATGTGGGTCCGTGCGGTACCCAATTTAATAAAAGGATGACCATGTTCAGATATGTATCATAAAATAGGATTAGGATACATTTTATGGTAATTTGATGTTATTATAATTTTATATTTTACCCTTATTTATGATTTTTACCTTTTAATCATGGTAAATAAAATATTTACTGAAGTAAATATTTAAATTTTATAAAAATAAAAGTTACCTATTTACAAAATTTGTACCTACTGATTCCAAATATGGAATCCATTTTTCTTAATTCAAAACACAAGAGTGGTAGAAATTAATTTAAAATTAATTCCCGCTTTCAAAACAAATATCGTGTTTTTAAGAAATAATAACTATCAAAAGATTCACAGTTCTTTATGTCCAATATCAAAATGAAATTACATCCAATGACAAAAATTAGATCAAATTGTAAAAATATAATCTAATTACACAATAAACCCAATTATAAATTTAATATAACCACATAAATAAATTATATAAAAAGGCATATTTGAATTAAATATTGATGTCCTGATTCTAAATAAGAATTTTATTTTTCCAAATATTACATGTAAGAGTGAAAAAAACTCAATTTAAAGAGGGTTATCCATTAAAAGGCGGTAAATTGACCAATTAAAGAAAATTATGCCTAAAATTATATTCATTCACATTTTAAGCCTCTAACATTTATTGGATAATTGTAAAAACATTTAAAAAACATATATAATAATATTTTAGTTAGTTCTATTCATTCCCACCAATACAATAGCTAGCCGTTAACTTCCATTTAAAATAATAATATTATATTATTAGTGTGCAATGTAAGATTTCAAAGAAACTCGTTGTTATGTATCGGATACACCATCGAATATGGCATCCCATTTAAAGTAAAATTAATATTTAATTCACTAATAAATGATAAATATGAAAAAAAAATTCCTTATTTATCTAGGATGTTACAGTTACATCATATTTGTAAAATTTATATCCTCCTGATAATTAAAATTTTATTACCACAATAAAAATTAAAAGTGTGTTATTAATGGTAAACCGAAAAGATAAAGTTTAAAATAAAATCAATACAAGTATAAAAATTTTTGGATGGGAGGATATAGAACAATCCCCATATTATATAATACATATCTCATGTTGGATCCATTTTTATTAAAAAAAAAATAATATTAATTTAATATTTTATTACTTTCCAAGGGTTCCCCTCTCCTCTCTTATAAAAAGAAACTTCAACATCTCTTTAATTCACACTTCGAAAGAATTTTGGTTCTGCCTATCCCAGCCCAAAACCCTTACTAGATGATACCCCTCATTCTAGAAGCCTCTCATATAGAATAAATTCTCCCAAGGAAGCCTTTTGGTATAATCCAAAACAAGTTGTCTGATTAAGAGGTAACTCCTTCTCTCATGCTTTTTAGTTTCTTTTCCATTATCCACTCCATATATGCTTATAATTAAATTATGGAATAAAAAATTAGTATCATAAATTTACTAGGTTATTTTTATGCTAATTTTTCTATCTTAACTTACCCACACCTCTATTTAATTGTTAATTGACATACAATTTCTGTGTATGGTGAACAACTGCCACACGAAACGATGATTGTTCACTTTTTCCTACCACCTCTTATGGTGTCCATTATTATGGAAACTGTTTTTATATATGATATATATTATATTTATATTGTCTATATGTTTATATTGTTTATATTTAGAATATACCAACATTTTTTTCATGTTGTCCAAATAGGATAATTTTGTTTAAGGAAGTGTGGACTTCTGCCCCCTCAAGTGATATTACTCTTTGATGTTATACATGGAACGTATAATTTGTGGTGTTAAAAAACCTATGTAACATATATAACATAGATATTATAAAATAATTATAACATACATTTGTATCATTTAGTTTTCGTACAAAAATTAATTGAAAGTAGCGTTCATTCGTACGTACGACCTACCATATCCATGAACAGTGTATTTCATTACTAATAAACAAAATTTCGGAATATTGAAAACAAATATATACTGAGTATATATGATGATTATTTAATGGATTTTATTGTGTTGATGATTTAATTATGACCACATGGATAATTTAAACAATAAGAGGTTCATTTTCAACTCAAGTACCAAACACAAACAAAACATACAATATGAACATAAATAATTATTTAATTTGTATAACAAGGAAATAAGTGATATAAAATTAAAAAAAACTTCAAAATGTTTTTAAGGAAGTAAAAATTAAAATATTTTTATTATCATTAATGCAAAGAATGAACGAGACAAGTCGACCTGAAGGTAAGGGGCTTCATCTCAATCTCATTTCATTAAGGAATATCTTGTTGTTATGCACCTTTATTCTCCTATAAGGTGTATATAAACCCATTTTGTAACATTATATAATTAAATAGTATATTTGAATAATATTCATCATTTTGATTAATATTATTCCTTAATGATTTTTATTCAAGTGTTTCCCAAGTTGAAAGGGAATGTTTAACTAAAACATCATTTTTAATGTTTTGAAGATTTAGTATTTTAAAACCCTTTAATTCATGTCAATCTTCTCAAAATGGGTTTCGCAAATTTATTTATATGGACATTAATGTTTTAAAATGATAATTTGATTCAAAATATTCAAATTGGGGTGAGACACTTTGATTCAAAAAATTCTTTCCTAAAGGTTTTAAATGGTTTTGGAAATGGATTGGTTATTTCAATATATTGAAATGATTTCATGTGATTGAAAATGATATTTTATGAGTGAAATGTTGATAATTGAGATTTGTTACGTGTTATGATTATATAATGGTACGTGGACATTTGATGGGTGGATACGTGATAAACAAAATATGGGTGGTTATGTGATAAAGCAATGATAGGTGGTTCCGTGATAAACTAAGGATGGGTGGTTATGTTATAATTGTTGACGCTCCTTTCTGTCACAGAGTCTAAAGGAATGAAAAGAGAAATACCTTGAACTCAAAGTGATTCATCCTTTGAAGAAACATCAAAAATTGACAAATGCATGAAAAAAGGTTCCAATGCACTTGGGCCGCGCAAGTTCCACCAAGGTCGCGCAAGTATACTTGCACGTCACCCAATGGTCGCGCAGGTGACTTGTGTGCCCTATTTGAAATTCGCTCAAGGTCTTCTCCAGCCTATAAATACCCCTGTGGGCCCCCCATTTCAGGGGACAAAAAAATTCCAGAAACTCAGATTTTGAGCTCCCGACGCCCTAGTCTCTTTTCAAAGCTTCCGAATACTTCTAAGGTAATTTCTTACCTAGAACGTAATATATAAAGAGGGGGAGTAAGGCCTAAGAATTGAAACTCATCAACACTTGCACGCCTAGTTGGCCAGCCCTTAAGAGAAATGGCCACACTTGCGCGCCGCCTTACCCCTTCAACATAACTTGTGCGTGTCTCTTCTGGAAGCATATAGGGGTAGTATTAAAGGCTTGAGCCAAGCCTCACCCAAGTTCTACTCTAAGGGTTGACCGTCACGTAAGTACCCATGTGTCGCGCAGGTACACCTGCTCCACCAGGACTTGCATGCCCACGCAGTACTTGCACGCCGACCAGGACTTGCGCGCCCCTCTCTTTTGGGGTGCCCCTCCATCCTATTTTACCTCTCTTATGCCTATCCACCTATCCTCTTCAAGATTAATCCTTTAGAACTCTATCCAAATCCATTCATGGCATGATTTCCTTGTTGGATTCCTTATCTGAAAGAAATTATGTGGAACATCTCTTAGAACCTAGTGATTTACATATCTTTATGTCACTAAGGTCAGATATTTCATTCATTCGACCTCATCCTTTAAGATGAGAGAATCTTTAACCTAGGCCTCCTTTTCAGAAGTAAGTCCAAGTCCCATAACATGGGCATCCTCTTTAGGAGTAAGCCTCAGTCATAATTTCCCAAATTTGGGCATCCCCCTCATGAGTAAGCCCCAACCTTAATTCCTCTAACCTGGGTTTCCTTTTCAGGAGTAAGCCCCAGTCTCAAATATGGGAATCCTCCTTAGAAGTAAGCCCCAAGTCCCTTAATTTTCAAATCCCTTTAACAAGGGCCTCCTCCTTAGGAATAAGCCCCAGTCTTAATTTCTCTTAACCATTCTTAATCTACTTTTTGATTTGGGGTTCCTTCTCAGGAGTAAAACCCAATCATAAGTCCCCTCCTAATTCAGGAATCTTCCTCGAGAGTAAGCAACAAGTTAGAGTATCGAAATCTCCATAAAGTACATATACCTTTTTGGACCTTATTCCTAGATTTCTTCTCTGAATTAAAATTTTAATCTTCATCTATTTGGGTAGTCCTACATATATAAGCCCCACATCATTTCTTATGATTGCACCTTTCATTGCAGAATTGTTTGGTTTTACCAATACCTCTTGTTTCTCACACCGAGCATGAATCACGTGAGCTTAGAGTGTAAAAGTAATTATGACATATTTCTTTGAGCCATCAATCATACATAAACATCATACTCCCTTACTCGAACTACGTGGGTTCTGATTCCTTTTCTAAATAAAGGATACATAGGTAGCCTATCTGTGGGTACAATCTCAACTCTGAAATAATCCATATCCTTCTGAATGACAATAAACGTCAAGTGCCCCACTGAGTGGATTTAAAACCAGTATAGTCATCATAATGACCAAGGGACTTTTATATAACGTATTAAAGGAAACCATTGACTAAGAATCTCTAACAAATACAAATGATTCTCTATCGATGAAGAACCTCGAATACATATAAAAGATTCTCTAAATTTCCTATATATCAATCATTGATTGTCAGATCTAAAGGAAAGCTCATTTTATACTTGGTAATTTAATAAGGATTCACGAACATAACTTAAATCAATAAAGAGAGTCCTGGAGTAGACAATAATTCCCCTCAAAAAGGTGTGATGAGTCCGACCTCCCATCCTCTCGACCAATGAAAATTCATAAGTCTCATTGGTCCACAACTAATGAGCACCTACCTTTGGAATGTAGGTCCAAATGGATATAGAATCATTGGATGTTTCTGGTTCTACAAACAAACCCATTAGAAACTAATTGTAATGTTTGAACCTTAATTCAACAAGTTCATCCCCAATTCTAGAGGAAACAAAAAATGGTGAACCCGGCGTGAATCCTTAACCAAATTAAAGTGATATTTTACCTGTTTGTTAGGCCCCTATTTAAACTCAATGAGAGGTCCAAAAAGACAGTCAATAACATATGTTCTTATCCAAAATATGTAGTGGCTAGACTTATCTTGATTACATCTGTTATATCAAACATGCACTCTTTTCCAAGATCTTCTACGTTATAGAAATGGCTTCTCTCAAGTTCACACCTGTGAATACTTCTGCTGTGAATGCCTCTGATGCTACTCCTACTGGATCATCATCCGCTCTGAGGAAGATATCACCTACTCAGTGTCTTCAACACTGGGTATCAAATACTCTGGTTAATTAGTACCATCAAAATGGTACTATTCCGACTCTGGAGGCCGCTCGATAAGCCCTTCAAGTCAATAATTCATCCTTGTCGTCCGGACAGCGATGACCAGTGATCAAGAAGCAGGTGGTGCCAACCACCGTCTTCAACCATTTTGGGTCGTTATCCCCAGAACACAATCACCATTAACTCCCATATTCTGAGGAGGTGAATGATCAGGTCCCTTAGGGCCTTAATTCAAGGAGACAGGAGTCCTTCCTGAGGGCTCCCATCAACAATCGTCGCCAGACTCGTGCGGCAGTGCGCCCTCAACATGATGAGCGTATATTCTCCAGGATTTCGGCTCAGGTTCCTTGAACCCGAGCAGGTAAGAAGAACTGCCAGAGGTGAAATTCGGTCAGTAGTGAGCAGGTTCAAATCTCTTCCATCTCCGAAGAAGTCCACCAACCTAACTTGGTGGCAAGAAACAAGCGGGCTCACACACCCGTCCGTTTTAATTCCGCTGTCCAGCAGACTCGTATGGCAGTAGCACGCCAATCCCGCTAGGAAATTCTAGCGGAGTACTATAGATAGGAACATACACATATTTATAAATCATCAGTTAGTCAGCGGGCTCGTTTGACTACATACGATGGATCCTACCAACCCAAAGTGTTGAAAACTGGTAAATAGGCACATACACCTGCTTACACTCATCAATCCTGCTAGCAGCCTCGTCTGTCTGTATTGAAGGAAGCTCATTAACCACATTTGGAGGAGTGAAATCAGCAGGCACATACACCTTCTATTATTAATCAAGCCTACCAACAGTCTCATTTGGTAGCACTCGGAGAAGTCAGTCGGAAAGCTCCGGCGACAAACATGAGGCAGACTCAACTCTCTTCCCCCACACTTGAGTACTATCAGGATTCACTGATAGGAAAAGGAGGACAGGAGTAGGAATACACACCTACTCCAAGCACATAATGGATGTATATCCCCGTTCCGGTAGCTGAAGTCACCAATCACATTCTGTCAATGGTGAAAGAGCAGAAGCAAATCCCTGCTCATATTCTGGATGCCTGCTAGGATATTATAACAGCTTCAGTAGCATCTCAGGGAAATACACATAAATATATCCCTACCAGTGGAGTGACACATCAACAGTTTACTCTGGAACAGACAAACACCTCTGTTCTAGTCCAAGAGGGTTGTGGGGCGTACTGCCCCATATCATACAAACAACCAAGTCAGGCACGTACACCTGATTTGAGTGGAGATAATCAGCCTAACCTGATCATTTCTCCTGAGAAGGCACATACACCTGCTCATAATTGTAACGCCCCGACCCCAGTTACCCAGAGTCAGTGCATTATTGCGTAACATTTTCATGATCACACAAGATCAAGTCTCGAAAGACCGATTAGTTTAGTAGCCTTGGAAACACTAGATACATTCATAAATGTTACATTACATCATAAAGTGAAAAACTACAATAACAAAGTCTCCATAGTCCACACTCATATCCTCTTCTGACTATCCCTACAGGTCATTCATAAAATACTTCTTCACATCCTGGAAAATATTAAAACATTGAAAGGGGTGAGCTTAGATGCTCAGTAAGGATAACAATATTGTAGAAGCTTTCATAATTAAACATTAACATTTAAGTCAAGGTATAACTAAAACAAAAGCCTTTTAAACTTGAACTTCAGCATAATATGTCAAATATAAAATGAAATAATGCCATTTACTTACTCACATGGATATTCTACTAGTCGAATAATCACATGTGATATCAATAACCACTTTCATAATGATGGAATTCATAATGCCAGACTATCATAACCACGTAGCCAAGGCCTCATGCCAAGACTACAAATAAGATTTTGTCAAGGCCTCATTCCAAGACACTAGTTTGTCTCATGAGACCTACTGATGCATCAAGGAGCTATAGAAGGCTCCACCCGTCACTTATTAAGTCCAATGCATTCCTCATATGAACAAGTTTAAGCATATCATAAACCATAACATAATCATATCACATAAAACATGCATAAAGGAAACATAACATTTCCACATTTCAATCACAAGATATCAATAAAACACATTGATGTAAAAAAACACTATCAAAACCATTTTCAAAACCAAAATAAAATAAAAGTAAAACATGGTATTTATTTTTCATTTAAAAAAAATTATGGCTTGTAGAGGAAGACGAAACTCAAATAATGGTCACGGTGGCGGAGAAGTCATTGTCACCGCATACGTACGACAAGAAAAACATTCATTTTTGTCATTTAGTAAAATTCTCCATATAGAAAAGATTCCTTTTGAATAAACGTAAAAGTCAAAGGGTTTTATACACCGTATAAAAGAAATTTTTGTATAAAACAAAATATGCCTCAATGAATGGATATTGAGACGAAGTCCCTTGCAAAGATAATTTTTAAAATAAAATAGATCTATTATGTGTATTAACTATAAGTAATCATAAAGAAAGTAAAAATACAAGATATAACATAATAATATCATGACATAATTTGAAAGTAGGAGATTAACCCAAAGAATGGGAATTGGATTAAGAAGTTCCCTTACCTTGTGTCCGGCTTGACTCGGCCATTCCTTAACCTCATGAATAATAAACTAGAGTTAATCTCTACTTGATTAAGAACCTTTTTAATTTCATTATCCCTTTACCATTTTATGAACATTATGTAATTATTTAAGTTAATAATGGTCATTTTGTCGATCTTTGGTACTTGAGTCAAAAATAAACTTCTTATAATTACAAGTTATTCATGTGGTGAAATATCCATTATATCCAGCATTATATTCATGATTTAGATAACATATATATCATATATATCCATTATATACATTCATTCATAATATTACATAACATTTAGAGGTAAGAAATGAAATGCACCGTTCATGGAGACGGTAAGCCGTACGTACGCATGAACGCTACTTTCATTTCTATTTCGTATTTAATGGAATGAAATAATAATGATATAAAGGTATATTATAATTCCAGTATAATATCATATATAATATCATTTACTCCATCCTTTATACATCCCACATATGGCATTAACGATTCAAATCAATTTGAGGGGGCGGTAGTCCGCACTTCCTAAAATGAAATCATCGCGTTTACCCATAATTGAAATCATAAAGGTATTCCATAAATGAAAAATAAAGAATATTATGTAAAACATAAAAATATTATATATCATATATAAATATAGTTACATCATAATGGCCGCCTTTGAAGGTGTTATATGGGTGTTGAACAATCATCGTTTCGTGAGGCAGAAATTCTCCATCCACAGAAACAGTATGTTCTTTAACCATTGTATGTAGGTGTGTGTAAGTGTAGCTCAAATACTTCTTATAAAAACATCATAGTATATTGAGGATACTGGTTTTGTTACAAAAGAAATGAATAAAAAGAGTTTAAGGGGTTGGAGAAGCAAAATAAAACAAAATAACATAAGAGAAGAACTTACCTTAAAATTGGGTAACTCTTTTTGATTTGAGCCAAAGGCTTCCTTGGGAAAAATTCTGCCCAAAGTGAGGCTTCTAGGAGTAAGAGAGGGAATTTGGGAGAGTATTTGAGCAGAGGTTGGCCGAGCCAAATGGCTTTAAATTGTGAATGAGGTGGTATAGGTGGGGGCCTTTTATAAGAAGAGAGGAGGGTCACTCTTGGAAAGTAATGAAATGTTACTTTATTATATAATGAGTTTTGGATTTTAAAGGTCCCACACTTATATATTTCTAGGATAAGGTGATAAGGTTTCGAAATATACTCATCCAATAGGTTTTTGACATCTGTAAGTCTTAGATTTTACATTATCTTTTCATTTTATTTAAATCATTAATTAATGAGGTAATCATTGCATCATCATGGTGTCATAAATAATTTAATTTATGTAATGTCTAAAAATTATAAAAAAATTATCATGATGTATGAAATATTTTTAGCTTTATAATTAATATTTATAGTCAAAAATATGACTTGTATATCCCCATTTAAAAATTGTTTTAGTAAAACAACTCATGTTTGTGACATTTTTATTTTAACATTAAATAAAAGGTTTTTAATGTCATTTTCCTACCAAAGTGGCTCCATGGGGTCCCCAAGTTGACCCATGGAATGTCTTGGTCGGCAATGACTCATACAATAGGGGTAGGACAAGTGTAAAGGTATTTTCATATTTTTATAATATCATCTTCACCTTAAATTTCACTAATTACCTTTAATCGTGATTAATTAAACTTAAAAGTTACTATTCACCAAAAAATTATTTTAATCACATTGAACCACATTTTACTTTTTAATTACAACCATGTATGTCGGATTTTTGAAAATCAAATCACAAAAGTGGTAATGTTTCATTTAAATGAAAAATCGGTTTTTTTAACTACCACTTAGTGGTTTCACTATTCATCAAAAATTGAAGTTTTTCAGAACAATCCCAAAATTTCACCCTAAGCTATAATTGATATTCTGAATTAAAAAATGATTTCTATTTTACGAAATTCCAAACATATAAGTTGCATTAATTAATTTTATAACTAATTCCATCTGTCACAACAAATAGCGTGTTTTTAAGAAACAATATATATCAAAATATTGACAATTGTTTATGTCCATTTTCAAAGGAAAATTAATTCTAATGAACACCATTGGATAAAATGGTAAAAATATATTCTAATTATACTTTAAAACCACTCAATAGTATAATTTATCACAATAAATTATTTTGATTAAAAAAGTTGTTTTAAGTATTTTTTACTATTCATAAAAAAATGGAAGTTCTCATAAAATTACAAAAAATTCAACTTAGGATAATTTCGATATTACGAATAAAAAAATGAAGTCCATTTTGAAATATAAAATTTCTATAATTTTAAAAAGTGGGTATTACTATTTATAACGGTTACTTTAATTAGTCGCGGTGTGTTAGAACTCAAACTTGCGTACAATGCAAGCTATTGCATTATTGAAAGAGAGGTGTATCGTGAATGCTTGGGGTGTTACATTCTCCCCTCCTTCAATAAATTGCGTCCTCACAATTTGAAAATGTTCTTTTAAAATAAATGGTTGAAAATAGAAAATACCTTTGTGGAAAACTCACATCGAAAATAGGGTTAATAAGAATATAACATTAAAAGAAAGAAAGAGAAGTACAAAGGTCACCCGAGATAGCCCATACTAGGATTCTATGAAAATATGGATATGGAGGAGAAACAAACCATCAAGGTCTGATGGAGAGTTGTAGACAACAGGATTAGAAGAAAGTTAACCACAAGAAAATCACAAACTTGTGATTGGTTAAACGGTCATTGAATCCCCAGTTGGAAAAGTTAACCGACAGCGTTTTTGTTTTAAGTTACCTTTTATAAAGTTGAGGAATTTATTTAAGAGATTTTATAAGAACGTAAGGAAATATACTTACTTGTCATGTAGGCTTTCATTCTTTAATAAATTTTTACCACGAACCCATCTTTCACTCCAAATGGTAACAGAACTCAAAAATATTCTATTTATCCTAATTGTATAAGGTTCCAAATATTACCACATACCATTTAGATTAGGAAAAATATTTTTTAATAACCAGGGACTTCTTGTAGGCTAGTGGTAGGTAATAAAGGCCTGTCGCACTATGGTTGTGGGTTCGATTCCTACAGCTTTGTCCGACGCGACGAGTTATCCCCCAACCTGCAGGTTGTCCTTTTCCTAAAAGTATAGTATTATAATATTCCAAAAATAATCTTCAGAAATGTTTTAACCTTAAACAATACTATCCAAAGTTCAACTTAATTCATTCCAACCTTTATAGTTATCCAAAATACCTTTGTCCAGACATTTTTTAAAAGGTCTCTAAATTCCAAAATCAATTGTAACCTCAGATTCCCCAAACAAAGTAAAGTTTCTCTTATTGTCACATACTAAAAATATGATTACCTTCATTATATTAAAACCTTAATGAAATAAAAAAGTACTGCAGTACAATCCTTATATATATCACATTATTCTTATAACCAGAATATAATCCTTGAGTCCAAAAGCACCAATACATTAATTATTCCACTTGAACTGTATTAATAGCATAAGATTGTCCTTGATCCCTTGGCCTTTTCTGTGGTAAGTTTCCCTGACGCTTAGGACATTCATTTGCATAATGCCCCATTTCCCTACAATTGTATCATTCAACATTGATAACCTCTTTCTTTCCCTTTCAATCATGAGCTTGGTGGCCTTTTTCTCCACATTTATAACAAACTCTCATTTCTTTTAGGCAACTACTGGGGTGATTCTTCCCACAATTATCACATAATGGAAAATCTGTCTTTCCCTTTTTCCCTTTATCTGTCTCTTGTTCCACCATTCTCTTCTTCTCTTGCTTTACTTTGTTTTCATAAGACTTAGAGAATTCCTTTTCTGTCTTGATAGCACACGAGGCAATATCTTCGTACGATGAGAAGTATTGTGATACTAAAGCTCGACGGAGAAATGGTTTCAACCCATCAAAGAAACGATCAATCTTTCTTCTTGGGTTACGTATATAATCTGCAGCATACCTCGCTAACCTTGTAAAGTTGGCCTCGTACTTTGCGACATTCTCATCCTCCTTTTGTCTCAGACACAGAAATTTCCTTTCCATATCTGCTCGATGGTCATGAGGAAAGTATTTTTCTAAGAAAATATCTTTGAACTCTCTCCATTCCATACTTGATACTTATTCATCTTCCTTTGTATTTTGAATCAATGACCACCATTGATTGGCATCTCCAGTGAGGCGGTATACTGCCATGACAACCTTCTCCCTTTCGCTACACCCCAAGGCGTGGAATATTTTCTCTAAGGAGTTTATCCATTGCTCAGATAATAATGGATTTTTACCCCCATTAAATGTTGGCGATTGTTGCCTCATGAAGATGTCTAACATTGATCCTCCACGTTGTGGATCAGGGTGCTCCATATGAGTAAGGTTATTATTCATAACCTGAGTGAGTTGTCCCAGTATGGTAATAAGTTGATCAGCACCATTTGTATCTCCAACTCCACAATAATTATCTTGAGCAGGAGGGAAATCCCTACACGGAGTGTGTGCATTGATATGGTTTCTATTCCTTCCAATAGGCGCCATTTCTAAACAATGGCATAAACTAGATTAGTTTATGAATCAAAATACATAATTCCATAATTGTAAAATACTTAACATAAATTGAACTATTTATGGATATAATCCATAATCATAAAAATGTTTTCTTTGAGGAAGTATATACTCATAACCCTTCATAGTGGTTTGTAAAGAAAATGAGAATTATCTTAAGCATATCCCCCTGGAGTGTTGTAACCAAGAGTGCAGCAAGGCCCGTTGTCGTGCACCAGTTCCTGTTCGAGTCTAGCTCAAAGCAGTGTTTTCGGGTTTTACCCCTAGGTACATCTGTTCCAGATCCGCCTCTACCTGCTCGTATCCATAAAGGGATGTATTGCTCGGAAAACTCACAAAATCTCTATAATACCAAAATTTTAGGTAGTTCTTCTATACTAATCCTCAAAGTCTATCTTTGGGCTATGTGCTCTAATCAGAGTTTATCTAAATCTAGCTTCCAAGGTTAATACTAAACTGCCTCTGATACCAACTGTAATTCCCTGACCCCAGTTACCTAGAGTCGGTGCATTATTGCGTAACATTGGCATGATCACACAAGATCAAGTCTTGAAAGACCGATTAGTTTAGTAGCCTTGGAAACACTAGATACATTCATAAATGTTACATTACATCATAAAGTGAAAAACTACAATAACAAAGTCTCCATAGTCGACACTCATATCCTCTTCTGACTATCCCTACAGGTCATTCATAAAATACTTCTTCACATCCTGGAAAATATTAAAACATTGAAAGGGGTGAGCTCAGATGCTCAGTAAGGATAACAATATTGTGGAAGCTTTCATAATTAAACATTAACATTTAAGGCAAGGTATAACTAAAACAAAAGCCTTTTAAACTTGAACTTCAGCATAATATGTCAAAAATAAAATGAAATAATGCCATTTACTTACATGGATATTCTACTAGTCGAATAATCACATGCAATATCAATAACCACTTTCATAATGATGGAATGCATAATGCCAGACTATCATAACCACGTAGCCAAGGCCTCGTGCCAAGACTACAAATAATATTTTGTCAAGGCCTCATGCCAAGACACTAGTTTGTCTCATGAGACCTACCGATTCATCTAGGAGTTATAGCGGGCTCCACCCGTCACTTATTAAGTCTAATTCATTCCTCATATGAACAGGTTTAAACATATCATAAACCATAACATAATTGTATCACATAAAACATGCATAAAGGAAACATAAAATTTCCACATTTCAATCACAAGATATAAATACAACACATTGATGTAAAAAAACACTTTCAAAACCATTTTCAAAACCGAAATAAAAGAAAATTAAAACATGGTATTTATTTTTCATTTAAAAAAAATTATGGCTTGTAGTGGAAGCCGAAACTCAAATAATGGTCACGGCAGTGGAGAAGTCATTGTCATCGCATACGTACGACAAGAAAAACATTCCTTTTTGTCATTTAGTAAAATGTTTCGTATAAAAAATATTCCTTTTGAATAAACATAAAAGTCAAAGGGGTTTATACACCGTATAAAAGAAATTTTTGTATAAAACAAAATATGCCACAATGAATGGAGATTGAGACGAAGTCCCTTACAAAGATCATTTTTAAAATAAAATAGATCTATTATGTGTATTCACTATAAGTACTCATAAATAAAGTAAAAATACAAGATATAACATAATAATATCATGACATAATTTGAAAGTAGGAGATTAACTCAAAGAATGGAAATTGGGTTAAGAAGTTCCCTTACCTTGTGTCCGACTTGACTCGATTGTTATTTAACCTCCTGAATAATAAACTAGAGTTAATCTCTACTTGCTTAAGAACCTTTTTCAAGTTCATTATCCCTTTACCATGTTATGAACATTATGTAATTATTTAAGTTAATAACGGTCATTTGGTCGATCTTTGGTACTTGAGTCAAAAATAAACTTCTTATAATTACAATTTGTTCATGTGGTGAAATATCCATTATATCCATCATTATATTCATGATTTAGATATCATATATATCATATATATTCAGTATATACATTCATTCATAATATTACGTAACATTTAGAGGTAAGAAATGAAATGTACCGTTCATGGAGACGGTAAGCCGTACGTACGCATGAACGCTACTTTCATTTCTATTTCATATTTAATGGAATGAAATCATAATGATATAAAGGTATATTATAATTCCAGTATAATATCATATATAATATCATTTACTCCATCCTTTATACATCCCACATATTGCATTAACGATTCAAATCACATTGAGGGGGCGGTAGTCCGCACTTCCTAAAATGAAATCATCACGTTTACCCATAATGGAAATCATAAAGGTATGCCATAAATGAAAAATAAAGAATCTTATGTAAAACATAAACATATTATATATCATATATAAATATAGTGACATCTTAATGGCCACCTTTGAAGGTGTTATATGGGTTTTGAACAATCATCGTTTCGTGAGTCAGAAATTCGCCATCCACAGAAACAGTATGTTCTTTAACCATTAGATGTAGGTGTGTGTAAGTGTAGCTCGAATCCTTCTTATAAAAACATCCTATTATATTGAGTATACTGGTGTTTTTACAAAATAAATGAATAAAAATATTTTAGTGGGTTGGAGAAGAAAAATAAAACAAAATAACATAAGAGAAGACATTACCTTAAAATTGGGTGACTCTTTTTGATTTGAGCCAAAGGATTACTTGGGAAGAATTCTGCCCAAATTGAGGATTCTAGGAGTAATATATGTAAGTTGGGAGAGTATTTGGGCGGAGGTTGGCCGAGCCAAATGGGTTGAAAGTGTGAATGAGGTGGTAGAGGTGGGGGCCTTTTATAAGAGGAGAGGAGGGGCACTCTTGGAAAGTAATGAAATGTTACTTTATTATATAATGAGTTTCGGATTTTAAAGGTCCCAAACTTATATATTTCAAGTCTAAGGTGATAAGGGTTCGAAATATACTTATCCAATAGGTTTTTGACAGGTGTAAGTCTTAGATTTTACATTATCGTTTCATTTTATTTAAATCGTTAATTAATGAGGTAATCGCTGCATCATCATGGTGTCATAAATAATTCAATTTATTTAATGTATAAAAATTATAAAACAGTTATCATGATATAGGAAATATTTTTAGGTTTCTAATGAATATTTATAGTCAAAAATATGACTTGTATAACCCCATTTAAAAATTGTAGTAAAACAACTCATGTTTGTGACATTTTTATTTTAACATTAAATAAAAGGTTTTTAATGTCATTTTCCTACCAAAGTGGCTCCATGGGGGTCCCCAAGTTTACCCATGGATTGTCTTGGTCGGCCATGACTCATCCAATAGGGGTATGACAAGTGTAAATGTATTTTCATATTTTTATAATATCATTTTCACCTTAAATTTCACTAATTACCTTTAATCGCGATTAATTAAACTTAAAAGTTACTATTCACCAAAAAATTATTTTAATCCCATCTAACCACATTTTACTTCCTAATGACAACCATGTATGTTGGATTTTTGAAAATCAAATCACAAAAGTGGTAATGTTTCATTTAAACGAAAAATCGGTTTTTTTAACTACCACTTAGTGGTTTCACTATTCATCAAAAATTGAAGTTTTTCAGAACAATCCCAAAATTTCACCCTAAGCTATAATTGATATTCCGAATTCAAAAATGATGTCTATTTTAAAAAATTCTAAACATATAATTTTCATTAATTAATTTTATAACTAATTCCTGCTGTCACAACAAATAGCATGTTTTTAAGAAACAATATATATCAAAAGATTGACAATTGTTTATGCCCATTTTCAAAGTGAAATTAATTCTAATGAACACCATTGGATAAAATGGTAAAAATATATTCTAATTATACTTTAAAACCAATCAATAGTATAATTTATCATAATAAATTATTTTGATTAAAAAAGTTGTTTTAAGTATTTTTCACTATTCATAAAAAAATGGAAGTTCTCAAAAAATTACAAAAAATTCAACTTAGGATAATTTCGATATTACGAATACAAAAATGAAGTCCATTTTGAAATATAAAATTTCTATAATTTTAAAAAGTGGGTATTACTATTCATAATGGCTACTTTGATTAGTCGCGGGGTGTTAGAACTCGAACTTGCGTACAATGCAAGCTATTGCATTATTGAAAGAGAGGTGTATCGTGAAAGCTTCGGGTGTTACAATAATAACCACTTTCTTCAAGAAGTGGTTCCCAAATTGAGTAAGAAGGCATCTATGAAGAAGACACGTCCAGTAAAGTCAAGAAATCAAGGGCCAATCGGTAATAAGGCCATACTCGATACTGGAGTTGTTGATGCACTCAGAAAATTATCTGTTCCAAATCAAGATTCTACTCTCTTAGTTACCAATAGTGTGAACATTAATTCCGAAGGTCTTTATCAGACACTTCCACATGAAGGCTTGCTTCATGACAGTTCGGTTGATCTTGAAGTTTCATCTTCAGATGAGAGCCACCTGAACCCTCTGTGTGGCCAGAAGACCAAGGAGAAAAATGTTTCTTCTTTTGTTGTAACCCACCATGGTGGTCCTCCACATGATGATGAATTTAGCTGTGAAAGTCCTCTCTGTATTAGTAATTCGCATTGTTTGGAAAAAAATTCAAAAGATAATGCAGTGACGAGAAATCCCTCTTATCTTGAGGCACTTGCAAATGTGAAGCCAGTCACATCTGATGCTTTACCACTAGTAGGTGAAATACTTTCTCAATCAGAAGATATCCTGGGGTGTAGGTCATTCTCTGAACCACCCTTGGGTCATTCATCATCTAATTTGATCAGTGAATTCTCAACCAATATTGTTGAATCCGATGAAGCAACAAGGAAGCACTAACTCTGGTCTAATTAGGTAGAAGAATCTTCCTTGAATGATAAAGAGGAAATGCTGAATATGATAAAACAACTAGAAAAAGGTGAAGTGCCAGTTATGTTTTGGCCTTTGGTTGACTCTCAGTATGATATTCCAGAGATGTTGACTGAAGATGGAATTCATGATATTCGTCTCAACATATGGAAAACTCTTTGTTAGTTGAAAAATAAAATATTATCTTATGATGAATATGAAAATAATATCAAGATAATAGAAGGGTTGCAATGCCAAATTGACTTGGAATATCTCTCAATTTCTCGATATCTGAAGGCTGAAAAGAAACAGAGTTCCCTTCAGCATTCATGCCTTGGTGCACTAAGAAGATTGTGCGAGTTAATTGTCAATGCCCCATCTGGTATTCATATCAGGGGATGTAGTGTTCATGGATCACTACATTTCACTGTACTCTCTATTCAGCAAAGCCCGCCGAAAAATGGTCTCATGCAATGTTATTGCCCATGGCCGGCCACAGTCAATTGGATTTGTTTGTAATCAAAGGTTTGCTCAAGAACAGGCTTCAAATAGTTCTTCTCAAAATAAATCATACAAAGAAAAAATTTTTGAATTACTCCTGCATCAGGTGAATGAGAATACATAACATACCTCTCGTTTATAGCAAGCACATCATCAAGTGACAGAAGTGTCAGAAATCATCTAATGGTATTTTGAGCTGGGTGACAAAAGTGGATAAAGGTTGATGCATCCAGCTAATTTTTGGACTAAAGTCCGCAATATCAGGAGAGTTTACAAGAAGGTCTCAGATATAGCATGTCAAGAACCACCCCATCTTTCCAGACTGGAGACTCTTTTAACCCAACCCTCAGAATCAACAAATAGGATTCGAGGAGTTGAGCAGGAACAGTAGGAATAGCCCCAATCCATCGGACTGGGGACTTTTTCAAATCCTCAATCCCTTCCTCAGAGAATTTCAGTCTTCTATCGATTAGGGAAGAATCCCCAAGAGGAAGGAAGAGCCAAATTATTAGGATATTCCCTCCAAATTACGGTTCGTCAAGAAGTTCCTGAGGGATCAAATCGACAAAAGGAAATGTCTCATCAGGGACATGGAAGAAGACAATATCACAGAAATGCCGATAGAAAAAATAAAATGCATTATGCATCAATTAATGTCATCAATTCCATTGTTTTTGATCCACCAGATGAGTCTCACTCAGAGGGATCAGATGAATAGGTTCATGCTCAAGAAGTTGTACACACAGACAAAAATGAAGAAGGTGTGTGTACAAGAAATCAAAGGTTTACACAGAATTTGAGTGTTCCTACAAGTAACCCACTTCCCTCTCTATGAAAGGGATCCAACAAGGGAAAAAGGAAAGAATCAGGTTACATATCCTTCCTCTGGAGAAGGCCAATCGCTCTCACTAGAGCAAAGATTTGCACAACAGGAGGAAGAAATGAAGGAATTGAGGAGGATGAATGCAGAACTACTCCAGGGTAGTCTTCCTCCTAAGCATGCTAGAGTCAGTCAGCCAAGGGAATTTGTTGCAGATACTGAGATGGATCAAGAATATCCCCCTTTATCAGTACACCCTCACAGGTCTAATCCTACGGGACAAGTGTGGCCATCAGTTGCAGTACCAGCTACCACATCTATCCAAGATCCAGTCAGTGCACCTATTCAGGTCCAAGCTCAATAGGATGTTTCTCAAAAGTTAATAACTACTATTGAGTCATTAACATCTCGGTTGGAAGCTATGGAGGGAAAACGTGTTCAAATTCAACCAGAAAAGAGAGCTTATCGGGAATGGGTTGATGCAATTCCTCCCCCATCAAATTTTTCAAGTACCACATTCCCAATATTTAATGGTTCGGGAGATCCAGAGCAACACTTAACACATTTTGTTTCTTTTTGCGATCCTATGATGGGAACCCCTCGGCAACAGGAAGCAGTTAAGCTCAGGTGTTTTGTACAATCATTACAAGGACCTGCCTTTGTCTGGTATACAAGCTTGCAATCCCGGTCAATTACCAGATGGGAAGATCTCCTTCAATGATTTCTTCTTCAGTTCAGCTCAACTTTTCCAAAGACAACAGTTTTTTATCTTAAAAACTATAAGAAAAGGAAAAATTAAAGGGTTTCAGATTTTATTGCTCGCTAGAAGGGATTAACATATTCCCTGAGTTTAGTACTCCCTCACGAAGAATTGTTGTCGATCTGTGTGGAAAATCTGTGTGATGAGTTACGCATGCCGTTGATCCCTGTGAAATACACAGGAGGGTTTTGATACCTTAATTCAACCGCTCAACAGATTGAAGATTCTCTTATGAAGACTAAGGATAAAACTCATGTAATTCCATCAACTCTAGGAATGAGAATGGGTAGAGCAGAGACTGCTACAGTTATGCTTAAACAAGCACATGTACCTGCTCTTACTTCAAAACCTTTATCTTCTCAAAGGGATCAACCTCTTAAGTTTCAGCAACAGAGGCCATTTCGTCAAGATGATCAAAGAGATCAGAGACAAAAACAATTTGAGGATTTGAAAAGAAAATTTTACTCTTTCCGAAATGAAAAAGTTCCTGGCTACTTAATTTCGGCTCTGGAAAATAATTTGGTTCAATTTCCAAGGCCCAAAAGGCGAAACAAGGAAGGAGATGAAGACCGTACCAATTATTTCCCATTTTATCAGATGTTGGGGCATCCCATTCAGGAGTATTTTTTCTTCAAGGTCCTCCTTCAAAAAATGGTTGACTCGGGACAAGTCAAATTGAAAGGCTCTTCAGCACAGGTAGCATGTGTTACTGCTAAAGATCCAGAGGAGGAAGGTGAGTGGAAAGAAGTCAAGAACAAAAATGCACAAAAATATGATGATTGGATGGTCAGAAAACGATCAACCAAACTCATGATATTTTACGAACACAATTGAAGAAACCAATTGTGTCTTCTACTATGAATGCCACAGCAAAACCCCCTTCATTAGAGAGAAAATCCTTAAAGAAACAGCATGATTCAAAGAATGAAGAAGAATCAGAAGAAGATGAGTATGTGTCAAAGCCCAAGTTGTCTTTGACTTTGGCATATTTTATGTCATCTACTTTGATGCAATGGGAACCATCCCACCAAATAGCATAGCCTAAATTGGATAGTCAGGCAGAGTTTTAATCGGATGAAGATTTAATCTTTGGTTCTGTTAATATGATTCACTTAACATGTCCTTATGTCAGTCGCAGTTTCGATTTCGATGAGCCTGAATTCCCTATATCAAACAGAGGAATTAGAGGATGTTATAGGGGTCTGGGATACAGAGGAAGACGTGGATATCCCATAAGCCACTATTCCAATTCTTCCCCTGGTAGGACTGTGTATATAGTAGAAACTCGTGGCAGAGCCCTTCAGCGAGCTCAACAAGAAAAATCAAGTTCTTCCACCAATAGTAGATTCAGTCCTGGCACAATTATTCTGGATGATCAGTTAGAGGTTACACCTTTATCCTCTCAACAAGTCAATAGACCTATTTGGTCTAATATTCTAAATCTAGGAATATTTCCAATTCCTATCCCGGTAAAAGATGCATCTACTACTAAAGAATCATCTTCCAAGGCACCTTCTAAACCACATGTTCATGTTGGGAAATACAGACATTTGGATCAAAAGTATGATGTATTGAAACACCTGGCCCAAGTACCGGCCAAGTTATCAATTATGGATGCTTTGAATCTGTCAAAGGATCTTCGAGAGGCACTTATCGAGGCTTTTTCAAGTCCTCAAGAGTTTGAAACTGAAATTGTTACAGCTGAAGCCTACCATGTAGATAATAATCCTGCAGAATGCCATGAAGTGATATCTTTCACAGATGAAGATGAAGATGATGTCGTACATGGGCATATTATACCTTTGTATTTATCTGGAAAGGTCAATGGTGTAGAAATCCGATGAGATTTCATTGATAATGTTTTAGGAGTAAAACTCATCCCCATTCGTACACTTCATTTATTGGGACTCACCGAATCTAATTTATCTCCTTCTACTTTGATGTTACAAGGGTATGATAAAAATGAACAAGAACCACTGGGTGAGATTACACTCAGAACTCATTTTGGTGACCTTGTATCCAATTCATATTTCATGGTTGTTGACCACGATACAGCCTTCAATATTTTTCTTGGAAAACCCTGGCTACATCAACATGCGTCTATCCCTTCATCATACCATCAATGTCTTAAATATTGTTTCGATGGTCAAATTGGGACATTGTATGGTGATAAAGACCCATTCAAAACATGTGACTCTCAATATATTGAGGTGGAATTCTATCACATGAAGGGGGAGGAGAAATCCACAATAGGGAAGGTTACCAAAGTTAATGCTCCATTTGGTTTGGAAAAGATTCCAGTAAATCCATTTACACATGTGAGTTCAGATTATGTGTTGCCTATCAGTCAAATTGATAGGATAGACCCAAATCAAAATACTATTATGGAAAATTCCATAATTTCAATTACGGAAATCATGCCAGATAGCATTGTAGAAATTGGTGATTCACCAAGCATTGATGAAATCTCAAATGGGGATGTCTTCATTTCATCTGCTGAAATCCACCAAGTCTATACTTCACCAACCAGGCTAGAAGATGTTATAGTAATGCCATAGTTGAACGATGATGTCGAGTCTCAATCCATTATATCCTCTTTAATACCCAGGGAAGACCCTTCATCATCAATCAGGTCAGAAATGGAAGTTTCCTTTTCAAGATGTTCAAATTTTAACATCACTTCTAATCATGAAAATTATAATTCATCATCTACTATGAAAGTAGAAGCAGAAGAAATAACACATGTTGAAGAAGAAGAGGAAGATCTCAGGGATGCTTCTCCAGCATTTTAAGAGGGCATCTCTATCATCGTCGATGAACTTAGAGAAATAAATCTGGGTACCAAAGAAGATCCACACCCCACTTTAATTAGTGCGGCCATGACTCTTGAAGAACAAGAGATGTATGTTTTATTTTTAAAGAAAAATTGAGATATATTTACATGGAACTATACAGAGATTCTCGGGCTTGATCCTGATGTTGCTACTCATCGTTTGGGTTTTCCAGAAGAACATCGAGGATTCAAGCATGCCGCAAGAAGAACACACCCAACCTATGCTTCCAAAATTGAAGCTGAAGTGGATAAGTTTATCAAAGCTAACTTCATCAGAGAAGTTCAATATCATAAGTGGTTGGATAATATTGTACCTATGAAGAAGAATAATGGACAAATAAGAGTTTTCATTGATTTCAGAGATCTTAATCGGTATTGTCCTAAGGATGATTTTCCAGTTCCGATCACAAAAATGTTAATTGATGCAACAGCTGGCTATGAAGCACTTTCCTTCATGTATGGATATTCCGGGTATAATAAAATCCGAATGGCTCCAGAAGATGAAGAATCTACAGACTTCGGAGCCCCTCAGGGTGTGTTCTGCTATCGGTTAATGCCCTTTGGCCTAAAGAATGCAGGCGCAACATATCAGCGTGCCATGCATCGTATCTTCAAACCCTTTTAATGGAAATTTGTTGAATGTTATGTGGACGATTTGGTGGTTAATTCAAAACAACGTTCTAATCACTTGGCTGATTTGGAAGTCATATTCCACAAGCTTCGACAACATAATTTGAAGATGAACCCCTTAAAATGTGCTTTTGGGTAACCTTAGGAAAATTTCTTGGATTTTTTGTACGCCATCGTGGTATTGAAGTCGATCCTGAGAAGACAAAGTCAATCCTTGGTATGTCACCTACTCAAAATTTGAATGAATTGAGAGGACTTCAAGGAAACTTAGCCTATATTCAGCGTTTCATCGCCAATTTGGTAGGAAAAATCTTACCCTTCACCAAATTGATGAAGAAGGGAGTCACTTACCAGTGGAATGAAGAATGTCAATAAGAATTAAACATTCTCAAGAAGTATCTCTTGAGTCCACCAATATTAATGCCACCTGTTGAAGGAAGGACACTTATCCTCTATGTGACAGCCTTAGAGCAATCATTGGGTGCCTTTCTTGCTCAGAAGAATGATGCTGGGAATGAAAAAAGCCTTTACTATCTTAGTTGGACAATGCTTGAATAAGAAACTCAATATTCAAGTATTGAGAAGTGCGGATTAGCATTAATCTTTGCAGTTCATAAGTTGAGACACTACCTGCAACATCATGAGGTCCAATTGGTATCTCGCAATAACCCGCTCAAATTCATCCTTTGTCGTCCAATGCTTACATGACGTCTGGCTAGATGGGCAGTTATTTTGCAGCAATTTGACATTTAGTATGTGTCTTAAAAGGAAATAAAAGGCCAAGATCTAGCTGATTTCCTTTCTGAAAACCCTTCAGTAGAAGATACATCTTCAGATATTGAACTTCCTGATGAGGAAGTCTTCTTTATTCAAGATATTCTTCAGACATGGGAAATTTACTTTGATGGTGCTTCCATAAGTCCAACAGGAAGGAAAATGGAAAATCCTAAATTCAAAAAAGTTGGCTTAGGAATTGTGCTCATTTCTCCAGAAAAGGCACTATTACCCTATTCCTTTTCATTGTTGGGAGGCAGTACAAATAATGAAGTAGAATATGAAGCTCTCATCGCAGGATTGGAATTGGTGCTTCAAGTACAATTGAATCACTTAAAAGTGAAAGGTGATTCAGACCTAGTAATCAAGCAAGTCAATGGGTATTATGCAATCAGAAAAGAAGATCTAATACCTTTTTATGATTGTGTCATAGAGTTAATGGCGGAATTTCCAACGGAACCGACATTTTCTTATGTCCCACGATCACAAAATGATCAAGCTGATGTACTGGCTAATATAGCCACAGCTCTAGAAGATCCAAATCAGGACAAAAAAACCATCAGTATTGCCCACCGTCGTAAAATTTCACATTATGTTCAAACCAAAACAGAGGAAATCAATGAAATTAGTCCCATTCCTAAACCATATGGTCATACTACAGGATGGATGACACCTATCAGGGAATACCTTCAAAATGGATCACTTCCACCTGATAGAGTCGGGAAAGAACAAATCCAGCGACGTGTGGTCAATTTTACTCTTTATGACAGCCCAGATCACCTAGATAAAGTTCTCTACAAGCATGGTTTTGATGGAGTTCTCTTCAGATGCATTTATGGTGAAGAGATAATGTTTGTCATGAAATAAGTGCATCCAGGCGTCTGTGGTGCCCACTAGTCTGGACATAGACTATCTGATCAAATTTGAAGGCTTGGATACTTTTGTCCTTCAGTGGTACAAGATTGTGTTGATTTCACAAAGAAGTTTCATTCATGCCAAGTACATTCTAACCTCATTCATCAGCCCCCAGAGTTTCTTCATACAGCTAAATACTTGTGGTCGTTTGCCACATGGGGAATAGATGTGATAAGACATTACCCTTCAGCTACAGCCAAGCAGTTTAAGTAGATTCTTACTGCTACTTACTCCTTTTCCAACTTGGCAGAGGAAATAACTCTCAAGGAAGTTAGTTCTAAAAGCATTTTTAGCTTCATAAAGTCTAGCATCATTACCAGATTTGGTGTCCCTCATACCATATTGACAGACAATGGCACCAACTTCTGTTCATCCGAGGTGAGGAAGTTGTATCAAGAATACAACATCAAATCCAATCATTCATCTCGGTATCATGCAGCGGCCAATGTCCAGATAGAAGCCTTCAACAAGACTCTTTCAAACATACTCCAAAAGACGGTGGATAAAGATAAGAATTCATGGCCTGATAAACTATTTCATGCTTTATGGGATTATCGGACCACCACCTGCACTACAACGTGGTCAACTCCATATTCACTAGTATATGGAATGGAAGCGGTCTTACCCATTGAAATTCAATTACCATCGCTCAGAGTATCCATTTGTGATCAGTCATCTACAGATGAAAAATCTCAAAAGCGATTGGATGAATAGGAATGGTTAGATGAGAAAAGATTGTGCACCTTGCACCACTTGGAAGTCTACCAGAATCGAATATCATGAGCTTTCAACAGATTAGATCGTCTTTGTTCATTCATTCAGGGAGAATGGGTATTGGTTCTCAGAACTCCAACAATACCAGGAAAGAAACCTCTCAAGCTTGAGCCAAAATGGGAAAGAACTTATTCAATACATAAGGTCTACTCCAGTGGAGCTTATTCTTTAATCTCAATGGATGGAGAACTCATCACTACTCCAACCAATGCCATAATTCTAAAGAAATATTTTTTATAAACACAAAATACATCAGTTATGGTCTATGCATATGACCTTAAACTATTTGAACTTTCATCTAACATGAAGTTAAACTATGTCCCCTTCCTTGGTCCATGAATATGACCTTGAACTATTTTTATTACTTTCGTCCCACACGACGTTAAACTATGACGTCCTAGCTACATGACGTTAAACTGTACAGAAGTCCCTTATGTCCAGCAAGACGTTAAACTGCATCATTATGGCCCATGCACATGACCTTAAACTATTTTCATTTCTTTCATCTAACATGACGTTAAACTGTGAAAAAATCCCTAAAACGTCCAACATGACGTTAAATTGTGTCCTCTTTTGTCCTTACTGAATGACATTAAACTGCACAGTCCCCTTTCATCCAACATGATGTTAAACTGTATTGTCTCCATCGTCTTAGCTACAGGACGCTAAACTGTACAACACCCTTATTGTACAACATGATGTTAAATTTTGTCCCTTTAATACGTCCTACATGACATTAAACTGTATTTTTTCCCCTGCTATATGACACTAAACTATTCAGCAATAATAGTCCTCACTGCAAGACTTTAAACTGCATAGTCCCTTCATATGTCCTGCATTACATTAAACTGTGAATTATTAGGGTTGTTGATACCTCTTGTTTCTCAGACCGAGTATGACTCACGTGAGATTAGAGTAAACTTCATCCATAACACCTTTTCTAGGTTGCTAACCATGCGTAAGTCTCAACACCATTTTTTAGGTTGTTGTCCCCAAGAACAACTTGATCACTAATTCATTCTTTAATTGAACTATGAAGACTTGGATCCTTGCCTTCTAGGCTGGGTACGTAGAAAATCTCTCAAGGTTCAAGCCCAAAACCAATATCTTCACATCAGTTCACCTCCATCTCATGCGATGTTGATTCGTGAAACTGCCCCCAGAATCAATATCTTTACATTGGTTCACCTTTTTCCTTATTATACGACATTAAACTATACATCACCATTGTCCTGTATGACAATAAACTACAAAATTCTTTAATACCTTCACCTAAGAGGGAATCATTATTTACATTTATTTCCAATCATGTTATATTCCAAAGACTACATACATACATGGCAATGCCTGAACCTTTTATCATGGGTCAAACCATCATTGTACTAAAGTCCCCTTTTCACCCTTCACATGTACAAACCAAATCTGTACAGATGGTATTTCTAGAACTACATGGGATTGATTCCCATCCTTATGTGATACGTAGGATCGTTCGAGTGTCCCTCGAATCCAGCCCCAAGTATTTTGGGCCTAACCCCAAATTCCACTTTCAGTCCCCTGGCTGAAAAGTCCCCATGAAAACACACATTTTGTATTCATTATTATGGTCTGAGCTCTATGACCCTAAACTAAGATATCCCATACTTTCGTCCCACATGACGTTAAACTGTATTTCAAGAACTAAGTATGTTTTGATTCCCATCCTTATGGGATACGTAGTAAAGTCCAACATTTCAATTCAGGACCCAGCCACAACATGATTATGGTTAGCATTGATCTATGTATCTCTACATACATTGGACAATACCCATTTTTATGTGTCATAATCCTGACCTTAAATATTTTCAGATCGTCATAACCCTTTTCTTGACATCTAGTCACAAAATGTCCAATTTTTTAGAGTTCTTTTTCCTGACTATGCAGCATGTGCCCTTAGGCAGCCTTGCATAAGTAGTCTACATAATGGACCTGTCAGCCAAAAGATGATATTATTTGACTATTCAGCTAATTCCCTTAGGTGGCCCTACATAATTCGACCCCCTAACAGGTTTTTTAAATAATGGTAACTTCATTATTGGGAATAAAACCTCTTTTTTCCTTATTTGTATTTAACGACAATATGTAGGGATCCTCAAAAAGTATCCATCCTTAAAATATTTATCTCATAATCTTTTTCATGATCTGAAAGTATTCAAGTCTATGGTTTATATTTCCCTTCCCTACATTTGGGTCAGACCTTCATAGGAGTGACATTCATCCAGTTCATAGACAATCTTGATTGGAAATATATTTTCCATATTCAAGTACCTTTCTCCATACAACAAACTCTATGCATTGGAAAATTTGAATCCCCATAATCATTCACGGGATTTTTAGCAGTAGAAAAGTAAATTTCTGAGAGTTCATTTTCTTGACTATGAAGCATGTTCCCTTAGGTGACCTTGCATAAGTAGTCTACATAACAGACCTGTCATCCCAAAGATACTATTATTTAACAATGCAGCCAATGACCCTAGGTGGCCCTGCATAATTCAACCCCCTAACGGGTTTGTTAAATAATGGTAACTTCACTATTGGGAACTACTTCTTCTAATTCCTTTTAGCCGTTTTTCATATCATTTCTCATATTAAAAACATCTCAAGTCACTTTTTACATATTTTCCCTCATACTTGAGTGTGGTAATATGTTTTTAGATAAATTGTCAAGGAATTGAATAAATTCTAATCCATTCGGTCAAAGCTATTTCGACCTTAAACATTATCCTTTTTATGTCTGACATGCATGACTTTAAACTGCCCACAAAAGACAAGGGAACTATGAATAAAAGTCAAGTCCCAGCTCACTAAACATACATTTTGTATGATTTAGGTAATATTGAGCAGTTAAAAGATTCAATGTTTGTAGGGTTATTTATAATAATCCTAGTAAAAATCAAACTATGCTTACTAGGACCATTGGCTTAGGTAAAATATAAATCAAGTAGAAAAGAAAAATTCATGCACAAATGATTGAATATGAAAGTGTTTTTTTTTTTCATTTGATATACAAGAATTAGAAGGAAGTCCACAGTTTGGAGTCTCTTCTCTTTTCAAAGAAATTACAAGAGGCTGTCAACATAAGTCTTCACTTGATGTACAACATCCCGAGCTTCATCAGCAGCCACTTGAAGCTCAAGCACTCGACCAACTTCACTCTTTTCAGCCTGATGGAGTGATTTCTTGGCATCTATGATGGATTTCATACCATTATTTTAAACTCCTTCAAATGAATTATTGAGTTAGACAAGTTCCCCAGTAATAGAATCTAACTGTTGTTGAAGGTGCATCTGCTAGACGACTTTATATTTGATCTTATGCTTCATCTCCTTCGTCTTGGAAGCATAGTCAGCCTCAGCTCGGGATACCACAGCCTCAAATTCACTGATATTGGCTGACAGCTTCACCCTAGTCATATCTTCACGGAACTTTTGCTCCTGCTCCCTCCTTATGATGACTTGTTTTACCGCGGCATGGATCTTTTGATATCCAAAACCGCCAAGTCCTAGCATGACAAACAGGGATGACAGTCATGGGATCTTTGATGAAATATCTTCTAAAGGAACTTCAGATATGATCTTCCATATATTTTTCCATGCCTTGCGTCGTAAAAATTGGAGAGCCTTCTGTACTTCTGGATTCGACTCAACATCACTGCCGCGGGGGGGAATATAATCTGGGATTAATGCACTTAGGGAAGTGCCATGTTCTACTCCTTCCCACCTAACATGTGCTTCGTTGCTTTCAATTCCTATTGGGGTGGAGGCTGAGGCTTCACCTCCAGATCTAGCCACTGAAATTGATGTCCCTGCATAATCAATCGAAATCTTTGGTTAGTTTCAAAAGATAACAAAAGTTAATTGACTATCTTGCAAATTAACTACAGTCGCAAATATTATTATCCCTTACCCAACTGTAGATCAGTAACTTGAGATGGCTCCTCCCCATCTTTCCTAGCATCAACAAGATTTTCAGGGTGAGTTTGAGGAAGCTCTCTGGGGATCAGCTGCACCTGGGCTAATGTATCTGCAATAGTAGGGTTTTCTGTACCCCCTTCAGGAATTGGTAGTTCAGCAGCTTGCTCAGACAAAACTATACATTTCAACTGATCATGATCAAAGATGTAATAAGAAGTTGTTTTTAACAGGACGAAGGATAACACTCACATCCATAATCTTCTAAATTACATGGTAATTTAACATGATCTAAAAAATCTTCAAAAGATGCGCCAAGTCCCATCATTTAATCCCATGTAATCTCAGAATCCTGGTTAATCTCACCAGTGGGAGCATTTGGTATGTCTTTTTAGTGACCTTCATCCCATGGTCCCTGACCTTGGGTAGCATCTTCAGATAAAGTGGTGGCGTCAGTTGCAATGGCCACCAAAAGATCTAATGTAGGGGTTGAACCTAAAGTATCACAGAATAGAAGTCAGTCGATGTTTCATTCAACATTTTATGAAGCATTATTACCTTACCAGAAGCAGGTTCTTCTCTTCTTGCAACAGCAGCAGGAGGGATACTGGGAACATATGCTGGCTCTTCTCCAGGAGCATCCAAGTCATCCTGAACTTGTGATTTTTCACCAGTACCCTCCGTAGTCCTCAAAAGAGGGTCATTCCTCTCCCTTATAGGAGAAATTGAAGAATCCCCTGCAATTCCAAGAAGTATGATCAACCTTTTTATAGGTTAAGACTCATGATTATCCAAAGGACTTGTCACTACTGATGAAGCGTTTAGTTGTGGACTTCTTCCTTCGATGCCTTTGTCTCTTTGGATTTTTGGGAGTGTTGGCAGTCTCCCTTATAGTTACATGAATTAGAGAATGGAAGGCCATTTCCAACTCCTCATCAATGGCCTGCTGGCCTTGAGATATCTCGCCCGACTCACAAGGAGATTCAGCAGTAGCCCCAATGGAAGTACCACCAGGGCTATACTATGGAGAAGGAACCTCATTAGTTCCATTCTTTGCAAGCTTCAAGATGAAGAAAATAATTTCCTTCAGTAACAAAACATTTACTGAAATCAAGTTGCAAGGAAAATAAGGAATGGAAACTTACATCTTCAGGAGCCACGTAATTGTTCCACTCCTCATCTCTGGAAGCATTAGTCCCCTCAGTGGCGCCATGATCAATCATTTCCTTCCCCCACTTGGGAAAAGGAATGGAATCTTTAGTGGCATATATGAGCATTTCCAGCTCTCTGATGTAAGGCAGCACTTCATCGGGGTTATTCTCAAAACAGATATCTATAAAAGCCAGAAGATTCTTTATTCCAGGGAGGTGCAGCCCCTCGCATAAATCCATCCAGGCAGTTTCAGCACCGCAGTTTAAACTATGCCATGTCTGGATAGCCTCTGGTCGTAGATATTCGGTATGTGTACCAGAAGGCTGCGAGGAAGGTCCTAAAATCTTAGATTTCGGCTTCTTCCCAGCCCCTGAAACTACAGATAGAGAATAAGAAAATAAGACTTATTACTCTATAAATTAATGGTGGTTAAATTTCCACAATGAAGTAACTCACTGGGAGTTTATGGAGTGGGTCTTTTAATTCTGACTGGAGGATTATATCAGGCACGAGGCCGCTTTTCCATTTGTTGTGTCTCATCATCCCCATCTGGGGAATCTGGTGAATTAGTCCTAGATGAGGAATGGCCGTGTATAAATAGGCCAGGCTGCACCCTTGTGCGTCGACGCCTGCTCGGCTCAACACTTGTGTGCCGCCCTCTACACGGCGCAACACTTGCACGCCTCCCTCTACGCGCTCAACACTTGCGCGCCACCTTTCCTTTGGTATTCTTCTTTTACTCAGAGTCACATCCTCATTTATTTCAGATCCAACTCTTAGGGGTGACTTTTGTTGATGCTTTTTTCCATCACAGAGTCTAAAGGAATGAAAAGTGAAATACCTTGAACTCAAAGTGATTCATCCTTTGAAGAAACATCAAAAATTGACAAAGGCATGAACAAGGTTCAAATGCACATGGGCCACGCAAGTTCCACCATGGTCGTGAAAGTATACTTGTGCGCCTCCCAATGGTCATGCAGGTGACTTGCGCGCCCTCTTTGAAATTCGCCCAGGGTCTTCTCCATCCTAGAAATACCCATGTGAGCCCCCCATTTCAGGGGACAAAAAAATTTCAGAAACTCATATTTGAGCTCCCGACACCCTAGTCTCTTCTCAAAGCTTCCGAACACTTCTAAGGTAATTCCATACCTAGAACGGAAGATCTAAATAGGGGGAGTAAGGCCTAAGTGTTGAAACTCATCAACACTTGTGCGCCTAGGTGGCCATCCCTTAAGGGAAATGGCCACACTTGCGCGCCGCCTTACCCCTTCAACATAACTTGCATTCCTCTCTTATGGAAGCCTCTAGGGGTAGTATTAAATGCTTGAGCCATACCTCGCCCAATTTCTACCCTAAGGGTTGACCGTCGTGCAAGTACCCATGTGTCGCGCAGGTACACCTGCGCGACCAGGACTTGCGTGCCCATGCAATACTTGTGCGCCGACCAGGACTTGTGCACTCAGTAGGGACCCCGAGACCCCCAAAGGGCTCCCAAAATCCACGAAGGGTAAACCAAAAAGTAAGGATACAATCACGAAGTATCAAGTGACTCTATTTAGGTATATGCCCATACATATACCTAAGTCATCAATTCCAGTTCGGCTCCAACTCACGAGCCCAAGTATGAACCAATCCATAGATGATAGCACAACCCAGTCCACACAGGAAATCTCAACCCAGTCCACACAGGAAATCACAACCCAGTCCACACCGGAAACCACAACCCAGTCCACATAGGAAATCACAACCAAGTCCACATAGGAAATCACAAGTCAATCACATTGAAGATAATTATTGAAAGTCAAGACTCAGCTCACGCAGGTATACTACTCACGAAGAGTGGTGGAGATGATTAGATGTAACCTTTGAATCATCCTCTCTGTCGAACCCACGTAGGATCTAGGTATATAAGTCGTCGCTGAAGAACCCACGTAGGATCCAGGTATAGAATTCGTCGCTACCGAACCCACGTAGGATCCAAGTAGAGTAACCATCACTACTGAACCCACGTAGGATCCAAGTACAGTCTTCGTCGCTACCGAACCCACAGAGGATCCAAGTATAGTCGTCCTCACTGCCGAACCCATGGAGGATCCAAGTACATTCATCCTTACTACCAAACCCACGTAGGATCCAAGTACAGTCTTCATCGCTACCGAACCCACGGAGGATCCAAGTACAGTTGTCATCGCTGCCGCAGCCAGCTCTAGGGTTCCCGCACACATCGCGCTCGATTCCGAGAGGGTCCTCTCTACGAGCCAAGGGTTCGATACATCAACTGACACGAAGTCCCAAGAAGATGTATCTCAATGGACCGCCACGTCAAAGGGGTCTCAATGCAACAGACGGTGCGTCAATCGGATGTCCGGTCTGTGGGTTATTAGCCTTTTCATCCCGGGGCCCCGGTTGGTTTCATGTATGAACCAACCTGACTGTATCTCAACTGTACCCCGCACTCTCTTAGGGTATACTCATAGGGACCATTTCTCAAGGTGATTACCAACGCCGCTGACGGTTCGTCAAACGGACGTCCGGTCTGAAAGTTATCGGCTTTTCCGTTCCAGGGGCCCGGTTGGATTTCAGGTACAATCCAACACGGGCTTACTCCAACTACGTCCAAACCTCAAGTGAAGTATTCCAAAATATATGTCTCATCAATAGGAATCTAAAAAATTCAACGGCACATCATTCGGATGTCCGGAGCTCAGGTTAGAAGTGTTTCCGCTCCGAGGTCTCGGTTGGTTTCGTGTTCGAACCAACCCGACCGTACCCAAAGTTCACCGAAACCTTGATTGTAATATAACTAAACGACTGTCTTGATCCAAGGATCTCTACTCAACTAACGGTGCATTGATCGGAGGTTCGTAGCCCAAGATATAGGCATTTGAACAAACTTGGTCCGAAAATAGGGGGTTTGGGCCTGGTCCGACCCGGCCCAATACCCCCTGGGTCGGCCTGAACTGGGTCGACCCGACCCGAGTCCGGGTCAGGCCCGATTGGGCGCGGACCGGCCCGACACTGGTAGCCCGGCTCGGCGCGGGCGGCTCGGCCCGGCGCGGGCGGCCCGGCCCAGTGCGGACGGCCCGACCCGGCGCGGCCTGCGGCCCAGCTCGGAAGCCGGCCGCAGCTTGGCCCGCGGCCGAGCGGGGTGCGAAGGGGGGCACTATGACAACTGGGTCCCGGTGACAGCACAGCCACCCCACCTTAAAATGGTTGTCGGGTCCTGGCCCACCAGGTACCACCAATTGCCCCGCAGACACGTGGGGCCCACCCCAGGGTCCACCCACGTGCTTGAACGGGTCATCTGACTAATGGTAGTCCCCACATGCCAACACTTGTCCTTTCCAGTGTGCTTTGTCCTCACTCACACACACCCTGAGAAACTTCCCAGGAGGTCACCCATCTTGATCACTACTCCAGGTCAAGCACGCTTAACTATGGAGTTCTAATCAGACAGGCTCCCGAAAAGGAAGGTGCACCTTGTTGACATGAGTCATATCATCAGGCGCGGCCTGCGGCCCAGCTCGGAAGCCGGCCGCAGCTTGGCTCGCGGCAGGGCGGGGTGCGAAGGGGGGCATTGTGACAACTGGGTCCCAGTGACAGCACAGCCACCCCGCCTTAAAATGGTCGTCGGGTCCTGGCCCACCAGGTACCACCAGTTGCCCCGCAGACATGTGGGGCCCACCCCAGGGTCCACCCACGTGCCTAAACAGGTCATCTGACTAATGGTAGTCCCCACATGCCAACACTTGTCCTTTCCAGTGTGCTTTGTCCTCACTCACACACACCCTGAGAAACTTCCCAGGAGGTCACCCATCTTGATCACTACTCCAGGTCAAGCACGCTTAACTGTGGAGTTCTAATCAGACAGGCTCCCAAAAAGGAAGGTGCACCTTGTTGACATGAGTCATATCATTTAGTCATTTAACCATTTATCATTCTGGGGTGTTACAATCACCCCCCTTTAGAGCACAACTCCCTCGTTGTGGGCCCTACCTATCAACCCAGGCAGTGCACCGCACTTAAGGCTGGGTTCCTCCTCTGATACCAAATGTGACAACTGGGTCCCGGTGACAGCACAGCCACCCCGCCTTAAAATGGTCGTCGGGCCCTGGCCCACTAGGTACCACCAGTTGCCCCGCAGACATGTGGGGCCCACCCCAGGGTCCACCCACGTGCCTGAACGGGTCATCTGACTAATGATAGTCCTCACAGGCTAACACTTGTCCTTTCCAGTGTGCTTTGTCCTCACTCACACACACCCTGAGAAACTTCCCAGGAGGTCACCCATCCTGATCACTACTTCAGGTCAAGCACGCTTAACTGTGGAGTTCTAATCAGACAGGCTCCCGAAAAGGAAGGTGCACCTTGTTGACATGAGTCGTATCATTTAGTCATTTAACCCTTTATAATTCTGGGGTGTTACAGGCACCGCCCCCTTGTTTCCAAAACGGTGGACCCTGTGAGGTCCGCCCTAATTGATGTCGGGGGGTACAGCCCCCCGGTTTACTTTCGAACGGTCGGCCTTGTGTAACCACGGGACCCGAGGGGGGTCCCACATCCAGGTGGCACCGGCGGCCGGCTCAGTCGGCCGCCCCTTTGAAGACCTCCGCGACCTTAGGTCGCGGATCCTGTCCGACTGGCGCGACGCGACGGCGTCGCGCCCCTCCGTCGCGGCCCGCTCCGGTCGCGGCCTCCCTCGGCGTCTCCGGCGCGGTGCTACAGTACCGCGTACCCTTTCTCGTGGCCCGCTCCGGTCGTGGTTCCTTCGGCCTCACCGGTGCGGCGCGACGGTGCCGTGCACCACCACTGTGCCCCGCTCCGGCCGCGGTTCCTTCGGCCTCACCGGCACGGCGCCACGGGCCACCGCCGTGGCCCGCTCCGGCCGCGGTCCTCTTCATCCCTGTGCGGTGCAACGACACCACGCTGCCTTCGCCTCAATCGTCAATGTTGATCAACATGAAAGTGGGGAGGAGAATCGGCCGTGTTTGTGCAGTCCGATCTCCTCCCGTTATTTCGATAACAAGCGACCAATGTTTACGGGATGCTCAACAATATAACAAGCACAATTTTAATTCATTAAAATTGAACTTAACCCCTACCTCGAAGTTCTTCGTTCGATGATGATATCGTGAGAGGATGGACGTCGGCTCATTGAAGTCGTCGCAAGGGAGGAGATAAAGGTGACTACGATCATTGGCGCTCGTCGCTTCTGCAAGCCTTCGATCCCGACTCGAGTGTCGTTTGTGAAATCCCTCACGTTCTACGATGTAGAACGCTGTTCTTCCTTGGAAGGAAGTCCCCTCAATTTTCAAAGCCATCCCAAGATACAATCGCCAACCCAAATCCAAATAATCTAACACCACCTTTATAAAAGAAAGGCTTTAAGCTTTCAAAACTCAAGCACTTGAATTAATTAAAAAGTGTTGACAAAATTTATTAGAGAGAGTAGGATGTGAAGAGTCACATTTAATTAAGGTAAGGTTGTCACATTAAACAAGGGTGTTTAATGGGGGTTTAGGGGGGTTTAGGGGATGTGAAAGGTTGGGGCTTGTGTGGGCCCCACCTCTCAATTATCCTCACATGGGTAGTTAGGAGCTTCCACCCCAACTTCCCCAAATAGGATATAACCACTTTAGTTAAAGAATAAAAATTGTTCCACAATTTTTTTATTCACTTCTCATTTAATCCTCAAATTTTAATTTCTCCTCCCATGGAAATGCAACCGCAGTAAATGTCCTCTTAAGCAATTACTAGTGTTGCGAGTTCATCGGTGCCCTCAGATTTCAATTCCGACCACTGTCTCAAAAGATAGCAAAACCCGCTTGTTCGTTCACTGAACGTACCCGAGCTAAACTTCAGAAATTGATTCTGGGAACACCGGGCCTTGGATTCATGTGCCGTCAGAAACTGTGTACTCGTAAAATTCCAGATAAATTAAGTAAAAAAAATTCCTTGAAATTTCTGTGACTTTACATCCATGTTTCCAAAAAAAAATCTTAAAAAACCTTTTAATATCTATTTATAATTATTTAATGTCTGTTATACCCATTTGTGATTTTTTACTAAATTTCATTAAATAAATATATTTTCTCTTTTTCCAAATGATTTAATTTGTGATTTTACCACCAAGAATATGAAAATGATGTTTTTTAACCAATATAACATGATCATATTTTTCCAATATTATGACACCTTATGGAAATTAAGCTTCCCTTCAAATAATACTAGTTCATTTTCAAGGGAAAATTTTTCCTCTCTAGTTGTGTGTCTCATAAAAAATGGTTTCATAATGGAAAGAATATTTTCCTAAAGAATTATTTCTCGTGATCTTTCAAAAAAATCACTGTAAGATGACTTATATTGATGTTACTTCTACATAATTGGGTATATGAACTAAGTATACCATTATTATTATTTATCTTAATGGTTTATGTTTGTGATTATATGATATTTGTGAAACCTATTTATTTTCCAAGAGTTATTTTATGATGAAGTGATTATGAAACTCATTTCTTTTCACGGGTTATGATATGATGAATGATTTATGGTCTTGTGAGACACATATTTATAGTTTTCATTAAGTTATTGGTGGTACCAATATCTCCCTCCACTACATTGTTTAATGAAATATATCTCATGATATAGTTAGGGGAAACATGTAAATATTTTTGATCTGTGATGGGAAACATGTTAATGTGCTAAATCTGTGATGGGAAACAAGATGATGTGTTTGATCATATTAGAAAAAATAAGTGATAAGGCCTGATACAAGTTTCATAGTAGTTATCCTGGACATATGAAATTTTTTCTATACTTATGATGATTCCCCACACATTTATGATAAGAACTTATGTTTCATGAATGACTTATGATGAAGTTTCATTCTTATAATTCATGCCTTTTGAAATGATAATGGTTTTACACATTAATCATGTTTGTGATTCACGAAATTATGTGTAAGAAATTTTCTCACAATCCCATAACCATATTAATTATAATATTCTTCTATAATATATTGAATTTATATCTTATATGTTTACCCTTGCGGAGAATCTAAGCTCACCATTTTCTTATGTTTCCTTTCCACATCTTATGAAGAAATGATTTTCATAGGGGTACAAAAGGGTATAATATTTTGGGGAAAATATTGATGATATATCACCAGAATAGATGTTTTTGTTCCATGTTTACAAAGAAACTAAACAATTTTGGTCATTGGTCATGATATTGTATACATTAATTAATTCTCAACTAAAAATATGTTATATCCATATATTAAAAGACCGGTTCATTATAGTGTGTGAGGTACATAGTATTTATTTGTACAATCCATGTTAGATACATGAGAATTCATTATCTATATATAAGAATTGGTACACTATGTGTCCCACAAACCATGTTTTTCTTTGAGTCATGTGGTTCATTTGGGAAATATATGTTGAGATGGGTATAAGTACATTGTTGGAGTGGGGTGTTCGGAGTACACATCGTGTACACTGTGGTACCCACTTTGTATCATGCAATTAGTGGAGTTTTTTGTTTTTTATCATCCAATAGTAATATTCACAAAATTATAATGTATATTCTACACATTGAAAATGATAGTGGATTACTCTATGTTTCTATAGGATGCAGATGAGATAATTTGGTGATGGATGCAAATCATAGCCACAAGTAAAAAATGGGTGGGGACAAGGTGATGAATCTGGTATGTTTCATGTATTATGATAGCATGGAGGCATTTCAATGCACTGGAATTGGTCCTACGCATGTTTTAATAGATAAATTTCATTCGGTAGATATGGATAGTCATATATCCTTGGTGGATAGAGGATTCGTTAATATATTAGTTCATGCTAGTTTTTGATGATTTCATCGTTATAAGAAGATAGTTTTATTTATTGTGTAGATAGAGATTGAACAAGTGGTGTTGGTTGAACACTCTTGTTACCTAATGGTCATAATTTTTAGTTTCTGCTATGGATAGATAATGTTCTATCACCCCCATATACTCATGAGGTTCATGAAATTTTTATGAAGGCTGATACTATGGTTGAATTTAGAATGTTTCAATGAAGGTTCAGATACTGACAATTAGTAACCCGCCTGACCAATCTAGGTACCCCATTGAATCTTGGGTCCATTTCTGTGACCTGTTATTGGTGTAGTTATGTTGGTGGTATTGAATTTATATGGGTAATCAGATTAATCAATGACTTTTGGTGTGTAGGTTACACGAGACATATTTCCTCATGAGTTCCTTTCTAAAGAATATTGGATGAGTATATGGGAATAAACATTCTAGATGGTTGATCACTTAATAATTGTCATAGATGGATTATATACAACTTTTTTTATTATAGAATCGTTGAGAAGGTGTATTCCCAATGGAAGGATAAGGTTGGGAACTCTATGGGTTGGGGTGCAGTTCTCCATTTCATAGGACTAGAACCCCTATTAACATTGTATCATTCTCTTATGTTGTTCATATTTGTTAGATTGAGGATTATGGACTCTATGGGTGAGATTTTCACATGGGCCTTCAATGTCCTGAGGCACTGTTTTCGGAATAATGATTTATTATTTAATTTAGAAAAAACATTATCTTGTCTAGTGAGTAATGATGTGCATATATGGGAACTGTCTTGGGGATGACGATCCTCTTTAGATAGAATCACATTTAATAGAACATCTTGGATTGATGTTTTTTTGGTTTATAACCCCTTATATAGAATGGTGTGGTTTCATCTTCTATACCATGTAGGAGAAGGGAGGTATTTATCCCTATGGTGTGTGTTGAATCTATGAGGGATCTATAGGTATGATATCAACCCTCAATTATTATTGAAAGGGGGTGTTTTCTCATATGTATGATAAGAAGTTATGTGCTTTACCATGGGGTATAGGATTTCTATGTGCAGTCCTCATTCTATTGTGTAAGTAGACTTTTGGGGTTATCCCTATTTTATTTCCTTAGTATCGAATCAGGATAGTACTATGATGTGAATCTATAGATTCTCCCATATAAGGTTTCCCCCCATGATTGAGTTGAGTGGTTATACTATTTATCACATGTTTGTGTACATTCAAGTATCTATTTCTCTATTATTCTATTTTTTGGAATCCATCAAGGTATTTTTATACCTACCCTTACATAGGCTTTATGGAAAAAAATTATGTCTTTTTAAATATTTCATTGGTCAATGGTTATATTAGTGAGAGTAGAGCTACTAGAATCAAATCATTGAGAAACTCTTTGGATTTTTAGCTGATACTTCCTGGATGATTATAGTGTGACAATGTAAATTGCTTTTTTTAGGTCACTGAAGATCATGTGTCGTTTTGAGATTTCTTACACAATATTTGTCCTCAATTTATAGAATTTTAAATTTCATTCCTATGGGATGTTTAGAAGACGAATTCATGCATTTTTTTTATTCTAGATATATATGTATATCCTATATGGTTGTGAATATTTTTTTGGATAGTATACTATACATGATTTTGGTAATATAGGATAATGCCTCGCATATTGGTATTATTTCATAACTGTTCTAATCACCACCACCTATTATATTGGAGGAGGGATTTTTGTGGCACACTCGACCTACCATTGTCCCTAGGGGGGATCCATAGGGTCAGTTCCCATTAGAGTTGTATCAATGAGAGTTTTTTTATAGGGATAGATTTTGAATATAAGATTACTATCATTTTTATTTGAGACATGTGGGCTGAATGTATTGGATGAATCTATGGATAGAGTATTAAATAGAAAACCATGGTAGGGTGTACGTGTACGTTTGTACAACCACATTCAAGAAGCTAGGTGAATCACTATTTTCATCACCACACCACATGGATTAAATTTATAAGTATATTGAAAAATATAATTTTTTATTTATGATAAATTATAAATTTTTTAATTTATAATATCCCTTGTATCCTTTCCAAAATGTTCATTGAAAAATGAATAGTTACTCATCCGTACGTACGACATACCATCTTTATGATCACAACATAATTCAGTTATCACAACCATGATAAAAGATTTGTTTTAATATTATAAAAGATGTATAAATATTGTAATTATTTCATGATTATTATTATTTAGAAGATGTAACCCTCATCAAATTTAGAGGACCAAAAATAACAAATAAAAGCTTATATAAAAAACAAAGCAGTTATTACCCAAAACACGACATTGACAAGTAATTATTAATAAATGGGTAATAAATGGTCATAAGTATAAAAAAATTATGAGATTATATTTATAAGTATTGGGTTTTAATATATTTATAATGAACTTATAATTATTATACTAGATGTGTTAATGTGTAAGAAGGATTTTAAGACTTATAAAAAGGGATATCTAATGTGTATTTTATTTTTTTGAGACATATGAAAATTCCCCACTCATTTTTTGGTGTATATAACACCCCTTTGAATTTTTATATCATTAATATATTGAATTAAAATATATTTAAATTTTTATTTTATGTGGTACATTATTAGAGATTACTATAATTTTTTTTACTATATGAGTAAGGTATTTTCATCTAATTTTTTACATCTATGAGACACATGTCCTATTCATCACATATTTTATTTATATTTAAAATATAATTACCATAAAATAAATTTATGATTATTGTAATAAAAAAAATTTGTGTTTACATATCAATTACAAGATCTCACTTTCACGGGATATATGGTTCAAAAGCTTCCAAATTGGAAAGATATTTTTGTTCCAATTTGGACATTTTTAATACATATGATTATGTTATGAAAATATCTTCTTATGTGAGTTTTATATACTGCCATTTAATGAGATATATCTTGAAATTATTTTTTGCTCGTGATTTTTTTTCATTTATTGACATTCTTTCATGGGGATTACATTTCAATGTCAATAAAGGGGTAATGATTTTATTTTTACAATCACATCATTTATCTGGAAATTTTTACACTATGTTTCTGATGATAAAATATTATTACCCATATCTCAAGAAAATCATGAATTTTCTTATACTATTTTAATATAATTAGAATTAATTTTATACCTTCATTTTCTACTCACTATGTACTCAAGAGTTCATAAAGAATGTTTTTAAATAAAAAATTGTCTTTCTGAATGATATCTATTTTTCTACCAAAATATCATCTTCTAAATATGTTTTTAAAAGTGTTTTTATCCATTTTCAGATCATTTATTGAGGAAATTTTACCATGTATTAATTTTTTGAAAAATAAAAATTCATTTTAATTCTATTTTCAGTAAAATTCTCATTTTAGTTTTGCAAAAATGTGAAAGGAATATTTTATATAACATAGATGTCCTGAAATGAATTTACATACACCATGACCATTGTTTTATTTGAATCATCCTTTATAAGTATTAAAGGTTATTTTCAAAAAAGATATTTTTAAAAGGTTTTATTTTTTAAATAGTTTATTTCATTGTGAAATGATTATCTTTCTCATGAAATTTATTAAATTATTTTAAAGTTTCCTTTATAAGTATTCAAGTTATTTTCATGAAAGGGATTTCAAAAATGTTTTTTAAAAAATTAATTTTCATAGAAAAACATTCTTCCTCATGAAACGTTCGAAGTGATTTATCTTTCAAAATAATTTCACATATAAGATGACATCCTATTATGAAAGTTTTTTATTACTGGATATATGAACCAAGGATACAATTCTTATTATTTTTCTAAATTCATTCTGATGATATGATTTTTATGAAACTCAATTATCTTATATCGGTTATACCATGAGAAAATGTATATGAACCACATTTCTCATCCATTAGGCACACCATGATATTACTCCCATGACACTCGCTTCACCACATGTGTTATACTATTATGAAATTATTAGTAAACCTAAGAATTTTATTTGTTATGATAAGAAGAAATGTTTAGGAAACCCATTTCATTTTATGGGTTATGATATGATGAATTTTTTATGATCTTGTGAAACACATAAATATAGTTTCCATTATAAGATAGTTGGGACCTGCATCTCACCCCAATTAGTTGGATAAATATTTATTTCCCATCAGGTACAAAAGACAGGTATCTGGAGTTAGCCCAGTTCAATAAGGTACTTTTTCTATTCTGATGGTCTTGGGAGTGAACCTTGACTACTATGATAGTTTGGGGAGTGAACTCGTTGTAGTATGATTTCTTTGGAAGTAATCCATTATTGAAATATATATTATTTTATATGAATTTGTGTATACCCAAAATATATTTATTTTTTCTATGTTATGCTCTCATGGATCCTTTTAGTTGGTTTCATTATGATTCATGTCTTATGAACTTCCCATTTATAATCCAGGACTCAATATTCTCTTTTTTTTATATTAAGGTTATGGTTTTATTATGTTATTATCATGTTCTAATTCCATTATATTCATGATATACTTAGATGTCTCCCATTTTTACACTTACTGATTATCTAAGCTAGCCCTTTTTTATGTTTCCATTTTCCTGGTTTTAGAAATAAATGTTTAATTAAGATATGATTGTTAATAGTACTAAAGGTGAAGATATCTATGAGATACATTTATAGTTATTAATGAAATTAGAAAAAATTTCTTCCATGATTGCAATGACACTAAACTATTATGGTCATCATGGGTTTTTCAGGTAATTTAATGAACATTCATCTGTGTAATGTCCCGGATCCATGTGCCACACCAAACGTGCCATAAACTTGGTTGGTCACTTGACATCAAGAGAATTTCCCCAAACGAAAGTGGCTACCGAAAACCAGTTAGTTCCAAGGTCTGATAATGGGGAATCTTAGTCCTCATTGGCAGAGTATGTACATTGAAAAAACAGTAATCAATAGCGGAATCAGTAATACAATACAACCAAATAAAATAGTGTAATACTGATAGTAATATATCACATGGAGAATATATATAAATGATTTATGTCACATGTTTCTAGGAAATCATCCAAACATGTCAATATGATGGAAATACAATACTGAAACCAATGTACATAAATGTAGTAAACTCCAATAGCTTCTCAAGCCTCATCTTGGTCCCATGCTCTCCCGCTCTAATAGCAATCAAGTATCCAATAATGAAGAGGATTTCTTTTATCTATACGTGCAACCATATATTCTGTTTGGGTCTAAATCATGACCCAAACATGGTTGGAGATGAATCCCAAAAGGCAAACACAAAATTTATGTTCCTAACTATCAATGAAAATATATATCAGGAAATATTCAGTAATGAAGAAATAATTTAGGAAGTACTCAAAATTAAACAATCCTACAATTTTCAATTACATTCATATACATTTATTATTTATCTATTGAATCATGTAAAACATTGGATCTATACAAAGATATGTATCCCTTGTGTAATAGTAACAAACAGATGTCTTAGAAGACCATCTAAACAATCAAGAAAAATAGAGTCCAATCATGTTCTTTGGCTTGGATGACTCATTAACATCATTCAATTATTCAATCACAACCCTTTGGGAAAGTTATCATTGTATAATATTCCATGGCCTATCATAAAAAAATTTCATTTACTAACGACCCTCTAGACATATCTCACGGTCTAATATTAATGGTCTAATATAGCACTAATCATTTACAAATGACCACCTGGGAATCTCACATGGTCAATACCCCCTTAGCCAACACAACATCAATTCATTAAATAAAGACCCTCTACATAGCTCTCACGGTCTATCCCCTCTAGTCTATGACCACCTGAAAGCTCTCATAGTCAATATCTTGGGGTTAATATAACAACAAAGCATACATAAATGACCCTAATTCAATATGTTCTCACAGTCAAATTCCATAGCATCAAACGTTCACAATGAAGATCACATGCATCTCATATTATCATAAAATCAATCCTAACAATCAAATCATGGAAAACACGGCAGGCCTAACAAGAATCATAGAACAAACAGACAGAGAACATTTAACCAGGGAAAAATGAGTATCGGTGTTCAAGTCAATCTCCCTTTCAGTTTTCGAAAGGAAATTTTATAGGAACCTGTTCACAATTATGTTTAACCCTTCCTTTTATGGCCTCTCAGTGGCATTTTCTTGAATGAAAAGTCTTCAATAAAGCACATTTAGTAACTAACAGGACCCATAATACTTCTTACATCAAATACATTCCTCGATTGTTCCAAAGAAAATACTTCTCTAAATTTCTCTAGGTCTTTTTATACTCTTATCTATGAGATAACAAGGACCATTAAGTGAATATGTTCTATCCATAATTGGAATTTTGAGGTCTTAGCATAAAACTAATCCTCTCTCAGTGTACTCAATATGATCTCAATATAGAGAGCATGGTCATGTCGAGTGTGATTATAAACAAATATTTCATCCTCAAAGGCTACCGCTATGGAATACAAGTATGGATGGAAAACATGGTTCATTAGTTTAATGAAAACTTCTTGCACCTTCTTGAGACTGAACAACATAACCAAATACATGTATATACCATAACTGGTCCAAAAGGCTATAATATGTATTTCTGATGGTCTAATGAGTAGATGATGATAACATTATCTCAAGTCTATATTAATGAAAACCCAGGCTCCTCAAATCTGATCAAATATATCATAAATTCTTGTAAATGGATATCATTTATTGATTGTCAACTTATTTAATGTTCAATAATTCACACAATGTCTGATAGTACCATCGACATTCTTAGAAAAAATGACAGGCAAACCCCAAGGATAAGTACTTGTTCAGATGAAACCCATTGGCTAAAACTCCTCGAACAACATCATGAGCTCCTGTAACTCTAGTGTAGCCATCCTATAAGAAGGAATGGACACTATTGTTTCTCCTAGAACATGCTCAATAGAGAAATATACCTCTCTCTCCACGAGTAAACCAAAAAAGTCCACTTGGAAGACATCATTGAAATGATCCACCACTAGAGGAATGTCCATATGTGAAGTTACCTTGTCATCTAGATTTAAACGAGCAATATGGGTTGTAAATACTCCCATCCAATGATTCTTGGGTCCAACTCTACTCTCTTGGACATTCCATTCACCCTTGTGTAGAAAATACCTTCCCTATAGTGACGTGAAACTCACCCAACAACTATAGCAGTCAACAAAGGCCTAAAAGGAGACTATACATTATAATATGAGAATGAAATGGAATCCAATAATCTTTATGAAAATGAGGTCACATAAGAATTTTCACTCACCATCCACAAGAGGGAACTCCTTGAATTGATGTCTACTAGCTGTAATAATCCCCAATAGAGTGTCGGGAATTATAACATCATCAGACGTAATGATACAGAGCCTAACTATCCCCATAATGGAATTTGATATAAAACTATGGGAAGACCCTATATCAAAAATAGAACAACCTATAACAGAGGCAACTAGAATTGTACCTCTAAACGTAGAGGGTATGGGATCTTGCTTCTATGGGTCTTCTCCATCGCAAAAGTTTATCCTTTATCGTGCCTCTACAACCCTACCAGACTACCCTGAGATGATTCACCTTGTTTTCACTAAAAACCTATCAGCTGGTGACCCTAACCATGATGACCTCCACGGCCTAAATGGCCCGATGATCTCCAGTTGTCTAACTGATGAGAAACAGGTGGTCCTACTATTGAACATGGATTCATAACTGATCCCCTATCACTAACTACAAGTGAGAACATCTAGAAAAAAATAATGAATATGTATCATCTTTCCACAATATTGACAATCAATTAGGTCTTTCAGGAAATGTGGTCTTGTATACCCACTCTTGCTACATAGGTATCATACCACCTCGCTACCAGAAGAAACATCACATGAAATATCCCTATGAGACTTGCTGCTATCTATCGAAGGAGTACCAGCCCTCAATGTTGAACCACCCTGGCTCAAAGATCCAACATCCCTTAGATTGTGCTCAATAATCCACACCTAATTTATGATAACATTCACTAACGTTATCCTAAACACATTCACCTGTGATCAGATTTCTTACCTGATACCATCCTCAAATCGCTTAGCCAATGTTAACTCATCACCTAACAAAATAGGTGAAAAGTGTTTAAGCTCTATGAAATGATATGATTAATCCATCCCTAAAAGACTTTCATTCACTAAATTCATGAAATCTTGGTATAGATCATCCATGAACTTATTAGGGTAGAAGTAATCATAGAAGGTTCTCTGAAACTCTTCTCAAGACATATATCGATGATGTCTCGCCTATGTGATAAAATCCCACCATCTCTAAGAAAAAACATGTATAATATACATCTTTAGTATCACCCTCCTCTCAGTAGTAATCTCCATATTCCCAAATATATTAATCATGGCCACCAAACATGTCTCTATGTCTTGTTCTCCCCCCATCATTTTAAAATGTGGGAGGATTCTACTACTAGAACACCCGCGTCAACTCTTCCTTATTCAGGGAAGGATGCAATGCTCCCTAAAAAGTTTGTAATATCCTAAAAATCCTTCATGAAGTTATGCATCAGCCCCTACATTTGGTATAAAAGTTGATTCCATGATTTTCATGACAGGAGGATCTGCTGGTACTCCCTTATCCACACCTTATAGTGTATTATCATCAACCTATAACTAGAATTCGACCAAAGGACATCATGGTGACATGACTCTACAAGGTCAAGTGAACACCTCAGTTAATTATTATAAAAGATAGAAACTTATATGGGAAATAACGTAACATGATAAGGTATGCATTCATGTTTCACTTAAAAGGTTGCACAACGTGTAGAATCACTATATGATGTGTTTCCCTGAAGCCTTAACGTGGGTGTGTACCTCTGCCAAACTCGTCGTGTAAAAAACATACACACAACATGTTCCTCCTGTACATTGTGTGTACATGAATATTCCCTCCTACCCATGTTATCGTACATTGGTAGAACTATACGGTTCTCTACTGTTGTAACACTACATGGCATGTTCACCCTAGAAAAATGTGAACCACTTATGTCCCATACACCCATGTCGTTAGTCACACAGTCAGTCACACTGTCAACCACTACACAACAAGTACATATGGTACCTGATGTGTACCTAAAAAAACTTGTTTCCAATGAACAGAAGAACACATGGAAGGTGTTCATATCATCACACACCATGTTGTCTGGGTTTCCAGAAATAAATCCTCTAAAACATGTTTGAAACCCTTAAAAACATAAAATTTTGTCTAAGGCTTGACAAATTCCTATCCATGGGAGGCCATAATCTCTACGAATCAATGTTCGTAATCCTATTTCACATCATGCCTTAATAAAATTAAATTAATGTTCAAACATGATCCACCATATTTCAATCTAGGTTGGACAATAAAATGTAGTTCATAGGAGTGAAACCTCCCTCTGATACCAATTTGTAATGTCCCAGATCTATGTTGCCACCATAAATGTGCATCAACCCCAATTGGTCACATGAACTAAAATGTATTTCCCAAACACCAAAGGTTTCCGAATAGCAGTGAGGGACAAGGTCTAATAATGGGGAATCTATGCCCTCATTCTTAAAGTTTTCATAGAGGATTAACTAATAGTAATCAACTGTTAAATTACTAATACCGTACAACAAAGTAAATAGTGGAATAATGACAGTAATATAAAAGCAGAAGAATATATATAAATTATTCGTGTCACATGTGTCTCGGAAAGAAGCCAAAAAATCCAATATGATGGAAATAAAATACTAAAAACAAATTATATAAATTTAGTAAACTCCGATAGCATCGCCAACCTCAGCTTTGTCTCATGCTCTCCATCTCCAACAATAATCTTGTACCTGATGAATATGGGTGATTTCCCTTATCTATACATGTAATCATAAAATCTATTTGGGTCCAAAGAATGACACAAACATGGTTTGAGATGAATCCCATTTGGTATCCACCAATGATATGTGCCTAACTATCAGTGAATATATATAGCAGCCAATATTCTACAATGAAGTAATGAACTAGGATGTACTCAAAATTAAAAATCCTAAAGTTATCAATTACATTCATTTACTTTTATTCATCACCAGTCGATCATGTAAGCCTTGTGATCTTGCCTAAGCTATGTATCCCCTAGGAAATAGTGAAAAACAGACATCTCAAAAGACCATATAAAAAATAAAGTAAAACCAAGTCCATGATTGTGCATTTTTTTGGTAGAATCATCATCATCATTCAATTATTCAATCAAAAGCCTTTAGGAAATTTCCTTCAATCTAATCTCCCATAGCCTATCATGACAACAGTTCATTTAATAAGGACCCTTTGGATAGCTCTCCCAGTCTAACCCCTTGGTCTAACATAGAACAAATCATTTACAAATGACCACTTGGTTTGATCACACGGTCGACACCCCCTGGTCACCATAGAATCAATTCACTTAATAACGACCCTCTAAGTAGCTCTCATGGTTTAACCCCTTTGGTCCATTACCACTCGATAGCTCTCATAGTTAATACCTTTATGCCAATATAACAACAAAACATACATAAATTTCCCTACTTCCGGAAGCTCTCAAAATCAAATTCCCATTGGTCAAACATTCACAATGAGAATCACAAGCATCTCATATAATCATCAACTCCATCCTAACAATAAAGGAATGGAAAACAAGGCATGCCAAACATGCATCCTAAACCAAACATCCTGAAAATAGTCAATAAGGGAAAAGAACACATGGTGTATCATAATCATGGAAAATAACCTCATACATATGCTAATAGCCTTTTATCAATTTACCATACAATCAAAGGTAATAAATAGGGTCAAATTCCAAAAAATATCACAACCCCAAACATGGTTATATGACACATTTAGAATATAAAATCAAAAGACAATCAAAAAAGGCACAATCCGCCTACCTTGATGTCGTACGATCAACATTATTGAACGTTGTCCCTTGAATAGTCCTAGAATGACATAGATCCCTAAAAGGGTAAAAATGATCATCCTTGAATAACTCACGAGAGAGGAAGAATTGGGATGAATGGCTCTAGAAGAACTAAGAACTCACATTTTTAATTCCAATGCACCCAATAGTGACTCAATCAGAAGTTGGATGGAGAAACAGGGTCTTGATCTTTTTTTATCGTTCTTGAGGTCTCATGTATGAAGAAAAGGAATAAGAAGTGGTTTCTGGATATGAGACGCAACCCTGGTCTGTTTTATCAAATAAAAAGAAAACTACATGGAGTGTTCATTAATGGTACCAGTCATGTTTTACCCTTAATCGGTCCCCTCATTTAGTAGTCTACCAGGTCACCTACACAACCATGTACTTGTTCGTTACACGGCCAATACACGACAATATGTGGTACCTGAGTACATGTCATGTAATCAGAAGTACACGTTGTGTACATATAAAATTCATATTTCATCCTTTTCCTAAAAAATAACCAGAAATAAATATCCATACTGGAAATGATGATCTAGGTTCTTACATTCTGAATAGATGTAATATCTGTGTATGTGAAGCCTCAGACTCTATTGATGGTATCGAAGGAATGGTTTAGTTATCCTTTGGATAATTGGATGAGAAAACTATAATGAAATCCCAATGGATATTTATAAGGTCATTTCTAGTGATGTATTTAAGGATAAGTCAATGGTTGAGTCAAAGTATTGGAAATTATCCAATAATTTTGTTAAATGTTTAAGAAAGTGTTTTCCAAAAAATTACATCTATGTCTGGATACTACAAGTGCATGTTGCTCAAGCATGGAGGTTCCTAGTGTAATGAACCCGGATTATTAATTAATATTTGTTTCCTAAAAAAATGTGTATTATATATTATATAATATTATACACATATATGATATAGAGGGAAAAGCAAAATTTTATATCATTAGAGATGATTATTATATTAGTCAGCTATAAAATAATTTAAATTCATATCATTACAACTAGATAAAAATTATAAAATTGAATAGCTAAATTGTAAAAATATAGATCACCCCAATCTTATAATATCATCATCCCCATTGAAAACAAAATATAAATAAAATAAAATATTAGTAAAGCAACCAACATCTTAGGAAATAAAAATATAACCACAGGAGGAATTGTTCTAAAATTTGAGTTAAAGAATAAAATTGTATATATATGGTATAAAGGGAAATGTGACCATTAGGATACAGCCTTTATAAGATTATTGGTCAAATATGATGATAGGTCAATATAAATGTTATCCAATATGATCATTGGAATCTAAATCCATTATTGACAATTTTCCCACTATAATTATTATCTATATGTATTAGGGACAAAGGATAATTTCTGTAGAAAGGAGAAATGATGGCTTAAACTAGTAGATTCATGCCTTTTGAAGCCCAGTTTTAAGAACTAGGAAGGGATTTAGCATCACTAGGGTTTTCCCCTAACCAAACACAATCTGAACATCAATAAGTGAAGTTTGAATGAAACCTTATATGGGAGAAATTCATATTAATAGAGAATATCACTCAGTCGATGTTTGTTCTACCACCCTATTAAACTACCAACGTCACAAAACTTACCATTAGGGCATATGGACATGTAATAATGGTTTACATGTCCGTACATTGTTATATAGATTTAAATAGTCAATTGAATAAATAAAAAACTTAATTTAGAAATTATTTTTAAAAATAGTTTTTCATAATAAAATATATTTTTAATTGTGATGAACATGATAAATTGATTTGTCGATGATAATAAAACATAATTATATTTTTTTATAATAAATATATATTTTTTATAATAAAATATTTTTATTCTAAAAAATATTTTTTTTCAATTTTATAGTCTTCTAAAAAACTTTTTTTAAAATTTACATGTTAAAATATTTTTATAACTGCTTGGGATATTTGTTATAAGTCTCAACAATTAGACTACCTTAAGAACAGTTATTTTTCAAAATATTAGGTTTTGTAGATTTTTAATTTAAAATTATTTTATATAGATAATTATTAAAAAATCATTATATTTTACATAAATAAATCTAAATTATGTTACTATGAATTTATGAAAATTTTCTAAAATGCATTATTTTTTCATTAATAGTAAAAATACAGCTTTGGATATTTTGTATCTTTTATGATTTCATATTTATTTTATAATGATATAATAATTAATTAATTTCAATCCACGACATAAAATTTTAATTATATTAATATTAAGTATTTTAATATCTTTTAATCAATTTAGAAAACTATAAGATACATTCTAAATAATAAAATGGAAAATTTGATTTTAAAAACCTTACATTTATAGAATTTAATTTTTTGTGCAAAAAATATTTAAAATACTGGTGTATAGTTTTATTTGATTAAAATATCATAAAATGTGACTCTAATTTCCAAAACCATGAGTAAAAAAATGGGTACGACTGTAATAACCTGAAATTTTGAATAAATTTTGTTTCCTAACTTGATGTGTTATTTTATTTTATACTCAACAAAACTATTTCATTTAATAAAATGAGTAAAATTAAAATAATACCGTTGTGTTTCGACTGTTATATGATAGTTGTTCAATATGACCGTTGGAAAAAAAATGTTGCGATTGTTGTCTATAAATACAAGTGATCTTGGTTTATTAATATAGAAAAGAGATTCTATGGCCCCATCCAGTAGTCTCGTGCCAATCGAAGACCATATAACAGAACTCAGGAAGGATATAGCACCTTTGGGCTTTGCCCTAGACCAAACCGAAGCCGAACTTCATCTTGTGAAGCTGAAACGTAATCACCTTCGCGAGAAGTTCAAGCTGATAGAAATCACTACTCGGGCAATGTTGGCCCAGCAGCCCCAAGATTATATAACCCTAGCACACCTTACTATTAGGTCCTATGCTGGTGTTATAAGGGGTTATGAGACGAGACTGTAACTACCTTGTGTAATACTTTGTTTTAAATAAAAATTTTGATTTCTTCTTTTGGTGAAGTTTGTGAATTTTCAATGGTCCTGATAAATATAGTATGCATATTATGGATGAATTTTAGAAAACAGACAATTTAAAAAATATTTATGTAAACCTTAAATAATTAATAATGTGTATTGATTTTCAAAAAAAAATAATCTTCTACAGTTATGTTCAGTAAGGAATTTAGAGCCTAATAAGATCAACTTAATTTTTGATGAATAGTAAATTATGAATAGTGATTTTATGCTTATGATTAGTAATGTGATCAAATAGATTAAGTAACCTCACTTAAGAAAGTATTAATATAATATTGGCACCTTGATTAAGTAATGTTATTCAATAAAATATGTAAATAACTATTCCAGAAAGTACTGTTTAAGTATTAGTTTTTCCGGGTGAATTGTTTTTTTATTTTAAAAATTAAATTAAAAATATTTATAAAATTATTTTCGTAAAATGGAGTTCATTTTTGAAATCAGAGCATCGATATTTGGTTAAGGTGAATTTTTGGGACTTTTCTGAAATAGTTGAATTTTTAATGAATAGTATTTTTATTTAAAAATTAAATTAAAAATATTTCAAAAAATATTTTCAAAAAATGGAGTTCATTTTTGAAATCAGCGCATCGATATTTGGTTAAGGTAAATTTTTGGTATTTTCTGAGAATGTTGAATTTTCAGTGAATAGTGAAAATACAGTTTTTGAGTTTTGGGTGTTTAATGACATCATTAAGTATGTAATAATTTTGCAATAATTCTGGTAGACTAATTAATAGTAATATAAGGTATGAGGTGTCCCAAGTTTCCAATACCATGGGAAAATACCATGGGAAATCCCATTGTTTTGCCGATACCACCGATGAGGTGTCCCTTGGCAATTAATGCTTTCTCCCCTCACTTCTCTTATAAATACAAAACCTTTCCCTCATTCATTTCATTTCCAAATCCTCCCCAATGATTTTATGGTTTCTTTACCTCCCATGGAGTCCTCTAAAGGTGCCCTCAAGCCTCCCAAGGTCCAGACCTTCATGCTTTTGAAGTTACTCATCAAGGTAAGGGATCCTACCTCTCTCTTACTTTTCAAGTACTCTTTTGTATTTCATTTCATTTAAGGCCCATGTTATTATGTTGGGTGATGTTATTTTATATTTCAATTACTTCCCTTTTCATGATCATATTATTAGAGATACCCTCTTACTCTCATCATTTCGTTTTATGAATTTTTAAGTGGCACCATTAGGCTGCCGAATTTTTGTAAGGGATTCTTCCACCCTTCTCATTTTTCATGTTCTATTTTCATGTCATTTTTTTCAAGATCCTTTTATTATGTTGGGGTATGATCTTCTATATCTATAATACTATACTTTTTATGTTGATATGATGAGAGACCCTATTTGATCGCATCAATTCATTTTTTGATGTTTTAAGTAAAGTCGTTAGGCTGCCGAATTTTCATAAAAGAAATCTTATTTTTGTCTTCTTTTCAAGTTCTTCATTTCATATGGTATATCATTCAAATTTCATTAACATGTTTTTAATTCATTTATATTTTGTCCCCCTACTGTGTTATGGATCATTTATGAGTGGGTGACCCATGTCCCATCTCTTTTCAATGTTTTCTAAAACTCGGTAACATAGCTGTTATGCTGCAGAATTTTCGTCTCAAAATGTCTTTCTTTTTTTCCAAAATTATTTTATTTTATTAAGAAAATATTCAAATATATTTCTTCTATAGGGTAATTTACATATATATCAAAATTTTCTATTTTAATTCTGGGATTTACATACATGAAACTTGGTTTCTTTCTTTTTCTGTGGGTTTAAAGGGACATAAAGATCATGTCATTAAAGAAGTTTTTAAAATGTTATGATTATGAAAAGAAACCCATTTATTTTATGCTATATGGGTTATTTATGAAATTTTATATGATGATATATGTGTCTCACATGATAATAAAGACAAATTAAGGGTGATCCCAGATATCTCTCCAATGAATTGGGTAAAAACTTAATCTCTTTAGATGATCATTTTATTGATACCTTGGTGAATAATCATGGTAATTTTTTAATGACACCTTGGGGATGGACCATGGTGATACGGAAATGATTTTCTAAGTTAAATGTTGTAGACACATCTTCCTGTTATGAAATACAATATTTTTATTATGATATGCCTCATGATCTCTTTCTCATTCCTTAAAGTTATTTATCATAACTTTATTGATGTATCTCAAGTTCACATGTAAAATGTTTCTCTTGTTTCCCTTACTCAGCATTTTGCTCACCCTTTCCTTTGATTTATGCTCCCAAGTTATGATATGTTGTAATTAACTTAATATGAACAATGAAGAAGCCTTACAAGTTGTTTAGAAGAATGTTTATGTTGTTTTCATGTATTATGATCTTGATTTTCAAGACACTAGACTTTAAAGATCCTCTGTTTGTAAAATGTAATGAAAAGTTATGTATTAAAAAGTCAGGATTTCATATTTGGTATCAAAGTATAGTTTAGTTATTTATGGAAATTAGTATATGAAAACTTTAGGAAGAACCCTATATAAAAGTTTAAATATAGGAAATATTCCTGGTATTTTGGTGAGTATTGAGTAAGTGATTTATCAAGCATATACATCCCTGTCTGGATACGAGCAGGTAGAGGTGGCTCTGACATAGATGTACATAAGGGTAAAACCCAAAAACACCGATTTGAGCTAGAATCGAACGAGAACTGGTACACGACAACGGGCCTTGCTGCAGTCTTGGTTACGACACTCTCGGGGGATATGTTTGATTAATTTTAATTTTTTTATGAATCATTATGAAGGAATTATAGAAAAATGTAATAGTCTAAGCATGAAGTTTTAAGACATAAACTCATTTTTAGTTAAAATATTCATAAAGGAAATAAGTTTCTCATGGAGGATTTATTATTTTAGAAAATATCCCCATCGTCTAGGAATACGTTGGCATATTTCTAGAGGAGTTACCCGGACCTCCCCCAGAAAGAGATGTAGACTTCTCCATTTAACTCATACCTGGATCTCATCTGATGTCAAAGACCCCATATAGGATGGAAAATGTGGAGCTAGAGGAATTAAAGAAACAACTCCAAGATCTTTTGGATAATGGGTTTATCTGACCAAGTGTGTCTCCTTAGAGAGCACCAGTTTTTTTTGTGAAGAAGAAGGATGGATTGATGCAGATATGCACTGATTATAGAGAACTGAATGGGATCACAGTACAGAGCAAGTACTCTCTTCCAAGAATTGATGACATATTTGACCAAATTCGTAGGACTCAATTCTTCTCTATGATTGATCTTCGTTTTGGTTATCATCATTTGAGGGTGAAGAATGATGATATTCCAAAAACTGCCTTCTAATCAAGATATGGGAATTTTGAGTTTGTTGACATGCCCTTCAGACTGACTAATGCACCTTCTATTTTTATGGATCAAGAATAAGTTTATTTTGGAAACTTCTATTTTATCAAATGGATATCCTTTGCATAGGAAAATGATTTGGTGATTAAATGATAAAGGTTATTTTGGATGATGTTTTCTCTTTTGGAGTACAATATGCCTAAGGAAAATAAAATACTACAGGATTTAAATTGTGGAGGAATGGCTGAATTTTTTTAAAAAATTATGTAATTATTGTGGACATATTGTGATTTGGGTTATTTATAGAAAATGATTAACCTAGCATAGAGAATATGTGAATAGGTTAATTACACTTCAGTATGAGACTTTAATTGAAGTCGATGTTATTTGGATATAATTGTTAAGATTTATTTGGGATGACTATGTGTTTAAATCCTTCTATATTTTGGGTTCCAATCTTAGTTTGGATTATTTTGAAGAATATTAAGGATGATTGTGTATTGAATGGTCTTTCTGGAACTTTGGGTACTTTTTGTTGAATTTTGGATATTAATAGTCATATTTTTTCTTATAAAGGATTATCCTCTTTGGAGATTATATGATCTCGTACTAACCTTTTTAGTTTTAGTTGATGACTAAAGACAATGGAAAAATATAGTTATTCTTCTGTGGATTGTGTGATTCTCTAGAAGATGATTCTTGTTCTTTTGATGAGACCAAGTCTTTTTGAATGCTCATTGTTTAGAGAGAAGATTATTCTTGTTGGAAACTTATTAAGGGATGAAACTCTACTTGAAAGTAAGTATATTTCCTTATGTTTTTATTCTTTGTAGTAAATTAATTCCTCAATATTATGAAAAGGAATTTAAAACAAAAATGTTATTGGTTTATGTTTCCTACTGGGTGATCAAAGACTATTTAACACATCTTATGTTTGTGATATTCTTTTGGTTAATTTTCTCCTAATCATATTTTATATCACTCTCCATCAGAACTTGACCCTTTATTTTCTCTTCCATATCATTTTTTCCTATATGGAATCCTAGTATGGGTTAACTCGGGTGACCTTTGTACTTCCATTTCTTTCTTTTAAAGTAATAGTTTTATTGACTCTTTTTCTGATGTGGGACTTTCAACAAAATTCCCAAGACCAATTTTAAAATTGCAAGGATGCAATTTCTTAAGGGGGGATGATTGTAACGACTAGAAATTTAGAATAAATTTTGTTTCTTAACTTCATATGTTATTTTATTTTATACTCAACAAAACTATTTCATTTAATAAAATGAGTATAATTAAAATAAGACCATTGGGTTTCGACTATTATATGACCGTTGGTCAATATGACCGTTAGAAACTAAATGTTGCAATTATTGTCTATAAATACAAGTGATCTTGGTTAATTAATATAGAAAGGAGATTTGATGGCCCCATCCAGTAGTCTCGGGCTGATCGAATCACATCTGACAGAACTCTAGAAGGAGGTAGCACCTTCGAGCATTTCTCTGGACCAAACCCAAGCCAAACTTCATCGTGTGAAGCTGAAACAGAATCACATTCATGTGAAGTTCAAGATGATAGAAATCACTACACAGGAAATGTTGGTTGAGCCGCCCCAAGATTCTATTACCCTAGCACACCTTACTCTTAGGTCCTATACTAGGGTAATACAGGGCTATGTAACGAGACCGTAACTGTATTGTGTAATCCTTTGATTTAAATTAAAATCGTGATTTCTTCTTATGGTGACGTTTTTGAAATTTCAAATGTCCAGATTAATATAGTATGCATATTATTGATGAATTTTAGAAAAATTATATTTTAAAAAATATTTATGTAAACCTTAAATAATTAATAATGTGTAATGATTTTCAAAAAAAATGGCCTTCTACAGTTATGTTCGGTAAGAAATTTAGAGTCTAATAAGATCAACCTAATTATTGATGAATTGTAAATTATGAATAGTAATTTTACGCATATGATTTGTAATGTGATCAAATGGATTAAGTTACCTCACCTAAGAAAGTATTAATATAATCTAGGAACCTTGATTGAGTAATGTGATTCAATAAAATTGGTAAATAACTATTCCAGAAAGTATTGGTTTAGTATTAGATTTTTTTGGGCGAATAGTGTTTTTTTATTTTAAAAATTAAATTAAAAATATTTAGAAGATTATTTTCATAATATGGAGTTCATTTTTGAAATCAGAGCATCAATATTTGGTTAAGATGATTTTTTGGGATTTTTCTGAAACAATTGAATTTTCAGTGAATAGTGTTTTATTTTAGAATTAATTTAAAAATATTTAGAAAATTATTTTCATAAAATGGAGTTTATTTTTGAAATAAGAGCATCGATATTTGGTTGAGGTGAATTTTTGGGATTTTTCTGAGAAAGTTGAATTTTCGGTGAATAGTGAAAATACAGTTTTTGAGTTTCAGGTGTTTAATGAAATCATTAAGGATGTAATAATTATGAAATAATTCTGGTAGACTTATTAATAGTATTATAAGGTATGAGGTTTCCCTAGTGTCCAATAACATGGGAAAATACCATGGGCAAGCCCAAGGTTTTTCCAATACCACCGATGAGGTGTCCCTTGGAAATTAATGCTTTGTCCCCTCACTTCTGCAATAAATACCAAGCCTTTCCCTCATTAACTTCATTTCCAAATCCTCCCCAACGAAGTTATGGTGTTTTTACCTCCCATGGAGTCCTACCAAGGTTCCCTCAATCCACCCAAGGTCCCTACCTTTATGCTTTCGATGTTACTCTTCAAGGTAAGGGATCTCACCTCTCTCTTTCTTTGCAAGTACTCTTTTGTATGTCATTTCATTTAATCCCCATGTTCTTATGTTGGGGAATGTTAATTTATATTACTATTAATTCCCTTTTCATTATCATATTATGAGATATCTGATCTTACTCTCATTATTTCATTTTATGAATGTTTAAGTGGCGTCGTTTGGCTGTCGAATATTTGTAAGGGATTTTTCCACCCTTCTCATTTTTCAAGTTCTATTTTCATGTCATTTATTTCAAGTTCCTTTTCTTATGTTGGGTTATAATCTTCTATATCTATCATACTGTCCTTTTTATGTTCATATAATTATAGACCCTATTTGATCACATCTATTCTTTTTTTGATGTTTTAGGTAACGCCGTTAGGCTGCCGAATTTTCATAAGAGAAATCTTATTTTTGTCTAAACTTCAAGTTTTTCATTTCATATGGTATATCATTTAAATTTCATTACCATGTTATTAAGAACTTTATATTATGTCCCGTACTGTGTTATGGATCATTTATGAGTGGTTCAGTGATGTCCCCTCTCTTTTCAATGTTATCTAAAACTCTGTAACATAGCCGTTTTGCTGCAGAATTTTCGTCTCAAAATGTCTTTCTCTTTTTCTCAAATTCTTTTATTTTATTAAGTGAATACTCAAAGATATTTATTCTATAGGGGTATTCACATATATATCAAAATTTTCTATTTTAATTCTGGGATTTACATACATGAAACCTGCTTTCCTTTTTCGTGGGTTTAAAGTGACATAAAGATCATGTCTTTAAAGCAGTTTTAAAAACCTCATGATTATAAAATGAAACCCATTTATTTTATTCTATATGGGTTATTTATGAACTTTTTTATGATTATATATGTGGCTCACTTGTTTATAAATATAAATTAAGGGTTCTCCCTAATAGCACTCCAATGCATTGGGTAAATACTTAATCTCTAGAGATGACCATTTTAATGATACCTTGGTAATTTTTTAATGACACCTTGGGGATGGACCTTGGTGATACGGAAATTATTGTCTAAGTTAAATGTTATAGCCACATATTCATGTTATGAAACACGTTATTTTTATTATGATATGCCACAGGATATTCTTCTCGTTCCTTAATGTTATTTATCATGACTTTATTGATGTATCTCAAGTTCACATGTAAAATGTTTCTCCTGTTTCCCGTACTAGGCCATCTGGTCGCCCTTTCCATTGATGTATTCTCCCATGTTATGAGATGTTTTAATGAACATAGGATGAAAAATGAATATGTCTTACAAGTAGTATAGAAGAATGTTTATGTTGTATTCATGTATTATGATCCTGATTTCTAAGACACTAGACTTTAAAGATCCTCTTTTTGTAAAATGTACTGAAAAGTTATGTATTAAAAAGGCAGGATGTCATAAATACAATGGTTTTTCATTTTCCATGACCTATATTTCAATTTCTTATATTTGAAAATTATTGGAAAATTCATCCATTTTTAAAATAACTACCAACCCATTTCACCATTCCTATTCACTCTCAGTCCATCCTCTAGGACGTTATACAGATCTTTCCACCCGTGGAGTCCTTCTAATGTGTCTTCAGGACCTCATGGTTCAAATCCTAATTTTTTATGAGTAACTATTCCTAGTAAGGTAAATCTACACTTCTCCTTCCTTACATGTTCCCATTTTATGTGGTATGTCTTCTAATTTACGTAAGAAATACTTTTCTTCCAAATTCTATTATTCCAATTCTATAATAATATTTTTTTCTGTGGGGTACATTTTTTCTCCCCCATTTTTCCATTTTATAAAAACCATGTCTTATTCCTATCACGGTTCATAATTTACATCTCAAATTTCTCTATAAGACATGAGAATTTCTCATTTATTTTCTTTTTGTGAATACCAAACCTCTTAATTTTCCTCTTGTATTCACCTAGATTAAAATTATTTATTTACTAATGGATTTACATAAATGATACAAACACTTCCATTTCATGGGTTAAATTGACATAACAATCGTGTCTTTAAGCACTTTTATACACAATGATTTTGATAAAAAAACTTTTTATTTATTTTTCACTGGTTATTAATGAAATGATTTATTATTATCTATTTATATCATATTAATTATGATATATGGTAGTTGTGTCTTGATAGTCCTTTAATGGAATGGGTAAATAATTTAATATCTATAGATGACTTGTTTTATAATACCTTATTGAATAACCTCAACAATTTTTATTTCTTACACATTGGTGATAAACCGTGGTGATATTCTTATGAATTTCAAATTTAAATTTTGTTTCCACATTTCAAAGTTTATATTCATATTCTTAATATTTTTATATTCCTCTTTTTTCCCCTCATTTTAATTCCACATGTTCTTATTTATATGTCTCATGATCACATTATTTATGTCTCTCTTAAATATTCCATTACTAGGAATCATGATCACCACCTTCCATTAATGTATATCCTTGGGATAAGAGATGTAGTAAATGTAACCTTGGGTTAACCGATAAATATATTTATTTCATGTGTAGTAGAATAATTATTTATGTCTTCATGTTTTATGTACATAATTTACATGATACAAACATTAAAATATTATTTGTTTTGTTCCATGAAATGAAAAGTTAATGTAATAAAAATAAGGGATGTCATAGTTGGTATCAGAGCACAGATCATTTACTTATGGAAATTAAGACTTGAAAACTTTAGTATGAACCTTAGAGACAATTATAAATATTAAAACAACCTTGAATTTTGGTGAGTATTAAATAAGTGGTTCATAAGAAAATATTTCACCTTCTATATATTATAATTGGATGTGTCTTTGGAATATATGTTCTTATGGATATCATAGGAAAACACCACATTGAACTAGACCCGACTGGGAATTATTGCATGACAAAAATCCATACTGCACGCCAATTTAAACACTCCTATGAAAAATGTTTGGTTAATCACATCCATTTTATGAACCATTGTGAATGAATTATATAAATTGTAATTGTTATTAAAAAAATAAAATATTTAATCTTGATGTTTTAATACATAAACTCTCATTAAAAATATGATATTCTTACAAGTAGAATGTTACTCACTATGGTTTACTATTTAATAAAAATGGATGGAAATAGAAGGATCCATGTCAATGAGGAGTGAAAATAATGATTAACTAATGGCCTTCTGATGGAATCTGGAATGGAATACCTCATGAGGGTGATGAATCAATTATCTTGAATTATGAATAATTACATGAACAAGATGAGAATCCAGATCCAACTCAAAGGTAAAAAAAATTTGTTGAGTCATTCATGCATCTAAAACTACCCTCTTTAGTGTACATACAATCCCGTTGATTTCTAAATAGTGGATTGACTTTATATAAAATATATTTTTTTATTCTATTTTTAATAGAGAGAGAAATTCACCCAGGAAGTGTACCTCTTAAAAGGTGAGTATAATCAGTGGTGGACACTAAAAAAAGAATGAATCCTAGAATAGAGATTAATGTTATGGTGTGGGAAGTGTCCATTGTAATTGTCTTCAATAAATATTTACCCCATTTTATTAAAATAAAAAGGATAAAGGATTTTATAGATATAATGTAGAAGGAAAATGTACAATTGGGAATATATGCGATGAAATTTATAAGGTCTTCTTGATATACCTATAGATTGTTAATGGATCAAAAGGTAAAGATAGATAGATTATTCAGTGGATTGAGACACCATAAATAGAGGAATGTAGAAAATCCCAAATACGAATGCTATGCGGAGATAGTGTGGATTGATATGAATGTTGTACTATATTTTAGAGAGATGTATTGGTCACATATATCAAATTAAATGGAGATAAAAATAGATCCCAACATTGGGTATGATTTCAGTCATGGAATTAGAAGAAAGAAAGTGAAACATCCAAGATTTAATAAATGTGGGAATAATTATACATGGATCTACTTTCGTTTGAGTTTAAAGTGGTAGATGTGTAGAATAGATGGGAATATAGATTGTAACTATCATTGATAGGTTAATCCTCAAATCCTCAACACTTAAGACACATGGAAGATGATGATGTACCAACCAAAATTTCAATTCTTCAAGTTTGGATTGAATGGGAACTTTTCTAGTCAATGTAAAAAATAGGAAATAATGGAGGTAAACCACCATCAAACTCACCATGAGCCAAGGGATAATGATAGAACATTTTATATCAGGACTATTGAATTAGAGTCCCCCAATGATGTGGTGGAAAGTACACTCTTTGTGATCTAAAATCTTAAAAGTTATTTTTTTATTATGGTTTTATGAATTCATTTATTTCATTCATGTTTGAAATGAATTTAGAATCAATCCCCAAACTAATATAAGTAGTGTTATTAGTCAAGACTCTGGGATGAATTATCCTAACATCAAAAGTTTATAGAAACTCTAGTATTATATTCGGTGAGTATAATTTCATCGTAAATCTAGTAGTCATTACCATCGTTAAATTATATACCATACTAGGGATGAACTATCTCTTAATTTATAATTCTAATATCAGCTAGGAATGAAAAGAAATATTAGTAGTACTGAATAGAAAACCTATTCTTATTTTCAAAGGAGAGATATCCCAGACTGAGAATTGTCTAGAAGAACCACATATAGTATTCATTATAGAGATGATAGTTGGAGAGGGAGAAAGAAATGAAATTATAATGATAGATAATTTCCACATAATTTGGGAATACATTGATTTATTTATTTAAGAGTACCAATACCTCAACAAAAGAAAATACTGGTAGGGTTTCACATTGAACTAAAACTTGTATAGAAGCCAATATCAATGGCCCTATATTGAATTTAAAATGATGAGTTATAATAATTAAATAGAAAAAATCTATATCTTTTGGAGAAGGGATTTATCCGACCATGTGCATATACTTATGAAGCAATAGTTATCTTTTTAAAGAAGAATGATGGATCAATGTGGCTATGCATTGATTATGGAGAACATAATTAGACTGTAGTGAAGAACAGTTTCCCTCTCCCAAGGATTGATGATTTATTTTATCTCTATATGGGGCTCAATTCATCTCAAAGATAGAACTCTGATATATGTATCATCAATTGATGGTGAAGAAAGGGGTTATTATAATAAATTCCTTTTATAAAATATATAGGAATTATGAGTTTGTTGTTATGAATTTTAGATTCACTAATTATCATGTTTAAATTATGGATTTGATGAATATATTCTTTAACAACTACCTTGAAAATTTCAAGGTTGTATTTGTTGATTAAATTCAGTTATATTCCAAAATTTTCATGGTGCTTTAGGATCACATAAGGTTTATATTGAAAATTATGTTAATGGAAAATCTATTATTAAAATTTATCAAATGTGAATTATTGTTACAAAAAGATTAATTCTTGGGGTAAATTGTAAATAGAGAAGTAATATCAGTCGAACCTTTGAAGACAAAGTTTGTAGTGTAGTTTCCTCATCCTATAATAGTAAATTAGATTCATAGTTTCAAGGGTTTATAAGGATATTATAAAATGTTTTGTGAAAAACACTTCACAAATTTCTAATCCACTAATAGTGTTAACTCGAAAAAAGACATAAGTTAATCATGATAAAGATGTTTGAAGAAAGTTTCCAAGATCTAAATAAGAGATTGGTTACTACACCTGTTTTAACCCTACCCTATATCATAGAAGTATTTTTTATTTATAGTGATTCTTCTCTAAAAGAGAATGGATATGTCCTCATACAAAATCACTATATCATCACATATGCTTCTAGACTGTTAGAGCCTCATGATTAGAATTATCCAATGCATGATCAGGAGTAATGTGCAATTATTTTTTTCTCTAAATATATGATGTCACTATATTTATGGGTATAAATTTGATATATCCAAAGATCAATAGAGTTTTAAGTATATATTCAGGCATATGGAATTGAACATGAGACAATAGAGGTGGTTGGATCTTCTTAATGACTATGAATATTCAACACATTATCAACCTAGAAGAGAAAAAAATGATGATGATGCATTAATTAGGAAGGAATATTGTGTTCTATAAATGATTATTATTCAAGGAGATACATTGATCAAGGTTCTAGTAATGTTTTCCATGGGAACATTATGGTAAGGGACATCATCAATCATATCCCAAATTATTTCATGACCAAAATTAACAGAGAATATCAAGAGAACTTTAAGAGAATATACATTGATACAAAACAAGATATAATCTATTAAGAATAGGATGTTTCTTGAGTTAAATATATATCAATAAGGTGTATTTATTTTTTGTAAAAGTCTATATGTCTTATATATCATGGAGATAAAAAAGGAGCTGATGGAAGATGTGTATAGCTCTAATTTCCCTATAAATCATGGATGCACTAAAATGTATAGGGACTTTGGAGATCATTATTGGTGGGACAATAAGAAAACAGAGGTTGATGAGTAAAATGAATGGTTCATTGTGTGATGGAATGTGAATGCGGAGTGACAAAATCAAAAAGGGGTATTGCAACCACTACCTATACCCACATAGTGGTGGCAAAATATCACTATGGAATTAATCAGAGGTCTCACAAATAAATCCAATGGAAATAATGTGATATGGTTATAGTGGTTCAACTCACCAAGACATCCCTTTTCATCACTATTAGAGAAGATTTCTATCTTGGCCAGCTTGGCATGATATATATAAAGGAAGTGGTGAGGCAACAAGGGGTTCCACATACAAAAATTTCGGATCATGATCCAAGGTTCACATCTAAATTATGGAAAAGTGTTCATCATTATCTATATAATGAATCGAATTTCATAATGGCCTATCATCCCCAAACTGATGGAAAATATGAATATACTATTAAAAAAATGGAGGACATGCTGAGGACATTATCAAGGGAATCTAAAGGTGGATGAGATAAACAAATCAAATTAGTTGAGTTATGCACGCTCGCGCGTCGTTGGGCACGGGAGACAAACTAAAATTAATACCTACTTACTACTTAGGATAGTGGCAAGACAGGGTCGAACCACAGAGAGGCATGTTGTTTTGATTAGTGTTCTAAAAAAAGACTAAACAAAAACACACATGCAAATATCGAGCAAAGACAAATGGTGGTGGTGAAGTGAAGTGAATGAGATTTAGTGTGTGTAGAAGTGAGGGAGAGCTAGTGAGTGCAAGGGAGTAGACAGAGCAGAGCAGCAAGAAGAATTGTGATATAAACAACCAATAGATGAGTAAGGGGGAAGTCCACTGGCCGATTTGATGTTTCTTAACCTTATTCATGCACTGCGATTTAAGAAAAACATGGATCTGACTAAGAGTAACCGGCCAGAGTTGTCGTCTGGCCAGCTTGTGATGAAATAACTCTTACAGTCCCTCAACTGTAAAAGTCATTCCATCTAATGGTGAAATTAATTCAGTAGTCACCGAGCTCAACTAGTCGGTTGAGTTCGGTGTGTCTCTCTCTTTCGAGAATAATTCACTTGTCAGTGAATTACTCAATTTGAAACAGTTTTAATTATGGTACAAACAAGATCGGTTTTCACTCGATCTTGTTGTTTTGAAAATAAGCTTGTCTGTAAAAATGAGAGAGACGATCCAATTAAGTGATGTGGTGCATGAATGAGATAAAACAAATCAAATCAACCAGCTTATTTCCCCCAAAGGAAATTATCCGGTCATAGTGGATGGTTTTAATGCAATAGTAGGGAAAGAGATAATGAAGTTCATATTGAAATAGGTTGAAGAAAAACAGAGCACAAGACAAATAAGAATATTCGTCGCCCTGCTTGAGCTCTCGGTAACTCTAACTCCTGCTGCTTGATGGTAGATGCAATGATGGATCTCACTCGATGTCCCGCCCTGGGAATCGAGGTGTGAAAATGCTCTGATCTCGTACTCCAATCTTCTCCGAGGAAGATGGTGGAAGTTCCGTCTGCTCCCCGTAATGATCTTCTCTGATGTCTGTTGATTTCCACCCAGACTCATGCTTTGCTGAATAAATGCATGTCTCTCCCGCCTCTCGTGCATTCATCACCCAACCGAAGCCTCTGGAATCTCATCTAAAGTGTTCCCCGGCCTCCACGTGGCTCCTTCACTGTGCTGCTCCTCCCGCGCTGGTCACCGGAGCAGATTGGAGAACTTATCTATGTTCTCCAAGAATTCTCCCTCATACTCATCAACAGTGAAGGAGGTGAAAATGCTCTGATCTCGTACTCCAATCTGCTCTGAGGAAGATGGTGAAAGTTTTGTCTACTCCACGTAATGATCTTCTATGATGTCTGCTGATTGTCACCCAGACTCTTGCTCTGCTGAATCAATGCATGCCTCTCCCACCTCTCGTGCATTCATCACCCAACCGAAGCCTCTGGAATCTCATCTGAAGTGTTCCCCGACCTCCACGTGGCTCTTTCACTGTGCTGCTCCTCCCGCCCTGGTCACCGGAACAGTTTCTCCTAATTGAATGAAAAATAATGCGCTCGCAGCGACCCACAACCCCCTGCAAAAACCCAAGTGAGTCAGATTATGTAAATATACATGTATAAATACTTAAAGGTACTTATTAATGTTTATATATATATATATATACTAAATAAAAATACTTATAGGAATATATATTTTATAAAACCTAATACTATTATTAATACAATAACTATTCTATTTAATTAATAACAAAAATTATTATATAAGAAATTAGTTTTATATATATACATGATTATATACTTTTATTAATATACCAATTATCATTATATTTTATATGATATATAATATATAAAATAATGTACATAATTCTATATTATTAATGCTATACTAATTATATTTATTATGTAGGTTAATATCAATATTATTATCTATTATATATAATTATATTTATTAACATGATGTACTAATATTATATATACAAGCTTATATATAATTAATATAACTATAATTATTATTGTATTATATGTGATATATATATATATTAATATATAATGTTTATATTATAAGTTATTATAAAAACTAAAATAAAAACTAAAAAAGAGGATGAAAATAAAATAAATAAATAAACGAAAAGAGGGGGAGGGGGTCTTCGGGTGTGTTCTGTGCGGCGAGAAGGGAGAAAAAAAGGGGGGCCAGCGCAGGGGAGAAGAGGCGGGGGCTTTGGCTGATGCAGGTTCAGGCCGCGCAAGGGTTCAGTGGGGAAGGAGGGGCGCGGCGGCTCTGTTCGGCTTGGGTTAGGGTTTCGGACCGGAGTGATGCGGGTGAAGCCGGAAAGGTCTGGGCAGTACCGGTGGTCGGATGGTGGTGCGGAGCTGGACTGCAGGGGACGACGGCGCACAGCAGGGGCGCCGGTGGCTTCGGATGTGGTAGGGGGTTCGGATTGAAGCAGATCGCGGCCAGGGCTCGGCAAGGAGCAGCTGATGTGCGGCGGTGCAGGTGAGCAGGGAGGGGGTTTCAGTGCGAAGCGGCGACGACTCGACTTGAGGGGGAAGGCAAGTTGGAGATGGGGTGTGGCAAAGTGACTCGGGGTCTCCTCTTGGAGAGCAGGGAATGGAGGAGGTGAGCTCGAACCGCGGAAAGGGTTTGAGGATTTCAGATCTGGTATTCGAATTTGGGTAATTCGATTCATGTTTTTGATGATCTTTGTTGCTGCTGGTTTGTTTGATGATTTCTGTCTACCGATAATGTGAATCATTCGGGTTGCTGTGCGATTGTTGTTGGAAATTTTCAGGTGTGTTTCTTTGAATTGTTGTGCTACTGATTGTTCAATTTTCCGCGGTGATTTGTGTGTGGATTTTGCTGCTGTTTCTGCTGGTTGGTTTGGTGATGTCGCAAGCTGCTGGAATGGAGGCGTGGAGATGATGAAGCAGAGGAGTGGAACGGTGTGGATTGCGGTGGTGTTGCGAAGAGGAAAGGTGCCGGTAACGATGGTGGTTCGGAGAGAGATGCGGCAGCTTCGGGTGGTTCGTGTTCAAGTACGCAGGGGATGTGAGGAGGTGAGCCGAGCAAAAACGGTGAGGAGAGGATCGGTGAGGTTTAGTGTGTCGGTGGGGTAATGGAGAGGGAGACGTATCGGTGAGGGAAGGAGTATTGGTGTGGAGGTAATAAAAAATGGGAAGTGGTGAAGTAATACAATGGTTAACGGTGAGGTTTTGTGTATCGGTATCAAGGTCACTGATAGAAAGGGTTAATGGTGAGGTAGGCTGTATCGGTGAGGTAAGGTGTATTGGAGAGGATGGTCACTGATAAGGGCGGAACCATGCGACCGCATTACCTGCGAACCAGAAATAGCAAAGAAAATTAAAGAAATAAAATAATTTAATGAAACTAAAAATAAATAAATTAATAAATTAAATTAAATAGAATGAAATTAAAAACTAAAAACAACAATGTTAAATAATAAAATTAATGAAACTTTATTTAAGAAAATGAATTAATTTGGGTTAAAATTTATAAACATACATAATTAAAGAACAAATTAAAATATTTACAATTACTTGCTTAAATTTATTAACCAATTAATTAAAGAACTAATTAAATTAAAGAATAAAAAATATTAAACGAATAAAATTAAATTGTTAAAACTAATTAAATTATTAAAAGACTAAAAACAAAAAGAGTTATTTATTTTCAATTTAAAGAATAAAGCATTAATTAATTTGATAATTGAATTAATAAACTAACTAGAATAAAAATAAAAGAATAAATAAATAAAAGTCTAATTCGCACGACTCATTTAATTTAATCATTATTTAAAATGACACTAAAGCACATTAAAACACATGTTTAAAACTAAAATTGATTATTTTACACAGCAAAGTACAAAAACACAACAATTATCAATTATTTACTAAAAATAATCTTTTTTGCATAAAAACTCAATAAAAAATGAAAAAAGGATGTTGCAAAGAGTGTGAAAACACTGCCACATCAAGTTATCATAAAACAACAACTTCATATCAAGTATTAAAATGTAATATTATGAAACTCTACATGGGAAGTGATGTAGAACTTCAACTTGTTGGTATGAAGTTGGTGAGAAGAATTAACATGGGCCCTATCATATACAAGAGATGGCAGAATATGTTTTGTACATCCAATAAAATATAAATGCTTCATAGATTTATAAAAAATTGTTATACTGACATTTGATAAAGGGATGTTGATTTTGATGTTAAATACAATGTCTTCCTTTATATATCACAATGGAAGAATGACTGTAAATTTAGGCTATTTCCAAAGATCTGTATCCATGGTTTTATAGATCTTTGGATATATCCCATTTATAGCCACTGATTAAATAAAAAACTGTGGAATTTGTTTTATATGTGTCGGGGTCCTCTTCCATCACCCAATTTGTGACCCACCTCCTCCCTCGACCCCTCTGTTCCCTACTCCCCACTGAACATGGAAGATCCTCTTTGTTCCCTCATCCTCATCTTGCTGATGTTGTTCATGGTGGCCTACTCCTCCTTCTATCGACTCTATTCACAACACCCTCCAATTCCCTCAACCTCTCTATTCCCTCCTCCTCCACTACTTAATGTTGATCATAGAGGCATCCCATCCTCCTCCTCCTGCATGCCTTTGATGTGGGTGTCCATTACCCACATGAGGACTCCAATTTTTGATTGTCCCCCTTAACTCTCCCACCTAATACAGCCACCCAGTCGATGCTGCTCAAAGATAGCCAGTCCACCCCCTCCTTCGGCACGCCTCCATCTTTCCCACCCCACCTTCTTCGGATCCTCATCCTCCTATGGTGCCGATATAACCTAATTAATTTTTTCATAATTGAATAACCTAACTGTTTCTTAATTCAACCTTGAGTTAAACCGTTGGATATTCCTCAATCATATATCCTTCATTCAAATCTATTATTTTCGATTAATATACTTAATTGACCACCAAACCTCCATGTAAACTCCACCTTAGCAATGATGTTCAATTTCTGTAGGAGCCATACCCTATAGTGTAATAAATCCATTTGTGGCATGATTAGTCAGTTGTTATATACTCATTTTTTAGTTACAATGAAGGATACATAATGGAGAACATCGTCATGGTTTAATGGCCTATATACATGACAAATAATCCAATCATACAACATCCAAAATTTTACCCTCCATGATTCTATCCCTTCTGTGGTGTAGAATAATTTCTCTCCATCATGACTATGGTGTAATAAAAATATCCATTGTGTAAATTCATCTAGAATTAAAAAATAAAATCATTCAAACACCTAAACGCACACCCCTCACATCCCATTGAATAATGTCCATCATGGACATTGCCAAAAGTCTAGTGCAATTTGAAATAATTCTACCCATTTATGCATTATAAATTATTCCCTTATATAATAGACTAAAAATATTACTTATGTGTATTAAAAACACTATATTATATAGTGTGGATATAGTCTTTAGACATGGATTCTAATAATCAAATCCCATATTCATCATTCAATTGGGTTAGGGATTCTTCAATACCATAAAACTCATTAGGTCCCAAAAAGTACTGGTAGGTCCCAATGCCACACCACATAAATATATTATCAAAGGTATAACCTATTCTAGGGAAATTAGCATCCCTATGATCTGATTAAATAAGTTACCTTATTTTTTTATTCTTTGTTGGAACTATGATTGAGCTTCATTATTCATCATGGTTGTGCCTTTCTCCTACATTATTGCAACATATGGTCATTTTTTTATTTCAAACACTATTGTTGAATGGAAAGTGGGATTGTGATAAATATGTCATAACCCTTACATATTAGGGCAGACCCCGCATGGGGTAAATTGTAAGTGAAAGGGGGGTCTATAGAGACCCTAAACTTAACGTACATGGACATTACATTACTTTTGTGGAATACTTAGTACATAACAAAAACACACACACAAGGACCGTAATAGTTTAGTGTCTTTGGAAACTCAGAATATAATCTTCTAATCGGGGTGAAAGATCTTCAACATCTCCCATAAAGATCTTCCTTTTTTTTTACATAAAACCTTTCTTTATATCCCGGGGAAAAGAAAACATAAAAAGGGTGAGCTCAAATGCTCAGTAAGGGTAAGCATGGATAAAATAAAACATACCATATACATTTGAACTTAAAAACATGAACATAATGTTTAAACATCAAAAGCTTGAGAAATGACACAAAACATGGAAGTACGTAAGGCATAGATCATAAAGAAACATTAAGAATGATAAAATAGCATGAGAATAAAACATGTAATTGAGACAACCATTAAGCACATGATATGATTTCCATAGTAGCCAAGACATTGCTGCCAAGACCATCTTAGTGGACAAAGTCCCTTTCTGAATCGAGTTCACTCCTCGTTCCAGTCCTGTATTACTGAACCGGTTTAACTTGCCGTTCCAACCATGTCTATCTCATGAGATATAAATCTTTACCCAATGCATTGGAGGGAGATATAGGTCCCACCCATCTCATAATGAAATCATTCTTACTTGTGCCACAAAATAAACATACATCATTCATAGTAACCCAATAAATAAAATGGGTTTCATAAGCATCATCCCATAATCACATAATCCATATAAAAGAAATGGATATCATTTCATAATAAGAAAAGTGAAACCCTGTAAATCATAGAGACTTTATACTTGAAACATACACATGAAATAATGTCATCTTAGATGGAAAAAGGTTTTGATAAAACACTTGAAATGAATTCTTGAGGAAAATATCCTTTCTTCTTCAAAATCAATTTCTTTTCACAAAACGTCATGATATTTTAAAAGAAAGAGATTTTGTTGAAAATAGTCATGAAATATTTTTAGGAAGAATCATGAAAATAATTCTTTATAAAACTGTAAAAATATGTTTTTGCCGTATAAGTTAAAAAAACATTCTTCTTGTACTTTTGTCAGAAAAGTTAAAAAAAGTACATCGTAGGGTAAACAAAAGAATGATTCCTTCCATACCATGGGGTAAAATTCAAAATGGGTATAAAAGGACTTTAAACAGACATGAATACACTTTTATAAAACATGGAAATGTATGATAGCAATAACCCCGGTAAATACTTACGAATAAGTAATCTCGAATAAAAATGATATTTGCACAATTATCCCTTACCTTAGGTCCGATTTGCTTCATAAGTGTATGAAACTCCTGTATAATGATTTAAATAATGTCATTGACTTATTATAGAATCATACTCATTGTTATGGTATCATATATGGTTTACTTATGACTTTATATTACCCGTTTTTTTGTAAATTCCATGTTAAAGAGCGTTTTGGGTAAAATCGTTTCATTTGTCGTCCGTGTTTTGACTTGTAATTATTCATATGATTACTTATATCATGATAACTTAATTCCAAAATATAAAACATGATTTATATATAATATATATTCAGAATATACATATATATAATAGATCAGTAAATGGAAAGAAATACACCGTTCATGGAGACGGTAGGCCGTACGTACGCATGAACGCTGTTTTCGTTTCCTTATTGAGTTGAATGGAATTAAGTAGATGACATACATATATATACACATAAATACAGTATCATTATTATGTCATATATTTCATTATTACTTATTATATATACTTTATAATCATTCATGAATGGTTAACGTGGAGAATGAATCTCATCGCGTCGTGGAGACGGTAGTCCGTACGTACGCACGAGCGATGATATCGTTCTCGTGGTCATGGAATTGTATTGGAGTGTATTTATAATATTTCAGAATCAATATTACTTTACAATAATAATATATAGTTATTATGTACACCATTATACCCATCCAAGTAAGGTGGTGGTGGAAAATAGATTACACCACGGCGTGGAGACGGTATTCCGTACGTATGCACGCGCGGTGATTTCGTTTTCCGTAGGATGGATAGATGGTGAAATAGGATTGTTTCATAATTATAATAACATATAAGTATATGAGTGATACTGATGTTATTAATTCATAATGAAACAACCTAAGAAGAAGAAATGGAAGAAGAAATAAAGTTGAAAGAATCGGTAATGGACATTACCTCTTCTTTGAAGCGCCTCTTTGAGTCCTCCTCTTAGGGCACTAAAATTGGTCTTTTAATAAGAACAGGACCTCTAGGATGTTTCTAGGGAAGTGGATAAGAGAATTTGGCAGGGGTTGGCCGAGCTTGAAGGCTCAAAGTGGTGTGAGGAAGAGAGGGAGGATGTGCCCTTTTATAAGGGAGGAGAGGGGCACCTTTGGAATAACTAAAAATATTATTTTATTATAAAGCCAAATTCGGTTTTAAATAGCTCCAAATTGATTTATTTCGAAGCTAAGGTGGGGATGAGTCGATATCCTCTCATCCAATATAATTTAGACAAGTTTAGGTTCCTATTTTAACCTTATCATTTAGATTTAACATTAAGTTAGATAATTTTACTTTTACCGTGTCTTCTTGTGTTCTTATACTATAAGGTTAATAAACTTACTATAAGCATCCAAACGAACCCCAAGTTGTTTATTATTAATATATATAACCTTATCTAAGTCATTTGGCCGAACCTTAGATTTTTAGGAATAAAATAACAATTACTAATATAATAGTTTTTTAAAAACTATTTTATGTCAATTTTGACACTATTTAGTAATTGATTTTTGTGAAAATCATAACAGAATTATTAGTTCGAAAAAATTTAATTAAATCAATACTAACATGTCATATTAACCTAGAAAATTAGTGGAATTCATAAAAAGTCTCAAATTATATTTATTTGGGTATTTATAACATCAATTATGTCAATATTTCATTAATAAGATAATTACTGCATCATCTTTGTGTCATAAATAAATTAAATTATTTAAAGTCTAAAAATTACAAATAAAATACCACTATGTAGGAAATAGTTTTAGCTTTCTAATGAATATTTATAGTCTAATTTATCTTATGTATAACCCTATATTAAAAATAATATACTTATTCAACTTTGATTTTAACTATTTTAACCATTCTTTAAATAAATTAATAATAAATGACATAATCTAATCCAAGTGGGGCTAAATGGTCATATTTTTTTCCTAAGGTTGTTTTTGGTCGAATTACACTTATCCAATAGAATTAGGACATGTGTTAGGGTAATAATAATATCATTTTTACCCTTAATTACCCTATTTACTTTTAACCGTGGTAAAAAAAAGTAAAAAGTTACTATTCACCAAAAACTATTTTCATCTCATTGAACCACATTTTACTTACTGACATCAATCGTGTCTCTCGGATTTTTGAGATTCCACTCACAGAAGCGGTAAAATTAAGTTTTATGAAAAATTCATTTTTTTAACTACCACTTAGTGGTTTCACTATTCATCAAAAAAATGAATGTTTCCAGAAAAATACCAAAAATTAGGCCTAAGATATATTTGATATTATGAACTGAAAAATGATTTCTATTTTACCAAATTAAAAACATATCAGTTTCATTACTTAATTTAAAAATTAATTCTCGTCGTCAAAACAAATAGCGTGTTCTTAAGAGATAATAACTATCAAAAGATTGACACTTGTTTATGTCTGGTTTAAATGTGAAATTACATCCAATGACCAACATTGTATTAAATTATAAAAATATATTCTAAATATACTTTAAAACCACTAAAATTAATAATTTATCACTATTAATTATTTCTATTAAAAAGGTTGTTTTTAATTAAAATTTAGTAATTTTCACTATTCATCAGAAAATGAAAGTTATCCAAAAAGTACCAAAATTTCACCCTAAACTAATTTCGATATTCCGAATCCAAAAATAAAGTCTATTTTTAAAAATAAAATTTACAAAATTTCAAAAAGCAGTTATTACTATTCATAACGGCTAGTTTTAATAATATTTTAACAGCATATTGTTGTTTAGTGAAACTCGTTATTGCGTACTACACACGCTATCGAGGAAGGTCCCGATTGCATGTAATGAAAGGAAAGTCAAGGATGCGTGTTGTGCAAGCTCCTTTTGGTGTAGCGTACAACACAAGACATTAATTAAATTAAAAAGAATATTTTTCATAAAATCTCGGGGTGTTACATTCTACCCCCCTTAAAATGAATTTCGCCCTCGAAATTCGTCAGGGTTATAAATGGTTTACTACTCGAAAGTTTATTTAATAGAAACCCACATCGTAAAAAGGAATACCAAAACCAATCTTTAAAAACAAAAGTATGAAACATAACGGTTACCCAAATAAACTAATCATTGGGTTTCCACATAGGTGAAAATATGGATATGGAAGAGAAATCTAACCATCATGTTCTGATGGAGAGTGGTAGAGAACATGGCTATGGAAAATCCAGCAATCACAAAGCCATAAATTTGTGACGATCTAAGGTACCATATGATTCATCAGATATAAGAGCACTAGGACAACATTTTTGGTTTTCAAGATCATTTCCCTAAAGTTGATGAAATTGGAATTAGAAGAAATAATTTCGTGATTTTGGTATAGTCTCACCGTTGGCCGTTCTTTGGACAATTTCCACTTCATCTCTTAAAGAAATGAAGTTGAATTTTTCATTCATGATGTGTTAGCAGATCATGTGATAGAATGATGGGTCATTCCATCTGTCTCAAAAAAAAGGTTAGAAAAGTTATCAAAACTTACATAAGTCTATCTATAGTGAGATTAATCATATATAGTTCCTAAAATGGACTTATACTTCATATATCATACTGCTTAATATAATAAAACTAGTTTCTACTAAACAGGGACTTCCTGTAGGCTAGTGGTAGGCGCTAAAGGCCAGTCGCACTTCGGTTGTGGGTTCGATTCCCACAGCCTTGTCCGACGCGATGGGCTGTCGCCCGTCCTGCAGGTTGTCCTTTTGATAAATCTATATTACTATAACATCCCATAAATAATATCGAAAAAAGTTCTATCCTAACTTATGTCCAACATAATCCATTCCAATCTTTAGGCTTATCTAAAATACTTCGGTCCATGCTCATAGTATAAAGAAAATGATTACTTGAAATGTCACATAACAATCACGTGAATTCCATCATTTATCCCCCATATATCATAAGATATATCTTGTTGGTCAAATTACAAACATGTGAATACCTTAATCATGTATTCTCTTGAAGAATGAATACCCATTGAACCTTAGTGAAACCATGAATGCAGTTAAAAGTTAACACTTTCCACAAACCAAAATCCTCAAAATTCTTTATACTCAAACCATGATATCACTTAGTCCTTATATCAATCATGAGCTCATGAATACTGTCAAACATTTCATTTTCTCCTTATCCCTTCATTATGCGCATATCATCTATATTCCAAAAATATCTGAATAACCTTTAATGGATACTGGTACTATTAATCATACACTTTCAAAACTCAAGGAAAGACAACAGTGTAACAATACTTAGATGTCTCTTTATTCCATAGTACCATGATATTACTAATACAACATTACACTTGATAAACATGTAATCATTCCATTACCTTCTTAAACCATTGACCGAGCTTCAACAATTCTTTCATCTTACATATCATTTGTAGTCTCTTCATCATCATCAACATCAATAATACCCATACGGCCGTACTGATTCTATTCACGAGACTTTCCCTTAGGGCATTGGTTTGCATAATTCCCGTACATTCCACATTTAAAACATTTAACCATTGTTGATGTCATAGCAATACCATTATCCTCATCCATGGTGTTAACTGAACCTTTTCCTTTGCACTTACTGGATTTGTTTCCTTCTTTTCCACACCCAAAGCATCTTTCAGTTCCCTTGAAACAATATCCTCGATGCCTCTTCCCACATGATTTACATGAGGGAAATTGAACTTTGTTTCCTCTATGATCATCATGAAACTCCATCTTTCTCTTATTATCTGAGTCGGGAAACTTACCAAAGTTGAGATTATTGATCATATTATGAGATTACTGATTAGGCATAATAACGATGTTTGGACTTCCAAATCCCATTTCATTTGGTTTCTCATGAAGAATATCATTCCATTGTCCGTCAAATCCTCCATTATCATGAATCTTCCTATTTCGAGCCATTTTCTAAAACCCAAAAAGAATAGCGTGAGAGGCAAAAATCATGCTAGGGAAAACAACATAGTAAAGGGGGAGCACCCTCAATATCTAACATCTTAGGTTAAATTCTAATATTGTTACCGTAGTTCTAGGAGTATATCCTATACATATACTTATCCTTAGGGACATCCCTAGACATACTTTAGAAATATCTCTAGGGATCTCACTAACATTTTCGCATCCTAGTTTCCAAAGGTTGACTAAACCTTTCCTATGATACCAACTGTAGAGACCCTAAGCTTAATATACATGGACATTACATTACTTTTGCGGAATACTTAGTACATAACAAAAACACACACACAAGGACCGTAATAGTTTAGTGTCTTTGGAAACTCGGAATATAATCTTCTAATCGGGGTGAAAGATCTTCAACATCTCCCATAAAGATCTTCCCTTTTTTTTACCTAAAACCTTTCTTTATATCCTGGGGAAAAGAAAACATAAAAAGGGTGAGCTCAAATGATCAATAAGGGTAAGCATGGATAAAATAAAACATACCATATACATTTGAACTTAAAAACATGAACACAATGTTTAAACATCAAAAGCTTGAGAAATGACACAAAACATGGAAGTACGTAAGGAATAGATCATAAAGAAACATTAAGAATGATAAAATATCATGGTAATAAAACATGTAATTATGGAAACCATTAAGCACGTGATATTATTTCCATAGTAGCCAAGACATTGCTGCCAAGACCATCTTAGTGGACACAATCCCTTTCTGAATCGAGTTCACTCCTTGTTCGAGTCCTGTATTACTGAACCGGTTTAACTTGCCGTTCTAGCCATGTCTATCTCATGAGATATAAATATTTACCCAATTAATTGGATGGAGATATAGGTCCCACCCATCTCATAATGAAATCATTCTTACTTGTTCCACAAAATAAACATACATCATTCATAGTAACCCAATAAATAAAATGGGTTTCATAAACATCATCCCATAATCACATAATCCATATAAATAAAATGGATATCATTTCATAATAAGAAAAGTGAAACCATGTAAATCATAGAGACTTTATACTTGAAACATACACATATGAAATAATGTCATCTTAGATGGAAAAAGGTTTTGATAAAACACTTGAAATTAATTCTTGAGGAAAATATCCTTTCTTCTTCAAAATCAATTTCTTTTCACAAAACGTAATTCTATTTTAAAAGAAAGAGATTTTGTTGAAAATAGTCATGAAATATTTTTAGGAAGAATCATGAAAATAAGTCTTTATAAAACTGTAAAAATCGGTTCGTGCCGTATAAGTTAAAAAACATTCTTCTTGTACTTTTGTCGAAAAAGTTAAAAAAAGTACCTTGTAGGTTAAACAAAAGAATGATTCCTTCCATACCATGGGGTGAAAGTAAAAATGGGTATAAAAGGACTTTAAACATACATGAATACACTTTTATAAAACATGGACATGGATGATAGAAATAACCCTAGTAAATACTTACGAATAAGTAATCTCGGATAAATATGAGATTTGCACAATTATCCCTTACCATAGGTCCGATTTGCTTCGTAAGTGTCCGAACCTCCTGTATAATGATTTAAATAATGTCATTGACTTATTCCAGAATCATACTCATTGTTATTATATCATATATGGTTTACTTATGACTTATTACCCATTCTTTTGTAAATTCCATGTTAAAGAGCGTTTTGGGTAAAATCGTTTCATTTGTCGTCCATGTTTTGACTTGTAATTATTCATATGATTACTTAGATCATGATAACTTAATTCCAGAATATAAAACATTATTTATATATAATATATATTCAGAATATACATATATATATAATAGATCAGTAAATGGAAAGAAATACACCGTTCATGGAGACGGTAGGCCGTACGTACGCATGAACGCTGTTTTCGTTTCCTTATTGAGTTGAATGGAATTAAGTAGATGAAATACATATATATACACATAAATCCAGTATCATTATTATGTCATATATTTCATTATTACTTATTATATATACTTTATAATCATTCATGAATGGTTAACGTGGAGAATGAATCTCATCGCGTCGTGGAGACGGTAGTCCGTACGTACGCACGAGCGATGATATCGTTATCATGATCGTGGAATTGTATTGGAGTGTATGTATAATATTTCAGAATAAATATCACTTTACAATAATCATATATAGTTATTATGTACACCATTATACCCATCCAAGTAAGGTGGTGGTGGAAAATAGATTACACCACGGCGTGGAGACGGTATTCCGTACGTACACACGCGCAGTGATTTCATTTTCTGTAGGATGGATAAATGGAGAAATATGATTGTTTCATAATTATAATAACATATCAATATATCAGTGATAATTATTTTATTACTTCATAATTAAACAACCTAAGAAGAAGAAGTGGAAGAAGAAATAAAGTTGAAAGAATCGGTAACGGACATTACCTCTTCTTTGAAGCGCCTCTTTGAGTCCTCCTCTTAGGGCACTAAAATTGGTCTTTGAAGAAGACCAGGACCTCTAGGATGTTTCTAGGGAAGTTTAGAAGATAATTTGGTAGGGGTTGGCCGAGCTTGAAGGCTCAAAGTGGTGTGATGAAGAGAGGGAGGAGGTGCCCTTTTATAAGGGAGGAGAGGGGCACCTTTGGAATAACTAAAAATATTATTTTATTATAAAGCCAAATTCGGTTTTAAATAGCTCCAAATTGATTTATTTAGAAGCTAAGGTGGGGATGGGTCTAAATCATCTCATCCAAAAGAATTTAGACAAGTTTAGGTTCCTATTTTAACCTTATCATTTAGATTTAACATTAAGTTAGATAATTTTACTTTTACCGTGTCTTCTTGTGTTCTTATACTATAAGGTTAATAAACTTACTATAAGCAGCCAAACGAACCCCAAGTTGTTTATTATTAATATATATAACCTTATCTAAGTCATTTTTCCAAACATTAAATTTTTAAGAATAAAATAACAATTACTAATATAATATTTGTTTTAAAAACTATTTTATGTCAATTTTGACACTATTTAGTAATTGATTTTTGTGAAAATCATAACAGAATTATCAGTTCTAAAAAAGTTACTTAAATCAATACTAACATGTCATATTAACCTATAAAATTAGTTCAATTCATAAAAAGTCTCAAATTATATTTATTTGAGTATTTATAACATCAATTATGTCAATATTTTATTAATAAGATAATTACTGCATCATCTTTGTGTCATAAATAAATTAAATTATTTAAAGTTTAAAAATTACAAATAAAATACCATTATATAGGAAATCGTTTTATCTTTCTAATTAATATTTATAGTCGAATTTATCTTATGTATAAACCTATATTAAAAATGATATACTTATTAAACCTTGATTTTAACTATTTTAACCCTTCTTTAAATAAATTAATAATAAATGTCCTAATCTAATCCAAGTGGGCCTAAATGGTCATATTTTATTCCTAAGGTTTTTTTTGGTCGAATTACACTTATCCAATAGAATTAGGACATGTGTTAGGGTAATAATAATATCATTTTTACCCTTAATTACCCCATTTACTTTTAACCGTGGTAAAAAAAAGTAAAAAGTTACTATTCACCAAAAATTATTTTCATCTCATTAAACCACATTTTACTTACTGACATCAACCATGTCTCTCGGATTTTTGAGATTCCACTTACAGATGCCGTAAAATTAATTTTTATGAAAAATTCATTTTTTTTAACTACCACTTAGTGGTTTCACTATTCATCAAAAAAATGAAAGTTTGCAGAAGAATACAAAAAATTAGGCCTAAGATATATTTGATATTATGAACTGAAAAATGATGTCTATTTTACCAAATTCAAAACATATCAGTTTCATTACTTAATTTAAAAATTAATTCCCGTCGTCAAAACAAATAGCGTGTTCTTAAGAGATAATAACTATCAAAAGATTGACACTTGTTTATGTCTGGTTTAAATGTGAAATTACATCCAATGACCAAAATTGTATTAATTTTTAAAAATATATTCTAAATATAATTTAAAACCAATAAAATTAATAATTTATCACTATTAATTATTTCGATTAAAAAGGTTGTTTTTAATTAAAATTTAGTAATTTTCACTATTCATCAGAAAATGAAAGTTATCCGAAAAGTACCAAAATTTTACCCTAAGCTAATTTCAATATTCCGAATCCAAAAATGAAGTCCATTTTTAAAAATAAAATTTACATAATTTCAAAAAGCCGTTATTACTATTCATAACGGCTAGTTTTAATAATATTTTAATAGCATATTATTGTTTAGTGAAACTCGTTATTGCGTACTACACACGCTATCGAGGAAGGTCGCGATTGCGTGTAATGCAAGGCAAGTCAAGGATGTGTGTTGTGCAAGCTCCTTTTGGTGTAGCGTACAACACAAGACATTAATGAAATTAAAAATAATATTATTCATAAAATCTCGGGGTGTTACAGGGTCTGCATGGGAAAGGTGTAGGGGGAGGGGGGAGGGTGCATGGGGTCTTCATGTGTAGGGAGCGGGGGAGGGTGCAGGTGGGGTGCAAGGGGGAGGGTGTAAGGGTAGTCTATAGGGTGAGGGGGAGGGTGAAGGGGGTGCGGGGGGGGGGGGGTAGGGTGGTCTACATGGGGAGGGGGAGGGTGCAAGGGGATTTACTGTGGTATGGAAGGGTAGTGTGGAGGTGGAGTTCAAGGGGGGAGGGTGCAGGTGAAGTTCAAGGGGGGAGGATTAATGGGGTCTGTAGGTGGAGGGGAGGGTGTAGGAGGGTCTGTATGGGTAGGGGACGAGAGGATATGGAGAAGTGGTGTTTTAAGGGGTAGGGAGGGGGAAGTGTGTAGGGGGGGGTATGTAGATGTAGGGGAAGTGGGTGGAAGGGGCCTATAGGGGGAGGGGGAGGGGAGGTGGAGGGTTTGGGGAATGGGGGTCTGTAGGGGAAGGGGGGATGGTGTAGGGGGGTCTGCAGGGCAAGTAAAAGGGGGGCATGGTAAGGGGGTCTATAAGGGTAGGGGTGTGGGGTTTTATCTCATATGACACCATGGAATCCACATATAAATTAGTACACTGTAAATAATTATTATTATTAACAAATAAACAACTATTTCCTAGCATTGATGTCTTTTATTTGTTTCACTATTTCATAACTATCCTTTGGTTATCAAATGACAGTTAATATTTTCACCAAATAAATCAATCCAAAAAATCGAGTAATTATAATATGACTTATATCGACAACAAGGGATAAAATCATGTTTCATTAAATAAAAGATCATTAATTTATTATAACAGAATAGTTTACCCGCCATTTAAAAGAAGCATAGAATAGATGTCAGAGATGATACACAAGCATAGTGTTATCTTAAAGGAGGAAATACAACATCAAATGAATATTATTAAATTGAAGAGTGTATTGACTGTAGGAATGTCTTATCACTACTTGTAATGATGTTGAATTATCACACCATTCAATTTAAACTCAATTTCTATTTATTAATTTTAAAAAATTAATTATATGTTGTGTTACGAGAATCACTGGAGAATATGGTGATTTTATATAAAATTTCACAGTGCATATTTCAATTATAAAAAACTATCTATGTCCATATAACAATAGGATATAGCTCAAAGATCGAATTAAATATTAAAAATAGACTATAAGTGGTACATTTCACTCACATTATGTTGTTAAACTTATATTTTATATGTTGAATTCCAATTAAACTCATAATATCATGTTATTAATTCACTATCTGGTTGGTAAAATGTATTCTGTTACTAAAGGAAATGTTTCACATTATAAGTGTGCATGAATCCATACCAGTTCATCAAATCAAATAGAAAAACAAGAAATACATATATCGAAAAATGATATCCCACGATCTACCATAGTGGTTCATCAGTGTATGATGACTCCGATTCCATGAAAATACACTGTAAATGGATATTTCATTCATCTACATTTATGTAAACATTGAACAATAAATAACCACTTTTGTGGTTCTTATTTTACTAAAAATTACATAATGTCATGTTTTAAATAAAGAAACCAGTTTTTAAGAGAGAATATTGATCAAGAAAAGTGTGTCACATATTACAGTATCCTGCAACATTTCATGTTCCTAATTTATTCTGTTTAGAATACCTTTTATTTATTTCTAGATTTATGTGTTTTTGTACTATAATGTTGAAGATTTATCAACCATGTGGTTTGTGTTAGGAAAGTACAACAATTTAGAACATTTGTACATGAATGTATCTACTCTCTATTCATGCAGCAAGCTTATCATTAATTAAAATATTATAACACCATATACTAGCATAAAACGGAATGTTGATGATATTGGTATTCTATTAACATCATTAGTTTTCTATTCTCTTTTAATATTGTTTTTATGAAATTTATGTATTCTCTTGACCATTACAATAGATTTTTCAAGGAATACATTAGTGTTGTTAATTATTTTACATAACAAAATGATTTGGATTTTGTTCAATGTTTTGTCTCACAACTATTAATTATACAATGTATCCTTATATACCGTTCATCTTTCTGCTACAACATCATCATTATAGTTGTTAATTATAACTTAATAATACTACACTGATATATTTTCCTTACTTAATATTTATTTAAGAATAATTTTTCATGTATATGACATCTTTTGAAAAAAAATCAACATTGTATTACTGTAACATTTAAAAACATATTTATGTGTATTTTAGTGTTTTTCAACAACAAAAAACTATCTTGAAAACATTAAAAATGTGTTTTATACTTCATAAATAACGAAAACTACATTAAATATTGTTATAGATACCAATTTTTGTTGTTGGTCAGCAATAACTGGTTATTTTTATTTTTTACAAAATAAGAATTAATTGTATGTTGATTAATAACAAATATATATTCATTATAGGGAAATAATGTATTTTTTCACCTGATCTGAGTATATTCAAATATTAAACACTTCTCATGACTATTGATATTTCATATTTCAATGTCCGCAACCAACATCGACAATGTGAACAAAACAAATTCAAGGTAATATTAATAACATATGATGTAAATGAGATCATTCATTAAGAAATTATTTTCTAGAGAAATGAGATAAAACCCAGGGTGGATTTTAAAGCATTGAAAATCAACCAGCTGAACATTTTGACATGTCTCTATCTATTGTGTATCTTCGGTATAATATTCTAATTTTTTTTGAAATTTAAATTTTCAAAAAATTAAATAACATTAAAACAGATAGTACCCTTATTTTCACAATAAAACATCTGTTATGAATGTATTTATTTTTTAGTATTACTGTATTTTCATTAAATATTATATTTAATTTCATGACCCTTGTAAGATTCTTTTCACATGGATGAAATGCATGTCTTTGATCCTCTATACTAGGTTTCAGGGATTGCCATAACTAGATTTCAGAGAAATAGATTTTGACAGCAAGAGTCCAGAATACCTGGAGTCGGTGACTTGAAACATGATGTGTAAATTTTTAATAAAACATGCATAGATATTTTACTCACCATTTCCCATACAGAGGATCAATTCGGTTCAGGTTCTTGGAAACCAGCCTCTTCTGACATACTTCATCGGCTAAAAATAGATACCTGAAACATTTATTTCAGAAAAATAGGGTGAGCATGCGAATTCCCAGTAAGGGGTTCCAAATAACCCAATATACCAATTATAAATTTTAAATACATTCTTTAAAACATTCCATAAATAATTTTTCTTAAGAAATTTTGTAACACATGTAACGTATCCTAACAATTGTCTAAGAAATAAAAGTGCAAAATTATAAGATTACTAACAGAATTACAAGGGAACACAATTCAATTATAGGCATGCTCATTTTGAGTAATATGTAATGGAAATTAAAAATAAATATGAAATATGAATATGAATATATAAATTTAATAACTAAGAGTGATACATAATCAGAGTTGTGCGTAAAAGTAATTACTTCAATTTCATTATTTTCTACTGTGAAATATACAATGGCTAATAAATCACTAAGTGAAAAATAAACATCATTCCATAAACAGTTGCGTATTTTGATACTCATAAGTACTATCTCTTATCCATTGATATTCTACTAGTCAAATATCCAATTGGATAATTAATTATCATAAAAATAATGAGGGAATGTATAATATCAGACCCTTTCAAGACCTTGTGTTAAGAACTAAAATGTCAATGGACTTGTTCCACGACCTGATTGTCTCATGAGAACTATTGATGCATCTAGGGGCTTTTATTAACCGGTCCCCAACCTGTTATACATTGTCTATTACATGGATCATATGCCAAAAAATATCATATATTAAAAATGTCCCATACCAATTTGAATATTTTATTTTATCATTTCTTATTATCCAAGGTGTCACACACCACATTGAATAATTTAATTCATAATCTAATAAATGGTGATAAGAGTTATAATTACATTCATTATAATTTACATATATATAGTGAATCAGGAATATAAGTATTAATTATAGAACAAACAATTTCATGGATATGTCATTAACTGGTGAGTATGTAGAGACCAAAAGCATGACGTACATGAACATTACATTACTTTTGCAGAATACCTAATACATAACAAAAATAGACACCAAAGGACCGTAATGATTTAGTGTCTTTGGAAACTCAGAACATAATCTTCTAATCATGGTGATAGATCTTTAACATCTCCCATAAAGATCTTCCCCTTTTGAAATCTTGCATAAATCCTTTCTTTATATCCTGGGGAAAAGAAAACATATAAAGGGAGAGCTCAAATTCTCAGTAAGGGTAATCATGGATAAAATAAAACAAAACATATACATTTGAACATCAAAACATGGACATAAATATTACACATCAAAATCATGAGTTGTGAAATAAATCTTGGCAGTACATAAGGCATAGGTTATAAAGGAACATCAATCAAGATAAAATAGCATGGGAATAAAACATTTAATTGTGGAAAACAATTAATCATGTGATATTATTTCCAAAGTATCCAAGGCATTGTTTCCAAGACCATCTTAGTGGACAAAGTCCCTTTCTGAATCGAGTTCACTCCTCGTTCCAGTCCTATATCACTGAACCAGATTAACATACCATTCCAGCCATGTCAATCTCATGAGATATAAATCTTTACCCAATGCATTGGAGAGAGATATAGGTCCCACCCATCTCATAATGAAATCATTCTTACTTGTGCCACAACGTAAACATAAATCATTTATCATAACCCTAAGAATAAAATTGGGTTTCATAAACATCATCCCATCATAACATAATTCATATAAACCAAATGGATATCATTTCATCATAGGAAAAGTGAAACCACGTAAATCATAGAGATATTATACATAAAACATACACATATTAAATAATGTCATCTTAGATGGAAAATGGTTTTGATAAAACACTTGAAATTAATTCTTGAAGAAAATATCCTTTTTTCTTCAAAATCATTTTATTTTCACAAAATGCCAATAAATTTTAAAAGAAAATAATTTTGTTGAAAATAGTAATGAAATATTGTATAGTAAGCTTAATGATAATTAGGCATTATGAAACTGTAAAAATCCTTTCATGCCGTATAAGTTAAAAAAACGTTCTCCTCGTACTTTTGTCGGAAAAGTCAAAAAGTACCACATATGGTAAAAAAAAGAAACATTCCTTCCATAACATGTGGTAAAATTAAAAAATGGGTGAAAAGGACATTAAAAATACATGAAAACATTTTTATAAAACATAGACATGGATGATAACAATAACCCCTGTAAATACTTACGAATAACAATCTCGGATAAGAATGAGATTGGAATAGTTATCCCTTACCTTAGGTCTGATATGCTTCGTACGTATCCGAACCTCCTGTATAATGATTTAAATAATGTCATTGACTTATAAAAAAATCATAATCATTGTTATGATATCATATATGGTTCACTTATAACTTTATATTACCCGTTCTTTTGTAAATTCAATGTTAAAGCAGTGTTTTGGGTAAAATCGTTTTATTTATCGTACGTGTGTGGACTTGTTGTTCTTGATATTATTATTACTTATATCATGATTTATTAACTTCCAGAATTTAAATCATGATTTATATATCATATATATTCAGTATATATATATATATAATAGAGAGATAAATGAAATGAAATACACCGTTCATGGAGACGGTAGGCCGTGCGTACGCAAGAACGCTGTTTTCTTTTCCTTATTGACTTGAATGGAAGTAAGTAGATGAAATATATATATATATACATAAATCCAGTAGATTTATCATGTAATATATTTCATTATTATTCATTATATATACTTTATAATCATTCTTGAGTGGTTAACATGGAGAATGTATCTCATCGCGTTGTGGAGACAATAATCCGTACGTACGCACAAGCGATGATATCATTCACATAATTATTGAATAGAATTGGAGTGGATGATATAATATCTCAGAATTCGTATGATGTTATAAAAACTATATATAGTTATTCTTTACACCATTATACCCATCCAAGTAAGGTGGTGGTGGAAAAACAGATTACACCACTGCATGGAGACGGTATTCCGTACTTACGCACTCGCGGTGATTTTGTTTTTCATACGATGGATAGAAGGTGAAATAGGGTTGTTTCATATTTATAATAACATATTAGTATATGAGTTATACTGATGTTAATAATTTATGATGAAACAACTAATTAAGAATAATTTGAAGAAGAAGGAAACTTGAAAGAATCGGTAGAAGAGATTACCTCTTCTTCGACGCACCTCTTTTAAGCTTCCTCTTAAGGCACTAGAGATGGCATTTTCAGGAGACCAGAACCTCTATAATGTTTATAGGTAAGTTGAGAAATGAAATGGGTAGGGTTTTTCCGAGCATGAAAGCTCAAAATTGTGTAAAGAGAAGAGGGAGGAGGTTCCCTTTTATAAGGGAGGAGAGGGGCACCTTAGGAAAAACTTAAAATATTATTTTATAATAAAGTCATATTTGGTTTATAATAGCTAAAAATTGATTTATTTAGACTCTAAAGTAGGTATGGGTCTAAATACTCTCAAAAAATAGTTTTTAGACAAGTCTAGGTTATTATTTTAACCATATCATTTAGATTTAACTCTAAGTTAAATAATTTAACTTTTACTGCGTCTTCTTGTTTTCTTACACTATATGGTTAATAAACATACTATAAAAAGCCAAACGAACCCAAAGTGGTTCATAATTAATATATATAATCTTATCTAAGTCATTTTACAAACCTTAGATTTTTAGGAATAGAATAACAATTAATAATATAATATTTCTTTTAAAAACTATTATATGCCAATTTTGACACTATTTGTTAATTGATATTTGTGAAAATCATAACAGAATAATTAGTTAGAAAAAAGTTCATTAAATCAATACTAACATGTCATATTAACCTATAAAATTTGTGTAATTCATAAGAAGTATCAAATTAATTTTATTTGGGTATTTATAATATCAATTATTTTAATATTTTAATAATTAGGTAATTACTGCATCACCATTGTGTCATAAATAAATTAAATTATTTAATGTCTAAAAATTATAATTAAACAAAAATTATATAGGAAATATTTTTATCTTTATAATTAATATTTATAGTCGAATTTATCTTTTGTATAACCCAATATTAAAAATGTTTTAGTTATTAAACTACGATTTTAACTATTTTAACTCTTCTTTAAATAAAATAATAATAAATTTCCTAATCTAATCCAAGTGGACCTAAATGGTAATATTTTATTCCTAAGGTTGTTTTTGGTCGAATTACACTTATCCAATAGAATTAGGACATGTGTTAGGGTAATAATAATATCATTTTTACCCTTATATACCTTATTTACTTTTAACTGTGGTAAATAAAAGTAAAAAGTTACTTTTCACCAAAAATTATTTTTATCGTATTGAACCAAATTTTACTCCTTGATATTAACCGTGTCTCTTGGATTTTCGAAATTCACCTCACAGAAGAGGTAAAACTAAGTTTTATGTATAATTGCAAATGCTCCTAGGAGGTGGGTAAAAGATAGTGAAAAGTTCAACAAAATTTTTATATATATAAAATTATTATAAAATGACTCTAATGAATTACATTGAACTTATATAATATTTTAATAACATATCGTTGTTTAGTGAAACTCGGTATTGCATACAACACACGCTATGATGGAAGTTCACGATTGCGTGTAATGCAAGCCAAGTCAGGGTTGTGTGTAGTGCAAGATTCCTTTGTTGTTGCATATAATAGAATTCAACCATATTTCATTTATACATTGCTTCGAATGGACCAGAGGCCTTATTTTTCTATTTTATTATAGATAATCCCCCTTTTAAGGGTTGAAGGGGAACACGTACATGACCCATAGGACCAAGGCACAAGGCCCGACATGTCCCACAATACATGACCCAAATGGCCAGAGGCATACCATGCCCATTACATGACCCGTAGGCCCAGCCCACAAGAACTTCCCCTCCCTAACCTCTTGCATCATTTATCGCCTTAGCTCCCCACCTTGCATTGCTGGTCGTCTAGCATTGCCCTATACAAAGTTGCACGGTTCCTGGTCCTGATGGCGGCTGCCATACCCTCTCATTCTTCCAATCCGGTTAGCTCTGCATCTGGTGGTTGCTACTCCTATTGCTCTGATCTTCATCTGGGTCCTGTTCTGTGTGAACTGGGCTACTCCATGGTCTACGTGACCCGAAGGCCTGGTGGCTCGAAGGCCTTTGAAGACCCGAAGGCCCTGGAGACCCATAGGCCCAAACCGGTGGCCCGAAGGCCCAAATCGGATGAATAGATCCGGCTGCTATAGTATCGAACAGTAAATGCTATAGTGACTGCTATAGTATTGCTACAGTGCCCCCAGAAATTCGCCTTCACCTGGTTTTTTAACCCGAGTCACTTGGATGCCAAGCAGGATCCCCTACAACTTGTGTACGGGCTCGTTGGCTCATTTATAAATTGAATATGTATATATACACTAAATGTTTCATAGAATAACTTCTTTCAAACGAACGTAAAAATTTTCTATAACACTGTCCATGAATAGTGTTGCATATACTACCAACTCATATGGTGTTGCGTATAGTGAAAGATAATCTTGGTGTAGTGTACAAGAAAATACATCAATATAATTAAAAAGAATAGTTCTCATAAAATCTCGGAGTGTTACATTCTACCCCCATAAAAAGAATCTCTCCCTCGAAATTCGTCAGAGTTATAAATGGTTTTATACAAGAAAGTTTCTTTCCTAGAAACCCACATCGTAAAAAGGAATACTAAAAATTAATTTTAAAAACAAATGTATGAAACGTAATGGTTACCCAAATTAACTCATCATTAGGTTTCCACATAGAATAACATAGGTGAAAATATGGATATGGAAGAGAAATATAACCATCAACTTCTAATGAAGAGTGGTAGAGGACATGGCTATGAAAAATCCAACAATCACAAAGCCATAAATTTTTGATGATCTAAGGTACCATATGATTAATCAGATATGAGGGCACTAGGAAAACATTTTTGGTTTTCAAGATCATTTCCCAAATGTTGAAGAATTTTTGAATTAAAAGAAATACTAACTTGATCTTGGTATAATCTTATCATTGCTCGTGCCTTAAACAATTTCCACTTCACCTCTTAAAGAAATGATGTTGAATTTGTCTTTTACAAAGTGTTAGCAGATCATGCAATAGAATTATAGGTCATTCCATCTGTCTCAAACATGATGTTAGCAAACGTTATATACATAAGTCCATCTATGGTGCGATTAATCGTATATGGTTCCAAAAATGGAATTATACTTCATCTATTATACATCGTAATAAAATAAAACCAGTTTATACTAATGAGAGACTTCCTGTAAGCCAAAGGTAGGTGATAAAGGTATGTCACACTTCGGTTGTGGGTTTGATTCCCGCAACCTTGTCCGACGTGACAGGTTGTCGCCCGTCCTGCAGGTTGCCCCTTTTTCTAAAACTACACGATTATAACATTCCAGAAATAATAGAATAAATTTATATCCTTAAACAATACTATCTGATGTCCAACATAATCCATTCTAATTTTTAGGCTTATCCAAAATACATATGTCTAATCTCATAGTATAAAGAAAAAAATTACTTGAAAGGTCACATAACAAGCATGTGAATACCATAATTTATCCCCCATATATCATATGATATATCTTGTTGGTCAAATTAGAAACATGTGAATACCTTAATCATGTATTCTCTTGAAAAATGAATACCCATTTAACCTTAGTGAAAACATGAATTCTGTCAAAATATATCACTTTGCACATACCAAAATCCCAAAATTTCTATACACTCAAACCATGATATAACTTTGTCCTTATATCAGTCATGAGCTCATTTCATTTTTTCTTTATCCCTTCATTATGTGCATATCATATTCTTTCAAAAAATATTTCAATCACTTTTCAGGGTTACTGGTACCATTAAATTATTGAAAACCACAATGGACCAATACATAGATATTAAAATATACAATAAAAGTAACTCAACAACATTATTCTTGAATACCAATACTTAAACACTTCAATCAATCCTCTTCAATGATTGTCATGGAATAAGTCCTTCCTTGATTTAAAAGTAACCTCTTAGGTCAGGGCATTGAGTTGGGTAATTCCCATGTTCTCCATAGATAATACATTAAACTCCATAACAGTCTGTCACTCTATGAAACTTTTCTCCACACAGACAACATCTTCCCTCCATTTGATGTATTCAGAAAGGTTCATCTTCCCTTCTTTAGAAATCTCAATCTTCCTTTCTCTATGCTCCTCACCATGCGAATATGCATAAAAGTTCATCTACCTATTATTTGATGAATTAGTAATAACACTAAAGTTCACCTTGTTAATCATATATCGCGATGACTGATTTAGCATAATCCCAAAATCTTTCTTTCTAGGAATTACGCAATTTCGTTGATCATAGTCACCAATTTGTCCATTGGATTCAATGTCGACCTAATTCCTTCCATTGAATAAAACCAAAAACCATGGTGCAAGAAACCGTTAAAATAACAAGGAACCACATAATCATAAAAAATCACTTATGGGATGTATAACATATCACACATTCTTAAATCCATGACACACTAGGTTCACCCTTGGTTATTACTGATCGTCAAAATAATTCTAGGAATGTAACATGTATTTATACTAAACCATAGGGAAATCCCTAGACATACCTTATAAATATCTATAGGGATCTCACTAAAGTTCTCGCATCCTATTTTCCAAAGGTTGACTAAATCTTTCCTATGATACCAACTGTAGAGACCCAAAGCATGAAGTACATGGAAATAAAATTTATTTTGTGGAATACCTAATGCATAACAAAAACAGATACCAAAGGACCATAATATTTTAGTGTCTTTGGAAAATCAAAACATAATATTCTAATCATGGTGAAAGATCTTCAACATCTCTCATAAAGATCTTCCCCTTTTGATTTCTTTCCTAAAACCTTTCTTTATATCCTGGACAAAATAAAACATGTAAAGGGTGAGCTCAAATTCTCAGTAAGGGTAAGCATAGAAAAAATAAAACAAACCATATACATTTGACCATCAAAACATGACCATAAATTTTACACATCAAAATCTCGAGTTGTGAAATAAATCTCGGCAGTGCGTAAGGCATATGTCATAAAAGAACATCAATCATGATAAAATAGCCTGGGAATAAAACATTTAATTATGAAAAACCACTAAGCACATGATATGATTTCCATAATAGCCAAGACATTGCTGCCAAGACCATCTTTGTGGACAAAGTCCCTTTCTGAATCAAGTTCACTTCTCGTTCCAGTCCTATATCACTGAATTGAATTAACTTACCGTTCCAGCCATGTCTATCTCATGAGATATATATCTTTACCCAAATCATTGGAGGTAGATATAGGTCCCACCCATCTCATAATGAATTCATTCTTACTTGGGCCACAACATAAACATAAATCATTCATCATAACCCAAAGAATAAAAATGGGTTTCATAAACATCATCCCATCATAACATAATCCATATAAACCAAATGGATATCATTTCATCATAAGAAAAGTGAAACCATGAAAATCATAGAGTTATTATACTTGAAACATACACATATGAAATAAGGTCATCTTAGAAGGAAAATGGTTTTGATAAAACACTTGAAATGAATTCTTGAGGAAAATATCCTTTCTTCTTCAAAATTATTTTATTTTCACAAAATGCCAATAAATTTTAAAATAAAATGATTTTTTTGAAAATTTTCATGAAATATTATAGAGGAAGCTTCATGAAAATTAGGCATTATGAAACCGTAAAAATTCATTCATGCCGTATAAGTTAAAAAAACATTCTCCTCATACTTTTGTCGGAAAAGTAAAAAAAGTACCACATATGGTAAACAAAAGAAACATTCCTTCCATAACATGTGGTAAATGTCAAAAATGGGTAAAAAGGACATTAAACATACATGAAAACATTTTTTGAAAACATGTACATGGATGATAACAATAAACCCAGTAAATACATATGAATAACAATCTCAGATAAGAACGAGATTGGAATAGTTAACCCTTACCTTGGGTCTAATATGCTTCGTATGTATCTGAACCTCCAGTATAATGATTTAAATAATGTCATTGACTTATTAAATAATAATATTCATTGTTATTATATCATATATGGTTCACTTATGACTTTATATTACTCGTTCTTTTGTAAATTCAATGTTAAAGCAGTGTTTTGGTTAAAATCGTTTTATTTATCGTACGTGTGTAGACTTGTTGTTCTTGATATTATTATTACTTATATCATGATTTTTATAACATAAAGAATGAAAATCATGATTTATATATCATATATATTCAGTATATATATATATAATAGATATATAAATGAATTGAAATACACCGTTCATGGAGACGGTATGCCGTACGTACGCATGAACACTGTTTTCTTTTCCTTATTGACTTGAATAGAAGTAAGTAAATGACACATATATATATATATAAATAAATAAAGTAGCTTTATCATGTCACATATTTCATTATTATTCATTATATATACTTTATATAATCATTCTTGGGTGGTTAACATGGAGAATGAATCTCATCATGTCGTGGAGACGGTAATCCGTACGTACGCACGAGCGATGATATCGTTCCCATAATTATTGAATTGAATTGGAGTGAATGATATAATATCTCAGAATTAGTATGACATTATTAAAACTAAATATAGTTATTATTTACACTATTATACCCATCCAAGTAAGGTGGTGGTGGAAAAACATATTACACCACGGCGTGGAGACGATATTCCGTACGTACGCACACGCGATGATTTCATTTTTCGTACGATTGATAGAAGGTGAAACAGGGTTGTTTCATTTTTATAATAACATATTGGTATGTGAGTTATACTGATGTTATTAATTTATGATGAAACAACTAAAGAAGAATATGTTGATGAAGAAATAAACTTGAAATAATAGGTAGAAGAGATTACCTCTTCTTCGATGCACCTCTTTTAAGCTTCCTCTTAAGGCACTAGAGTTGGTCTTTTGAGGAGTCCATAACCTATATAATGTTTCTAGGGAAGTTGATAAGGGAAATGGGAAGGGTTTGGCCAAGCATGAAAGCTCAAAATTGTGAAAAGAGAAGAGGGATGAGGTGCTCTTTTATAAGGGAGGAGAGGGGCACCTTATAAAAAACATAAAATATTATTTTATAATAATGTCATTTTAGGTTTATAATAGGTCAAAATTAATTTATTTAAATGTTAAAGTGGTTATGGGTCTAAATAATCTCAAAAAATAGTTTTTATAAAAGTTTAGGCTACTATTTTAACCTCATCATATAAGATTTAACTCTAAGTTAAATAATTTAACTTTTACCGTGTCGTCTTGTTTTCTTACACTATATGGTTAATAAACTTACTATAACAAGACAAACGAACCCCAATTGGTTCATTATTAATATATATAACCTTATATACGTCATTTTTAAGAACATTACATTTTAATGAATATAATAACAATTAATAATATAAAATTTGTTTTAAGAACTATTTTTTGTCAATTTTGACACTATTTGGTAATTGATTTTTGTGAAAATGATAACAAAATGATTAGTTAAAAAAAGTTAATTGAATTAATAATAACATGTTATATTAACCTATAAAATTTTGGGAATTCATAAAAATCCTCAAATTACTTTTATTTGGGTATTTATAATATTAATTATTTTAATATTTCATTAATTAGGTAATTGCTGCATCACCATTGTTTCATAAATAAATTAAATTATTTAATGTCTAAAAATTATAAATAAAATAAGACTAGGTAGGAAATATTTTTTATCTTTCAAATTATTATTTATAGTCGAATTTATCTTATGTATAACCCTATATTAAAAATGATTTAGTTATTAAACCTTGATTTTAACTATTTTAACACTTCTTTAAATAAAATAATAATAATTGTCCTAATTTAATCATAGTGGACCTAAATAGTAATATTTTATTCCTAAGGTTGATTCTAGTCGAATTACGTTTATCCAATAGAATTAGGACATGTTCTAGAGAAATAATAATATCATTTTTACCCATAATTACCCTATTTACTTTTAACCGTGTAAATAAAAGAAAAAAGTTACTATTCACCAAAAATTATTTTTATCATATTGAACCAAATTTTACTCCTTGATATTAATGGTGTGTCTCGGATTTTTGAAATTCAACTCACAGAAGTGGTAAAATTATTTTTTATGTACAATTGCAAATGCTCCTAAAAGGTGGGTAAAAGACAGTGAAATGTTCAATAAAATTTTCATATATGTAAAATTATTATAAAATTACTCCAATGAATTAGATTGAACATATATAAGTATTATGTATCTATTTTGACCTAATATAAATTTAAATAAAATAAATGAATCTTTAAATAAAAATTCGGTTTTTAAATAGTAACCCAATGTTTTCACAATTCATCAAAAATTGAATGTTTTTAGAAAAATACCAAAAATTGACCCTAGGATAATTTCGATATTCTGAATCAAAAAATGAAGTCTATTTTGAATGATAAAATTTATAAAATTTCAAAAAGTGGGTATTAATATTGATAACAGCTAGTTTATATAATATTTTAATAACATATCGTTGTTTATTGAAACTCGGTATTGCGTACAACACACGCTATCGTGGAAGGTCGCGATTGCGTGTAATGCAAGCCAAGTCAGGGTTGCGTGTTGTGAAAGATTCCTTTGTTGTTGCATATAATATAATCCAACCATATTTCATTTATACATTGAATATATATATATAAATACACTCAATGTTGCGTAGAATAACTTCTTTCAAACAAACTTGAAATTGTGTGTAACACGATCCAAGAATAGTGTTGCATATACTACAAGCTAATACGGTGTTGCGTATAGCGCAAGATAATCTTGGTGTAGCTTACAACAAAATACATTAATGAAATTAAAAAGAATAGTTCTCATAAAATCTCGGGGTGTTACAAAGTATGATAAGAAGATTATGGAATATATGATGACAACTAATGAAATAAAAGAAATAAATGTTATGTTACATAAAATGATAACCCAAAAATTGAAAGACTTTATTAATCAATACATATTGGAATTTCACTTGGATTCTAAATCAATTAAAAAGATAAAGCAAATATTTCTAGTGAGGTATTAAACTGATAAATACTCATACATTTATTACTAAAATTCTATGGTATAACACATCACAAGGGTCTACATAACAGAAAAATTGAAAATATGATATTCCACCATAACTAAAACCAATTAATATATAAATATATATAAGTAATTCATACATATGAATTTAAAAGTTTCACATCCCAAATATTATACTCATGGACTCTCTAAAATTACTAAACACATCATATGTATAATATTTGGAATATCTAGAATTAGGGTTTCATGTTGTGTAAATTATTCATACAATAGTATGTATTTAAAGAGTAGTCTTTTAAACAGAAACATATTTTGAAAACACATGTCTTATTATTTCTTATCAATCCTTGGAAAATTCTATGTCAATTTGAGAATCAATGCTTATTTTCATATACATATATTCACATATCCGAATATAAATTATGTATTAAACGGTTTAAACCAAAAATCCATTTACACCCATTTGACTTTATTATATTAGTCACATTAATTAGCAAGAGTCCCTAATGAAAACATAACATAATTTTTTTTTATAAAATGACACACATATATGTTTATGTGAACAAATACCACTTATATACATAATTAGGTATACAAACAGGTCTTACACCAAAATTAATTTCCACTTTCATGTTTATCAAAAAAATGAACAAACCATTAGAGTTCAATGTTAACAGGCATAAATCTGGTCTATATTGTGAGACTTACAAATTATATTCTACCATATATATATATATATATGTTTTTTACAACAAATAATTCCTTAGGTTTTAAAACTCTACTTAGGCTTGAATCATGATGTTTAAAAGTCATAAAATCGGGTATAAAAGAGGTTTACCCAAAACCGTTGATCATAAATGTATATATATTTATATATTCATAATCCAAAATATACAAATAACTATATATATATATATATAATGTACATAAATAATTTTTGTATGTATAATTTAAACCATTATCTTCATAGTACCTCTTGAACTCAAATTCCAAAAGACTTAGGACCAGTATAAGAGAATATTTTAACTGAATCATAGGGTTATATATATATATTTATGAGTATACATATATATGTATATAATCTCAAACAATAATTACAAGGAATCATAAATTCCCTTACCATGGTTTGAGGATGAGGAGGGGCTCGAGAAAAGCTTGGAGGATATTGAAGGATGCGCTGGAGGAAGTAGAATAACTAAGGGATTCTTAGGGAGAAACGATTTGTTTATAAACAATATTATACATAAAATATATAGAATATTTTAAATCCACATGCAAGGAATCTGAGTCCCAAAATTTTTAAATTAAGAATGGGGTGTCGGTCCTCTGGAAAACACGTGAAAGGAGGGGCCTCAGATAGTGATGGGAGGAATCACAGGTGTGGAAAAACAAGAGAAAGGAGAAGTATGTGTTACTGGTCCGGTGCAGGCAGTGAAGAAATAGACAGTGCATGAGGAAACATAGAAAAAAAAGAACGGTGGAGATTAAAGGGGGAGTATATCAGATGACCATGATGAATTGGTGAATTTAAAAAAGGAAGAGATGGTCCAAATCAGATCGTTACTTGATCAGATGGCTTCGGTGCAACACAATGTTTTTAAAAGAGATGTATTGTCGCGATTATATCCCTCAAGATCATATGCTCAAATTTTAAATGGTGTTTTAAAAACCTTGGATGGATGAGATTAGATCTGTGTCGGATTGGATGACGCACAAAAAATGAAGGGGATTCTACTACTACTGAGGATCGAGCGCCAGATCGAAATAGACGGCCTAGATCACGTGTGAGGATATCCAACGGCCTGGATTCAATCCTGAAAAAATTTCCCCATCCCACATAGAATTGTATGGATTCCCTCAGATTATTTATAAGAATGGAGCTCTCATCCTTATTCAAGATTACTCTCCCCCACCCTCCTGGAATTGCCCTGTACCAGGTTCTGCAGGCACGCTCATGCACCCACCCACGCTGTTGTGCCGCCCCACATGGTGGCGCCTATGGTTCCCTTATGTGCTCATGTGTTCCCTTAAAGGTAGCTATACCTACCTCTCGCTAGACCAAGCATGAAATGCATGCACACCTGCCCACAGGCAGGCCTGTGTAGAGGCTGAGGGCTAGGCTCGACCGCCTAGTACATGATGCCTCCCTTGGCCAGGCTAGAGGGCTGGCCTTAGTGGGGTTTATTTTTTGTTAAACATTAGTACTATGTTTCCTTAAATATAAAAAGGTGATTTTAAAAACCAATATTCCATTAGTTTTATAAGAATTAATATTTCAAATCCTCAAATTAAAATTTGAAATTTTATACATCCACAATGAAAAATTTAAACTAGTATTATAGAAATCAAAAATATTTTTTAGTTAAAACATTGTTTATGAATTAATAATGAAAATATTTACAAGATATTTGGGATATCTAAAAGGATCTTGAAATCCTCATCTCATTTTAAAACCACACTATGTGTAGATCAAAATATTAAACCATTTTCCTTTTAAAGTTCATAATATAAGGTTATATTTTATTTTCATAAGATAAATTTTATGAATTTTTTTTAGATATTTCTTATTATACCTAAGAAAAGACCAACGACTATAATTATATCCTTTAGAACTCAATGGTCACCCAAGGAAATAGTTGAATTATCGCTCTTATAAAACCTTGATTTAAGGTGTTTCCAAAATCAAAACATGTTGACAAAGATGATACACATCATCCTATTGATGCTCAGTGTTGTATCAGTGGATCTGGCCATTCTAATGTTCGTTGTGATGGATTTGAAAGACCTGTTTTATATTCTTGGGGTACGCATTGTTTTAGGTGGTCTACTTGTAATTATAATAGGTATTTTAATAGGTATTTTTGGTTAGTATAGTTTTTCTATAACCTTGTTGTAATGTAAACACATCTGTGTTTTATTTAAATGAAATTCCTGGTATTTATAGTCTGGAAATTTGTTTGGATAAATTATGTAGCATTGTCGTGTGCACTCTCAAAAAAATTTATAACTAAATGTTGCATATGGGATGAACTAGGTTGTTCTTTTGAGGAGATTTTGTGGTCAATCAATCACTAATTCTAATTCACTTTTTTAGATTTCTTATTTATGAAATAAAACAAAAATAAATTGATCTTTGAGAAATGATTATTCAAGATATTGAAAATCTAATATGAAATGCATAATGTAGATAGAATGAATGCAGACAAAATGATGTCAGAAAGAAAGGATATATTCCTGATAGAATCACCCAGATTGTACCTTCGTCACCCATTATTAGTTTAAAATTTAATTAATAAACACAATCTATCATATGTGTAAATATCCTCTTATATATGTGATTGTGAATATAAAATTCTCTTAATGATCATCGTGAGACCTCACAACCACCTCCACAATTGAGGGAAAATATTATAGAAGAGAATGTTAAGTATCTGGTGGCATGTGGAGACACAAATGCACCTTACCCACTAATATCCCCCTTGATCTAACCCTAATAAAATATGAAACAATAAACATGAATGTGAAATGACTTGGGTTTAGCACAGGATTGATCCCCCAGAATGTACCTCAGGTTAGTTACTCATGATCGTGAGTATAAGAGGTCGCAGAGGAGAAGGACGGGGTGGAAAACAAAAGATAAAAAAATGAGAATGAGATGAAGAAGAGAAAAAATATTTTAAAAATTCATAAAACTATTACAATGTAAAGAAACCACAAAAAATGGATAATGGCCTCATAAAAGTGACAATGCTTTCAGAAGGGGTGAGGATACATATTTATAGTGAGAGGAGGGGAAGATTCCACACTCAAACCATTTAATCCGAACAATTCTGTCTGTATATACCAATAATGACTGAGTTTTAACAGGTGAATTCATCAATATTGTTCCCTAACGTCTCCTCCGTTTTACCTCAAAATTTCAGCTTCATTGGATGCGATGAGAATGAGTTATGAATATATCATTGGAGGTTTCTTTTTATGGATGAAGCTTCTAGGAATTTCCTCTAAACATATAACATTCAATGACAACCTTAATGAATTCAAAACTCCCCCAAATTTGTTATAGAGCCGGTCCTATCTGTCCTCATTATATACTATGTTGAATCACCTCAAATGGATGTGTTTAGGCCTCATATTGATTCTGTTATTGTGATGGGCTCCACGATGTCCACCCGGAAAAATCATAAACATCATTGACTTTTTAAGCCATATAGATGGCTGAATTAGATCCTGGTCCAGAAGAAAACGTTGTCGGAAATTAAATCAGGGTTTTAAGAAAATTTTAATCACAAAATATGGACATATATCTTATGATAAATGAAAAAATACCACTGTGATAACAATCTGATAAAATTAAAGAATTGGGACATTTTTGCATTTATGCTCAAATTACCACTAAAACATAAAAACGTCACAATTACCCATACAATAACACTAAGGAGGGATTATAATCAATGATTTATAGTATAAAATATATGAAAATGTGTGCTTCATCACTCCCCCACACTTAAACATTTTACTCTTTGGAAATAATCTTACATCCAAATCAAAATCCACACAACAATAAAAAATGATAAAATATCAATGATCTTATTAAAAATAGAATTCCATCATGAATAATCTATGAAAAACAATTCTCTCTAATTTTCATTTCAATCACTAAATTTTTTTCAACCTCATAAATCAATCCATGTCCCAATCACAACCTACCTCACATTGAATTTTATGTCACTCTTCTATCAAGAGAAATTAAATATAGAGTTATGCTCGTACTTGGAAATTGCATATATCACCATAGGTTTGTGAAAATTCTCATCTCCACATATCATGAAACATAAAAATGATTTTATTTATGAGGGATTTAGTTGATGGCTCGAATGATTTTGTGGCTTAGGGTTGGTAGGATAATGATTGAAATAAAGCTTCTGGAAAGAAAGAGGAGGTTGGACTTTTAAGTACAGTGGGTGATTAATTCAAGTTAAAACACAGGAAATTACACACTCAATCCCACTTGAAAATTTTAAAAACTACACCACACCATTTTATGACATGGTACATGCGCCAATATGGGATTATAATAAAAGATATAATCTTGGTTCTCCCCTTTTTTTGAAAGATCTAGAAAGGAACTACATTATTTTCTTCTTTTCATTTTCATTTTCAGGTAGGATGAGATGATAATTGAATAAAATGAATGAATGACAATTCATGACCTTGATTTTTGAGAGGGAAAAGTGTTCTAGAAGAATTTTCAATGTATAATTCAAGCTCATCTCTATTTATTTCATTTTCTTGAAGGAGAAATGGATGATACAAATAATGCACAATGAAATGATGACACATGCCCAATTCCCTTATTATCCACTACCCAAAGTATTGACACACCTTTAACCACCCATAAATGATACACATCCCAATGAACATACAGGAAAGGCCCTTCCCCCACACTCAAACATGATATAACTATGAAAAAATACTAAAAGTGCGGGTAGGTAAGGAAAAATTGGCATGTAATATGGATTAATCCTATAATGTAATTAATGGCATCAAAGGGAATATGAAGGATACATGTAAAGGTGTGTCTCTAGATAAAATTTTTCTAGTAATAGATATGGCTCAATAATTTCACATACATTCCATGAAATCCAAAGCGTCGAAAGAGAATATTCCCAACTTCTTGTTCTCACAAAAAAATTCATGTTTCCCTCAAGAAGGTGTGGGTATTAGGAAGAATATGTAAAAGTGGATTAGAGTACATCATAGGATTATGAAAATATTTTGACATGGTGTGTCATGGGAAATGATTTCAAATATCAGTAAAACTCATAAAAATAAATGACACTCCAATTCAAGAAAAAATATTTCACATCAACTATAATTTAAAATTCATTATTTAAAAAATAATTTCAACTCATTCAAAATCAATTTATGTTTGAAAAGTGATAAGAATATTCATTAATGCTCAAAAATCCTAAAAATATAATAAAAAAATGAAAATCACATAATAATAACTAATCATGTTGACACTCCCACACACTTAAATAATACTACCCCTCATTTCAAATCAACAAAATATAAATATAAATGTTGAAAATCCTAGGTAAAGAAAGATACAACCAAACATTATTTTTGAAGTGGATGTCTTGAGTTAAGTTCTGAGAAGCTAACACATTGAGAATACAAGAAATTAATGAAAATACATAGAAAAAATAAATAAAAATAACGAGAAAGGGAAAAGAAAAGAGATCATTATTGGTTTAGAACCCCAAGAGGGTGCTAGGTTTTTACTACCCCTAGTCAGGCAGTTTTAGTGGATTATCCCCAATCAGAAGGCGAGTGTGTTTTCTTTGAAATGAACCACCACATGTGGAATTTACCGATATTCATGAGTAAACACCGAAAGTAGAGAACCTCAATGTAGATAAGATAGTTTCCAACCCCATATAAATAATAAATATAGAAATTTAGGTTAAGAGTGGGAGGTATTATAAGATAAGGTTGATCCCTATAAATTTCTGTGGTTTCATCCTCCACATGGTATTAAAATTATTGTTGAGGTGGTTGTCGCACTGCCATCTTCTCCGACTCTTCTTCTTCAATAACCACCACTTGAGTTGTCTATTCTCTAATATCCAAGGACTGCTCCAATTGTGTTGTATAAAAATTTTTAGAGAAAGATAATTCAGAAAACTATAAAAGTTTAATGAGAATAAAACACGAGGAATTAATAAAGAAATATTCCCTTTCATGTAAGACATCTAAGTAATTTATCACTTCAGGAATGACCCTTGGGAACTCAATCTTAGTAAGTTAATATTCTTTATTATCTTCCAAATAAAGATAGAGGTAGAATGTTTCTGATGATTCCTCATCAAGGATGGGAAGATCATGTTTCAATTTATCGTTGACCATGTTATTCCAAGATTCTTCCAAAAAAGGTTGATATACCTTTAATGCATCAGTTGGAATGTGTACATCAGGGACCTCCTAGATCAATGGTTGTGTGTGAGATGATGTGATTTATTCCTTTAGAAGTTCATTCTCGCCCTCCTCATGTTCTTTAACATATAAAATTATTGGTGAAATCTCTTCCACCACTCATTCCGGTTTAGGTTCCAACTGGGGTTTGGATTGCTCATGGGATATGCGTATATATTCAGAAATTAATTCTATTTTACTCTCCAATGTTTTCATATTATCACTAATCCTTTGAAAATAATCATCAAGATCATTACAAACATTTTTTGGAACATGAGATTATTCAGTCCTTGAATAATAATTTGAATTGAATGACATCATGAACATAGATTTTTTTTATTGTTATTTTATTTTATGATTTTCTTGTATTTTTTTTAATTAAAGAAAAATTATTTAAAAAATATGAATTAAAATAGAGAAATAAAAATACTTGTCACCCCAGCAATGGTGCCAATTTGATGAAGCGTTGTCCTGTGTGCACTAAAAAAATTTATAAATAAATAAAGCATATTGGCTGACCTAGGTCGTTCTCTTGAAGAGATTTTGTGGTCAATCAATCACTACTTCTAATTCAATTTTTTTAATTTTTTATTTATGAATTAAAATTAAAATAAATTGATCTTGTAGAAATAATTATTCAAGATAATGAAATGTAAATATGAAATTCATAATGTAGAGATAATGAATACAGATAAAATGATGTCTGTAAGAAAGGAGATATTCCCGAGATAATCACCCATATTGAACCTTCTTTGTCTCATTATTAGTTTGAAATTTTAATAATATACACACTTCATAATATGTGTGAATATCCTCTTATATTTGTGGTTGTGAATATGAAATTCTCTCAATGATCTCTGAGAGACTTCACAACCACCTCCTCGATCGAGGGAAATTATTATATAAGAGAAAGTTAAGTCTCGAGAGGCATGTGGAGACACAAAGGCACCATACCCCCTAAGACCCCATTGAACTAACTCTAATAAAATAAGAAACAATTAACATGAGTGTTTAATGACATGGGTTTAACACTGGATTGATCCCTCAACATGTTCCTAGAGATACTTACTCCTGATCACGAGTATAAGAGATCGTAGTGGAGAAGGGCATGGTGGAAATAAAAAGATTTAAAAAATGAGAATGAGATGAAGAAGAGAAAAAATATATTAAAAATTAATAATAATATTAAAATGTAAATAAACTACAATATAATGTAAAATAGCCACACATAAGTGCCAATGCTTTATGAAGGGGTGAGGATACATATTTATAGGGAGAGGAGGTGAAGAATTCACACTCAAAACATTTAATCCAATATTTTTTGCATGTATGTGCCATTAAATGACATAATTTTTAATAAGAGTCTTAATAAATAATGTTACATAATTTCTTCTCCATTTTCCATCCAAATTTAAGCTTCATTGGATGTGACAAGAATGTGTTATGAATTTATCATTGGAGGTTTCTTTTTCTGGATGAAGCTTCCAGGAAGGTTAGTCAAAATGTATAACATTCAATGACAGCCATAATTAATTCCAAACACCAAAAAATTTATTTTAGAGTCATTACTCATTTCCCTTGTTCTATCCCATGTGGAAAAAAGTAAAATTGATGTCTGTAGGTCGCATTTTTGTTCCGTTATTGTGGAGGTGTCCATGCGGTCCACTCGGAAATATCATACACTTCATTGACTTTTTAAGCCCTTTAGATGGCCAAATTAGATCTGGGTCGAGAGGAAACAGTTGTAAGAAATTAAATCTGGGTTCTATAAAAATTTGAATCAAAATATTTTCACACATATTTTATTATAAATGACAAAAATACCCCTATGATAACAATCTGTTAAAATTGATTTATTAGGCCATTTTTGCATTTAAGCTTAAATTACCAATAAAACCTAAAAACGTGTCAATTAACCATACAATAACACAATAGTGAGATTATAATCAGTGATTTATAGTATAAAATATATGAAAATGTGAGCTTCATCACTCACCCACATTTAACCATTGCGCTCATGGGCAATAATCTTAGATCCAAATCAAAATCCATACAACAATCAAAAATGAGAAAATATAAATGATCTTATGCAAAATAAATTTCCATCATGTATCGTCTAGGAAAAACAATTCTCTCTGATTTTCATTTCAATAATTCAAATTTTTTCATCCTCATAAATCAATCCATGTCCCAATAAAAACCTACCTCAAATTGAATTTTATGTCACTCTTATTTCAAGGGAAATTAAATCTGGAGTTATGATCGTACTTGGAAATCTCACGTATCACTATAGGTTTGTGAAAATTCTCATCTATCCACATCGTGAAACCTTAAAATTAATTGAATTATGAGGGATTTAATTAATGGTTCAAATGATTTTTCGGATTAGGGTTGGTGGGAAAATAATTGAAATAAAGCTTCATGCCAGAAAGAGGAGGTTCGACTTTAAAGTACAATGCATGATTAATTCAAGTAAAAATACAGAAAATTACTCTCTCAATACCACTTGAAAATTTGGAAAACAAAACCACACCATTTTATTAAATGGTGCATTATCCAATATGTGAATATAATTAATGATATCATCCATGTTCTCCCCTTTTTTACGAAAGCTCCATAAAGACACAACATTATTTTCTTTTTTGTCATTTTCTTTTTAATGGAGGATGATCTGGAAAATGAATACAATGAATGAATGAAAATTAAGTAACTTAATTTTTGATAGGTAAAGAGTCATAAAAGAATGAACAATGAAGAATTCATACTATTCTTCATTTTTTTTAATTTTTTTTGAAGGAGAAATGGATGATATAAATAAAGCACAGTGAAATGACAACACATGCCCAATTATCTTATTATCCACTGCCCAAAGTATCAACACACCTCACACCACCAATAATAGATTCACATCCCATTGAACACACACGAAAGGCTCTTCCCCCTCACTCAAACTTGACATAACCATGAAATAATAATAAAAGTGCGTGTACGTAAGGAAAAATTGGCTTGTAATGTATCTTAAACCAAGAAGTTAATTCATGGAATCTAATGTCATACGAAGGATAAATGTAAAGGTGGGCCTCAAGATAATATTTGGATATCCAAAGAGTTTCCTTAATCATTTCATGGGATGATCATGTTTCATATTATCTTCGACAAATTTATTCTAAGATTCTTCCAAAAAAAATGTTTATCTCCCATCAATGCATCAGTTGTAATGTGTACTTTAATGACCTCCTTGAGTAATGGTTGAGTTTGAGATGATGTGATTAATTAATTTAGAAGTTTTTCCTCACCCTACTTAGGTTCATTAATATAAAAAATTATTAGTGAAATCTCATCCACCACTTATTCTGGTTCAGGGTCCAGCTCAGGTTTAGATTGCTCATGGAATATGCGTACATATTTAGAAATAAAATCTATTTGACTCTCCAATTTTTTTAACTTTATCACTAATCATTTTAAATTTAACATCAAGATCATTGCAAACATTTTCTGACACATGATATTGTTCAGTACCTAAATAATAATTTGAATGGAAATACATCATGAACAATGAATTTCTTTAATGTTTATTTAATTTATGATTTTTTTGTTTTTTTAGTTAAAGAAAAATTATTTACAAAATCTGAATAAAAATAGTGAATGAAAACCACTTGGCTCTCTGGAAATGGTTCCAATTTTATGAAGATTTTTCGTTGGTGCTCTCAAAAATATTTATAACTAAATGCAGCATATGGGCTGACCTAGGTCGTTCTCTTGAGAAAATTTTGTGGTCAATAAATCACTACTTCTAATTCACTTTTTTATATTTTTATATTTAGTAAATAAAACAAAAATAAATCAATCTTTGATAAATGAGCATTAAAGATAATGAAAAGTAAATATGCAATTCATAATGTGGATAGAATGAATGCAGACAAAATAATGTTAGAAATAATGGAGATATTCTTGATAGAATCACCTAGATTGAGCCTTCATCGTCTCAATATTATTTTAAAATTTAATTAATAAACACACACCATTGTATGTGTGAATTTACTCTTCTATATGTGGTTGTGAATATACAGTGATATCAATAATATCCAAGAGACCACACAATCACCACCTCGATCGAGTGAAAATATAATAGAAGTCAATGTTAAGTCTCAGGTGGAAAGTGGAGACAGAAAGGAGCCTTACCAAATAAGATCTCCCTTGACCTAACTATAATAAAATAAGAAAAAATTAACAATAATGTGAAATAACTTGGGTTCAGAATAGGATTGATCTCCTGGAAAGTTCCATGGGTTTGTTACTCATGATCATGAGTATAAGAGATTTCAACGGAGAAGGACGAGGTGGAAAACAAAATATAAACAATGATAATGAGATGAAGAAGAGAAAAAATATATTAAAAATTCATAATAACATTAAAATGGAATGAAACTAAAAAATAAAGGAAAATGTCCACACAGAAGTTCCAATGCTTTGAGAGGGGGTGAGGATACAAATTTATAGGGAGATGAGGTGAAGGATTTAGACTCAATGCATTTAATCCGAAAGATTCCACGTGTATGTGAAATTAAATGGCCAAATTTGTAATAGGTATCTTAATAAATATTGTTCAATAAGGTCTCCTATATTTTCCTTAAAATTTCATCTTCATTTTACGTGACTAGAATGAGTTATGAATTTATCATTGGAGGTTTCTTTTTCTGGACGAAGCTTCCAGGAAGGTTCCTCCAAAAGTATAACATTCAATGGCAACTTTAATGAATTCCAAACTCCCCCAAATTTGTTGTAGAGTTGGTACTATCTATCTTAATTCTATACCAGGTGTAAGAACCTCAAATGGATGTGTGTAGGCCTCATTTGGATTCTATTATTGTGATGGGGTCCACACTCTCTGCCTGGAAAAATCATTAACATCATTGGTTTTTTAAGCCCTATAGATGGCCGAATCATTTTTTGGATCAGAAGAAAACGTTGTAGAAAAAAAAATCAAGATTCTTATAAAATTTGAATATCAAAATATGGAAATATATATTATGATAAATGACACAAATACCCCAGTGATAACAATCTGTTAAAATTAATTAATTAGCCCATTTTTACAATTAAGCTCAAATTACCAATAAAACCTTAAAACGTGAATATTTCCCATACAATTACTCTATGGTGGGATTATAATCAATGATTTAAAGTATAAAATATCTGAAAATGCGAGCTTCATCACTCCCCCACACATAAACATTTCACTCCTTGGAAATAATCTTACATCTAAATCAAAATCCACACCACAATCAACAATGAGAAAATATCAATGATCTAATCCAAAATTGAATTCCATCATGTATCATATATGAAAAAAAAATCTCTCAAATTTTCATTTCAATAATTAAATTTTTTTAACCTCATTAATCCATCCATGTCCCAATCATAACCTACCTCAAATTGAATTTTATGTCACTCTTCTTTTAAGAGAAATTAAATCTGGAATTATGCTCACACATGGAAATCGCATGTATCACCATAAGATTGTGAAAATTATCATCTCTCTATAGCATGAAACATGAAAATGAATTCAATTATGAGGTATTTAATTAACAGTTCAAATGATTTGGTGGCTTATGGATGGTGGGAAAATTATTGAAATAATGCTTCATGCAAGAAATAGGAGGTTGGGCTTTTAAGTACAATGCATAATTAATTCAAGTGAAAACACAACAAATTACTCTCTAAATCCCACTTCAAAATGTGAAAAACAACACCACACCATTTTATGAAATGGTACACGATCCAATAATTGATTATAATGAATGATATAATCAATGTTGTCCCTTTTTTTGAAAGCCCTAGAAAGGTACATCTTTATTTTCTTTTTTTTTCATTTTCTTTTTCATGGAGGATGTGATGAAAATTGAACAAAATGAATGAATGAAAATTCTTTTTGTTGATTTTTGATAGGGAAAAGATTCATAAAAGAATGTAAAAGGAGGAATTAAAGCTCATCTACATTTTTTTTTATTTTTTTGAAGGAGAAATGGATAAAACAAATAAAGCACAATTAAATGATGACACATGCCCAATTCCCTTATTATCCACTACCCAAAGTATTGAAACACCTCAAAACACCCATAAATTATTCATATCCCAATGATCGCACATGAAAGGACCTTCCACCACACTCAAACATGAAATTACTATTCAAAAATACTAAAAGTACATGTAGGTAAGGATAAATTTCCTAGATATTGGGCTTAAAACTCTAAGGCAATTCATGGAATCTAAGGGCATACAAAGGATAAATGTAAAGGTGGGTATCTAGATAAAATTTGGTTAGCCATAGATATGGATCAATCATTTCAAATACATTCTATGAAATCCAAAACATCGAAAGAGAATATTCCCAAATTCTTGTTCTCACACAAAATTCATGTTTCCCTCATGATGGTGTGGGTATTAGGAAGAATATGTAAAAGTGGTTTCGAATACCACACAGAATTGGAAAAATATTTTGAGTAACTATTTCATGGGTAAGGATTTCAAAAATCATCCAAACTCATAAAAAAGTATTGACAATCCAATTGAAGAAAAAACTTCACATCAACAATCATTTAAAATTGATTATTTAAAAAATCATTTCAACTCATTAAAAATCAATTGATGTTTGAAAAGAGATAAGAATATTCATTAAAGCTCAAAAATCAAAAAAATGTAATAAACAAAAACAAAAAGCACAGAAGAAGAACTATACATGTTGAAACTCCACCAAACATAAATTTTACTACCCCTTATTTCAAATCAACAAAATATAAATATAAATGTAGAAAATCTAAGTGAAGGAAAGATTGAACCTAACATTATTTTTGAAGTGGATGTCTTGAGTTAATATCCTAGAAGCTAACACATTAACACTTCAAGAAAGTAATGAAAATACAAAATAAAAATAAATAAAAAGAATGAGAAAAGGGAAAAGAAAAGAGATAATGCTTGGTTTAGACCCCCAAGCAGGTGCTAGGTTTTTATAGCTCCTAGTCAGGCAGTTTTTGTGGATTATCCCCATTCAGAAGGTGGGTGTAGATTCTTTGAAATGAACCACCACATGTGAAATTTCCCAATGTTAATTAGTAAACAATGATAGTAGAGAACCCCAAAAAAGGTAATATAGTTCTCAACCCCAAAGAAATAATAAAGAGATAAATTATGGTCCAGAGTGGGAGGGGATATAAGATAAGGGTGATCCCTGTAAATTTCAGCAGTTTCCTCCTCCATATGTTATAAAAAAATTTGATGAGGAGGTAGTCGCACCACAATATTCTCTGACTCTTCTTCTTCATCAATAACCACCACTTGTGTGGTCAGTTCTTTAACATAAAAGGTTTGCTCTAATTTTGTTGTATAAAAAATTTCAAAGAAAGATTATTCAAAAAACAGTTTAACTTGAAAGAGACTAAAACATGAGGAATTAATAAAGAAATCTTCCCTTTCATGTAAGTCATCTAGGTAATTGATCTATTCAGGCATGAACCTTGGGAACTCAATCTCAGTAGGTGAATCTTCTTCATTATCTTCCAAAGCAGGAGATAGGTAGAAAGGTCATGGTGTTTCATCATAAGGATGGAAAGATCATGTTTTTGGTTATCTTCAACAAAGTTATTCCATGATTCTTCCCAAAAATGTTGATCTCCCATCAATGTATCATTCAGAATGTGTACACCAGGGACCTCCTAAAGTAATGGTTATCTGTGAGATTATGTGATTAATTCCATTAGAAGTTAATTCTCACCCTCCATAGGTTCTTTAACATAAAAAATTATTGGTGAAATCTCTTCCACCACTCGTTCAGGTTTAGGTTCCTGCTCAGGTTTGGATTTCTCATGGTATGTGCATACATATTCTGCAATAAATTCTATTTGACTCTCCAATTTTTTTACTTTATCACTAATCCTTTTAAATTGAACATCAAAATAATTGCAAACATTTTCTATCACATGAGATGGTTCAGTCCATGAATAATAATTTGAATTGAAAGACATTATGAACAAAAAAATATTTTAATGTTTTTTTAATTTATGATTTTTTTATATTTTTTTAATTAAAGATAAATTATTTACAAAATGTCAATAAAAATACCGAATGGAAACCACTTACAACACCAAAAACGACACCAATTTGATTAAGTGTTGTCATGTGCACTCTCAAAAATTTTATTACTAAATGCAGTATATTGGCTAAACTAGGTCGTTCTTTTGAGAATATTTTGTGGTCAATCAATCACTAATTCTAATTCAATTGTTTATATTTTTTTATTTATTAAATAAATATAAAATAAATTTATCTTTGAGAAATTATTATTCAAGATAATTAGAAGTAAATATTCAATTCATAATGTAGATAGAATTAATAAAGACAAAATGATGTCAGAAAGAAAGGAGATATTCCCAAGAGAATCACCCAGATTGAACCTTCATCATCTCATTATTAGTTTAAAATTGAATTAATAAAAACAATCCATAGTAAGTTTGAATATACTCTTCTATGTGTGGTTGTGAACATTCATTTCTCTCAACGATTACCGAGAGACCGCACAACCACCTCCTTGATCGAGGGAAAATATTATATAAGAGAAAGTTAAGTCTCGAGAGGCAAGTGGAGACATAAAGGTTCCTTACCCACTAAAACCTGCATTGACCTAACTCTAATAAAATAATAAAAACTTAAAATGAATGTGCAATTACATGGTTTCAACACTCGATTGGTCCCCTGGTAAGTTCCTCGGGTTAGTTACTCATGATCACGATTATAAGAGATCATAGTGGAGAAGGACGGGGTGGAAATAAAAAGATAAAAAAATTAGAATAAAATGAAGAAGAGTAAAAATATATTTAAAATGAATAATAATATTATAATAGAAAGAAACTATAAAAACTATGGAAAATGGCCACACAAAAGTTCCAATGCTTTGAGAGGGGGTTAGGATACATATTTATAGGGACAGGAGGTGAAAAATTCACATTCAAAACATTTAATCTAATAGTTTCCGTGTGTATGTTCCATTAAATGACCTAATTTGTAATAGGTTTATTCATCATTATTGTTCCATAATGTCTCCTCATTTTCCCCTCAAAATGTAATCTTCATTGTATGGGACTAGAATGTGTTTTGAATTTATCATTTGAGGTATCTTTTTCTAGACGAAGCTTCCAGGAAGGTTCCTCCAGAAGAATAACATTCAATGGCAGCCTTAATTAATTACAAACTCCAAAACATTTGTCTAAGAGTCATTAATATATGTCCTTGTTCTATCCCATGTGGAATAAGATAAAATGGATTTGTGTAGGTTTTGTTTTTGTTCTGTTATTATGGTGGGGTCCATGAGGTCCTCCGGGAAAAATCATAAAATTCATTGATTTTTATGCCCTTTAGATGGCCGAATCAGACACTGGTCCAGAGGAAACAGTTGTAGGAAATTAAATCCAGGTTCTAAAAAAATTATAATCACAAAATTTGGAAATATAGATTATGATAAGTGATAAAAATACCCCTGTGATAACAATCTCTTTAAATTGAAGAATTATGCAATTTTTGCATTTAAGCTAAAATTACCACTAAAACCTAAAAACTTGAAAACTACCCATACAATAACACTATGGTGGGATAATAATCAATGATTTATAGTGTAAAATATATTTAAATGTGAGCTTCATTAGTCCCCCACATTTAACAATTTCACTCCCTCGCAATAATCTTATATCCAAATCAAAATCCACACAACAATCAAAAATGAGAAAATATCAATAATCTTATCTAAAATAGAATTCCATCATGTATCATCTATGAAAAACAATTTTATCTCATTTTCATTTCAATAATTCAAATTTTTTCATCCTCATAAATCAATCCATGCCCAAATCACAACCTACCTCACATTGAATTTTATGTCACTCTTCTTTTAAGAGAAATAAAATATGGAGTTATGCTCGTACTTGGAAATCGCTTGTATCACCATTGGTTTATGAAAATTCTAATCTCTCCATAGAGTGAAACATGAAAATGAATTGAATTATGAGGGCTTTAATTAATGGTTCAAATGATTTTGTGGCTTAGGGTTGGTTGGAAAATGATTGAATTAATGCTTTATGCCAGAAAGATGAGGTTGGACATTTAAGTACAATGCATGATTAATTCAAGTTAAAACATAGAAAATTACTCTCTCAACCCCGATTGAAAATTTGGAAAATAGAACAACACCATTTTATGAAATGGTAAATGATCCAATAAGTGATTATAATGAATGATGTTATCTATATTCTCCCATTTTTTATAAATGCTCCAGAAAGTCACAACTTTATTTTCTTTTTTTTATAATTTTCTTATTCATGGAGGATGAGGTGGAAAATGAATACAATGAATGAATGAAAATTAATTACCATTATTTTTTAGAGGGAAAAGAGTCATTAAAGAATGTTTAATGTGGAATTCACACTCATCTCCATTTTTTTCATTTTTTAGGACAAATGGATGAAACAAAAAAAGCACAATGAAATGATGACACATAACCAATTCCTTTATTTTCTACTGCCCAAAGAATTTACCCACCTCACACCACCCATAAATGACACACATCCCAACGAACGCACTTGAAAGTCCCTTCCCCCATACTCAAACTTGAAATAACCATGAAAAAATACTAAAAGTGCGGGTACATAAAGAAAATTGTCTTGTAATGTGGATTAAACGTATTAGTTAATTCCTGGAATCTAAGGGCATACAAAGGATACATGTAAAGGTGGGTATCAAGATAAAATTTGGCTAGAAAAAAATATTCTTCAAGCATTTAAAATATATTCCATGAAATCCAATGCATCGAAAGATAATATCCATAAATTCTGGTTCTCACACAAAATTCAAGTTTCCCTCAAGATGGTGTGGGTATTAGGAAGAGTATGTAAAAAAGGATTTGAATAAATCATAATATTGGGAAAATATTTTGATTTATTGTTTCATGGGGATGGATTTCAGAAATAAGTCAAACTCATAAAAATGGTTGACAATCCAATTCATGAAATAAAATAACACATCAACAATCATTTAAAATTTATTATTTCAAAAATCATTTCAACTCTTTCAAAATAATTTGATGTGTGAGAAGTGATAAAAATATTCATTAATGCTAAAAAATCCTAAAAATATAATAAAGGAAAATGAAAATCACACAAGAAGAACTAATCATGTTGAGACTCCTCCACACTTAAATTTTACTACACCTCATTTCAACTCAACAAAATAAAAATATAACGGTATATAATACAAGGAAAGGAAAGATACAACCTCACATTATTTTTGAAGTAGATGCCTTGAGTTAAGATCCTTGAAGCAATAAAATTAAGACTAAAAGAAAATAATGAAAATACAGTATAAAAATAAATTAAAAGTATCAAAAAAGGAAAAGAAAAATGATAATGCTTGGTTTAGACCCCCAAAAGTGTGCTAGGTTTTTACTGCCCCTATTTAGGCAGTTTCGATGGATTATCCACAATCAGAAGGCATGAGTGTTTTATTTTAGATGAACCAACACATATGAATCTTCTCAATTTTTATGAGTAAAAACTAAATTTAGAGAACACAAAATAAGATAAGACAGTTCCCAACCCCACAGAAATAATAAAGAGAGTCATTAAAGTCTAGAGTGGGAGGGATTATAAGATAAGGGTGCTCCCTATTAATTTCATTGGTTTAATCCTCTATTTGGTATGAAAATTTTGTCAAGGAGGTAGTCGCACCGCTATCTTCTCTGACTCTTCTTCTTCAATAACCACCACTTGAGTGGTCTGTTCTTTAACATGCAAGGTTTTCCCCAATTGTGTTGTATAAAAAAATTAAGAGAAATATAATTCAGAAAATAATTTAACTTTAATGAGACTAAAAAATGAGGAATTAATAAAGAAATCTTCCCTTTCAAGTTCTCCATCTTGGTAATTGATCTCTCCTGGAATGACCATTGGGAACTCAATCTTAGCAGGTGAATATTCTTCATTATCTTCAAAAGAAAGAGACATGTATAATGTTTCTGATGTTTCATCATCAAGGATGGGAAGATCATGTTTCAAGTGATCTTCGACAAAGTTATTCCATGATTCTTCCAAAAAATGTTTATCTCCCATCAATGTATTAGTTAGAATGTGTACATCAGTGACCTCCTCGAGCGATGGTTGAGTGTGATATGATGTGATTAATTCATTTAGAAGTTCTTTCTCACCCTCCTCATTTTTTTAAAATAAAAAGTTATTGCTGAAATATCATCCACCACTCCTTCCGGTTCAGGTTCTATCTCGGGTTTGGATTGCTCATGTAATATGCGTATATAACCAACAATAGATTCTATTTGTCTCTCTAATTTTTTAACATTATCACTAATCCTTTGAAACTGATCATCAAGATCATTACAAACATTTTCTAGTACATGAGATTGTTCAGCCCCTGAATAATAATTTTAATTGAAAGACATCATGAGCAAAGAATTCTTTTAATATTTTTTTATTCTATGAATTATTTTTGCAGTTTTAATTAAAGAAATATTATTTAAAAAATGTGAATAAAAATTGTGAATTAAAACCACATGGCTTCCTAACAACTGTGGAAATTTTATAAAGATTTGTCATGGGTGCTCTAAAAAATATTTATAACTAAATGCAACATATGTGCTAACCTAGGTCGTTCTCTAGAGGAGCTTTTGTGGTCAATCAATCACTACTTATAATTAACTTTTTTATAATTTTTTTATTTATCAAATAAAACAAAAATAAATTCATATTTTAGAAATGAGTATTCCAGATAATGAAATTTAAATATGTAATTCATAATGTTGATCAAATGAATGCAGAAAAAATGAAGCCAGAACGAATGGAGATATTCCTGAGAGAATCACACAGATTTTATCTTCATCGTATCAATATTAGTTTAAATTTTAATTAACAAACACACACCATCATATGTGTGAATATCCTCTTCTATATTTGTTTGTGAATATAAAATGCTCTCAATGATCACCGAGAGACCTCACAACAACCTCCTCAATCGAGGGAAGGTATTATAGAAGAGAAAGTTAAGTCTCGGGTGGCAATGGGAGACACAATGGAGCCTAACCCACTAAGATCCCCCATGACCTAATTCAAATAAAATAAGAAACCATTAACATTAATCTGAAATGACTTAGGTACAGCATAGGATTGATCCCTCAAGAAGTTCCATGGGTTAGTTACTCATTATCACGAGTATAAGAGATTATAGTGGAGAAGGATCGGGTGGAAAAAGATATAAAAAAATGAGAATGACATGAAGAAGAGAAAAAATATATTTAAATGCATAATACTATTAAAATGGAATGAAACTAAAAAACAATGGAAAATGGCCAAACAGAAGTTCCAATTCTTTGAGAAGAGGCGATGATACATATTTATAGGGAGAGGAGGTGAAGAATTCAAACTCAAAACATTTAATTTGAAAGATTACAAGTGTATGTGCCATTAAATGACAGAATTTGTAATAAGTGTCTTCATCAATATTGTTCCATAATGTATCCTCTATTTTCCACAAAATTTCAGTTTCATTGGACGTGACTAGAATGAGTTATGAATTTATCATTGGAGGTTTCTTTTTATGGAGAAGCTTCTAGGAAGTTTCCTCCAAAACTATAACATTCAATGGAAGCATTAAAGATTTCCAAACTCCCCCAGATTTGTTTTATTTTATTTCCTATCTATCCTTGTTCTATCCCAGGTGGAAGAACCTCAAATGGATGTTTTTAGGCCATGTTTTGGTTCTGTTATTTTGGTGGGGTCCACACTTTCTTCCCAGAAAAATCATAATCTTCATTGTTTTTTGAATCCCATTAGATGGTTGGATGAAATCATGGCCCCGAAGAAAAAATTGTACGAAATAAAATTAGGGTTCTAAAAAAATTTGAATCAAAAAATTGGGACATATATTTTATGATAAATAACAAAAATACCCATGTGATAACAATCTGTTAAAATTGATGAATTATGCAATTTTTGAATTTACGCTCAAATTACAACTAAAAACTAAAAACATGAAAATTAACCATACAATAACACTATGGTGGGATTATAATCAATGATTTATTGTATAAAATATATTAAAATTGGAGCTTTATCACTCCCCCATAGTTAAACATTGCACTCCTGGGAAATAATCATGTATCCAAATTAAAATCCACCCAAAAATCAGAAATGAAAAAATATCAATGATCTTATCCAAAATAGAATTACCTCATGTATCATATATGAAAAACAAAAATCTTTCCTTTCCATTTAAATCATTAGAATTTTTTCAACCTTGTAAATCAATCTATGTCCCAATCAAAACCTACCTTACATTCAATTTTATGTCACTCATCTTTCAAGGGAAATTAAATCTGGAGTTATGTTCATAATTGGAAATCGTATGTCTGATAATAGGTTTGTGAAGCATCTCATCTCTATACAGTGTGAACCATTAAATTAATTCAATTATGAGGGATTTAATTAATGGTTCAAATTATTTTGTGTCTTAGGGTTGGTGGGAAAATGATTGAAATAATGCATTAGGCCAGAAAGAGGAGGTTGAAATTTTATGTTCAATGCATGATTAATTCAAGTGAAAACACAAGAAATTACTCCCTCAATCCCACTTGAATATGTGAAAAACAAAAATCCACCATTTTATGACTTGATACATAAGTTAATAGGTGATTATAATAAATGATATCACTTAATATCTCCCTTTTTTTTAAGCTCCAGAAAGGAACAATTTTATTTTATTTTTTTCATTTTTTTATGGAGGATGAGTTAAAAGTTGAATACAATGAACGAATGAAATTCATGCCCCTGATTTATGAGATTACAAGATTCATAAATGAATATACAATGAGGAATTCTATCTCATCTCCATATTTTATTTTTTTAAGGAGAAATGGATGAAACAAATAAAGCACAATAAAATGATGACAGATGTCCAATTCTCTTATTATCTACTACAAAAAGTATTGACACACATCGAACCACCCATAAATGATAAACATACCAATTAACATAGACAAAATTCCCTTCCCCCACACTCATTATTTAATTAACCATGAAAAAATACTAAACGTGCGGGTAGGTAAGAAAAAATTGGCTTGTAATGTGGCTTAAACCTATAAGGCAATTCATGGAATCTAAGGGCTTATGAAGGATAAATGTAAAGGTTGGTCTCAAGAAATTTTTTTTCTAGGCAATGAGATTCCTCAAACATTTCTAATACATTCCACAAAATCCAATTCTTCGAAAGAGAATATTGACAAATTCTAGTTTTCACACAAAATTCAGGATTCCCTCAAGAAGGTGTGAGTATTAGAAATAATATGTAAATGTTGTTTAGAATACCTCAATGGATTGGAAAAATATTTTGTGTCAGTGTTGCATGGGCATGGATTTCAAACATTAGTCAAACTCATAAAACGTATCAGTAATCCAATTCAAGAAAAATTGTTTTCACATTAACAATCATTTAAAATTCATTATTTCAAAAATCATTTCAACTCTTTCAATATCAATTGATGTGTGAGAAGTGATACGAATAATCATTAATGCTCAGAAATCCTAAAAATATAATAAAAAATTTAAAAGCACACGAGAATAACTATTCATGTTGACACTCCCCCACACATAAATTTTACTACTCCTCATTTCAACTCTACAAAATATAAATATAATGGTAGAAAATCCTATGGAAGGAAAGATGCAACCTCACACTATTTTTGAAGTGGATGCCTTGAGATAAGCTCCTAGAAGATATAAAATTAAAACTACAAGAAAGTAGTGAAAATACATATGAAAAATAAATAAAAAGAATGAGAAAGGGTAAAGAAAATAGATAATGCTTGGTTTAGACCCCCCAAGCGGGTGCTAGGTTTTTACTGCCCCTAGTCAGGTAGTTTTAGTGGATTATGACCAAATAGAAGGCATGTGTGGTTTCTTTGAGATGAACCACCACATGTGACTTTTCCCAATGTTCATGAGTGAACACAGAATTTAGAGAACCAAATACAAGACAAGATAGTTCCCAACCACAAAGAAATAATAAACAGTGAAATTAAGGTCCAGAGTGGGAGGGATTATAAGATAAGGGTGCTCCTTGTTAATCTCTGTGGTTTCCTCCACCATATGTTATGAATTTTTTTTGAGGAGGTTGTCACATCACCATCATCTCCGAATATTTTTCTTCAATAACCACCACTTGAGTGGTCTATTCTTTAACATCCAATGTATTCTCCAATTGTGATGGATAAAATTTTTTAGAGAAAGATAATTCAGAAAATATTTCAACTTGAATGAGACTAAAACATGATGAATTAAAAAATAAATCTTCCCATTCATGTAAGTCATCTTGGTAATTGATCAATTTAGGTATGAAAATAGAGAAATAAACATCTACAGATTCATTTCATCATTATCTACCATATAAAGAGATAGGTATAAAGTTTCTGATGTTTCATCATCAAGGATTGGAAGATCAAGTTTCAAGTTATCTTAGAAAAAGTTATTCCAAGATTCGTCCAAAAAATGTTGATCTCCCATCAATACATCAGTTTGAATGTGAACTTTAGGGACATCCTCGAGCAATGGTTGAGTGTGAGATGATGTGATTAATTCTTTCAGATGTTCTTTATCACCCTCCTCAGGTCCATTAACATAAAATATTATTGGTGAAATCAATTCCACCACTCATTCCGGTTCAGGTTCCAGCTCAGGTTTGGATTGATCATGGGATATGCGTACATATTCAGAAATAAATTCAATTTGACTCTCAATTTTTTTCTCTTTATAACTAATCCTTTGAACTAATCATCACGATCATTATAAACATTTTCTGGTATAGGAAATTGTTCAACCCATGAATAATTATTTGAATTGAAAGACATCATGAACAATGAAATTTTTTAATGTTTTTTTCTTAATTTAGTATTTTTCGGTTTTTTTAATTAAAGAAAAGTTATATATAAAATGTGATTAAAAATAGTTAATGAAAACCACTTTGATCCCTTGCAAAGGCTCCAATTTGATGTAGAATTTTTATGTGCGCTCTCAAAAATATTTATAACTCAATGCAACATATCGGATGACATAGATCGTTCTCATGAGGAGCTTTTGTGGTGAATCAATCACTAATTCTTATTCACTTTTATATTTTTTTAATTAAATAAAACTGAAATAAATTGATCTTTTAGGAATGATTATTCAAGATAATGAAAATTAAATATGCAATGCATAATGTAGATATAATTAATACAGACAAAATGATGTCAGAAAGAAAAGAGTTATTTCTGAGAGATAAAACCAGATTGAACCTTCATCGTCTAATTATTAGTTTAATATTTAATTAATAAACACACTCCATAGTATGTGTGAATATCCTCTTTTATATGTGGTTTTGAATATACAATTCTATCAACGATCACTGAGAGACCGCACAACCACCTCCTCGATCGAGGAAAAATATTACAGAAGAGAAAGTTATGTCTCGAGTGTCCAGTGGAGACACAAAGCTGACTTACCCACTAAGATCCCCCTTGACCTTACTCTAATAAGATAAGAAACTATTAAAATGAATGTGCAATGACATGGGTTCAGCACTGGATTGATCTCCTAGGAAGTTCCTCGGGTTAGTTACTCATGATCACTAGTATAAGGGATCGTAATGGAGAAGGACGGGGTGAAAAACAAATGATAATAAAATGAGAATGAGATGAAGAAGAAAAAAAATATATTAAAAATGCATAAAACTATTACAATGGAATTAAACTAAAAAACAATGTAAAATGGCCACATATAAGTGCCAATTCTTCAAGAAGGGGTGAGTATACATATTTGTAGGGAGAGGAGGTGAAGAATTCACTTTCAAAATATTTAATCTGAACTTTTCCATGAGTATGTGCCTTAAATTTACCGAATTTGTAATAGGTGTCTTCTTCAATAATGCTCCATATTGTCTCCTTCATTTTCCCACAAAATTTAATCTTCATTGGACGTGACTAAAATTTGTTATGAATTTATCATTGGAGGTTCCATTTTTTGGACGAAGCTTCCAAGAAGGTTCCGCCAATGGTATAACATTCAATGGTAGCCTAAATAAATTCCAAACTCCCCCAAAATTTTTGTCGAGTCGGTCATATCATTTAGTTCTATCACGGGTGGAAGAACCTCAAATGGATGTTTTTAAGCCGCCATTGTGGTTCTGTTATTGTGGTGGGGTCCATGTTGTCCACCCAAAAAAATCATAAAAATCATTGATTTTTAATCCCTTTAGTTGGCCTAATCATATCTTGGTCAAGAAGAAACCATTGTAGGAAATAAAAGCAGCGTTTTAAAAAATTTGAATCACAATATTTGGACATATTTTTTGAGAAATTAAAAAAATACCCATGTGATAACAATCTGTTAAAATTGAAGAATTAGGCCATTTTTTCATATAAGCTCAAATTACCACTAAAACATAAAAACGTGACAATTACCTATACAATAACACTATGGTGGGATTATAATCAATTATTTATAGTATAAGACATATGTAAATGTGATCTTCATAAAAAACATGTAAATAAAACCATAATGTTACTATTACACGAGAGATATGATTTGGGGTGTCAGATAAATCATCCTAGAATACAGAATATGTAGCTTATTTTGGAGTAGTGGCTCATTTTATTCTATCTCAGTTATTAGTTTCTTTTACTTGTATTGAATATCACATTTGATACATGTTTTTGAAAACTACATCATGTACTCTATTTTGCCAGATGATGATGAATTTAATTAGACAAGAAGATTTTTTATATCAAATGGTACATTTTTTAGGGGTCTTCTTGTATTTAATATGGTCTCCCATCATGTAGTGGATTCAGTAGAGGAGTAGGAGGTTCTATAAGATTAGGAATATCTATAGATGGATATTGATTCAAACCAATCCCACCTCCAGTTATATGTGGTCTTTTCTAAACACATGGTGCCATCTTCCTGGACCTAACGATGATGCATACAAGGGAGGTATGGGATTAGTTACTGGTAGATATAGATTTAGTTATGATATTTGTATTCCTTATTTTCTAACTAATATGTATCAATATTCATGAATGGTTTCGATCCTACATACAAGGTGACATGGTGGACAAACACTCAATTCTGTAGAAATACACATTAACGGTGTATTTGAGCAACGAAATATTTTCACATAGTGGGTCATTTTATTTTGTTTCAGTTAATATTTTATTTTAATTTTAGTAAATATTAGTTGTGATTTATTTTTTAGGCTACAGGTACTCTAATTTCTTTGGTGTATTATTTATTTAATTTTAGGATTGGATATTTTTTTTAACCATTAGAACATGTATTTTTTTGAGAAATCGTGTTTTTTATTGATTGGTTGATGATATTTATATGAATATTTATAGAAATAACATTTTATTAGTTAAATTATTATCGACATATAATAATAAAATATTAATTAATTCTTTTCCATAATGTTTTTTGAAAATAGGAAACGTTACTAATGCGTATGTATGACTTACTATCTTCATGATCGTAACATACTACTTTCTCAAAACAATATTTCATGATTAATTATAAACTTATAATTTAATTAAAAATATTATAATTATTTCAAGATTATTATTCTTTATATTATTTAAAAATTATCAATGATATTGTATCCAAAATAACAAATCAAACTATAAATGAAAAACAAAGCGTTTATTACCTAAAATCTGATAATAACATGGAATTATTAATAAAGGTGTAAACATTTGTCATAATAAATAATAAATTGTATTATATATATATATTGTTATATAATATATTTTTACTCAATATATATATATATATATATATATTATACAAGATGTTCTTAGGAGTATAAAAGAATTTGAGACTTACGGTAAGAGATTTCTAACATCTCTTTTATTTATGGGACACATATTAAAATTAACCACTCATTTCTTTTCTGGGTTTTATATACTATATATTTTAAATGTTATATAATGAATATATTACATTTAATGATAATTAATTTTTCATTTAATTCTTATTTATTATTCGGGATTATGATTCAAAACATCGCTAAACTAATAATGGATTTTTATCTCATATTCTACTTTTATGAGACACATACGATAATAACCATGTATTTCATTTATGTAGTGAATATACAAAATATGATTTTATTTTTTTATTGTTTTATATAAAATTATTTTTATTTAAATATTATTTTTATGATATATCTTTTATATGGTTTACGAATCAAATGTTACCAAATCAATCGTGGATTTTGACTCAATCATTCTTCTTTGAATCATTATGTTATTCACCTATCTTCTTGTACGATGTTTATATAAATAAATTTAGTATTTAATATATTGAATTTATTTACCCTCATTACATTTTATGTTTCAATTAATCATATTAATTCATGGGGCTTACATATCAGTGTTAAAAAATTTGTAATGATTTTGTGATAGAATCTCATCACATATAGGGATCGTTTATGACAATGTTTTTGATGATCAAATTTTTTCAACCATCCCTCAAGAAATGCAAGGAAATTATTTTATATCAGTCATGTGATGAGAATAAATTATCTCATATTCTTTTCCTCTATTCATATACTCAGTAGTAAAAAATTAATGTTTTAAATAAAAATATTCAATTTTTTTCAAAATCCATTTTTCTTCCAAAACCATTTATTCTAAAAATGTATTTTAAAAATGTTATAACATTTCTCAAATAATTTGATTACTAAATTTTTACTCATGATTTAAATTTAAGAACTTTTTTTAAAGGAAGATTCATATCATTTTACAAACAATTCCTATTTTAATTTTACTGAAAATGTGAAATGAACATTTTTTTAACATGTGCAACTTGAACAGATTTTCATAACATCGGGAGGATTATTTTATCTCTTGCCTTATATTTTTTCATGTATATTTTTTAGGAAATGTATTTTAAAAATTTTTAATGGTCTAAAAAATCAAATGAAAAAATTTATTTTTCAAAATAAATTAAATTATTTTTAAGGCTTCCGTTATAATTTTTGAATTAAATTTTCACTGAAAAGGATTTCCAAACTATGTTTAGTTTTAAAATATTATTATCAATGAAAACATATCTTCTTCAATAAAAATTCCATGATATATATATTTCATAATAATTTTCCATATATGATTATATAATTCAATGAAACATATTTTTTAAATGGGATATGAACCAAATTTACAATTCTTATTCTTTATCTAATTTTTGTAAGATGAAAAGATGTTTATGAAACATGTTTCTCTTCCATAGGTTATACAAAAAAAATGTTTATTAAACATTTTTCTCATCCCTGGGTTATACCGTGATAGAACACTCATGAAGTACACTTCATTTCTTAGGATTTTCTATGAATAAATGATGAAATGATTATGAAACTTGTCACTTTTTTACATGTTATGATATGATTAAATGTTTTTGAAACAAATTTCCATTCATGGGTTATGATATGATTAATGTTTTATGATCATTTGGAAAACTTAAATATTGTTTTCATTATGGCATAGGTGGGTCTTATATCCTTATTCAATTAATTTTGTAAATATTTATATAACATGAGATAAAATGGGCTGGAATTATGAGTGAACCCACTTCAGTGAGGGACATTGGATGTTTTGATGGTCATGGTAGTGAACCGTCACTACTATGATGGTTTGGGGAGTGAACCATTTACACTCAGATATCCTTATCAGTGATCCTTTTCTACTATGGAAATTATTCTCTATGATTATATGTATACCCAAAATCAATGTCTTATGATAATGTTATTCTCTCATGGATCATGTTATTTGATTTTCTTATGATTAAGGTTTTATGAACATTTAATATTTATTCCATGAGTAAATATTTTGTTCATTTACAGAAATGTTATTGTTTAAATATGTTATGATCATGTTTTCATACCCATATGATAATGTTATTCTTACATATATCCCTTGTTTACCCTTACTGAGCATCTGAGTTCACCCATTTTTATAATTCTCTTCCACATGTTTTGATGGAAGGTTTATATAGAGTTTGTTTTTCAAGAGTACATAAGGAGAATATATTTACTAGCTATAGTGAATATCATATATCAAATTAATAGAATAGTGTTCTATAATTAAAAAGTCATGAAACTGTAAAGGTCCTCAGACATGTGTTTGTGTAATGAAATTAATATTCATCTACCAATATGTAATATCAATGTATGATAATTCTAGATTTCTATATATTTCTTATTGGTGATAACATTTGTTGCAGAATGAACCCTCATATCATATGTTTAAGAATGATGTTTTTATTATGAATTTTTCTATCGATATCATAGTTCGGAAAACACGTTTACTAGTAAGTGGGACCTAGATAATGATGTGGGCGAATCATACAGAAGTTACAACCAATTCATTCACAGGTTAGCGATTAAATCTTTGTGCATTAAAATTTCACTACTATAATACTAGGTTTATTGAGCTCTATGGATTTAACAACGCTAGATAAAATCAATGTTAAAAAACCCCCCTATGTCAGTAGAATAACAAATGTTGTTAAAGGGTGTCTTTAAGAGTGCTTTTTTAGAACTATTAAAGGGGGTCTTTAACAACACTAAAAAAGTAATGTTAAAGGGGGAACTTAATTAGTACCTATAAAAAATAACTGATAATGTGGGTCAATTATTAGCCTATTTTTTAGTATCATTGATAAAGGGTATATTTCAAAAAAATCATTAAAATTTATATATGAATTAATAAATATATTTATATTGATATAAATATAATATTTTTTTAATTGTGTTTTAAAAAAGGCTTAATATTAATTTATAGAAAATATATATGATATTTACTGAAAATGTAATATAAAATAATTGGAAAAAAATAAATGTTTAATTAATAAATTTCTAATTATTATCAACTAAAAGTCATTTAATAATAATTTTAATATAAAGAAAATTAATAATAATTCTAATTTTTTTAAAATGTTTCTCGAACTGCAAACAATAATAAATTTGGACCTGGATTTCAGTTTGGGTTCTACCATATATCAAAATGAATCTATTGATGAGATCTAAAACATAATGGTCATGGAGTATATTGGTTGAATTTTTAAGGCCAAAAAGGACTAGAAGTCCTCCAAACTGAATTTTTAGTCATGGTACCCTAATTTTTTACATTCGATGTAATTTTAGCCTCCTTTAAGGGGATATTTTTTCCCTTTTTCAGTGGGGACTAAATTTATTCATGAGTATTACATTCATATAGAATTTACAATCTTGGAAATGTTTCATTTTTCAAATCTTACGCTTATTTATAATCAAATATATTACAATATTTGCAAATTTTTTATATAATAAGAAATAATTAATTAATTTTATAAATAAATATTTAATCATATTAACAGGTAAAATATATTTCCCTATATAAAAATCTTATCTAAATAAAATCTAACATCTACTTTATTTAAAATGGAAATGTGTGACTATTTATATACTAATACAATTAATGTATATTTAATGTATATATATGTATTTGTATATGTTAACATGAATATATATATATTATAATATATGTATATAAATATTAATATATATCATGTATATATTAATATAAACATGTATTATTATATTTATAGATGCACACACACTTACAAAAATATATATTAATGTTTTTATGTATTTAAAAACACATGCATACCCAGACACAAAAAATATATTTTATATGTATTTATTTATATATATTTGGAAATTTTTTTAACAAATTATATTCAAATATATATATATATATATATTATGAAATATAAAAAAACAACATAGGGTAGTGGAAAAGGAACTGGTGTATAAGATAGAGGTCTCATGTTCAAAACTCATTGGAAGCAGGAGCCCACATTAGAGGGTTGAATATACTAAAGAATTGATAGGGGAGTTCTAATAATGTTGGGGGTGAAGGGAGCACAAATTAAATGGTGTAAAAAATAATTATCTCATTTATCTCCAAGGAATTTATCAGTGATAAAAAAGAAGCTCATAAAGGCCAGTTTTATTAGTGCTAAAATAGTGATAATAAATGTCTCCTTTATCAACAAATTTTTTATTTCTATTAATGGTGACCTTTATCAGTTCTTTGTAAGAGTATTATTATATCCAACCCTTTAAAATCTTTCACATTATCATCGATTCTATAATGATGATAAATCCATTTTACTAGTTCTGTTAAAGGCCTGATTTGGAGTAGTGTTGATTTAGAGAATTAGTCATGATAATATTGATTAGATTGATGTTATTACCTATAATAAATGATCTATTTTAGTGTCAGTGATCTGAGAGTTGAGAATATGTAAATTACCTATTTTAGGTATTTCGATGTAGTTGAATCAAGGTTGGAGATACGACACTTTTTTATTGGGTTTAGGATGGAGTCATATGAGTAGTGATTTTTTATTATCTTAGTTTTTGGCTAGAAACATGCTTAGGTAGATATGGGATAAATAGTGTGAGAATATATTGTATCTTAATTATTAATATTAATCCATATTGGTTTTATACCCTCCATATTAGTGTAGATATTGTTTTGATAGGAGACAACTTCTTTTGTTTTGGGAAAAGAGATGAGGTCTATAACATATAAATATTACAGTTATAAAAGGACAAGACTATAAAAGATATTAAATGGTACATTTTTACAAAAAAATTAAATTAATTCCTCAGTTTTATAATTCTTAAAATTAATGTGTATGCATTTGATGTAAAATAGAGACATTTTTCTAAAAAAATATTTTTATGTAAAAAATATTTTTATAATAATAAATTAAATTAATTTTTATTTATTATTTATTTTAATTTAAATATTTAAATAATATAATATATCAATTATTTTAATCGTTTATATAATAGTTTTACATGACATGGAATGTTGGTAAACTCGGTTTTATGCTCAAATATGTATTTCTCTAAAAATAATTTTGTTACATTTTTCAGATTAATTTAAAAATAAAATTTGTCACCTATATAAAATGAATCTTATAAGATGTATTCTATATTTTTAATCATCATAATTAATATTAATTAATAAGGTAAACATTATTATTTTTATTATAAATATTAATCAGGAAAACAAATTACAACAATAAATGTTAATACGCGTTAAACTAAAGAGATAAGAGCTAAAATGTAAAAAAACATGTTTAAATACCATTGGAAGAAAATATATTAACTATATTTCACCGTATATTCTAAACTGATAAAATTTTATTGAATTTCTCGTGGAATTTACTTTACTATATTTTCTTATTTTTAATAATTACAGGTGTATCACTCCCCTAACCTAAAAAAGGGCACCCACTCTCCGCTCTATTCAACACCACATTATCACTTTATCAAGAAACCACCTACCCAAAAATCTTCACCAAACATATATAAACTTATTATAGTTTTTGTTATTTTTAAAATATTAACGCAATGGTTTTTAAAAGTATATTGAATGCATTCATGTTAGAGAAGGGGTATGTGTTCTTGCAAATCCATTTCATGTGTCAATTATTTTATACTTCATATATATATATATATATTATATAGACAAAAAATAATGAATATATATAATAAATTTTCTTATATGTTATTATTATTATTGTTAAACCCTTTCTTTATCTATTTCCATCATATCATGAATGAAAGTATCGCTCAAGCGTACATGAGGACTACCACCCTCCACATGGTGATGTTAATAACTTTCCAAAAAAATATTTCATATTTTTTTATTATGTTGGAGTTATTTTTTATATATGATATTTAAAATATAATTATTCTACACTATTAGTTATATATTATCTATATTTTATACTTATCATCTATTGGAAAACAATAATGTCACTTGTGGGTATGTGTGGACTATCACCTCTACTAATTAATGTGCATCATTTTTTATTTATTTTTTACATGGAAGTAAATGATGATAGGTTTAATCAATATATATCATATAATAATTAATATATAATTTTTAATTATCATTTAGCTTTCATTCATTCTATCCTTCAAAAAATAGTGAAATTAATTGTCCAAACATACAAACAATTGTCTCCCTGATGTGTTGAAATTCATTTTTCATACCCATTTTATTTGAATGGTGTTAAAACTATATATAATGAATAAATATGATGAATATTTCATGAATAATATTATTTATATTATGAATCCAAGACCATGTTACAAGTATTGGAATAATCAAAGCAAAATATGAATGGAAGACAAAACAATTTTCACTAGAATTTCAATTTTAATGAAGAATTATTAATGAATGGATAATTGGAAATTATAAAGGAGTGTTTAATATTAAGTTATGAATGAATATGTTTCTAAAATAGATATATAATAAAAATATAATTATTATAAAAGTTGAATTAATGTGTGCTAAACAAGACGAGACATGAGGTAAGGGATTTATGTTACAATCTAAATTATTTTCAGGATTGTTTTTAATAAATTTTAATTATGGTAAATTATAGGATCCTTAGCCATATAAACACAAATATTTCATTATTTTATGTTTATTTATTATTTTTTCATGTCTTCCTTCCATTATCATCTCTTTAGTACATAAGAATATTTATAAAATTATTTTAAGACATGTTGACCTTATTTCAACATTAGTCAATAATGTTTTTATTTGATGTCCATATTTCCATTAAAATGATTTAAAGAATTTGAAAAATAATATATATTTATTTATTAACATCATTTTACCCATATTTTAAATTATCTAAAAATATTAAAAATGATCCCTCATGTTTTTTTTCTAAAATATTTACTTTTTATCAATGGTGTGAATGAAATATATTTTTTCTTATACTTCCTGAATTACTATTCCCATCATAATGACTACTCTTTTCATTTATGAGTAATTTAAAAGATTTACATGGTTATTTTTAGATTTTTTTTCTTATAATTAAATATATTTTTAGATTTTTAATAAGTTTTTTCAAAACAAAAAGGGTATTTTCCTCAAGAAATGATATTGTGAAATTGTTTTCTTATATTTTCATTGAAAACAACATCCATTGATGTTAATTATTCCTCTATATGAACAAGATATAAAGATAATTTTATTATAATTTCTCTAGGTTGTTAATATTATTATTATTAATGAAATATATTTTTCCCAATGGGTTAAGATATGGTTAAATGATAAATATTTTCATGGCATTATGGTATACATCTAAAAGGATTATGATTATTTTATGGTTGGGTCCATTGTATCCCTATAATTATTTAAGAAATGTGATAAATATATCTAATTAGATTATGATATGTTTGTTCATGATTTATAATAAATATTTTTACATTTTAATGTATCAAAGTTATTTCTCTAAGTTATGTACCAAATAATAAGCATGGAAAATATTCAGAATAACTATGTTCTCATTTTGATGTGTGAGTATGATTACTTCAAGATATCATAACAATATTATGTATCTAAATGATTTCAAATTTATATAATTTTACGTTTTTTTATTTCCTAGGCTTATGATGCCATATTCTAATGTTATGACACCTAAATTATTATTACTGATTAGACACCATTATTAATCAAGTCTTCAGATATGAATTTATTTTAGAGTTAATTATCAACGTTTTTTTGGAAATGAGTATTTTATATTACTAAAGTGAACATGATTATGTTATGATATGATTATTATCTTCATATTCTCTATTATAAAATATATCTTCTGTGTTGACACATATAGAGAATCTAAGCTCAACCTTTATTATGTTTTCCTTGTTTTTTGAGGAATGGTTCTATGCACAAAATATAGTTAAGGGAACTATTATTAAAATATCTATTGGGGAAGCTGAAAATATTTTAAGAAATATGTTGATTATGTATCTCTCCCCCAAAGATAGTAAATATTATTGGTCCTCAGTTGTGTCTTATAATGACTTTTTTTTAATTTTAATCCAAAATGATGAAATATTTATATATGTTATGCTTGGATTTCTTTAGTTGGAATCATAATTTTTTTGTTATTTTTAAAGATTAGGTAATAGTAAAGTCGGGGATAGAACGTATGAAAACATATGGCGAACTAAAAATGATATGTTAAGGAACTAATGTATTGTCATTTGATTATAATATGTCATAAATTAGGACATCTCATGTAATGACATGGAATTATATCAATGAAATTTACCTTTTTATAATTATTTAATATAGTATAAATCTCATAAAATTACATAGAGAACACTATAAAATCATTATAAAAGAATAAATAATGAAATAAGAGGCTTTTTTTAAAATTTAAGAACATAAACCAATATAATAGTAACTTGAAATTTTCAATAGTAATATAACCCTTATGAATAATAATATCAAAACTCATCCCATAGGGTCCAATGTTTTGACTCCCCATGATCACCTCCAATAGGCTAGGGGTCGTTTCTAGCACCAATTAGGCATATCAAAAACATGGGAGGCATTTTCTTACTACCAGTATGCACACACACACACACACCTCTAAGTCAAAAAAATGTTGAAATGTAGAAACCACTAAGAAATAAATGCATGCATCGAACTATCCCAACTAAGATAGTATGACAGAAGTAATGAATGTAAGGTAAACTAGGATAGAATAAAACCACTAAAATAAGTCTATAACCCACAAAGTCCAACCTATAAACAAAGATGTGCTGGGATGGCTGTCTAAAGCTGTAAAAACACCTCGTTATATTTGAACTCACAGGGTACCACCTTGTCCTTGTCCTAGTCCACCTAGGACCCGGTCAAAAGGTTTTTCGTTTGCACAAGAAATGGCATGTGTAGAAAACCCCATGTAGTGGTGACTATAACAATACTCAGTAGGACACACTGAAACCACAAATCCAGACACAAAGGAAAGGTACATTCATCTCTACACAAGTTTTTGTCTACAACATATAAAAATTATATCCAAATATACTCATCCAAGACACGCAATCTAGAGGTAAGTCACAACTACCGCATTCCCCAACTAAGGATCCATCCCCAATATTCCAAAAATAAATAATCCGAGAGCATGCACTCCTGAGTTCAATTACATTGATGATGTACATCAGAGAACTATTATTCGTCAGGAACCATCATGAGAAAGAGATAAGCTAAAGGATTTGAAGAGAGATATGATATATATTATGAGGACCAAATCTATGGACAGAGGTTGATACCAACAATTCCATCTAGAATAACCAAATCTATAGAGGATCATCATCTGGTAGAATTGGATACACCTATTACCAGAAATCTACCAAGGGTTGGAAGAATGAATAGAAGATCCCTCACCTGGCATCACGATGGATTCAAAAAACTATATGCGGGATTTTCTACTAAAGGGATCATACTCCAGTGTGTAAGAAAAGATACAGACCAACATTCAGAGAAATAATCAAGGGAATGAACCATAATGATACGTGTCTAAGATGTTGGGGGCAAGGAATCTATGACATATATAAAGGAATACATGATGTGTTGTAGGGTCACATGTCATGTTCCTTGACTCTATGTTTTTCACGTTTATAATGACTTGTGTTATAAAAACATTTCATGTAGAAAATAAATATGTGGAATGTATAGAGGATTACATGTCATGTATCTCAATCTAGGGTCTTCTTGTGTTCCTCATCCCTGTACAGGTACATGGCCCAAACCCATGTACTCGTACATAGGGTAGCCCATGTACCTGGTCTGGGTCTATCCATGTGGTGGAGTACATTCCATGTACTCCACCTAGTGTCTGTGAATCCCTTGATGTACATTCCATGTCCTAAGGATGGGCCCACATGTCATGTAGTAGGTGTCACATTCCTTTTAACACTCTACGGATTCCCTAAACCCAATTCGATGCTCAGTGGATACTATACACTGTGTATTCTGGGATACACACTGTTTGCATTTGGAATATCCAAAATCACAGTTCTTCCTCTATAAGCCTCAACTGATCCTCAAGTGCTTGATATATTGGTCTATTTAGCCCGAAACTGACGAAAACTGATGATACATGGTCACCTCGTCATCCAAATACTAAATTGGTGGGTTTGGGGACTTTGACTGGCTCTAAAATCCGATTTCCAATCACCCACATGAAGAATGCTCAAAAAACAATATCTCTTGTATTAATTTGACCCATCCATCTCCATCATCGACTTCTATACACTAGGTCATCCTTATGTTGTATCTAACATCTTGGATCATTGCACCATGAATCGAAGGGGAAACGATCATCTGTTCATATCCTATGAAGAATGAACAACATGTAGGAAAAAGGGGACAAAATCTCATGTATCAAAATTAAGGAATGAACAAACAATTTTGGTAATTCTGGTCAGGATAAGTTTCATAAGAATGATCTTCAATCTAAATATCATAATCAATAATCATAATCATCCCCAAATAAATATTGAAATCAATGCATCCCACCAGAATGATCGAACATAGAATCAACCTATTCGTGGGTTGATCTGTGTTCATCATTGATTCTATGAACATGAAAAAAAAAAATTGAAATCAGAATTCCCTAAGTGGGAGAACGCATCATTCTCTATCAAGGATTCGATGTTGATGACAAAATTCCATGAATGATCTCGATCCACCATATCTTCATTATCCATTGAGATATTTCTATAAGGTTCCTCAATATAGATATAAGGGATTTCTATAGGGTTTTGAATTATTACCATAGGTCCCTTCCCAAGATGCATATTAAAAACTGAAAAATCATCAGTGTGTCTCTACATAACATTAAAATAAAATAACTAAATAATTAATTTTATTTTTTAAAACGTCCAGATACATTATTTCATAGCATTCCCACATCAACCGATGTTAGGGATAACCAAAGGTAATGTAGATGCTCAAATTACAATGGTTCCCTCAGATTTCTTATCCAGTCACACATTTAGATTTTATTCTTCCTTTTTTGGAATACCACCCATGCGTGCTATTTAATATATTTAATATATTCAAACAATTAGTCCATTCACACCGGTCCTCAAAATCTCACTCTGTCTTATTTCTTGGTCTGTAATTAATTCTATAAAATATGTAAAAATAATACACCATAAAATCTAGAACATTACAATCTATGTAACTTTTCCCACAACATCATCAAAAATACAAAAAAAATATTCTTTTAAAAAAGATGTTTGTATTGTGCATGGATCTAAGACTCTCTCTCACACATTCTATCTTGAAGATTATCATGATACCACTGGACACACACAAAGGGAATCCCTCACCCACAAAGGATCCTCTCAAACCAATACTCAATCTCCACTGAGAAGTCAGCAAATGTCACTCCATTCTCAATGTCCAAAATGCTCTATTAGATGACATGTGACTAATCATGAATTTACCTTGTCTATTGTGACATTTGGAGGACATCATGTTCCCGATGAAACTGTGAGGGTTAGGATAGGTAGTACACCACCTTTCCAACTCTACACAATATCTAAAAAGGGCTGATGAACCTCAAAAATATGTTTTCACCCTAGTAAAATATCCACAAACCAAGTCAAGGTGAGACCTAAAGGAACACATGGTCTCTTTCCTCGAACTCCAAAGGCCTCAATATCATATTAGCATACAACTTCGGCCAACTCTATGAATTCTTTATATCTTAATAGATGATCCATGCCTTCACAGTAGTATCTCGATCAAACTCTAGGCCCATGATTATTGATTCTCATAGTTCAGTCTAGCAATGTGGTTACATGAAGGGTAACCCATACATAACCTCTAATATATCAATATCAATGGGTGAGTGGTGTATATTGTTTTACACAAACATCCACAGTGGTAGGTGATCCTCCTAGCTATGACTAAAGTCCACCATGCCAGCCTGTAACATGTCCTCCAAAACCTGAATGGTCCTCTCCATCTGGCCATCTATCTAAGGGTGAAACATTGTACTCAATGGTAATCAAGTCCCTAATGAATCATGCAATCCATTCAAAAATCGGGATGTGAAAATAGTATCATGATCTGAAATAATTCTCAAAGGAACTCCATGAATCTGAACTATCACATTCACTTAGAGGTGTCTTAATCTCTCTACTAAACTCTACTAATGGATAACTAGGAAGTGGTTTGTCATGAATTATCAGTAAATGACCACCCATATGGAATTGTATCCCCTTTTGGCATGTGGTAAACCCATAACAAACTTCATCTGTAATTCATACCCCTTCCAATCGGTCACCTCAAAGGTTTGATCTAAACCCACTTAAACATGGTTCCCAACATTCAATTTCCAGCAAGCCATTGAGGGTCTAACTCTGAAATTCCATTTTTCATTCATAGACACTGAAACTGACATTGACGTTACTATTACATCTTCAATGTAACATTCACACCTCTGTCACGCTCCTATGTGGCTCCAATTCTAGGACTTCCAGAAACATGATCGGGCCCATGACTGCGAACTGTTCTATGTTCACAGTCTGTCTTTGCTTCCATGTACTGGAGAGCTCCCTTCAAGTACTTCTTGAAGAATTCTACCTCTTGCATAAAGGAGATTCCTCCTCCACGTACCGAGACAACTCCTTCCACGTACCAGACTTCCTTCTCCATGTAGTGTACTTTCTTTACGGGTTAATAATCCCCGTAAACAGCTTCAGCGTGAACTACTTTTAGACATTTACAAATTCCAAAAGAAAAATAGATTCTATAATGATATTCAATCATCCCAATAATCTGGGGGATTAGTAATTCTTTTATAGGAATAGATATCTGCAAAATCCACTAATCCAAGATTTACCATATCTTTAACCCAGCCTCCACAGCTTATAGAATATTTTGTTATCACAAACCGCAAGCCACCTATGAACCATTTTTCATATGTGGTATGATTAATATCTTTTATATTACACTTTCAATCTCTGAGGATAATGACAATCAATCCGCATACTACACTTCCATCTGCCGCAAACCATTTTCGATTTCACGAACCACACCGGCGTACTGTTTCCACAGCTCCATGTACCTTTCCTGTAACATGGTATGCGTCCCATGAATTATGAGACATGATTCTCACCCATTTCAGATTTATTTAAACATTATTCATACAATTCACTCAAATTAATAAATCCTTCCATTTCCAATATGAATCTCACGGTTTTGAGCCTCCAAAATTTGGAAAACACTGGGAAACAGCACCGTATTAAAAATCTATCTTTGGAAAACCCCAAAAATACTCATTTGCGGTCATTTGGATTTTTCAAAAAATAGAAACACACAAAAAACATACCGAGTGGACCCTTTGTGGATTTTTTTCACAAAAATATCCCCCTTTGGGTTTGTTTACAACTTCTCTCATAAAAATTATTTGCATTTTGAGATCTTATTTATACTCCTTCAAACTTCAACCACCATTCACTTCATGTAATTAAGATAGTGATCAAGGATTTACTCAACACATATTATAATTCCACATGAGATATGATAGGCATGATAAACAAGAGTACGATTAAATGTAAATCAATGAATCACATCATTTCTAATCACCAATTACTGATTCCATAATAATACACTGATACCAATGAACTAGTTTCATCACAACCCTTAGCCGTCATGATATCTAATCACTGATTGATCACTTCTAGGAATTGTCATGTTTATTGCTCCCCCTATCTTATAGCTCTTCCAAATAGCTTAATCTCAACATCAACTCCCCTATCTCACTACTACAATTAACAGTTTTTCCCCATGTCTTTTCATCCCCCAAAAATAGTCACACTTTCTCCCCATTTTTAGAAAACCTGAAGGGAACGTCATGGTTTTCTAAAACATAGTAAAGAACACAAATCAATACATTAAAGAAAGACATATCATACCATGGGGAGAGGGGGACCCAGATCCACACTTTTTCAAATGTAGGAAGTCGACTGGACTCCCAGAGCCAGTCGATGACTTTCAAATGCTTCCTTGGGTAAGTACTTTGTAAGAATATCTAGAACTTGTTGGTATTTAGGAAGATACTTCAACTTCACAAGGCCTTGTTCCAAAATCTCCATTATAAAATGATATTTGATTTTAGTGTTCTTTTTTCTTCAGTGATGGTATATATTTCTGCACAGATTTATAGCACATAAATTATCACAATGAATTCTGATCGGAGATGCCACTTCAATTCCCATATCTTCAAGTTGTTGCTTCATCCAATATAGCAGCATACATACTTGAGTAGTTGTGGTGTATTCAACTTATATGGATCACAAAGAAATTCAGTCTTATTTCATGCTTAACCAAGAAATACACAACCTTCCAAGATAAGAGGCATCTATAGATGTTTATTTCCTATCATCTATTGAACCAGAACAATCCACATCTGTATATCCCAATAACTCTGGCTGAGATTTTTCATTATAATTTAAGACAAAATCCACTATTCCATTGATATACAAATGAATTATTTTTACTAAAATAAAGTGTCTCTACATGGTATTTCATTGATACCTCAATTCTTGGCATGTCAAAAATAAAATATCACTCCTAATCATTTTCTGGTACAATAGAATTCCAATTATTTTCTCGTATCATGTGATATTAACTTGATTTCCATCGTCATCTCATGAAAATTCCAACCAGGTAGCAACCAGAGTCTTCATCTCTTTGAAATTATCCATTCAAAACCTTCTCAAAACCTTCTTGTAATATTTAGATTGTGAAATAAAAGGGCCATTCCTTCTTAGTGTATTCTGTAATACAAGAAAAAATGTCAGATCTCTAATCATCAACATTCCTAACACACTTTTCCTAAATTCAGAAAATTGTCTGCATTAGGATTCATCTGATCCACAAAATATTATTCCATCGACATAAACCAGAACCATCTTCCATTGACTATTACAATTGTTGTAATAACATTTTTAATTTAACGTATCATGCTGAAAATTGAGCGTATTTAGATACTAATAAATCCTTGAATACCATGATCTTGGTGAATTCATCAAACCATATAAAGCCTTCTTGAGTCAAAAAACACTGTTTTCATCTTCATGAAGGAGTAAACCATCTGATTACTTAATGTAGACCACTTCTTCCAGAGATTCATTCTGAAATTCTGAACTCATATCCATCTAGAAAACATCAAACTTTCGTTTCCTAGCATTGGATAGGAATAATATAATTGTCTCCTACCTTGGAAAATGTGAAAATGTTTCATTAAAATCTATACCCTCTATCCGGGAGTACCCTATGAACACAAGTCGTCCTTTGTTTCTAATCACAACACCATCATCAATCATTTTGTTGAAAAAGACCCATTTTGTCCCAATGAAATTCTTTCCTTCAGGTCACGAAACAATATCCCACATTTGATTCTTATGAATTTGGTCAAGCTATTTCATTCTTTTACTGATCCCAATTATCATCTCCATCTGCTTCCTCAAAGAATTTAGGCTCCACTTTTGATAAGTATGATTCTTTCTGTAATGACTTTATCGTTCTTATCTTCACTGATGTGGTCTGATCACCAATTATGTTCTGCTTATCAATTTCAACCCTTCGTGCTGGTTTCTATGAAGACACTGATTTATTCTCATCATTTAAGTCTTCTTCTGAATCAATATTTGGAGCTAAAGCGTCTCCTAATCTTCTCATATCTTCATAAAAATCCTACTGAGTATGATAATGTATTTTCATAATAAACTTTTCATTTTTTCCAATATTCAAATAATGACTTTCAACTATCTTTCCCAACCTATTTCTGAAATATTTATGCACTTTTATTCTCTTTGACTAGCCATGAAATATCCCTTCATCCCCATGAGATTCAAATTTCCAATGTTTCCCATTATTGTGAATTAAAAATTTACTTCTGAATATTCGAAAGTACTTTAATGATGAAATATTATTATACCATAACTCATATAAAGTCTTATCCTATTTTGGACAATGTAAAGCTCTATTTTAAGTGTATACTACTATTATCACTACTTCTTTCTATGATTTCTCTAGAAGGTATTTCTCAATGAGCACTGTTCATTCCATGTTGTTGACAATTCGATTTCTTCTATAAACTACTCTATTCTTATGTAGAGATTCTAATTCTCAAACAACATACCTTATTATATGTTTTTTGAGATAATCATCTACTTGTCTCTTTGTGAACTCGGTTCCATTATCTGTTTGAATCGTTCAGATTTTCCGTTCAAGCATCTTTTAACATTCCTGTCGATATTTTGTAATGCAACTAAACACATCATATTTGTGGGTAATTATTAAAAACTATGAAATTATTCTATAGTCATCAATGAATATAACATTATATCTCATCCCATCAATAGATCTTTAGGAAATTGTCCCACACATATCAATATGCACCAGCTAATGCAATCTTGTTGATTTTTTTCTATTTGCTTATATGACTCTCAAATTATCTTCCCCTGTTCGCAAGCATCACACTGATGAGTATGAATACATGATAATCTAGGGAGATTTCACATTGAATCATATTTTAAAAAATAATCTATAGAACCTTGGATTATGTACCCATGTCTCTTATGCAATAACATGTTTTCTTCATCCTTATACAGAAAGCACATATGTTCTTCTCCACTAATGAGGTAATGATTCCCTTTCATACACTTTCATTGAAACACAACATCACAATCATTTTCCTTGATGATAAATTATTTCTTAGAATAAATTATGGAATTTCATAACTCACACAATTGGATAACACTAAGAAAGATGTGACTAAGCCCCTCAACAACCAAGACATCTACTCTTCTCTTGTCTTTTCCTCCAAACATGGATTTTCTTGAACCAATAATTTTCATGCCCTAATAATTACCAAATATTACAATAACTTCTTTATCATACTTGATTCTGGTTACAAGATTAATATTTCTAGTCTTATGGGAAGTGTATCCACTAACAATTATCCATATCCATGTGCGATATGATGCCTTGAACACAATTTCTGCAACCACAGCCTGCTCGAATCTTTTCTTTTTGACCCAAAACGTTGAATTTATAACTGTCATGAAATTATGATCTTGGTATTCCTAATCATATGATGGGTCCCTTTATCCTGAAGATCTAAAAATCGATTTTGAATTTTCCTCTCACATGAAAATACTTTTGGTTGCTTCTTAAGAACTGATTCGGTTTTCATTGGCAGATTCCTTTGCAAGGTTGATGTGCAATATCTTTTCTTATGTCTGAGTCCTTTACACCTAAAAAATGGCCATAAAATGATGACCTGTAATATTGAGCTCTATAAGACCACAAATTTTTGTCTTCTTCCAATGTAACTTCTTTCATATGAAACATAAATTTTGAGAGTGTCCCATCTTACCAAAATAATAGCATCTTCTGTGAGGTATATTCCAATGTGGCAATGATGCCCCCTAGTTGTGCATCGGGTTCTCTAAATTTTCTGATTCTGTGTCATGCCCAAATAAATCTTCAAGCATTGTCTGGGTTATTGTGGCCTTACTTGAAATATAACTGATTTCTATTTTACATCATGCCTCATGCCAACATTATCATTCAGAGTGGATTTTTAATTCTGTTCTGATGGACCACTCTGCTCAAATCTCATCTTCTCTATTGCATGTATGATCTTCTTTTCTATCTGTTTTTCTTTATATTAAATTGTTCATCAATTACTGATGACTAATTACTCTATTTGTTCAAAAATCATGATTTTTTTTTTATTTTTTAGTCAAACTATCAATTTCAATTTTCAATTTTTCAATTTTGAGTTTGTACTCAACCACCTTTTTGGGGCTCTCTAGCATTGAAGACCTCAAATTTTCAATTTCTTCATTAAGCTTAGAAATATCTTCTTCCTACTACTGCATAAAGAGTTTGGAATCACAAAAAACATTGATAGATTTCTTCGTTTTGGATCTCAAAATATCTACCACTTCAAGGGTAGCTTCTAATTCATCCTGAAGATCATCTTTTCCATAATTTTCTCCTTCTTCATTTTCAGTTTATTTCCTTGTTAATTAATTCATAGAAAATTCTACCAAACCATCTATATTATGATCAATGCAGTCTTCAAATTTTGTGCATCAGATTCTTCTAAACTTTCATACTCTCTTGAAAGATGATTTTTCTTTTTTCAGAACTTTCTCCTAGTACTTATCCTCCCATTATCATTTGATGAATACTTGTTTTGGAGAATTTCACCATTTTCTTCATTTTCATCAACAATATTCTTAAGACTCTTTTCCCCATAATTCCCAACTTTATACATTTAAATAATGAAAATGAATGTTTACCTTTGAACATCCCTTTTTCCCTTTACAGGTTGGAGAAGAAAAATGACATGACATCATCCATATTTTCCTCCTCAGGACTATCTTTAACAGAGAGATTCTTTAAGGTCTTTAATTCCACTTCCTTAGGCTTCCCTTTTTTTCCATTGCATCATTATTTTCATTTCTCATTTCATATTCTATAAGGGTAGTATGTAGGTTATCTAGTGTCATATCTTTTGGGTCTTGGTCTCCCAACACTGAAACATTCGCATTGAATCGCAGTGGAAGATTCCTCAATATTAATTTCACTATCTTTATATCTTCAATTACTTCTCAAAGCCCCCTCATGTCTTCCAAAATAATATTTATCCTATCTAAAAATACATCAACAGTCTCATTGGGATTCATTATGAGATCATCATACATGTTCCATAGAACCTTCTTCTTTGATTCTCTGACTTTTGTGTCTCCCTCATAAGTGTTTAACAATTTTTCCCACATTGTATTTTATGTTTTATAGGGCATCATCTTCGTATAAATTGTATTTTATAGGTCTCCCCCTAAATCATTGATCCTTATTGTATCATCTTAGAATTCTCTTCCTTCATATTCTGATAACGTGATACTATTAATATCAGCTGATATTCCATGCATAAATGCTTTAAAGACATCAATCAATCCTGATCGAAAGTAGTGATGCATCTGATTCTTCTATAGTTGAAAATTATTTTCGTCAAAGATCGGAATTCTGTTATGATTTTACACCTCTATTTCTTCTTCTTGAGAGAGAACCACTAAATTTAAACCATTCCCTATAATACCAATTTCTTGGTCCATTAGGATTAATACACTAATATGGGGGTGAATTAGGGTAGGGTGGATTAAAACCATTTCTTTTTCAGATATTGTTTTGTTGTTAGAAAAAACTCAATAATCTATTCCTCCCATAGAAATATAAGAACAAATATGAAATCAAACCCAAGACACAATGAGTTTTACTTGGTTAAACTTCACTAGGCTACATCCATGGAGTATACACCACCAATTTTATGATGTACCAAATTAACTACGGATCAAGGCCAATAATGATTAAAATGTTTAGGATAGATCTTCTATACCCAGGCTCAATGCCTTTACATGGTATAAGGTATTATCACTACATTCCCCAGGGACACTCCCTATGCCTCTTTATCTAGCTCACTTTTGGTGGAATGGGTAACTATCTTCCTCTTCCATCGCTCACTACTCATGGAATGAATTCCACTAACAGTTTATAGAATTCTAGTTAAAACACAGACTATGGACCTGTTGGTCCCTTCATTTTCATGAATTCATGTATCCTCAACTGTAGGTAGATGCTCTATCGAAGTCCCTTCTTTCACTAGCTGATTAATTCCACCTTCCTAGATACTTTTATGTACCAGAAAAAACATTCACAAAATGATTTAAAGCTCTAACAAGCATCATTATAAAAATCAGGAACAACCTGATACTCCCACGTACTATGCACTGGGTTTGGTATGCAGAACACCTCCTCCGCATACTTCTGAAACTATTGAAAATCACAATTTGTCTGTGGACTACCTCCACCTTCACGATCATGTTCCGCTACAGCGTACCAATTCCCAAAACATCCACTGCGAAACCCCTCCTATCAACGAACTATTCCCTATTTGCAGAATGTATTCACTTATGCATACCAGATATCTCTCTTCACATACCACTTGTGGAATTCACTCTCTCTCATATGAGATATTCATACTATGCATAATGATAAAAATACTTTTGTGTACCAGAATTCCTTCTCTATGTATCATACATTCTTTCCATGTTAAGAATCCCCATAAACACCTTCAGCATGAACCGCTTTTGAACATTGCTAAATTCTCGGAGCAAAATATGTTCTCTAATTTTGTTTAATTTCCCCAGTAATTGGTGGAATTAGTCATTCTTATTTGGGAAATGATATCCACAAAATCCTCTAATCTAAGATTTACCAAATCTTCAACCCAACCTCCACTGCTTACCGATTCTTCTGCCATCATGAAATGCAATCCACCCAGGAACCATTTTTCATACAAGGTCTGAATACTACCTTTTCACTTATTTGGTTGATATCCTCTCATGATGAAAATCCATCCGCATACCGCACCACCATCTATCGTGAACCATTTTAGATTTCGTGAACCACACCCATGTACTATTTATTCCACTCCACATAGCATACTCGGAACATGTTACACGACCCATGAATTATGGTATTTCATTCTCACCCATTGCCAATTATCTTTAACGTTATTCATACAATTTACTCCTATGAATAAATCCTTCCTTTTAAAACATCAAACTCCTTATTTTGAGGCCCCAAAATTTGGAAACACCGAGAACCGGTTCCAAATTGAAAACCTATCTTTGGAAAACACCAATTACACTCATTTTAGGCCATATGGATATGTCAAAAAACACAAACAGACCCTAAGAATACCAGGAGGACAATTTTGGGAATTTTTTCCCAATAAAGGACAAAGATTAAATCTTAGGGAATCACAATTTAGGATATACTTTTCATTTACTAGATTATCCTTGTATGTTCAATATTTTTTTTCTACAGGCTTATTAGCTAAGTATTATACCCCCACCCATAATTATAAATTACATTTTATACATAATGGGTGGATATGTGAGAACTCATTCAACCAATTAATGTGATAGTAAATGTGATTAATTCCCTAATGAAATACCAGATATTATAGAATTGGAACTAAAACCTATATGAAAGTTAATTCTCAGATGGATCATGTTATGAAAAATATCGGGAATAATGTGGAACACCCTCCTTCACCTATGAAATACATTTTTTGTTGAATCCTTCTTGAATCACATGCATTGTATCCATAGTTGATCTTTTGATCCACTCATTGAAGAATAGTGGATTAACATCATTGAGAAGATTTTCTTCATTATACAATTTTCAAAATAAGAGAAAGTTGTGCTTGAAATCTACCAATCTGATGGGGAAGCTGATTAGTGGTGGACCCCAATCAAGAACACTATATACAAGGAAATTTTTTTATTCCATGTAGTGTGAAGAATTCAAGAAAATATTTGTCCTGAACACTTCATCTTAAAATGTAGAGAGAGTTCATTAGACTAAAGAAAAATGGAGATGAGTCTATCAAGGAGTATAAGGAAAACATTACATGGATTTCAAGATAAGCCTTTGGATTTTTCATGAACATTGAAAATAAGGTGTATCACCTTTTTAGAGGACTAAATCCCAGTTTACAATATTTTTTGGTGATTTTAGAGTTCGATATCTATGAGGATATTATCTGTTGTGACTATATGTTTGAAATAGAGATTAGAACTGCTTAGTAGACTAGTGGGACTGGTGATAACCATAAAAAATGGATTTTAATATGGGAGGATAAACATATATATCACATGATATAATGAAAACCCAACATACCACATGTCAAATTATTTTGAAGAAGCATTCTAGGAACTGTCTAAAGGGAACCCGGAGATGTTTCAAATGTGTGAAGAATGATGAATCTCACTAATAACAATTAAAGGTTTATGAATAGTTCCACTAATGTGGAATAAGCAAGGAAGGATTAGATAAATACTAAACCCATAGCGTCATGCTTCAACTACAAGGAACATGGAATTTTTGTGATTCATTTCCAAAATCCAAGTGTTGTTGAAGGAAACCAACAATAACAACCACAAATTTACCAAGGCAGGGCATATGATATCTCTATTAATGATGTGGCTATCGATAATGAAATGGTGATAGGAGTGTTGTTTATTAATTCAAAAATAGTGATAATATTATTGATTTGGGTTATATACATTCATTCATATCATGCATGTTTTTAGAACAAATCAAAAAGCAGAGCAAAATATTGAGGTTGAGTTTTGAGAGAGATCAAAAAATGGGAAAATTAATGTATACAAAGTATATAACCCCTTAATAGTTATTTTTTATTCATATGAAATCACATAAAATCATGGAACACTACCATTGATATAGTTTTATTCTCTATCGATCATGGATATGTAATATTTATATAACTCCAACATCAACTGTTAGGAATGGTAGATCACTCTTAACATCCCAAAACATCCACCAAATCTATAAAAATGTATGAATGATGAAGAATATACTTCATAATCATCATATCATAAGTTTATATTATTTACATATTAAAAATAATATATAGAGTAAATTATTGAGAAAAAGGAAAGAATAATTCTCAAAGACACACCCATTGTTAGGGACAACACTGATGTGTTCCCTGAAAAATTTCCTAGACACCCTCCTGATTGAGATGTTGAGTTCTGAATTGAAATTATACTCATAAATCAACCTTTATAAAAGGAACCTTATATAATGGCTACCATAGAGTTAAAACAATTGAAGAAGATGTTACATGAGAATCTAAACAAGGGTTTTATATGACTGAATGTTGCATCATGGGGTGAACGTGTCCTCTTTAAAAAGAATAAGGATAGATCAATATTCCATTTAATTGATTATCATGAATTAAATATAAACATGATAAAAAAGGTATACCATTCCATAGAAAGATTAATTGTTCGATTAACTACATGTGGATAAGTATTTCTCTATGGAGGACCTTTTATCTAGACATCACCAACTGAATATGAGTAAGGAAGATATTCAACAGACTTCATTTAAAATGAGTTATAGACAATATGTGTACATTGTGATTATCCTAGAAGTCAGTAATTATCCAATAATTTTCATGGATTTAAGGTATAGAGTCATTATATATTACATTGAAACTTTTATGTCATATTTATTGATGATATTATGATAGACACCAAGAGAAAGGAGGAACTCAATGAGCATTTCAACACTATGAAAATAACATTGAGAATAGATAAATAGTATGAAAAGTATAGTAAATGTGTTTTATGGATGGCGGATGTGTAATTCTTGGGCCATGTTATCACCATTATATAAATATTTTTGGAACCTTCTATGATAAAGGAAATCGAAGAGTGGCACATGAAAATATCTATAACAGAGGCCTATAGTTTGCATTATATATTTGGGCATTACAGATGATATGTGAATAAGATATAATAATTTCCAAACATAATAACCAAGCTGACTCTTAAGTGAGTTATGTTTTCGAAGACTAGTGAATGTGAATACTACTTTAAAGAGTGGAAAAAGAGGCTTATCACGCCCCAGTTCTCACACTACTGACAATTAGGGAACTATTTTGGGTGTTAAGTGCATCATAAAATAAGGGATTATTCTACTTACTAATGAAAAATTCAAAATTTATAGCCTATTTCAGAAGTTAGTTGAACATTCATGAGAAAAAATATCACACACATGCTTTGGAGTTGGCGGCTTTGATCATTCAATTCAATATTGGGTGGCATTATCTCTACGGGGAGATGTGTGAGATATATATTGATAATAAGAACATCAATACATATTTACATATATGTTTCCTAATATGTACTATAGGATGTTGTCATATTCAATCAATAATTAATAATTCTCAATCCACTACCATCCCGATAATGAAAATAAGGTGACAGATGCACTATATAGAAAGGATCTAGTGTTTTTATCAATGATGAGAATTGATAAAGATCCCATATTCAATGATTTTCAAAGGAAGGACATGGGAATAATTAAGGGTTAAAACATTTATTCTCAAATTATTTCTCAACCAACCCTTATTGTGAAAATAAATAATTCATAGAGAAATAATATAGACATTCATTAAAGGTGGACACTATAGAAATGAGAAATACTGATGTTCAAAATGGATGAGAAGTAGTCAAGATATTTGTCTCATAACTATGTGTAACATTCAATCCAGGGACAAAGAATGATCATCTTAATTAAAGGCAAATATTAACCTTTTATTTTCACCCATAGATCACATTAATGTATTGATATCTCTAAGAGCACAATTTGTGGGACAATATAAAGAAAGAGATTTCCAAATATACATCAAAGTGATTTTTATGTTAAAAAGTGTATTAAAAAATGAAAATATATAAGTGGATTATATAACCACTTCTCATAAAAAAGGTGGGAAAAAATCACAATGACCATTATCATAGGACATACAAAGACATCCAAATGAAATAATTTCATATGGTCATTATGAATCCTCTTATAAATAAATCTCACTTTATCACAATTTGAGAGGACTTATCACTAGACCAACTTGAAAGGATATACATCAATGAAGTTGTGAGGATTCATGTAATAACATTATCAATTATATATAATAAATATCCAATATTCACCTCCATTTACTAATGAGTATCCGAAATTATATAAACATTGAGTTGAACTTCTGTTCGGCCCATTAACCTCAAACTAATCTTCAATATGAGAGGACTATTCAAACACAATAATACATGATGAGAGCTTATTTTATGGGCATAAATATAGTATGGGACCAATATATTACTTTGGTTTAGTTCCCTTACAACAATAGTTTCAACTCGAGCATCCTAATGGCTGCATATTAATCCCTTTGTGGGAAAATATGCTGAAGAGTGGATTTCTGGGAAGAAGTCGGTGAACGTAAGCTTCTAGAAATTGAAATGGTCGAAGAAATGGTAGAAAAGGTGAAAAAAATTCATAATCACACCATATAATCCCAAATATGACATAATAGGTATGAAAAATTTGATCAAAGATACATTGAGTTTGAGGATAGAGACATGGTATTCCTCCATATATCTCCTTGGGAGAGGATCGTGAGATTTTGGAACAATTGAATGATAATTCCTAGGCACATAGGCCCCTTTGAGTTATTGATATTTTTGGGGTTGTGGACTGTTGACTAGAACTTAAACCATCCATATCTCTAGTACTTGATGTATTCCAAGTATAAATCTTAGGGAATTAGATAATAGATCCCTCACATGTACATAATTCATAGGTGATAGAAATGGGGAATGATCTCTCTTATGAGGAATGTTGAGGTGAGAACTTGGACCATATAGATAATTTTCTATGCAAAAAGGCTAATAACTGGGTCAAAGAACTATGGTAGAACAATACGTAACTGGATGAAATAAGGGAAATAAAGGTTGAAATGAAGGAGAAGTACCCCAACTTATTTTCCACTAAGTTTGTAAAAAAAAATTCAACGGAGAAATTTCATAAGGGGGAATAATGTAAGGACCCAAAATTATATAAATTAATTTTCCATTTTTTTTAATATTTCATATTGTATAAATAATGTAAAATTACTTAGATAATACAAGACAAACATAATAAATGATTAATTAATGAAATAATTTTCTTTTTCGGATTTAAGGAACCTAATCCAATGGAATAATAACTTGAAATTTGGAATGGTAAAATGATCCTTAAGAATAGTAACACAGCCAACCGAATTGTAGAGTAACATATGACATTATAAATAAATTTTATTCATATTATAAATTTAAAATATGATATATTTATATAATGGAATTAGAATATAATTTTTTTTGAAATGATAAATTAATAATTTTTATTTTTGTGAAACATAAATGTTTATTTACAATTTTATAAATGATATAATGATAAAAAATAAAATTTATTCTCATAAAATAGATTCATTAATTAGTAATTTTTTCGTAGGTTTATATTATTATACTATTATATCTTAAATAATCTTTTAAAGCTTTATAAAATCAGTTATAATTTTAAAATTGGCATTTTTTAGAATAAATATTGATTTTAAATAAAAATTAAATTTATCTTAAATATATTTAATTATTTTGTAAAATGGATAATTTTTTTAACATTACACATATATAAATAGTAAGGTTAAAATTTATGGATTTTTCTAAAATAGCTTAATTTTATGTGTATAGTGAAATATGGCTATTTATAGAATATGCTAAATACTAGAATCATTGAGTCATGATTGATGTTTGGATGATGTAAGCACCATTGGTTCTAACATGCATTCATTTGTAACTGTATTTAGACACATTAATCAATACTATTCATTGTATTTAGTGAAAATAATAATGAATGTTATAAAATAATCGAAACACACCCCTCCCCTCCCTCTAAATACCACCCCTCACCACCTCTCCTCCTCACCCTCAAAAGCCTCTATTCTTGTTGAAATTCTTCCGAATACTCTACCAAATCCTATCCACCATGTCTAGGAGAAATTTTCCTCAACCAAATTCAAAACTCAGTTCCCCTATCGATGTTCTCATAGAGAAGAATTCAATAGGAAAAAACCTATTTCTATTTCTATTAATTTCTTTTCAATTTCATTTATTTTATTATCGTTTTCTAAAATACCTATCCCAAAGTGTAATTATAACTCTAGAATATTTTATATGCTGGAATGTTATTATGTTATTGGTATTATCAATCATAATTTCTCTTCCACTCCCATTTTTTTTCTAAAAATGAAAACATCGTCTCTGATGTGTTTATTTATTGCATTTAATAATGATGAGTTTTCAATTTCTATTATCACCTTTAATAAAGGTTATGAATTAATTTTTATGGTAACAAATATTATAATATATGTATTATGGATTTTATAATGTTCTAAAACTACTATATAAACATAATATTATTTAATAAAACAAAATTTTCTTGTGATGATAAAAAATACCCAAATAATGTAAACGATTATCATTAACATGTTATCTAACGGATCCTACATACATCTAAAAAACATGACATATTAGTCCATTTAATATTTTTTACATTCATTTATAATATAAAAGATAAAATTTGGACAACTATTCTCATTTCACATGTTCTTCCATACATGTATACAAGTAAACAAATCATGAAAACCAAGGAAACGAAACCTCCCGAGCGATGAAATTGTATATTATAACTCATAAAAAATTTCATTGATGAACTTCTAAAAATTTTAAAAAATAAAATTAATATAGGTTATATGTTTAATTGATTAATTAATGGATATAAATTTATTATCCATGATATTAAGATCATGTGTAGAATAATTTTAGACATAAGGTTAGAGATTCTTTCTGAACCTCCATTTTTATTTCAAGTAATGATTTCTGTCACTTTAACCCAATGTAATTATTAATTATATTTATATGAATATTTTAAATTCATTTTATATTTTGAAAAATCATGTATTAAAATTAGTTCAATCATATTTTATGTGGAAATACTTGTTTTAAAAAGTGACCATCTCAATTCTTCTTGATAAGAAAGCCTGATTAATGGGAACTTTTGGAATTCATACACATTTTTTATTGAACACAATAATATATTTTATGACATTATTTTTTCTACAATAACTACTTTTATGATAAGAAACTATCTTATTTCATTTCTAGGATTATATAAATAATTATTTTTTATGATTATTTAAAAATTTCCATTAAACCGCACTAGATTGATTATTTATAATGTTTACCACACAATAGTTTTTACATGTTTCAAATTCTATTTTTCATAAAGTATCATGTTTTATTCCTATATAACTTATTAATTACAATGTATTTTTTTGAATCCATTATTTCATGGATGCCTAATAATACACCCACTTGTTATGATTTATGACATGTTTATGATACCCACTCATTTACAAGGGTAACCCTTTTCTTTATTCAATATGTATGATTATTTACATGTAACAAATATGCATTAACATGTTATTATGGGTTTTCCTAGATGGAGAACCAATTCATTAGGTTATATTTCATTTCATAATACGTCATGTTGGAATAGGGATTTATCCTGAATCCATTATAGGACTTTTTTATCCATGTGTAATGGTCTTGGTAGTTATCCTTGACTCATGATTCTCCCTGTGAAATGGTTCTCATAGTTATCCTTAAATAAGGATGATGTCATGTTGTATGTTGTTCCCAAATTCATACGATTCCATCATTACATGATCCCATGTTATATATTTTATTCATCTTTAATTTTATTTATTCCATTTTATGTCAATAATTTATGCCTTCAAACCCATATGATATTCCATTGACTATCATTATAACCTTAGTAGGATTTTTAGCTCATATATTTTTACATGTTTCCCTAGGTTATCCAATGTTGATTTAAGAGCCCAACCGAAGTTAATTGATCATTATGAAGATTAAATACAATTTATTTTTACACTTTCTAATTATGTACCTAATATTCCAAAGACTATAAATTATGATCCTCAGATGTAAATGATGGTTAATTATAATTAAAATCATTTAAAAATATACCTAAAAAGCTTTTGTCATTGTATCTTAGGATTTTTTTTGGATAATTACATAATTATTTATTATTACTGCATAATTTTTTTAACTATGTTTTATTTGATTCGTTGGATGGAACCAAAGGAAATCCTTCAATAAGTGTATGTGATGGAAAATTCAATGACCATACTCATGAGAAACTAAATTAATTTGTTTCTAGGATTAAGATATTATTGATACTCTTACCAAAATCTATCAATCCATGAGTAATAACACAAACTATTATGTGCTTCTAAATTCACTAAGGAGGAACTAACATGCCATTGAGTATTTTATGTAATAACCTCAAACATCATTATTTGTGTCTTATTATCCAATTGTTGTTGGAAAATCGATCAATGTGTTCGAAAAGATATTTTTTATTCTTCAATGCATAGACCATGAGAATGTTTTCTTATTAGAATATTTCTTGGAATGAAAAGAGATTCCATGTTGGACTATTATTAAAAACATGATGAATGTTGATGAAATAATCTCCATAGAATTAGAGGATTTTGAGAGGTTATTTCTCAACAAATACCTTCCTTGTAATCCTCATACTGAGATGGAATGGTACATCTAAAGTTGAAATAAACTCATGATGAATTCACTAGTACCTATGAGGAAAACATTACATGAATTTAATGGTACACTACAAGGTTTAAAATCAATGCTTTCAAAAAAATTATCATTTATTAATCAGCCTAAAACTATGTTTCTAAAAAGAATTATAAATAAGAGTCTTCAATAAAATTGATGAATTTTTCCTTTTTGATCTTCAGATAGAAATTCATTATTAAACTTCGTTTATTAATCTGGTTTTAGTTATAGAAAGTGAGAAATAGAACATCATTTATACATTAATTTTAAATCCCATAGATTGAAAAAATTACAACTACCTTTATGGAAAAATATTGAAAAAATCCTTAGTAAATTGTCTGAATGGAACTTGGAAATGATTAATTTACCAGAATAATGTACATTAATAAAATGATTATCAATGGGGGATGGAAAATTCATAAAATTAATTAGGATATAAGAAATAATCAACCAATGAATTTCATTGTTTCGTATATATAGTGATTAGGAATTATGATAATCAATTCCTCAATCCAAAAGATAATGAGTGTGATATTCCTTAATAAACCTCTAAGAAAAAAGCATAATGGGAGGTTTTATCTATCACAAATAATGTGGATCATGTGATCAACAAGATTAAAACTACACATACCATCAACTATAAACCTAAATTTTTTTTATTTCAATCTAGATATACGCACTCATGAATATATGAATAATTTTGAAATGATATAACATATCCCACTCAATGATTTTATCATGAGTTGGATGTCAAACCCTTAAAAAATGGTGATCAAATCTCATAACAATAGCTCTTCTTTGATGGAAGTTTGTGGGAAATTACTTCCTGTGAATATATTGATTCCCCTTCTCATTGAATATTTTGTGATATTTTTAATGTATTGGTTTCTCTATATAAATACTATATAAATTTCTAATGAATGGAATCCATGTTATATATTCTAAATCAATATATCACTGTCTATTTTTGTGGGGATAAAAATGAACATCCAATGGGAATTGATTCCATTGATTGGATTTTAACACTTATTCATGAGTGATATTTATCTCAAATGTTTTTGGAGAGAATCAACATTTAATTTAGCACTATATTTGGGATAATGATGATTTATTTCTTGAATAATTATTGAGTCTTATAGTAAATTGTAATGTTGAGTTTTAAAAAGAACTCGGAATTAAAGAAGTAAATCCCAAAGATTCTTGAAAAGTGATTCATACACCTATTTCTATCACTATGCTGTTAACTTGCACTTTTTTGTTATGAAAAATAATAGTTCAGTTAATATCTTCATTGATTTTTGATAACATAACAAGATCACTATCAAGAAAAAGTATTCTTTACTTTATAATAATGACTTGTTTGGTCAACTTTATAGAGATCAATAATATTTTACGATTTACCTTCATTATATAGGTCATAATTTCATGGTTTAAATGAGGATTAGCTAAAAAATATCCTCTATTTGGGGTATATCCATTTTGAATATATAGTTTCTTTATTTCCATTTAGAAATTCCTTTTATATTAATTGATATAATGAGTAAAGACTTTAGATATTTCGTTTATGAGTTTGTGGTAGTTTTTATAGATTATATTCATATATATTCCAAAATCAAGGTAGAGCGTGAAAATAATTTAAATACTATGGTTAATACCCTTAAGAAGGAGAAGTTTTATACCAAAATATTCAGCTATGAATTTTTTCAATTAATGATAAATGATTTGGTGGTATACTCTCAAGTGATGGTATATCGGTAGATCAATTAATTACAATAGATATAGGCCAATGGACCATACAAATCATTATTCCTGAGATATGCAGTTATTTTGATTTTTAGGGATTTTATTTTAACATTATGAGTCATTTATCTTAGTTATCCATTCCACTAACCAATATGACACATAAGGGAGCTGAGTTACTATTGAAAAATGAATGTAGTAAAAATTTCAAGGAGCTGAGTAAAGGTCGGAATGTGGACCTCGGCTCACAATACACTATAGTTGAGAAGGGAATTTTATTATAATAATATATTATAGAAGGGATGGTAATGATTAATCATGTAGAATAACATGGTGATATATCATAACTCACATCAGTTGAAAATTTATGATCAAAATTCCACAACTCATGATTTGGAGTTGAAAATAGTAATTTTTTAATTGATAACATAGAGGCATTATGTTTATTGTGAATGTTGTGATATATATACTAATCATAAAATCATGAAGTAAATTTTCAGACATAAATAGTTTATTATTTATCAATTTATATGGATGTAATTGGTTTAATATCATGACTTTTCAATATACTACCACACTGGAAATGAGAAAAAGGTGACTTGTCATCTGAGTTGGAATTACCAAGAATTTTTATCCATGATAGTGATTGAAATAGATCCTATATTTATGGATTTGAATAATATCGACATTGAAATAAAGATGACAGGGGTTCAACCAAACATCTTCATAATGATTGAAAAGGTGTAGAAGGATGATGTGAAACAATAGAAAAGGTGATAAATGTTTTAGAGTTCATCCATGAATCTATTGGAATGATAAGGTTTGGAAAAAATGTATGTGTCTCAAAAATATCAGAATTTTTGAAAATAACTTTAATGAAATCAATAGTTAAGTATCTCTATTAATATTAGATTCAAGATGTTATATATAGATCTAAAAGATAATTTATGTTTGTATAACATGAAAATGGATATTACAGAGTATGTATCACGATATCTGGTATGTCAAAATGTTATGTATTGGAGGTAGAAGTCTAAGGTGAAACAAAACAATTACCCATATCATAATGGAAATGGGAAAAAATTACCATCGATTTCATCTTCGAACTCCCAAAACATCTAAAGGGATCAATACTATTTAGTTTGTAGTCAAACACCTTTTGAATACATCACATTTAATTCAAATAATAAAATATATTTCCCATGATCATCTTTCATGGATATACATCAAGTAACTTTTTATATTACAAGGTGTTAAAAATATAATTGGTTTTTATCAAAATCCAATGTTTTCCTCAAAACTCTAGTGAAGTGTTCAGCTAACCTAAAATATAGATTTGAACTTTAACATTTCATATCATACTCAAATAATTTTTTTTGTTAAAAAAGAAACATTTAATGAATTATGATACATTATGGGAAATTTATGTGGAGATCAATGTTTTTTTGGATCGACACACTACTTTTGTTAGTTGTTTTTATAATAATAGATTCTCCTCAAGCATTTATATGGCTCCATATAAAGACACCTATTAAAGGATGTGTTGAACTCCAGTGTGTGGTAAAAAAATGGATAACAAACTATTTTCAGACTTGAGATAAATGATGAAATTGTAGAAAATATTAGATCCATTCATCAGCGAGGTAGGGTATCTCAGAGGAAAAAAGGAAATGTTATGCTGACAATCATCGGTGAGATTTAGATTTCAATGTTTGTAAGATGGTTTTCTAATGAATATCACCATATAAAATGGATATGAGATTTGGAAATAAGGGAAAGTTGAGCCCTATATATATTCATACAAGAAAAATTTAAAATTTTTGGCATAATTTCTAGTTTCCTATCACTTCATGATGATATACACAGCTCATCCATAAAAAAAATAAACAAAACCATAAATTTCATTGACTGACATGGAAATATTGAAATACAATAAAGCAAAAGTATCCTCATTTGTTTGTATCATATTGGAGGGGGGTTTAATGATAAATTGTTATAATTGGGTATAATATAACCCCATAATATTTTATTATATATTTCTCTTTATATAAATTTAAATTCATTGGTAGCTTACTTTGTAAGAAACAATGACTTTAAACAAACTGTGATATACCAATGAAGTAATATTATTTAATGTTATAGTTGTCATTAGGTCACTGGATTTGGATGTATTAATAGGACAAGATAAATAATAAAAATTATATTTTAATATGTATAAAATCAATTAATTGGTTTTCAATTGTTTAAAAAAATAAATAAAATTATTTGAATCTAAAAGAGATATTTTTCCAATGAGTATTATATGTTAATTATTATTTTCTGTTAATAAATTAAATTAATCATTAATTATGAATTATTTTAGTTTAATTAATAGATTAAATATTAAATAAGATATTTTAATTACCATCTAATATATTTCTCAAGGAATGGAATGAATGTAATCTTAGTTTTATGCTTAAACATGCATTTTCAAAAAATTGTTTTATTGTGTTTTTCACGCTTATTTTAATATGAATTTCAACCAATTATAGTTTTTAAATTTTTTAAAATGAATTAAATGTTATGAATTTAAATAATTGATATTATGAAATAATTTTACCAAAAAATATTTCATTGATAACAGTAACTGAGGTAAAATTTTATTATAAAATTAAAGATTAATGGAGGTTAACTAGGGGTTAAAATAGGGTGATAGAGATTACAATTAACTAAAAAACTATGTAAATAGTATCAAATTAATATAATTCAATTATATGTATTCCATTAAATGAAAATAAACTATTTTTATCCACTTTCATATTAGAGTGACTTTATTATATTTTAATATTCTTAATAATTACACGTGTCCCAATCCCCTCACTTATAAAAGGGTACTCACTCTCCCCTATTATAAACACATATTTAGAACTTAATATTAATAAAAAACCACCCAAATATCATTCCAAATTAAATTTAAATTAATATAGGATATTTTACTCATAAAATATCAACTCAAGGGTCATTAAGAAGTGATTCCAAAAAGGATTCTTAAATAATACGTATATGTTGTTACCAATATTTTTGAAGTTTAATTATTCTTAAAAATCCTATAAATATATATTATACATCCTGTCATAATGGACTGAGTATAATAATTATATTTAAATATGATATTATTGTTATGGTCCAATTATTTTCCACCTCTTTTCCATCAAATGGGAATTGAAACTATTAATATTGAATTTTTGTGGATTATCACCTCCACATATTCATATGATTCATTTCCCATCACTATATTTCATGGCTGTTTATTATGACGCATTTATTGACGATATATGATATTTATGAATACATTATGATATTATTATTATATAAAATTATCTATATTCTTAACTTCCCATTTGTTGGATAACTATAATGTTTCTTGTGAATATGTGTAGACTTCCTTCTGTATAAAGTTAATCATTTAGTTTTTTATTTAACATTTCAATGGCTAGTAAGAAGTAAAAATATTATTAATATTTATTATATATTATATATTTATTATTATATAAATTTTTATTATTATTTTTATTTCTTTTGTCTCATCCATCTAAAATTGGAATCATCACCCGCGTGTACGGATAGACTATCAACTCCACTAAGTTATTTAATTCAATTATCATCACCCCTATATAAAAATGGTTATAATAGTATATTTAATGAGTAAATATAATTATAAATTATTGATTATGATTATCTATATATGATAATATGACCATATTGTATGTACCAGAACCAGTGAACTGAAAAAATCATGGAAAACATATTTTTTCCACTCGAATTTCCATTTCATGGTAGAATTGATTATTAATTGATTTATGGAAATTATAAAAGAATATTAAAACGTTTTTTGTTAATGATATTATTTAGTGAATATATATATATAATAAACCCATATAGATTATACATGTTTTTGGAACACGTAAAAATTAAGAGGAGGCTTATGGTATGGGAAATATTTAACAATATAATTTTTTTGGATTGTTTTAGTTAAATTTACCTTTAGGGAATTTATTTTATATTTATCCATTAAAACCCATTTATTTTATTCTACTTTAATTATTTTAATTTTCTTATGTATTCCTTTCATTATCCTCACTTTGGTATATAAAAAACTCAGAAAATATTTTTCGGAAAAGATGACTACATTTCCTCATTGGTTAGAAATAATTTTCTTCAATGTAAATTTTTTTATTAAAATATATAGATAAATATTTTTTATTATATAATGATTTAATAAATTTATTTTAAAAAATATATTAATTACTATAATTTATTTTTTTAAAAAATATTGTTGTTGTTTTTATAATGATGTTCTTTTTATAAGATTTGTGGATGAATATTTTTTTAACATATAATGTGTGCATAGATTTTCTTACCAGAATTACCACTTTTGGATTTTAATAATAATTTAAATATTTCCTAGATTCATTTAAAAGAAATGTTTCCCTGATATTAAGTAAATTTTTTTACTTTCAAATAAGCAATTATAGAATTAAAAGGATGTCTTCCTCATGAAACATTCCATTGATATTTTAAATTTATTTTCATCTTTGAAAACATCCATTAATGTTACTGATGTTTCATTAGTTACCTGATCTTATTATAAAATCATTATTATTTATCTAGATTGTTAATAATTTTGATCTTAAAGGAATTTCTTTCTTTCTTATGGGTTAATCTATGATAGAATTATTAATGTTTTCTTTCCCTTATAGAATAAATAAGAAAGGATTATGCTTATGTGATAGTTGGGTCTGTTGTAAAGCATCGGTAAATTAGGTAATGTTATTTAGTTATCTCATGAGATGATGATGATGATATATATGATGATGATGATGATTAGCATAAACATGATATTGAAAATCTAGGTACAAATTTGGATTCATGAGTACGATATATCCATGTTATACTCGAATTTGTTTTCAAGGAAATGAATTCAAATTTCTATGATCACATTTTGATGTGTGAGTATGATTTTTTGATCTATTCTCAGAAGATGATATATGGACATTATTGTGAATAACTATTTCCACAAGTTTATTATTTCTGATGCTTATGATGCCATATACCTGGGTTATGACTCTTGAATGATGATTACAGCTTACACACCCTTATTAAGCATGATTCTAGATATGAATTAAATTTGGATTTTAAAAACCAAAATTATCTGGTTATGAATCATTTATGTTAAAAACATGAACACTATTATATTATCATAGCCTTGTTATCATCTTATTCTCTATGATTATTGATATCTACCATGTTGACCCTTTATGATCATCTAAGATCACCCTTTATTATGTTTTCATTATCCATGTTTTGATTAAATAATCATTGTATGATATTTGTAGTTAGATTATAATATGAATATCTATATGGAATATATTGAATATATTTAAATTAATAAATTGTTTAGGTATTTATTCTATAAAATTGAAAACACTATAGTCTGAGAACATGTATTATACATAAATTTATTGAATATTAATCTAAAATTATTTAATGTATGGGCATTCTATTAATGGGGTCTCCTCATGATGAGCTCCTTCTTATGTGAGCATCCAGAGAAGATCCTCATGTTTTTATGTGGCAGTTCTAGTTTCAATATTCTCATTCAGACCGATGGGGTTTGATAAATAATTATGTAGAGTAGCATTATGGCGTTTACCACTACAAAATGTGGTGTATTTATTATAGATTTATATGTATGTGTTTCCCATTATTTTTTTGGTTATGGGGTTTTCTTCACCTAGATATGATGATTAGGGAGGTGTTTTCCCATATGGTATGTGATTTTTGTGTGGAACCATTATTCCATAGAAGGATTTTACTTTAACAACATCCCTAAATAATACCGATGGGATCATATTTGGTTAATAGTGGTAAGTGATGTTTTAAAATATTCCTTGGTAGGTGTCACCCCATGAATTGAGTTAGGGGACTTTATATATTACCCCTTTTCTACATGATTACCCTCTACCCTATCCCCTTTTATTTCATTCAGGGAATCCTACTAGGTATTCGGACAATCATCGATGCACTAGATTTTCTCCAACACGTTATTTTTCTATGATGATAGCACACATATTGATGTTAAAATGAATAAGAGTAGAGATAATGGATTTGAATCATAATAATTATTATTTTTGATTCATATACACTAGTGATCTTCTAGTAATAGTGTGATATAGTGATTCCATTCTTCCCAGACTATTGTAGTAAGGTGGAATTACATGATTTGAGGTGTTGTTTTTCCATTTTATACTGTCTTTAATATTGTATTTCATAGGTTTGTTTACAATATGTATTCATTCATATTAATCCATTTTATATATATTTCCTATACTTAATTATTGTGTATGTTTTGGGGTATAATTTTTTGTACATATTTACCACGTCACATAGGCTAAGGTAACCATTATTATTAACACCACGTTAGTATAGGTCACCATCACCCAACATATTTGAGGTGTTCTTAGGGTGGAAGACTCATCCCCTCACCTACCTTGTAGGGGATCAAGTGGTTAGGGTCATTCCATATCATATGGATCAATAATGGTGTTTGTATTGTCCTCCAATATGATTGAAATTTTGAATTGTGGCATTTCATTTACAGTGGAGGTTCAAAAAGTTTCACTTACATCCACTATAATCCTATATAACTGTGAGGCTTAAGAATCCATTTTAATTTATCATTGACATGTTTTAAGAGATGAATACATTAGTGGGTGATTTCCCTTGATTCAAGATTTCTATCATCATCCTTGTAAGAACTAAGACATTAGTTTTTTATTCTAAAATAGTGTTAACATCAATGATGTATGGTATAATCATAATAAGGAAGAAGAATATGGTTGTATAATTGCATCTGAGGGGTGCAGTTTTCTGGTGAGGTAACCAAATACGTTTAAAATGATTTTTGGTTTATTTAAATCAATGTAACATTAAATTTATCATAGATTACCTTTTGGTTAGAGTGATGGTATTTTTGTATTATTTCTATAATAATTATAATCAACTTCCCTATAGATTTTTGGGATTACAAACTGCTTATATGACCTCATCCTTGGTTTATAGGATAAATTTGTAGGGTAAATGGGTCAATATAAATATCTTGAGAAATTATGGTTATGTAGTGGTGGAAATTTGTAGGATTAATGGGTTCCCTCCTTAGAAAAACAGGTAAATCCACCTAGACGTGTGTAACATTCTCTTCTACCTTCTTAATTAAAGATGAAACATATTTTTAAATTTAAAATATTTCATCCTAGTGTTGTTATATTTGTTGATGGGTAACTCATTCACCTATAGTTCTTGTAATCTTGGTGCTAGTACCTTTGGATTCAATCATTTCATGATATTACATGGACACAATCCATGTTGGCATCATAAAAAATGAGATTTACTCCTTTAAAGACATATTTATTATCATTTATATAATACATTATGTTAGTGAGAACTTATAGCAGAAACAATAATTATCTATACATATAGGATCACTATGATATGGACTTTTTATGAATCATGGTTCATAAATTCTTTTTTCTTAATAATATAGAATAGTGTGTACCCTAGGGTCAATATCGTGCAGATTCAATTCACAAAAATTGAGTTCCTATTATAACTATTTAATTATGATAATGTACAATAATTTAAACCCAAACCCAAGAATAGAGGCGATTTGTATAATATAGGCATATAAATAAAAATATATATCCATGATGGATAGGATGAACTAAGAGTAGATTTATGTATAATTAATTGTATTGTTATCATGAGTATATAGTAATTCATCCATTTTTGTATAATATATTATTATTATTTTGTTAAATGTTGAGATTAGGAAATATCACTAAAACCCCAATAATTCATATTGTGATTATTCTACATTAAGACATCTATATGTAGGAAATTTTCTCATAAACTCTATCAAGAAAACCAATTTTCCATATTTCAAAACCATAATACTACTCCACTATGTGTAATATAGAAATGGGGAATGATAGTATAAAACATAAACTATAAATTAAATCAATTTTGGTTAATTTAGCTATAAAAATAACAAAAGTTGTTTTAACTGCTACTAAAATTGTATAATAATATAATAGTATACTTGATGTGTATCAAACTCAAGAAAAACTAATCGTTCCCTCGAACAAGAGTAAGGTTAGTTCTTTATTTTTATAGATATGAGGATCCCATTGAGTAAAAAAAGAAAAATAGAGATGATAAAATGGATAGATATAATAATAATATTTTTATTTAAAAGAGAAAAAAACATATCACTATACCAAGCTACTAAAAATTTCTAACCCCTTCAAAGGATATTGATGTGAAAATTTATAAGCAAGAGGGGTAGGAAAGTTCCATTAAAATTATTCCCTCCAAATGCCTTTCCATGTGTGATCTCATTAATTAATTAATCTAATAATATAGTATTTATGAATTTTTCACCTTCCCTTCATAAATATTCCCAAAAAATATATGTTTAATTGGACACATTTCTAAAATGTTAGAACTAGATTAATATAGTAGGATTTTAAAAACCATGAATTATCATTTAATATTTTTTATGGATTAATTGAAATGAAAATGGTATAACCTCAAGAATCCATAGTTTCTAAATTATGAAATAGACTTATTTTATATATTCATAAAAAATATGAGCTCCATTTGATTGAAAATTTGGGAGATATGATCCCTAGATTTAAAATAATTAGAATTGGGCATAAATTACAAGGCCCAATAACAAGGATTTATTTGGACATCATATTAATAGATTCAAAAATTATCCTTGCTGAATGAAATAAAGTAAAATTAAAATGGAATATTAAAAAATAATTTCACATATTTTTTAATTTTAGAAAATATTATGTCTGAAATAAAAAATTTAATTAAAATAAAAAACTAAACCTTTCCACCATAAAATCCGAATTATTCATAAAATATAAAAATGAGATAATTACACCAAAAATAAGAAATTTGTGGGATTGAAACATTGAATTTAAAAATATAATGTGAGAAAATATTATCTTCATTAATCCCTTATATATTAATATTTCACTCCTAGATAATCATTTATACTAAAGTAAAAATGAACATCCCAATTTATAATTCGAAACACCTCTCAAATCCAAAATCTAAACAAAATACCTTTCTACCTATATGGATTAAAATGAATAACTATGACAACATATAATATTATATCATTCAATATCATGGAAATAATTAGGGGAATGTCATACGTAGATCCCAGGAAATGGGTTTCTCTCTTCACACAACCATTTAAAATTCATTTTTACTCATTCTAATGAACACACAAGATCTCTAGAGGATTTTAACCCTCCTATAATATCCAATTTATAGATAATTAAATGTGTTTATCATTATTTTTTTTCATGTGTTTTTTAAGGATGCGTGTTGGTATGTCTTAATTATAAATCATATTAGATAAAAAATGAGTAGAATAATGATTTGAAAAGAGTAAAATATATGAAAACAGTTTAATTCACGAAAGGTGTGATATTTACTTCCCATACAAAAAATCACCTCCAAAAACATTTTTTTTCATTAGAAATATAAACATCAGCATTTCAATAAACACAAAATTTATTCCCTTTTCCCCTCATTTATGATAATATTTTTTGGTTCATTTCATTTATATAATTTTAAACACGTCTATTTATATTTTTATGGAACATAGGAAGGGTTTTCATTTGAAATGTATTTTGAACTACCTTTCCAATTTTTTAAAAATATTTTATCCCACCCTAAATCTTTCTAGTATGATCTTCTCCCCAAAATAGAAACAAAACAAAACATTTAATTTTCAATTTATTTTCTAACTAGTTCATCCCCTCAACATAATATAGCCAAAATCACCTCCCACATTAGTTTTATAATAATCATTAATTTAATTTATAAAGAGGGTTTGAAATGGATAAATACCTTGTAACGTATCTCCATAACAACTTATTTCAAGCCAATAAGTAGAATTTAATGGTTCATATAAAATGTAAGAACAATATAGTAGTTACATATAAAATTAATCTTTCAAAATGGCACCACCATCATACATGACACACAGTATGAACTATAACCACTCTTAAAAAATTGAATGTTTTTTGATCAAAACCCATGAACCAAGTGTCTCAAGGAATTATAATTACTATGAAAAGGTCAAATAGTTTTAAAAAACTATTATTAAGAAAGTATAATAATTTAATATAGTAGTAGTTAACATGAGATTCAAAACCAATCAATCTTACTTTAGTAAAAATATTAGACATCAAGTAAGTAAATATATATTATTAATCATTTAAATAATTAAATATTAAAATAAGGTAGTGATCCAAAAATACCTTGTTTATTATAATTTGTTTATTTATTTGATTTATATTAATAATCTTAAAAACATTAAAAACATAAAATAGTAAATATATATATATATATATATATTAAATACATAAAAAAATAACCAACATGAAACATGAAAAAACAACCTTAAAATAGGATGAAATCCACCTCTCCTCTACACTTGTGATCAAAATACAACAAATTAAGGCTCAAATAAAATTAAAATAATATGGAATCATAACAAAATCAAATGGGAGACATAAACATAGATTATTTTTTATAATTATATACACGAGTTAAAATTATTAATGTTACAACACTAAACCAGATATACAGAAATAATAAAACAAAAAAAATATTTAGAAAATTAAAATTATATAAATTTAAAGGGAATAGGAATGAATAATAAGGATATTTTTTTTTATCCTTCATGTGTGTGCTAGTTTTTTACTTCCCCTTATTGAGGTGTTTTTAATGGATTATCCCTGATATAAAGGGGGTGTTGTTTTATGATGGAACGACTATATTATTTTCCATCTAATTTTTCCCACTCTCATAGGTTTTATATAATCCCATAGAAATATTAACATTTCATCCATTCATATATCAATTTAATAATACTTTCAAGGTTTGTATGATGAAATACTGCATCATATTCTTTTTTAACCACCTCTTAATCAGCCTCTTCATTTAATTATAGGGTCAAATAAATGTGAATGATTTAAAAAATTTATAAAAATTTAAATTTTGTTAAAACAAAAATATGAATAGAATTTAACCATATTGAATTGAAATAAAAATATTTACCATAATTTATGTTACATTTGAAATTGATTTTCAAGGAAAGGCCTCTAGGAAATGAGTCTCAATAGTGGAATCTTCATCTTCATCTTAGTCCTCCATAAAAAATCCATGTAATTTTTGAATATGAAAGATAAAATTTATGGGAGTTAATACTAAATTAATTGAAATAAAAATCAAAATAAATCCGTTTAATAAAATAATATCTTATTTAATTGGATAATCGTATAAGTCCCCTTATTTTTTAGTCCACTTGCAGTAAGGTTGTTGGAGTTCGAGAATGGTAGTTGATCTAATATATTTCCTAATCAAATTTTAACACTTTATTTGTGTGTTCTTCCAAATAAATATATTTCTAAAGAATTGATATTTTATCTTCGTTAAATGTGAAATAATTACTATGAATATTATAAATAATAGAAACGTTCTTTGAAATCATATTGATCTTGCACATGTGACCTGGTAGAAAATCCTTCACTAACAACCTATTCATAGAATGGATTATAAAGTTAAATTTATTTATCTTCAAGTAGGTCCCACATAGTTTCTTATGTTTCTTCAACTGTTTATATGGGTGAAACAAGATTCAATTATTTTACATCATTCTATTTTTATTATTTTTACATCAATGAATTGATTTCCACAACATAAATAGAAAGGATATCTATTTCGATGATTACTTCTTCAATAATTCTTAAAATATTCCCATGCTAATATTTAATAAATATTCCCTACTAGAAGATAATAATTTTTCATAAATCCATTAATACAAATAATCATTTAAAATATCCATCAAGACCTACGAAATAAATGATATGCAACTATGTTTCCTATTTTTATTTTTTGAATTTTTATTTTTATTTATATGAATAATAGTATGTGATATTTTTTGTTATACCTATTATTGAATCAATAGTAATAGAATAAATTTTTAATTAATTTATATATAATAAAATTTTATTTTTAAAATAATTTTTTATAGTGCGCACCCAAGGGTAGGTATTACATAGAGGCTAGTCATATAAACTACATTGTTATTATCAATATATTATTATTTAAGTGTAATTGAAAATGAAAAAAACCTAAAACACAAGGGATATAAAAAATATATACACATAATTAATTGTAGAGTTAATATAAAGAAGATATAACAATAAGATAACAAGGTATAAGAAAGTGGATAGTTTTTTCAAGAGTTTATTATGATACAATCATTGTTACATAAAACATTCTCAGTATTTTATTCTCTTTTGAGATCAAGAACTATAAATCTACAACATCTTTATCAAAATATGATTATATAACCCTAATACATCTACAATAAGGAAAGTATTAAATGAAATATTACTATTAAGGAACTTCACTACACATCACCACCTCAATATAGATCAACTGTATCAAATATTGAAATTATAAAGAGAAGAAAAGTTAACTTGAAGAAAAAATTAATGGTAATAAAATTAGGTTGACTAAATATCACAATAATTTCAACATGAAATACAAGTCTTCCAAAAATTTAATTAGAACCATAAATGCACAAGAAACACATAAAATGAAACCCACTCTCTCATGAAATTGCGAGGTTAGTTCCCCATTTTCGTGGAGATGAGAATCAAAGTGGGAGAAAATATATGATACAAAAATAAAGAAGAATAAGATAATGGGGGAAAACTATTATTTATATATATAATAGTAAAATAGAATAAAACCCCACCTACCAAGTTAATGTAAATAGATAATTCCTTGAAAATATATAAAAGTACAAATTTATAAGTTAAATGGGTAGACAGTATTCACTGACATTATTCCCTATGAATGCGCCTTCTTGTTTTAAATCATTAAAAGATTAATCTAAAAAATTGTTCTTCTAGGTTGTTATTCTAATATTCCTTATTTTGTATCCCAAAAAATATCAGGTTCATTCGAAACATGTAGATAAATACATAAAAATATTATTAATGTAATATTTTTCATAGAAGTCTATTTAAATTTCCATTTTCTATTTTCTCAACCACATAATTCAATTCAAATGAATGAATATTGAGTATTCATAATTACTTTTTCCCTCATACAGTTAATAATTTTCTTAATAGAAATTAAATCCCTATTAGACCATTCATTTGTTCAGTATTATCATTAATTTCAAATTCATTATAACATTGCACATATTCAAAGGGCCAACATGAATTCTTCATTTGGACCTCATATTGTTGGATTATGTATTTGGTATAATTGAAAAAAAGAAATCCCATGGAATATTTAATCTTACTAAAACATAATTCTACAATTTTAATTATTGTATAATTTTATTGAGTGAAATTAATTAGTGATTAAAACTAAAAAAAACCATATTCACAATAAAGTAAATATTAGTTTGAAAATATAAAAATGTTAAAATTCCCATTAAATTAAATAGTTTATGAGATCAAAACATTACATTATAAATTTAATTTTTTAAAATATGTTCTTCATCATGAAGTGTATGGTGGTTCTACTTTGTTTAGGCCCTAGTGGTTTGTGGAATACACCCATGTTTGTTAGGGGCTTTGACAGTTCATTTCCCTTTAGAAGTGATAATTATATTTATTTGATGAAAACATTGTAAAAAGCCTTCAATGAATTATTATATGTGATGGATCATTTTTTATATATCTTTTTTATAGTTAATGTATTTTATATTGGGTTTACCCATTTTATTTCTCCACACTCTACCTTTAATTTTCCAAATCAAGATGAGATCACTAGCATATTAGGGTTTGAGTAAAAAAACAAATATGGAAGGTGTATTAAAAATATCACAGAGATATGTTTTTTATAATTTTGGACACTCTTGAAAATTTAAGAAACATTTTTGAAATCCTTAAAAGTAACAACATTGATTAATTTAAATGATTTCATCTTTGGTGGAGAGATACCATATGATAGAATGTGTTTAATGATGCTCATACAATAATATTTATTTAAATAATCTAAGCATATGATGATAAGGTCTCGTAAAAACAATTTTTATTTCATGATAAAGTTTTTTTACTTGATAGTTTAAATGTGTAATTAATGCAAGTCTATAGTTTGATACCATCCATGAAATAAAATGGATATTGCATAGTTTAAATTTTTATACGATTGAATGAATGTTTAACTTGTAGTTTATATATATATATATATATATACATACATACATACATATATATATATATCAGTGAAATTTTAATTAATATGCAATATTTTGAAGTGTGAAAATAATTAATGGAAGTTCGGCTAATGTTTACTTAAATACAAGAAGATGTTGTGTTATACTACATATAAGGGGAATCCAGAAATAACATTGGTTAATATTGAGTTTAGTATTACATAATAAGGCTCAAATACTAATATATAATGAGGAGGGAGATACCACAATACTGTTATTGAACTTTCAAATGGATTCATATATATCCTTATTATGAGAATCAAACCCCATTTTTTTCAAGGTCACAATTTATATCTAAAATATAGGGTATGTAACTTCTCATTAATAAATTTTTATTAAAATTATAAAGTTGAGAAAGAGAGAACACAATTTAGTTTACATCTGTGAAATTATTCTGTAAAACTCATCTTTGAAAATGAATCATAAATTTTAAATTCATGTAACTAGATTTTTCATGTAGTTTATTATCTTAAAAAAATAAATATACATAATACAACTTATGGTCATATATAATGGATCATTTTTTATGTATTATAATCTCATAAAATTTAGATCATAATTTCTGGTAGTTTATGGTCAGATTACAAGGTCCAATAATATGAATCATATAAAAATATTCCATGAAAGCCCCAATGACCATACAATATATGTGGATGTGAGGCGTGTTGTTTCTTATTTACTCAAGAGTATCTTATTCTATTAAAATACACATAAAAAGATTGAATGTAAGAAACTTGTGTAGAATACACTAAACTGTCCCAAAATCGGTCTATAAAGATTGAATTAATCATATACAAACCAGAATATGATTCAGGTATATGTAATATGACAGGATCATATACAGAAGAATCGTAGAGGGTGTTATAGATCAAGAAGAAAGATGTGATTGGGTACCATATGGATGAGGAATGAACATAACATGAATGTTTCACACATACTATATACATAGTGTTTGGATATAATCAATGAAATAGTTTACTACTAGTTATATTTGAAATATACACAAGTGGTTCTTGATTTTTGTGGCTTTTTGATGAAGGCAGTAAAGGAAGATATTCCATTCGTAGATAGTATTTGACACAATACTATATGTAATATCTTATAAAATTGAGGATGGGTGTTCTTGTGTGTGGAAGAAGAAATTTTTCATTAATTATAGAAGGTTTTTTAGAAGGATACCATATAGAAAATAAATTCATTGAATAAAATTTTTCATGAAGCTAGTCTATTAAGGGATAATGAACCTGGAGGGAATGGTGAAGGTGCTATGACCTTGGTAAAGTTTCCCAGAGTTATATAGGGAAGAAAATATATACCATTTACCAATAATATTTTGAAATTCTAAAAAATGGGATTCTATTTCCACATTATTAATTTCATACAATAAATATGTGACCATTTATAAAGGTAATAATAAATAAAACCTAGGATGAAAATTCTATTTTAATCCCCCAACATTAAAAATTACATATTCTTGAGTTAATTCTTGAATTCGACATTGAGGATTTTTTCATTTTTAGAATTATATAAAATTAGGCCATAAATATTACATTACATCCAAAATATTAAAAAGTATACTCTTCTTCTCTGACAATTTTTTTTTCAAAATAATAAAACTCATTTAATAAAATGAGAATTATTTTATTGATTTAAATATTCATGAATTATTCATTATTTTACCCTTCCTTATACCCTGTGAACATCATTTCAAAAAATTTGGATGAGCATAAAAATCTCTGCAAGGGTCATAAAATAATGAATGAAAACATTAGTCCATCAATACAGACAATCAATGAAATCATACATTTTACTCAGAAAAAATAATCTCATTAACATACCTTACGAATTCATGAGATTTATGAATAACTCGTAGAAATAAAAAATTATAAAGGTAAATTGTTCATCCATAACATACTAACATTATAGCTTTCACAACTACATTGGGAGTTACGTTTGAAATACCCATTACTGCATATTCCCTAAATATCATAGGGGAAAAATTAAAATTTACCTCATTCACATTACCCAATGTATTGGAGAGCATTCTTGGGCTCACCCATCCTAGGATTATCACAAAACCACCCATATACGCAAATAATTTCCATGAACTTTAACATAATAATAACACATTAAGAAAAAAATAAAATTTCCACATTGAAATAACATGATATCAGTTCATGATATTGACATAATCAGTCCATTATCAAAACCATTTTCAATAAAAAAATACATAAATGGTTATATGGTATTTATTTTTATTTAAAAACACTACATCTTGTAGAGGAATCAAAATATCAAATAATGATCACGGTGGCGGAAAGGTCATTATCACCTTGTACGTTAAAAAGAAACATTCCCTTTTTAATTTATTAAAACTCTACGTAGAAAAAATATTCCATTTTAGTAAAATTAAAATTAAAATGGGATTATACACTGTATAAAATAAATTCAGGTATAAAAAAATGTTCCTCAATTAAAGAAGATGGGGAAGAAGTCCCTTACCTTATGTCTGACTCATCATGTATGTTCCTTGTTATTCCTAAATAACAAACATAAGTTAATTTTTAATTTCATCAAAACCATTTTCAATTATATTATTCCTTTTATAAAACTTATTACAACGTTATAAACTTTATATAATTATTTAAGTTAATATCAGTCATTTTATCGATATTTGGTACATGAGATAAAAGTGAACATGATATAATTACAAATTTTCAATGTGGTCATAATTCCATTATCTCTAGAATGATATTCATGATTTAAATATCATATATATATATATATCCTGTATTTATAATAGTACATAACAATTTGAGATAATAAAAGAAATACACCCTTCATTGAGACGGTAATCTATACGTACACATGAACACCACTTTCATTTATTTTTTCATATTTAAAAGAATGAAAACTAAATGATATGTTGGTATATTATAATTCGAGAATAATGTCAAATATATGTTCATTAAAGTAATCTTTTATATGTTCCATGTATGGCATGAATGAGTCATATAACTTTGAGGGGGCTGTAGTCCGTACTTCCTCAAATGAAATTATCGTATTTACCCATCATGGAAACTATAGAAGTATGATATAATTGAAAAATATAGAATAATAAAAAAATATAAATATAATATAAATCATATATAAAAATAATACATTATTAATGGCCTCCATTATATGTGGTTTGGGAATATCGAACAATCATTGTTTCGTGAGGTAGTAGTTTTCCGTACATAGATACAATATGTTGGTATCCATTTGATGGAGGTTTGTATAAGTGTAGATTAAATACTTCTCCTAAAAACATCCAATTATATTAAAGACACTGTTAATGTTATTTAATAATGAAATAATGTGATTTTAGGGGGTTTGAGAAGGAATATAAATGAATGAAGCATGGGAAAAGACATTATCTCAAATCGGGTAACTCCTTTGGATTTAAGCCAAAAGGCTTTCTTGAATTTCCTTCTGAACTAGGTGAGGCTTCTACGAGGAAGATATAGATGTTTGGAGCTTATTTTTGTAGGGTTTTGAATATCCACATAGATTGAGAGGGGTGAGTAAGGGGTTAGATGTGATCCCTTTTTATTAGTGGGAGGAGGGTTACTTTACGAAGGCATTGAAATATTATTTTATTATAAAATTATTTTCAGATTAAAAAGGTCCAAAACACATTTAATTTGAAGATAATTTTATTATTATTCGAATTAATCTCATAAAATAGGTTAATATATGTTTCTTTCCAAATTTATCCTTATCTTTTAGCTTTAACCCATAGCTGGCTAATTCAACTCTTACCATGTCTTCTTATATGTTCATACTATATGGTTAATATATTAATCATATAATGAAAATAGAACATAAAGTGGTTAATTAATGATATTATCAACATTATTTAAGTCATTTTGCAGAATAATATATATTCAGGACTATTATATCAATCAATAAAATATTATTTGTTTTTAAAAACTCATTTTTGTCAATTTATATACTATTCATATTAGGACTTTTACAAAATCCATAACAACATTATTCTTTTGAAAAACCTATATTAATTAAAATATAACAAGTCATACATATCCCTATAATTCTTGGATGGTATAAAAAGTTTTAAAATAAATTTATTTTAATATTTTTAATCTCATTTATTTAAATCATTCATTTATAAGGTAACCATTACATTATCATTGTGTCATAAATATATTTATTTATATGATATCTAAAAATTATAAATAAAATACCACGATGTAGATAAATTTTCTAAAATTATAATGACTATTTATTGACAAAGATATCTCTTATATAACGCAATATAAAAACTATTTTAGTAAAAGATACATGTTTATGGTATATTTTCCTTAACTTTAAATTAATGTAATTAAATGTCATTTTCACGCAAAAGTGGCTCCATGGGGTGATAAAATTGACTCAAGGATGCCCATGGTCGGAAATATATCATAAAATATTATTTTCACATGTTTTAGGGTAGTGTAAAATTATTATAATATTAACTTTTTACCCTTATTTACCAAATTTACTGTTTAAGCATGGTAAATAAAATAATTACTGAAGTTACTATTTATAATGCCTAAAAATAAAAGGTACCATTTTACACAATTTGGAAATACTAGTTCCAAATATGAAATCCATTTCTCCAAACTCAAAACAAAGTAGTTGTTGAAAATAATTTAAAATTATTTCACTGTTGTAAAAAACAAAAATCGTGTTTTTAAGAAGTAAAAACAACCAAAAGATTGACATGTGTTATTGTACAATTTCTAACTAAAATTACATAAAATGAAACATTTTGAATTAAATGATAAAAATATAATCCAATTACACTTTAAAACCTATTAAATGGACAAAATATCTGTATAAATAAATTAGATGGAAAGACAGTTTTCACATAAAATGTAGTATTTTTAACTATTCATTAAAAATTGAACATTATCAGAAAAATACCAAATTTTTTCCAAATGTACATTTTTATGTCCCTATTATAAATAATAAGTTTATTTTTTCAAATAATGAAAATGAAAGTGATAAAAACTAGATTTCAAAATGGATAGCCATCAAAATGAGGTAAATGACCTTTTATAAATATTTGAGTATGTCATTCTTAAAATTGGATTCAGTCTCATTTAAGCATCAAAATTTTATTGGATAAATGAAAAAATATCTAAAAATAACGTTTAATTATAATATGGTTTGTTCTAATCATTCCTTCATATACAATGGTTAAGAGTTAACTAACATTTTAAATAATAATATTATTTTACTATTACTTTTTTCAGTATGACTCAACCTAGTGTGCAACATAAAATTTTAGAGAAACCCATTGTTTCAAGTAGGGTACTCCATGAAAAATTTCATACCCTTTAACGTAAAATTAATGTTCAATTCACTTAATATTAATAAATATGAAAAAATAATATTATTTATTTACCTTGGATGTTACATCCTTCCCCGTTTTAGAAATTTCATCCTCACAATATTATTCAATTATCAAATAAGTGGGGGGTATTTATACCTCATATAAATCTCATATTACCATGTTTCCTCTTTAACCATATGGTTTTTGCAAAAATAGTTTACATAATGAATTTCCTTATTCTGAAACACTTGTTCTCTTTGGTTAAAAAACTAGACTGGTTGTTCCTCATAAGAAAGATCCTATTCCAACTGAACTACCTCTAGACTCAAAACATGATATGGATCTGGTATTTACATTCTAAATATTGAAACCAGAAAAAAAATTGTACCTGGGATAAAATTTTAGTTAAATCCACTCTATAGGAATGATTTCTAAATTTCTCTAAAATTTCATAGGGTCTAATGAACCTCAGACACAACTTTCCTTTCTTACCGAAATGCATCACACTTTTACTTAGAGAATCTTACAGAAAGACATGATCACCTACCTTGAATGAAAGATCCTTCCTCTAGTTATCCACATAAAATTTCCACTTTCACTATTTTATACTCATGTTATTCAGAATCAACTGAACTTCTTCTGCCATCTCTTCTACAAATTTTTCTCTCATCAACTTTATTTCAAATACTTTATTCGAAAAAATCTAGAGTTCAAGAAATCTTTTCAGATAATTACTCAAATGGCGACATCTGTATAGTAGAATGAATACTATTATTATAATAAAAATCAATCAATGAATGATTTTGGTCATGACTTTACAGGCAATCTATTGAAATAGAACGTAACATGTCTTCTAAGGTCTGAATTGATCATTCTGACTGCCCATCTAATTGAGGATGAAATGATGTACTAAAATTTAACTCAGTACCCAATGACTACTGAAGACATTTAAAAAATTTAGATGTAAACCATGGATCATGATAAGATACATTAGAGAGGGTAAATACATGTAACCTGACTATCTCTTTAATATTGAACCAAGAAATTTGATCTAGAGACAGAGTATCTCAAGTGGGGAGAAAATGATTAGACTGTGTCAATCGATCAAAAATAACCCAAATAACATTATTACCTCGATAATTGTTTGGTAATCCCACTATAAAATCCATGGATTCATTTTCTTATTACCACTATGGCATTGGTATATGTTGAAGCATCCATTTTGGTAAATTCTATTCTACATTAACCCATTAACATGTTAAACACTTCCTAGTAAAGTCAACAATATATATTTTCATTCCATCCCACTATTAATACTCCCGAAAATCTCAGTATATTTTTTTTATTCCAGGATGAACTGAGAACGAAGAACTATGATCCTCAAATAACAACTCTTTCTTTATTTGGGAATCTCAAGGCACACATAACCTCTTTCCAAACCTCAAAAAATAGTATTTATCAATGCTAAATTCAGATAACTTATCTTTATGTTCCAATTATGACTTATTCTATAACTCATTGTATTAAATCTATTCTATGATTATTCTATCTCCTAGTGATGATTTCACTGCCACCAGAATCAAAATAGAGGAATTCCATTCACAACCCACTTCCAATCCAAAATTTATAAAATCAAAAATAAAATGATCTCGTTCCCAACATAGCATGGTCAAGGTAGCACTACTATTTCGGCTCAATGCATCGACCACTTTATTTTCCTTTTTTGGAAGGTAATTGATAGTGAAATTATAATCCTTGATTAATTATAGCTGGCTCCTCTGTCTCATGTTTAATTTCTTCTGAGTGAATATATACATAAAAATATTATTATTAATATATATTTCACACTTTACACCACACAAATGATGCCCCAAAATTATTAATGAAAAAACAAAAGCAGCTAATTCTAAATCATGTGTAGGGTAATTTAACTCATGAGGTTTAAAATGATGAGAACCATATATAATTGCCTGATCATTCTGCATTAGGACACAACCATGTCCTTTAAACAAATCATCATTATAGATAAAAACTTCACCATTTCTGTAAGGTAAATCCCATACTGTAGAAATCACCAATATTATTTTCAATTCCTGAAAACAATCATCACATTTTTTTTCTAGATAAATTTAACACCTTTTCAAGTTAACTCAGTCATTTGTCTAGATAACCATGAATTATTTTCAACAAACCTCCAATAATAACCTTCAAGACCAAGAAAACCAAAGAATCTCGGTTATATTTGTGGTTCTCTACCATTCATCAACAACTATTATTTTATCAAGATCACCAGTTATGCAATCTTTAGAAACAATGTGACCAAGGAATTAGATTTTTTATAACCAAAATCCACACATTCTGAATTTCACATAGAGTTTATTTTTTTTCAAGGTTTGTAAAAAAACCCTTAAATGACATTCATTCTCCTGTTTACATTTAGAATAGTTCAAAATATAATCAATAAAAACAACCAAAAACTTATCCAAGAACTCATAGAATATTTTATTCATAAGATCCATTAATACAACAGGTGAATTGGTTAATCCAAAAGGCTTAAATACAAATTCATAATGGCCATGTCTAGTATGAAATGTTGTCATCAAAATTTCTCCTTCCTTTATATTTAACTAATGGTACCCCAACCTCAAGTCAATCTTCAAAAAATACAAATCACCCTTGATCTGATCAATCAATAATCGATATGAGGTATAAGATACTTGTTTTTAGCAGTGATATTATTCCCAGCTATATAATCAATGAAAAGCCACATTAAACATTCTTTTTTAAACAAATAAGACAAGATCACCCCTGGTGGTGTGCTAGGTCAAATGAATCCTTTTTATAATAACTCTTTAAATTTTATCATTAACTCTAAAAGTTAAATTTAATCCATTCGATAAAGGGTTTTGAAATTGTCTTAGAAATATGAACTAATCAACTGTCAATTCAACTTCCAGGTCATGTAATATACTAGGGAACTAATCAACAAAAACATCAAGATACTCATTACCCACTATCAGATCATTGATACGAATAGTTCCACAGTTTTCAACAATATGTTCATGGTAACATTCATTTCCATCTTTTACTGGTTTCTAAATTTCCTAATATGTTATCAAAATTAAGGGTTCATTCTTATACATAGACTGAAATTATTTCTAGAAAGAATATTCTTTGTCTCTGTATTCAATCATATCATGATAAACGGAAATATAATCCATCCCCAAAATAAAATCAAACTATATAAGAGGAGAAACAATAAGGTTTTCAGGTAGATTCTTTATGCACATAGGTACAATAAGTTTCTTATATTTTTTTGACTCAACATTTTCTACAGGTGTTTTTACCACATGTTAGATATTCATATCGTGATATGTAATTACCAATTTACTAGAAATTTTCCCCGAAGTTAAAGAATGCATAGACCCTAAATCAAAAAACACATTGGTATAATTTGAATAAACAAACAATGTAATTGATACTAATTCATTTGACAACCCAAAATCCACTAAATTAGTTACAAAGGACATCACCACCCCTTTTTTCTTGTAGTCTGGCCACTTTCCCTCAGTTGAGTTCTTCGTTGGACACTGATTTTCATAATTAACCATTTCATTGCACTAAAAACATGTTATTGATTGTAAATTAGATTTTTTCTTACCATTAGACTAATATTTTTCAGTGCAATTACGATCCTAATATCCTATTTTACTACATATGTGGAACTTAACATAGTTCTAAAGGCATTCCCCGGTGTTCTTTTTACCACAATTTTCACAAAATATAAACATATGTTCTTACCATAATTTTTTTTGAAGAGTTCTTCCCATTCGTTTGAATCCTTGGCCTCTTATAATACGATTTTTCAAAGAACAATGAATCATTGTCCAACTACATTTCCACCTTCTCCTAACATCGAACATGTTTGTTATAAATTTTGAACTCCCAAGATGCTAAAGCACATTGAAACATTGGATTTAATCCTGAGTAAAAATGATATATTTTACTATCAAGATCTCATATGAAATTTGGATCATACCATGATAGTAATGTGAATTTTTCTTCATAAACAGCCACTGAGTCATCCTCTATCCTGAATTCTAAGAATGGTTTTTCTATCCTTAGTCAATCCTCCTTAGGAAAATATTTCTCCAGAAACATACCTTTGAATTCATCCCAATCAAGAGCATAAATATCCTCACTATCCATGATATTTTCAACCATCATCCACCACTGATCAGAATCAACTTAAATATTTTAAATAACAAGACTAAACTTTTGATATTCTGGATACCCTATGACATTGAAAATATTTTCTAGTGATTTAATCCACTCTTCAGCTAGAACATGGTCAGACGATCCTCTGAATAATAGAGGATTTTTCCTCATGAAATGCTCCACTATTAAAATGTTCCTCTGTAGATTATCTGGATGATCTCATGCAAGATTACCACCACCATTTATTTCTTGAGTCAAATATTCCATCACTACAAAAAAATCTTCATTTTTTATTCCGTCCATCTCAGGTTTCTCATTGAGAAGTTTGTATTCCTATTGATGTCGTCCCATTACAATTTCCACGTTTCCTCTCCAAAAAACCATTATAATCACCGAAATATCTTAGGAGAATCAATATAGTAATCTTCAAATGTTGTATCATTTCAATATTACCATAAATTAAAAATAATTTATGGACAGTAATTAACAAAATCTAAACTCCTAGAGTTGTCTAATCCAACCATTGATACCAACTATAATTCCCCAACATTTAAAATTACATAATATTGAGTTAGATCAAGATATTTTTCTTTAAGGATCTTTTTGGGTTTAGTGTTTTAGAGAATTAGGCAGTAATAGTTTCATTATATCTCAAATATTCCAAAGTAGACACTTTTACTCTAAATGTTTTTCACTAAAATAAATCTCCTTAAATAAAACAAGAGTTCTTTTCTTGATATAAATATTCTAGAATTCTTTCTTCTTCTTACCCATCATTATAACCTATGAAATAACATTTCAAAAACATTGGATGATCATAAAAATATTAGCAAGGGTCATAAAATAATGAAAAAAAACAATAGTCCATCAATACATACAATCAATGAAATCATACAATTCACTCCAAAAACATAAGCTATTTTACATATCTCATGAAATCCTATGGTTTATGAATAACACATAGAAATCATAAATCATAAAGGTAACTTGTCACATCTGTAACATACAAACATTGTAGCTTTCATAGATATGTAGGGAGTTACATTTAGAATAACCATAACAATATATTCCCTAAATATATTAGGAGAGACATTAACTTTTTCTTCTATTATGTAGCACAATGCATTAGAGAGAAATATTAGGATCACTCGACCTATGTTTATCGCAGAACCACCCATATATATAAACAATGGACAAAAACCAAATTATAATCATATCACATAAAGTAAATATAACATTTCCACATTGAAATCACAGGATATTAGTTTAAGATAATGAAATAATCATATCACATAAATTAAATAAAACATTTCCACATTGAAATCACAGGATATCAGTTCAAGATAATGAAATAATCAATCCATTATCATTATAATTTTCAATACCAAAATTTATAAAAAATGTATATGGTATTTATTTTCCTTTTAAAAACACTACATCTTGTAGAGGAAGCCAAATATCAAATATTGTTTGGGATGGTAAAAATGTTGTTGTCACCATGTACGTTAAAAATAAATATTCCATTTTTCATTTAGTAAAACACTACATAGAAAAATGATTCCATTTGAACGAAATTATAAGTCAATGGGTTTTATAAACCTTATAAAATAAATATATGTATAAATCCAAATATGCCTCAATGAAAGGAGATTGAGACGATGTCCATTACCTTGCATATGACTCGTCATATATGTTCCTTTTTCTTCCTTAATAATAAACATAAGTTAATTTATACTATAATCAGAAAATTTTTCATGTTTAATATTCTTTTTATATCACTTATTACCATTTTTAGACAATAAACAATTATTTAACATAATCTCTGTCATTGGGTCGATATTCAGTACTTGAGTCAAAAATGATCCTGTTATAATTACATATTTTCCATCTGGCCAGAATTACATTATCTCAATAATGATATTAAAGATTTAAATATTATTTATATCTTGTATATATAATAGTACATAACATTTGGAGATAATAAGTTAAATGAACTATTCATGGAGACGATAAGTCGTACGTATGCTTGAACGCTAACTTCATATCTTTTTGATATTTAAAGGAATGAAAACTAAATATTAAATAGTTTTATTATAATTAAAGTGTAATATCATATATAAGTTTATCAAATCAAATAATTATACATTCCATGTACTTCATGAAAGATTATATCACTTTTAGGGGGGGGGGGGTAGTCTAGACTTCCTCCAATTAAATTATCGCGTATTACCATTGTGGAAACCATAAAGGTGTTCTATAATATAAAAATACACAAACATTGAGACAATATAAATATAATATATATCATATATACATATAGCTTCATATCGATGTCCACCATGAGAGTATGTAGGGGAAAATCGAACAATCATCGTTTTGTGAGGAAGTAGATCGTCGTACAAAGAAATAGTGTGTTCATATCCATTAAATGTAGGGGTGTGTAAGTGTAGTTAAAATAATTATCATAAAAAATTCATATTATATTTATGATACTGGTGTTGTTATAAAATAATGGAATAAAGATATTTTAGTAGTTTGGAAAAGACAAATAAATAAAAGAAGCTTGAGAAAAGAAATTACCTCAAATCGGGTAAATCCTTTTGATTTAATGAAAAAGGATTTATTGAATTGCCTTATCCCCAAGGTGAGGCTTCTAATAAGTATATAAGTATTATTGGAGATTATTTGGGTAGATATTGGGTGAGAAATGGGGCTTGAGAGGAGTGATTAAGGGGTTGGATATGATGCCCGTTTATAAGGGGGGATGGGTACTTTATGAAGGCCTTGAAATACTATTTTATTATAAAATTAAATTCTATTTCAAAATGTCTAAAACTCATTTAATTCAAGTATATATTTATTATTGTTCTAAATCCTCTTATATAAAAGGTTATAGAGATGTTTTGGTCCCAAATAAGTTCTTCTCTTTTAGCTTTAACCCACTGTAAACTAATTTAACTCTTACCATATATTCTTGTATATTCATACTATATGGTTAATATAATTACCATAAAATGCCAATCAAATATCTAGTGGTTAATTAATGATATTTTAAAAATTATTTAAGTCATTTTTTCTAATCATATAATTTTAGGACTATTATATCATTTAATAAAATATTATTGTTTTAAAAAAAACATTCTGGTCAATTTATATACTATTCATATCATGACTTTTAAGAAATCCATAACAACATGATTATTTCAAAAAACCTTCTTTAATTAATTTATAACAAGTAATTATTATCCCTAAAATTCATGTATGATATAAAAAGTATCAAAATATACTTATTTTAATTTTTATAATCTCATTTATTTTAATCATTCATTAATAAGTTAATCACTACATTATCATTATGTCATTAATATATTTATTTATATGATGTCTAAAAATTATGAATAAAATACCATGATTAAGGAAAAAAAATTATATTTATAATTAATATTTATATACGAAGAGATGACATACAAAACCCCACATAAAAATTGTTTTATCAAAAGATACAATTTTAGGTTATATTTTTCTTTAACCTTAAATTAAAAGTAATTAAATGTCATTTTCACACATAAGTGGCCCAATGGAGTCCTAAAATCGACCCAAGGATGCCCATGGTCGATCATGTATTATATAATATGAATTTGATATGTTTTAAAGTAGTTCAAATTATTATATTATTATTTTTTTATCCATATTTACAAAATTTTCCCTTTAACCATGGTAGTTAAAATAATTAATGAATCTACTATTCATAATGTCTACAAATAATTGGTAAATATTTTCACAATTTGGACCTCCTGATTCCAAATATGGAATCCATTACTCCAAATTCAAAGCACAGAAGTTGCAAAAATTAATCTATAATTAATTCTTCTGGTCAAAACCAAAAAGTGTTTTTAAAAAAAAACTACCAAAAGATTGAAATGTGTTTATGTCTAATTTCAATGTGAAATTACATAAAAGAACCATAATTGGATTAAATTATAAAAAATTTAATCCAATTACACTTTAGAACTAATTATATCGACAATCTCAATTTATAAATAAATTAGATGAAAAGACGGTTTTGGTTTAAAATACAGTATATTTCACTATTCATTAAAAAAATCAACTTTATGAAAAAAACATAAAATTACCCAATGAAAATTTTTATGTCCTTAATCTAATGAATATTTTTATTTTATCATGTGGATATTATAAGTGACAAAAACTAGATTTAAAAACGATTCACCATCAAAAAACAGTTAAAAACCCTTCTAAAAACATTGGAGCATTTAATGCTTAAAATTGGATTCATTCTCATTTTAAGACTCTAAATTTTATTGGATAAATGTAAAAACTTTTTAAAAACACGTTTAATCATAATATTTTTAGTTCTATTAATACCCTCAAATACAATGTCTATGAATTTACTAAAATTAAATATAATAATATTATTTTACTATTATTTTTTATGTATGTCTCAGCCTTGTGGGAAACATATGATTTCGGAGAGACCCATTGTTGCGTGTTGGGTACAACATATAACATAGAATCACCTTTAAAGTAAAATAAATATTCAATTTAAAAATATTAAAAAACATGAAAAAGTAAAATTCATTATTTACTGGGGATGTTACATCTTTACTCCCATTTCTATTTCCCTTGTTTTATTGATTCAAAAAATCACCAATAATATTTTATCTACCCAGTTAGGTCATTGAAAAATAATAATGCTCTATGATTGAGGTGTAATATTCCACTTATTATTTTGGAATCCAATAATTGGATAATTAAATGCTATGTATATAGTAAATTTCATATTTCTACCTATACACGTGCTTTTGTATGCTGAGACTTGAGCTTAGAAGGCACTGAGCTCTAATATTTTTATGAAATGTTACTTTTTATTGGTATGTCATTCATCATGAATCCAATATTTTTTGGCCTTTTTCTTAGGATTCGTTAATTTTTTTAAACACAACTGTATTGCCTACACCGAACCGAATATTTGTTTGGGGATATATCATTTTTAATATATAATAATATATAATTATCTCTAATTAGAGATGTAACTTCCCAAAGAATATATTATTTTATTCTGATAATATATTTAAAGGTTATATTATTTAGACACAAAAATTTGTAACTCATGAAGATCAACCGGTGTTAATTTTTATTTAATAGAGATATATTTTAAGGATGCATTTTTATAGAAAATCAATTGAAATAATTCTCATTTTTTATAAATAATATTTTATGTCTCTATTTTTATATTTTTTTAAAAAAATAAAAAAGTACTCAATATTTTGATTTCCTTTTGTATTGTATAATACAAGGTATTGAATTTGGGTTTTCTTATGTTCAATTTAACATAAGTGTGTCACTTGAGTTTTCATTTTCATTGTCAGACATAAAAGTCTTATAACAAAATAACATTTTAATATTAAACCCAAGTGGTTATTAGTATCTTTTTATCCACTTGTAAATTTCCTTAAAACATTGACGTATATATTTTAAATTTTTAATCATTTGGGAGTTCGTTGAACTTAATAAAAATGGTACCTTATATTAGCATGAACTACCATAATTTAAAAAAACTATTAAATTAGTTTATAAAAATGCCTTTATAATTTTTTTATAATTATTATAAGTGTTAGATGAATTATTTAATGATATGTGACATAAACTACAAGGGTGATACATATATTTTGAAATTTAGATGAAAATGTAGAATCTTTTTAATTATATGGATATTAATAATATTGGCATTTAATTATAATTAAATGAATATACATTTATTCTTTAATTTTATATCATCTTAACTAAATTATAAATATTTTCAAAATGAGTCTTTGGAAGGATATCCATAGTGACAGGTGTAAAATATAGAGTAATATATTTTTTAATAATGATATTATATTTCAAAGGTTTGGATATGATGGAAAATAGAATATCATATAAAATTATGTGTCATCATAGAATTAGTTAACTGACAATATTATGATGATCATAACATTACAAGAAAATCATGGTTTATTAGTTTCTTTTTTCATACTTATTATGATTTTGATGGTTGCTAGTTGGTTTAGTGGAGGTTCATTTATTATTAATAGTTATCATTCTCAGCGGTCAATTAGTGGTAGTTATTATTAATTTACTATTGATTTATATATGTTTCATTCTTATCTATTTGAGAGTTGTTCCTAATTTATATTGAGGTTGATTATATCATTAAATTTTTGATTGGTTTCGTGGTGGTTTAAATAAATCACCACTCTAAATGTAAAATTTTATATAAATATTTTAAAAAACAACAACTAAATTTTGTGTTTGTTTTATTTAAGAGTGGATTACAAAAAAACCAATAAATGGGAATATGGAATTTAAAAAATTAATATATATATATATAACTCATATAAACATCCTTTACATAGTCATGATTTAAATTAATTTTAATCAATTAGAAAAATATAAATCAAATTCTGAACATGAATATAAACAATATATATTTATATATATAAAGAAAAATTAATTAAAAACCATCAATCATAAATATATTAATCATCTAGAAAAAATATTTTTGTTAAAAAAGAAACCAAATTCAACCAATTAATATCCATCGCTCTGCCACCTCCACCACATCCGACCACCACTTTTGTTATGTAACATCCTAAACCTGCACATCTAGATACAGTAGTAAATGATGAACTGTATATTTTTCATTAATAAAATAATAACTAGAAAAAATATATTCTATTATACAAACAATGATCTTATTTTTGGTTTTCAAGGATTGGTAAAATTCCTTAAATAGTTTCTTCTTTTACAAAATAATTTTAAATCAATAAATGGATTTACTGGGGCTAGATCCTTAATTAAGACCAGTGACCATTGAATTCATCTTTTGATCATGTGGAAAAATTGAAAAAATATATGATGATCATAGAATTTCATAGTTAGTGGTTTTAAAACATTTTTACAATACTTTGAAAATAATATGAAAACATTTCATATCAAATGAAAAATATTGGATATTATATATATATTTACAAAATAATAATATAGGATTTTCATGAAAAAACAATACCAAAATATGTTTCAAAAAAATAAAAAATATAAATCATTTTGAATTCAATTAAAAAATAAAATATTAAGAAATACATGGATTTATCCTTAAAAATAATTTGTAAATAAAAATTATGTTATGGATTAAAATGATACAAGGAAAATATTAAAAAAACCATGTGTCCCTTCATAGTATAACTTGTATAAAAATGTCCCATTTACTTGATGGGTTCACTTCAAATTCACCATCATCTCATTTGATACCCATGTGCCGAATTAAAAAATATCATTTTCAAAAGATCTACATTTCTCATTCATAACTCATCAAAAAAACATTCAAAATAAAATTGAATTCATTTCAAAGAAGAACATGATTTTATAACTACTAGGATTTGATAAAATTCTTTTCATAAATTCCAAAAGTGAAATAAATATTTTGAAAAATAATTACTTACATTTAAAATACTTATTCCAAAATTATTTTAAATGAAAATAAAATATCGTATTAAAATGCATGAAAATTATTAAATATTATATATGGTGTCCATATCAACTAATATTAATTATATTTATATAAAATAAATATATTTTATTATTAAAAATGATAGATTTCATCATTGAAAAAAAGAGATTATAATAAAATCATGTTCTAATTGTTTTTTAAAAATATATATTAACAGTAAAAAATAACTTTTTTGTTGACATTTTCAATTTTCAAAGAAAACATTGCATTTCATTACACCAAAAAAGAACTATGTATGAAAATTTGATGAAAAAAACCCCCTTACCTTTATAATTCCTCACATATAATAATCGCCCTTTTTAACATATATGAAGACATTACCATGCCATCCAAAACAAAAACACCTATGCCTAACTTCAAACTTCAACATATCCCTTGTGATGAAAATTTGAAAACACTCTATCACAATAATCTAGTTAAAAAGATACTATATTGAGGGGTGAGATAAGGAGATTAACTATGTCCCGCCTCTAGTAGGCCTGGTGATGGCGACTAGCATTGAGGGTGTAATAAACATCCATATGGGAGATATTACCCTCTAAGAAAAACATTTGGAAGAGAGAGATAATAGGGTTAAAGAAACCAATACCTTCTTATATATATATATATATATAAACCCAAGATCCAACATGATAGTTCATATAGTACTAAAAATCATAAATTAAAACTACAATTATAAAAAAATTGTAACAATGAGAGCAAGCACGATGCCCAAAAAATTGCATGTTAAACCTTGAAATTGTAATTTCTAGCCTGATCACCCACCTGCCCTAGCTAACCTAAAACAGTTTAAATATATGTAGGGTAATTATGAAATTATATTCAATAAGATGCACCCTAATTCATCTTGGTAAAAAGATAAATAAATCACTCTAAAGCACATTTTACAATAGTGAAACTAACTCATCACCTAAACAGGTATAATAGGTTACCAACCTCACCATGGATAACACTTAATAAGTAATGCATTCAAGTGAGCATATAATGTAATAATAAAACATCATTGGTATTAGGATCCATCTTCCCCATTGGTTTTCCACTATGCCCCAAACATTACACGTCCTGATCCTTATCTCTCTAAAATTATTACAATAATAAAACATCTAGGAATGGAATCACAACATGCACCTCATTCCTCATATTACTATTCAATCCTATATCAGATATCCATGCATATTTACCATGTATTTATATAATACACCACAACTAGTATGATGTATATTAAATATTGTGTATTGTACCTCAAGCCATTATAGACGATACACCAAGTATGTACCTCGATCCATCACATATTATAACAATCATACCATTAATAACACTTTAGATAATATATTTGATAATACATATGAGTGAAATAAACACAAACTATCATGGCCCTCTACACACATATATGGTAAAACTAAACTCCATGTATTCCATAACAAGTAAAAACCAATATATGAGAGTTGGGCTAGAGGGGCTAGTCAGCCAACCATCCTCCCACTATGATATTGGGGAAAGCACCCCCCCAGAGTCCAATGGGCATTAGTTTTGCTTATAGAAGTTAGTGGGGGTAGCGTATGAAATCATATAATATACAAGATATAATATATATCACAACTACACTCTAAGTATAACCTTGTCATAGAATAAAATTCATGCAACATCACTCATACTCTCAGCTTCCGCTGCTAAGACAATATATACTATAAGCAACAAAGCTTATAAAAAGGATATATCAATCAATGCCTTTCCTTTTAACCTCTTATTTCTATTAATTAATTAATCTTATATTAATTATAAATTTTAATTATTGATGTTAAATTTCATTGTATTACATTACATCACATTAATATTTGGAATAATGTCTATTTACTTCAGGAATAATCTAATCCACCACTATAGTTTTTCAATATTAACCTATTTAAAAAAATTTAATTAAAAAAAAAACCAACACCCTGGGATACACATTCATTAAAAAATTGTCATTATTACATAAACCATGTACTCTAGGAAAACTATAATATGATACCACCAATAGTAAACATGAAACTAAGAACCTCTATATGCGTCATGTAGTGGGGAAAGGAAATAAGATAAAACCAGAAACATGTCCTCCATTCATTAAACAGATTCATAAGCGAGCATACTACCTGTCATTGTCTCATCAACGACTAATCCTAGAATGATCACATTACATCACATTTGGTTCTTTCTATGGCACACATATACTTATAACGATGCATCTCACCTTCACATACATCAACTACTGCCACATCATCCGGACCACCCCACCCACATATCATAATAGCCATCTTTGGATCAACTAAACTTAGATCATGTCACATCAGAGCCTCCCCATAACAGATCATAATAGAAATATGAATCTCATCCAAACTAGAATCACATCACATAGAATTAGGAAACCAAAAACCATCCGACATGGAAACTGGGCCCTCAAAACAAGGCATTCAACATTGTTCAGAAAATGATCTCTCACGGCTCCAAAAAAGTCACTTTGACTTATTAAGAAAATGGGAAACTCATTCCAATGCATTTTTTTTATCGAATAACTTTATCAAATTACCTCTTGATTTAAACAATTCATTAATAACTAGTTACACCTATGGGTAAAATAATTAATCAACCTCTAACAAGCTATCCTATGAAAAAAATATTCTTAGCATTTATTCTGGTATCAATAACCCTAGATAAGTATCATTTTTAACAATTATTAATTTTTTATTATATAGATAAAGTGATAAACATGCATCAAATTATTTATAAATTCCATTAATCACATGGGAGATCAAAAATTCAATTAAACATGTGCATTGCATCAAATTGATTATCATAAAATTAAATTAACCATCGGATTACAACCATTCCTGTTTAATAATTTATAATCCAATTAATTATTAATTAATTAATTATTTATTTTCATTGAAAATTTCAAAATTAAACACCATAAATAAGATCATTCTAAAAAATTAATGCATAAATATCACACTATCTAGTAAATCATGATGAAAACCGCTTCCATGGTATAAAACAACAACACCAGCAACATTCATTGATAACCAATTACTATAATTCTCTTTAGTATTACTACGATAAGTATATTTCCAAACAAAGTAATAAAGTATTCTCATTTTATGATTGTACATAAATAAAATTTGTGAATTAATGAATATTATACCTTAGAATTCATCAATGATCTTCTCATAAGAATGGACAACATCGTGATTCTCTGATCACATCTCTAGAACGAACTGAATCCGTCTAATAAGACTACATAACAACTGCACATAAAAAAAATTAGATATACCTCATTAATAACCCAAGACATCGAAAAAAATAACTTTTCATATAATATATATGAAGAAATGTGTTCAACCATAGAGAATCCGCTTGAATATGAAGGAAGAATGTTCGTTGGATCACCACAGAACAAAGTCAAAAGGTTTAGTATTTATTATCATCGAATGGATCTGAAAACACATGGATATAGGGATATAGATTTCCAAGAATTATATATAGATAGAGTACCTAATAATATAGGGGATGAGAAACCAGAGTGGAAAAATCATTAAATGATACACCACATTAGGGATTTAAAGTGTGTGTAATCAATTTACACACCATTTAATCTTCGAGGGTTCTGTTTTCTCTAAAAAATGTGTTGTATTTTTATTTTTGAACCCTGATTAATTTCCTACATTGAACCATCCCTAAAAATGTTGAGAACCTCATTTACATTATGTGTAAGTTTTACACATAGTTTAATCTTCCTTATTCCATCATTTTTCATCCAACCCCCTCCAGATGACTTCTATACCTCCTCTAAGATCCACCAGCCTTAGAAACACACAATTGGACAAGATAAACTGAAGTGAGAAATTATATAATATATATATTTTAGATAGATCCTTTAAAACAATATAGTAGTGTTAATATAAATTTTAATTTTTTTGTATGTATTATTATTTTTTTGTGAACGACTCCAATACATCATGGGATTTATACTAGCTAATATAAATAAACAAATTAAATTTAAATCGATATATTCCTTGAGTTATACTCATACAACTAATGAATTCTCATAGATGCTTCATTAAACCTGTTCCATAATTACCACATAATGTATTTTCACTTATTTCCCAAATAACATAATTCCCAACAATGTTAAATTGATTAATAATCATGAAAAAAAATTAAGAAATAGAAAGTAGAATAATTCATAAGTATATTAATAACATTAATTACATCATAGAAATAAATAATAAATAAATAATAAATTAATATTTTCTTTATTTATTTGTAGATGTCCATTTTCATCTGCGATATGGTAATTGTTCTACAATGATTATAATTAATGGGAAATATCCCATATCAAATGATGCATGCCCATGAATCTGTCAATATATTTAAGAAATATCATTAGTTGGTACCCTACACTCTATAAATGGAGAGGAAATTTCAAATTATATTAGGTACCAAAACAATAATATATTCATTATTGAAGTTTGTTTAATTTTTTAATACATAAGAAAAATTAATTAAACATTACAAAAAATATATAATTTTTTATATGAAATATATATCAGTAATTTTAACCCATAAATATCCCTTATATGAATCTGTGAAAAAATGAACACGTTCCATGGGTATATTAGAGGATGAACTAAAAACATCAGATGTGAGGGATAATGGATCACTAACGTCTCTAATATTATGGAATCACATGGGTTCACTATATGGGATGATAAATTTATTGTTATATATGACGGTGGGTTTTTAAGATCTCCATATTTTTTCATTATAAACATTCCGACATTTTAAATATTATATAATATATTCAATATATTAAAAAACATAATAAATAAATTAATTAAAAAATTATAAAAATAAAATTACATTTATATAAAGAAAAACTAATATATTTATCATATAAATGTGATAGATAATGAAAAAACTCAAGAAACATGAAATCTAGAATTAAATAATGAAAATTAGAAACATGAATAGTCATTTACTATCTACTAATAAGAGTAAAATCCCAATCACTTCATGTAAATCCCTAATTAGATAATGTATTGAACCCCAAACATCTTAATAAAATAAAAATTAAAATCGTATAATAAAATTATTAACCCATTCTAACTTTGTATGAACACCAGAACTTTAAAGACCTGTAAATTTCAAGGAATTTTTTTTCTTAATTTTCGTTGGAATTTTACAAGAACGCAGTATCTGACGGCACGTGATTCCGAGGCCCGGTGTGCCCAGAATCATTTTCCGAAATTTGGCTCGGGTACGTTCAGTGAATGAACGAGCATGTTTTTCTAACTTTTGAACCGGTACTCGGAATCGAATTCCGAGGGCACCGATGGAATCAAAGCGCCAGTACTTTCTTAGAAACACCTCTTCCGGAGTTTTTTTGCTCGGGTGTGGTTTTTAATTTTTGGGCTTTAAGTTAAGAAATAAAATAATGTGGTACAACAAACTTTATTTTGTTTCACTTAAAGCCGCTTAAAGCCACTTAAAGCTACTTAAGCTGAGTTGAAGTGGATAGGGTGGAACCCAAAATATCCTACCCTCTTGGTAGGATATTTGTGAGGTGGGGCCCGCACGAGCCCCACCGTTTCTTTTCCGCTAAGTAACGCACCTGCGAAAACCCCTATTAAATGAAAGTCAACTGACGCGTTTTCTAAATTCTTAACACCCCTATTAATTGGGCGGTTAGTTCGTTGCAATTAATTCTATGAATTAATTGTTTGCTACTTATCATTGTTTTCCAAATTCTTTAGTTGATGATAAAATAAGATGAGGACTTATTTTATTATCTGGTTGTTGTGTTAAACCTTTGGAGAATCTCTAAAGATCTTCATCCTCCTTCACGAAGAACGCGAAGAACGCGAAGAACGCGAAGAACACGAAGAACGTGAATAACGCGAAGAATGCGACGAACGCCGGCCTCCGACGAAGGGCGACGAAGAATGCCAGACCCCCGGAGATCGACACGACGCGACGCCGACGCTTCTTCCTCGACGTTCCATCCCCGCGACAATCTTCGATCGACATCTTGAGGTAGGGGATTGCGGTCCTTTTAATTATTTGTGGTTTATAACATCAACATGGATTTAATTGTTATAATTAAATCTGTATGTTCTTGATCCTCGGAGTTTTTCTACGTGACGCCGAGTACTGCGCGACAACAACGTCCTTCCGCGACGCGACGATCCTTTTCTTCCGTGACGTTCAATTCTGCGACGAACTCACGTCCGATGACGATGTTGAGGTAGGGGTCATTTTGAAAATGATTTTACCTACGTTTTTTATCCTCCAAGGCAAGAACACGAATCAACCAAAAAAAAAGTTGGTCCGTGGATTATTATTGCGGGTCGTGGTTTATCAATTGCTGGAATTTATGGTGTTGTTTCAAACTGCTAACGCGGTGGGCACGGACCAATGAACAAGTCCGAAACCACCGCCCTTTTGTTTCTTGGTGTGCGGAACGGCGGACGATGACAAAACATGCCGCAAAGACGATTTTTTGATTCCGCAGTGAAGGATGGGACCCAGGATGATCTACGGTGCAGACAGAAATGAAATCGGACCACAGGAGAAACTCCGGTGGCCCGCAGACTCCACTGGCTGCGCCGGTGGTCGGAGGCGGCGGCGCGCCGCCAGACGGACCCGCCGCGGCCGCAGCAGCGCGGTCCCGCGACCGCGCGGGACCGGAGGAGCGGGACGCGGCGGCCCGGCCGCGTCCGCTGGTGAGGGCGGCCCCACGCAGGGCCGCAACTTCTCTTCACGCGGGGGCAGCACGCCCCCCGCGGTTTCCCTTTCTCAGCCGAGCCGAGCCGACCCGCCGGCCGGGTCGCGCCCAGGCCGGGCCGGGTCGCCCTGGCCGGGCTGGGTCACGCCCAACCGGGTCGACCCGGTTCGGGCCGACCCAGGGGGGGGGGGGGGGTGGTTCGGGTCTGTCCGGGCCCAGACCCCCAGTTTCCGGACCTTTTCAGTCTTTTTCTCATAACTTGAGCTACAGGCCTCCGAACGACGCGCTGTCAGTGGAAATGTGATCCTTGGATCGAGACGGTCGTTTCAGTATATCACACTCAAGGTTTCGGAATACTTTGGGTTCGGCCGGGTTGGTTCGTACACGAAACCAACCGGGCCCTCGGAGTGGAAACACTCATTTCTTGAGCTTCAGACGTCTGTTTGACGTGCCGTTGACTTTGTTGTATTCCTATAAGTGAGATGGATCTTTTGGCTTACTCTGCCCGAATTTTGGATGCAGGTGGAGTACGGTCGGGTTGGTTTTTCCTTAAAAACCAACTGGGCCCCTGGGACGAAAAAGCCAATAACTCACAGACCGGGACTCCGATTGACGCGTCGTCTGCGACGTTGAGTTCCTGTTGGCGATATGGAACTTTTGGATACATCAACTCTAGAATATATGTCAGTTGATGTATCAGCCTCTCGGCTTCTGGAGAGGACCTTCCCGAACGAGCTTTCTGTGTGCGGGAACCCTAGAGCTGGCTGCGACTGCTACTGTGACGACGACGACTGTGCAGAGATCCTCAGTGGATTCGACAGCGATGACTACAGCACTCAGAGATCCTTTGTGGGTTAGTGCTACTGATCCTGTGTGGGTCCGATCCTATGTGGGTTAGTGCTCAGCGGTCCTGTGTGGGCCAGCGCCTACCGATCCTGTGTGGGTCCGATCCTGTGTGGGTCTTTACGGGGGTTAGTTACCTATCGATCCTGTGTGGGTCTGATCCTTTGCGGGTCATTACGGGGGTTAGTACCTATCGATCCTTTGTGGGTCAGATCCTTTGTGGGTCATTGCGGAGGTTAGTTACCTATCGATCCTTTATGGGTCAGATCCTTTGTGGGTCATTGCGGGGGTTAGTACCTATCGATCCTTTGTGGGTCCGATGGCTTAGATGAATCAGTGGCAATATCTGGTCATCTTTATCATCATATGAAGAAGTATACCTGTGTGAGCTGAATCCTGTTTTTCTTTCCTTTGTGGATTGTGTTGTGCTATCCTGTGTGGATTTACATTTTTCTTTCCTGTGTGGACTGGGTTGTTCTTGGGCTCGGATGTCAGAGCCGAATGAGATTTGATGACTTAGGTATATGTATGGGAATATACCTAAGTAGTGTCGGATATTACTTCGTGATTGTATCTTTCCTTTGTGGATTATCCTTTGTGGATTCTGGGAGACCTTTGGGGGTCTCGGGGTCCCTACTGAGTAGTTTATACTCACCCTGCACGGGCTATGCCCGCACTACATTGTGTTGGTTGCAAACGACGGAAAATGCTGATCGTGGTGGAGGCTTGCGGAGTAGGATGGTACCTGGAGGTGGACCACTGGGTGGGACGTACTCGGAGCGGTCGGCTAGACCCGAGGAGCAGTGGAGGCTTTCTGTACCCACCCTTCAGGTGGAACTTCCAGTGGACGGCTCGACGTTGCGGCTTTACTTTTCAGTTTATGTTTTCCCTTTCGAGTTGTACTTTACTTTCAGTTTGGGTTTGTATTCTGGACCACTTACTTTCCGCACTTACTGTTGTACCAGTTTTTACTTAGTGTTTACTTTTTCCTGCTTACTCTGTGATGTTTGTTGTTTACTTTACAAAGGCAATGCCTTCCCTTTACCGGGATTTAGGCCTTGGTGCTAGTCGCCAGCCCCTGGCCTATGGAAGGTGGGCTTGGGGTAGTCATGACACGGGCCCCGAGGACGGGTCGTGACAAATTGGTATCAAAGGAGTTCGGTTCTACAGCAGACTCTGATCTTTCTTCTATGTGAAGCAATAGTGTTTAGCGTATTGGGTGTGGTTATCAGTCTAGGGAGTCCAGTGTTGGTGCGTCGGCCAACGTATCCGTACACCAGGACCCTGACTTTTGATTTCCGACTTAATGCATGAAAACATTGATTGCATGTGTGTTTCAAGTTTTCTTTGTGATTACTTTGTATCAACTCACCAGGTATACTGTTATGACCGTGGCACACCTGTTTCCTTTTCAGGATGGCCCCATGATGGCAGCCATCTAGGGTTCCGAGATTTGAGCATGACGATAGCCCACCGAGCGACGAGGCCTCGGTACATGACCCTTTGACAGCAGAGGCACTGGCGGTACCTCTACCCACCGAGCCACTGATGCTTCCAGCCCCAGCCGCTGACGATGCACGTCGCCTTAGTGCACTGCATGAGTTCCAGCGCTAGTGACCGCCCAGGTTCCGTGGGGAGACGGACCCCCAGGCATCCGAGGACTAGCTGGAGGCAGTTGTACGAGTTTTCAGGCTAGTGAGGACACCAGCAAACCTCATGGTGATCCTCGCAGCGAGCCTACTGCACGCAGCAGCGGGCCGATGGTGGAGCTTGATGCTCCAGGTGCACCATGAGGCATCTCTCCTCTAGACAGACTTTGAGGGCCTCTTCCACTCAGAGTTCATCCCGACCACCCTCCGTGCGGTGCACATCCAGGAGCTTCTTCATCTGCGGCAGGGCAGCTTGATGGTTGCCCAGTACTCGGCGAGATTTACCGATCTCTCGTGTTACTCGACAGACATGGTACGAGACCCATTCTTCCGGGCTCGGACCTTTGAGCAGGGATTGAGACATGAGATCAGGGCATCTCTGATCTCCCTCAGTATTCCGACTCAGACAGGAGTACTGGAGCGAGCCCTTTTGATCGAGAGCTTCCTTGCTGAGCCTTCATCAATAATGAGACCTACCGAGGGGCGACATGTAGCAGAGTCTTCTGCAACAGGCAGTCGACATATGACTCAGGGGTCCAGGAATACCAGAACCTCACATAGACGGCCTCAGGACACTGGCTCCGCAGTGCGGGGCACACAACGTGGAGCCAGTCTTTCGAGAGGCAGGCAGTGCTAAACATGCGGCGGGAAGGGCCACATGGCTCATGACTGCCCGACCCACCGTGCCGAGGAGCAGTAGACGATTGAGGGGCCACCCAGGAAGAGGCAGAGGGTCGACTGTGGCGATCCACAGGGAGGAGGTGGACGAGGAAGAGGAGCTGGCCGAGCAGCAGGTGGTGGGCGACGCTTTGAGGATCTACCACCACCACCACCAGGAGGTCCACCCCGACCACAGGGAGCTGGCGGGCAGAGACAGGCACAGCTCCAGGCAGCGGAGGCCTACGACCACGATGCGCCCGAGATGATTTGAGGTACTCTCTGTGTATTTTCCACCCTTTCTGCAGTTCTTATAGACACAGGAGCGAGTCACTCTTTCATAGCCGCTACCCTTGTTCGGAGCTTAGAGATTCCGATAGAGCCGTTGGCTCAATCCTTACGGCTAGAGACTCCTACGGGAGCAGACTCGATGATTACGCACTGGTGCCGGCAGTGTGAGCTTACTTTAGGAGGCGAGAGCTTCGGCTGGGATCTTCTTGTAGCAGCGTCGAGGCCTTACGACGTCATCTTGGGCATGGATTGGTTATCTACAATCCATGAACAGATTGACTGCATTAGGCGCAAGGTGCGATGTGTACGCACCGACGGGAGCATGTTCACCTTCACCGGCGAGAAGGGAGCCTTCACAGCACAGGATAGAATTCTGCAGAGGAGAGGACATCCCATCACTCATTAGTTGTATAGCCTCATCCTAGGAGCAGTTGACGTGCGAAGTCCTAGTTTTCCTGCAGTGGTGGGTCAGTATGTGGACGTCTTTCCCGACGACGTTCCAGGGCTACCTCCTTGCAGAGAGGTAGACTTTTATATTGATCTATACCCCGGGACGGCCCCGATATCCACTCCAGCATATCGGATGGCCCCCGCTGAGCTTCGAGAGCTATGGGTGCAGTTGGAGGACTTGCAGGGCAAGGGATTCATCCGACCCAGTGTTTCACCCTAGGCTTCCCCGATATTGTTCGCCAAGAAGGCGGACAGGAGCTTGAGACTGTGTGTCGACTATCGTCGCCTGAACCAGGTGAAAGTGAGGAACAAGTATCCGCTAATGAGGATTGATGACCTCTTCGATTAGCTCAAGGGAGCACGGTGGTTCTCGAAGATAGACCTCAGGTTAGGCTATCATCAGCTCAGAGTTCGAGACGAGGATGTGCAGAAGACGGCCTTTAGGTGTCGGTATGTACACTATGAGTTCTTGGTTATGCCATTCGTAGTAACCAATGCTCCAGCGGTATTCATGAGCCTCATGAACAGGATCTTTCAGCCATACCTCGATCGATTTGTCGTAGTCTTCATTGACGACATTTTGATTTACTCGATGACTGAGGAGGAGCACACCTACCACTTACGGGTTGTACTAGACACACTCCGAGAGCACCAGATTTATGGAAAGCTCTTGAAGTGTCAGTTCTGGATATGCGAGGTCCACTTCTTGGGGCACGTCATCTCCGAGGCGGGAGTTGCAGTGGATCCTGCGAAGATCGAGGCAGTGCTAGCTTCGAAGCCACCTAAGAGCGTGACAGAGGTGCGGAGTTTCTTGGGACTAGCTGGATACTATCGGAGATTTGTACCAGACTTCTCCAGAGTTGCGGAACCACTCTCAGCTTTGACGAAGAAGGGGAAACCCTTTGTGTGGTCATACAGGTGTCAGCAGAGCTTCCAGGAGCCGAGACAGAGATTGACCAGTGCACCTATCTTGAGGTTTCCTGAGGAGGGAGTAGGGTACGTAGTCTACTGCGATGCATCAGGGACCAGACTCGGATGTGTCCTGATGCAGGAATGGGTAGTGATCGCCTATGGATCATGTCAGTTAAGGCTGCATGAGCAGAACTACGGTACCCATGACCTGGAGTTAGCAGTAGTGGTCTTTGCTCTGAAGACATGGCGACACTATCTGATGGGCGAGCACTTTACAGTCTTTTCTGACCACCAGAGTCATAGGTAAATCTTCTCGTAGATGGAACTGAACCTGAGACAATGGAGATGGCTCGAGTTCCTCCAGGACTATGAATTTTAGATAGTCTATACTCCTGGTAAGGGAAACGTAGTAGCTGATGCTCTCAGCAGGAGGACGGGCATTCAGCTACTTGAGGAGGCGACAGAGCAGCTAGCCGCTTTGCAGATATCCTTCGTGGATAGAGATGGAGCAGCCTTCCTTCAGTCTCTCACAGTCACTCCTCCACTACTACAGCGGGTCAGAGAGGCACAGCGTGGGGACGCTGACTGTGAGACGCGGCGTGCATAGATATCCTCAGGACATGCACTTGATGGTTTCTCCTTTGGAGCAGAGAACGTCATCCTTTTCTGAGGACGTACCTTAGTACCAGTCACTTTACGAGAGGAGGTGCTGAGAGAGTTTCACACTTCTCCTTTGGCGGTACACCCTGGAGCGGCAAAGATGTACCAGGACCTCAGACGACAGCACTGGTGGCCGGGCATGAAGAAGGCTGTGGAAAAGTTCGTTTCTCGATGCCTCACCTGCCAGCAGGTAAAGGCTGAGCATCAGGTACCAGCAGGCTTGGTACAGCCCTTAGAGGTCCCGGAGTGGAAGTGGGACGGGATATCTATGGATTTCGTGACTGGAATTCCACGCACTTCCAGAGGTCACGACTCCATTTGGGTGGTTGTCGACCGACTCACCAAGTCGGCTCACTTCTTACCCATCAGAGAGCAGGGCTCAATGGAGAGCTTGGGGCGTCTCTACGTTCAGGAGATTGTACGGCTTCACGGTGTGCCATCATCTATCATCTCCGATCAAGATGATCTCTTTACTTCCCGGCTTTGGAAGGGGTTGCAGGAGGCGTTCGGGACGTAGCTACGTCTGAGCACCGCCTTTCACCCTCAGACGGATGGTCAGACGAAGAGGACCATTCAGACTCTCGAGGACATGCTCCACGCATGTGTCCTCGACTTTGGTCGCAGTTGGGAGGACCACCTACCCTTTATGGAGTTCGCGTACAACAACAGCTACCACTCCACCATCGGGATGGCACCATACGAGGCGTTGTACGACATACCTTGTAGGTCTCCTTTGTGCTGGACAGACCATAGGGAGTCAGCACTTGTGGGACCAAAGATGATCCGAGCCATGACAGAGAAGGTGCATGTCATCCAGGAGCGGATGAGGACAGCTCAGAGCTGGCAGAAGTCTTACGCTGACAGGAGGCGGAGGCCACTAGAGTTCGAGGATGGTGACCACGTCTTCTTGCATGTCTCACCTCGACGTGGATTACGGAGATTTGGTCGAGGCGGAAAGTTGTCTCCATGCTTCATCGGACCATTCCAGGTCCTCAGCAGGATCGGCGAGGTGGCTTATCGCCTGGCTCTACCACCTCAGTTGCACCGGGTGCACGAGGTCATCCACGTATCTCAGCTGAGGAGATACGTGCACGACTCGACGCATATCATTGACCATGGGGAGCTATACATTGATGATGGGGCGACTTTTGTGGAGGTCCTGGTGGAGATCGAGGATCGACAGAAGCGGGTCCTACATGGATGATTGATTCCTCTAGTGCGCATCAGATGGCAGCGCGAGAACCTCCAGGAGAGCACTTGGGAGTGGGAGGCTCAGATGCGTGCTCAGTACCCACATTTGTTTCCCTAGTTTATGATGTATCTTTACGGGGACGTAAATCCCTAAGGTGGGAGTGATGTAAAGACCCGTAAATTTCAAGGAAATTTTTTTCTTAATTTTTTTTGTAATTTTACAAGAACGCAGTTTCTGACGGCACGTGATTCTGAGGCCCGGTGTGCCCAAAATCATTTTATGAAATTTGGCTCGGGTACGTTCAGTGAACGAATGAGTGGGTTTTTCTAACTTTTGAACCGGTGCTCAGAATCGAATTCTGAGGGAACCGATGGAATCGCAGTGCTGGTACTTGCTTAGAAACGCCTCTTACGGAGTTGTGTTTGATCGGGTGTGGTTTTTAATTTTTGGGCTTTAAGTTAAGAAATAAAATAATGCGGTACAAAAAACTTTATTTTATTTCACTTAAAGCTGCTTAAAGCCACTTAAAGCTTCTTAAGCTGAGTTGAAGCAGATAGGGTGGAACCCAAAATATCCTACCCTCATGGTAGGATATTTGTGATGTGGGGCCCGCACGAGCCCCATCATTTCTTTTCCGCTAAGTAATGCACCCGCGAAAACCCCTATTAAATGAAAGTCAACTGACGCGTTTTATAAATTCTTAATGCCCCTATTAATTGGGTGGTTAGTTCTTTGCAATTAATTATATGAATTAATTGTCCGTTACATATCTTTGTTTTTCAAATTCTTTAGTTGATAATAAAATAAGATGAGGACTTATTTTATTATCTGGTTGTTGTGTTAAACCTTTGGAGAATCTATAAAGATCTTCATCCTCCTTCACGAAAAATGCGAAGAACGCGAAGAACAAGAAGAACGCAAAGAATGCAAAGAACGGGATGAACGCCGGCCTCCGACGAAGGGCGAAAAAGAACGCCAGACCCCCGGAGATCGACGCGACGCGACGCCAACGCTTCTTCCGCGACGTTCCATCCCCGTGACAATCTTCGATCGACATCTTGAGGTAGGGGATTGCGGTCCTTTTAATTCTTTGTGGTTTATAACATCAAAATGGATTTAATTGTTATAATTAAATCTGTATGTTCTTGATCCTCGGAGTTTGTCTACGCGACGCCGAGTACTGCGCAACAGCGATGCCCTTCCGCGACGCGATGATCCTTTTCTTCCGCGACGAACTCACGTCCGACGACGACGTTGAGGTAGGGGTCATTTTGAAAATGATTTTACCTACGTTTTTTATCCTCCAAGGCAAGAACGCGGATCAACCAATCAACAAGTTGGTCCACGGATTATTATTGCGGGTCGTGGTTTATCAATTGCTGGAATTTATGGTGTTGTTTCAAACCGCTAACGTGGTGGGTGTGGACCAACGAACAAGTCCGAACCCACCGCCCTTTTGTTTCTTGGTGTGCGGAACGTCGGATGATGAAAAAACGTGCCGCAGAGATGATTTGTTGATTCCGAAGTGAAGGACGGGACCTGGGATGAGCTACGGCGCAGACGGAAATGAAATCGGACCACCAGAGCAACTCCGATGGCCAGCAGACTCCACCGGCGGCGCCGGCGGCCGGAGGCGGCGGCCCCCCAGCGCACTGTCAGACGGACCCGCCTCGGATGAAGCCGTGGCGGCAGCAGCGCGGTCCTGCGACCGCGCGGGACCGGAGGAGTGGGACGCGGAGGGCCGACCGCGTCCGCTGGCGAGGGAGGCCCCACGCAGGGCCGCAACTTCTCTTCACGCGGGGGCAGCACACCCCCCGCGGTTTCCCTTGCTCTGCCGCTCGGCCGAGCCGACCCGCTGGCCGGGTCACGCCCATGCCGGGCTGGGCCGCCCGGGCCGGGCTGGGTTGTGCCCAACCGGGTCGCACCCGGACCCGGGTCGGGTCGACCCGGTTCGGGCCGACCCAGGGGGGGTCGGGCCGGGTCGGTCCGGGCCCAGACCCCCAGTTTCCGGACCTTTTCGGTCTTTTTCTCATAACATGAGCTACGAGACTCCGAACGACGCGCCGTCAGTGGCGATGCGATCCTTGGATCGAGAAGGTCGTTTCGGTATATCAAAATCAAGGTTTCGGAATACTTTGCGTTCGGCCGGGTTGGTTCGTACACGAAACCAACCGGGCCCTCGGAGCGGAAACACTCATATCTTGAGCTTCGGACGTCCGTTTGACGTTGTAGACGCCGGAAAAGCCCGTTGTTCCCAAACGAAGCTCCGGATGCGGAAAGCGAAGTGATATTTGGAGTCAGAGGCACGTTCCGGAGGGCCCGGAGGACTTGCGCGAAATTTTAGAGACTCGCGCGCAAAGGTGAGTCGCGGCGCGCAATCCTCCCGGGATGCGCGCAATGCGCTGGGCCGGCGCGCGATTTTGCGCGCCCGCGGCCTGCGCGGCGCCTTTGCGCGCCGGGTGCTGATTCCGCGCCCGCGAAGCGAATTGCGCGCCCGAGACCGGATTCCGCGCCCGGGGTTGCCTATAAATATAAGGCGACCCCCGACGTTTTGAAGGTTGCCGGAATCCGAAGCGTCGCTCGTTCGCGCAATCCAACCCCTTCCGCGCGCAATGCCGACCTTCAGGTAACCTCCTTTCTTTCGCGCAATAGAGCCTTGGGGTCCGCCTTCGCGCGCAATCCCCTTGGCTCCTTTCCTTTGAATAAATTTCAACCCGAAGGCCTTTGCGCGCAAAAGAAGCCTCTTGCGCGCAATGGCCCCCCCAGGTGCGCGCAATCCAGCCCGATTGCGCGCACCCCCCATTTTCAAAGTGGCCATTCATTAGAGAATGAGCCGTTGCCCCCGCGCGCTACCCGAAGCCCGGTGCGCGCAATCCCAATCATCCGCGCGCGAAGCGCTGGCCCAATTGCGCGCCAGCCCGCCATTTTGCGCGCCGACCCGCGGTTTTGCGCGCAAAGCTCCTCTTTTGCGCGCAATCCGCCAGGGTCGCCTCCCTTGACCCCTTGAGGGTACCCGCCCGCGTGGCGCCCGATGATCCTCATCCTGGGTGCCCGAACCGTGCGCTGTCTTCCCGTGCAGCCTTCCAGGCTCGTGCGAAGTGACAAGGCCCCATCAGCGGCAATCATAGGTCCAGCATGACGTTAAACTGCATATATGTCCAGCATGACGTTAAACTGCGCATTCGTCCAGCATGACGTTAAACTGTACATGCGTCCAAGCTGCACGACGCTAAACTGCCTAGCCCCCATCGTCCGCGCTGCAAGACGTTAAACTGCCAAGTGTTTCGTCCTCAACACACGACGTTAAACTGTGCTTCGTCCGGCAAGACGTTAAACCGTCCGCTTCGTCCTCAACACACGACGTTAAACTGTGCTTCGTCCGGCAAGACGTTAAACCGTCCGCTTCGTCCTCAACACACGACGTTAAACTGTGCTTCGTCCGGCGAGACGTTAAACCGTCCGCATCATCCGTTCCCGTGCCCTGCACGCAGGGTCTCCCCCGGTTTGGATGTGGCCCCCACCCGCTCGTCTCTGCAGGGATGTCGGGATTGTTCCGCTTTTGGGACGATTTAATGGGAGTGGCTTTTCCCTACGGGGGCAGGGTATTACAAACCCCTAGTTTCTCGCAGGAGGCTGCACATGTGTATCTCCATTGCGCCTCCCCACTGCCGAAGCCAGTAGAGGGTGTGACTGGGATCGAGGTGTCTTCTGCTTTCGGTCCAAGTCCCTTCCAACTGAGTTTTGCAGCATCCGGGCTGCCCCAAGTGCGTAAGTCCTGACAGAATGAACTACGTGGACTTTGATCCCTGTCTTCTATACAGGGTACGTAGGAAGCCTCCCTGAGGTCCAAGCCCACCACCTGGTCGTCCCGGTCGTATTTACGTCGGTTCGTCCACCAGTGGACCCCTCCAGGGTTCACGCTTGCGTCGATTCACCTATGAATCCGCCCCTGTGGGAGACTGCCCGTGTGTATCTCCGCGGTGCCTCCCCACAGCCCCCCTTTTCCATTTCCCCTTTTATCGTCCAGCATGACGTGAAACTGTGATCCACCCGGCCGTTCCATTCCCCTCTGTGCGAGGTGGTTCGGTTCAATCCTCCGCCCGGCGGCCTCGACCTCTTCGTGAGTCGGCTTGCCGACGTCCAGCATGACGTTAAACTGTATACCCGAACTACGTTGACTTTGATCCGTGCTAACGCGCGGTACGTAGGAAGCCCCTACGGGGTCCAAGCTCTTCACTCCATCATCCATCCTGATCCTTACCCGGGCCGCCACATCCCGGTGGGGTCATGCCACTTCACTCCACTCCACGTTACTTGGGAAGCCGCCCATGTGCTGGCCCCAGCGTCGGAGGTTCCCCGCAAGGGGTTCTGTCATCTGATCCACTTTTCGTGTTGATCGGTCCGATGCCGTCCCCGCTGGACGTTAAACTCGCGGCATACCCCGTGTTAAACATGGGAAGCTGAGGAAAACCTCAGGTGACACAGTTCCCCGCACCCAGTACGGGATGCCTCAGGCCATCATGCCTTCGAGAAGCCCTGTTAGGGACGGAAGACAGACGTGCAGAGCCGCAGTGTTACGACACGCCCCCATCACCCAGAGCCACCCGGCCTTCTCACTGCAGGTTGCTGCCCCGCCCAGACTCCTTGGAGCGTCCGGGCGGAAGCAGCGTAATTAACCGGTGTCCATGAAGATATGGCGCCGGGAACGAGATTCACGAACATTCTTAAGTCTATGAGGGAGACCCGGATTAGGCGACGAGTTCCGAGGAGACGTCCAAGGAAGGAGGAGCCGACATCCCATCATCCCGGTTTCGATCAAGGAGCAGACGCCCCTGAATAAGGGACGAATGCCGCCCGCCCTTGGAAAGCGGGACTGCGGGACCACAAGCCGCGCGCCCATCCCCTCGGGTTGACGGGTGCACGCGCGAACGCGTCCTGGCGGAACAGCGTAACCCGACGCACATCCGCACCGAAACAGAAAAATGGTGAACCCGACGTGAATCTCTTCTCCTCGATACGAAGACCGATGGCTTTCAGAGGTGTTGGAAGACCGGCATGTTGCCCGGCCAAGCATTCAGTCTTACCCGCCAGGGGCTGGGGAAGTGAAATCGGGCACTCCGTCTCGCAACGTCGAGGGCCTGGGTTCCCCCCACGGAAGGCGTCGTGGCGCTAATGGTTGGTTGTCGATACCTTTTTCCTGTCAGTGTTAATGGGTTCTTCCCCCTGCTTTCAGAAATCAGGTCGCCCGATCCAGTGCCCGATCGCCACCCGCCCACTGGCGCAGGGATAGGGGAAACACCGACGCGGCTACTCCGCGCGGTCCTGCCCGTTCCACAGTCGTCCCAGCAGCCGCAATTGCGGGACGACCACGCCCTCTCTCCCCCTCGGAGGTCATCCAGAGAAGGGTGATCAACACCCTGGTGCGGAGATACGAGGAAGAGGGAGTCATCCCCACTAGGGAAATGGCTCGCCTAGACCTTGAGGAGGCTGCGCCTCGCCACCACCGCCGCCCCCGAGGGCCGCGCAGGGAGGCACCGCTGCCTATCTCAACGTCCAATCACTTCGGGAGTTTATCCCCGGAGCGCTCTGACAGTTCCCTTCCCTATGCGGATGAGGTGGAAGATGCCCGGGATCACCCTATCCGGGATTCGCTCCAGGGATCTACGGTAAGGACTCCCGCCAGGCCACGGCGACACCGCCGCCAGGCCTCTCAAGTCGAAGAGCGGGCTCTCCACCTGCCCGCGCCGCTCATCCCGACTCGTCTGTCGCGACGCCAACGTCGGGCACGAGCGGAAGAGGATGCCCACCTTGGGGCTCTAGCAACAGCGGCCGCATTGGCCCAAGCCACTGCTGGCTCCAGTCGCCAGGCCTCTGCGCATCCTGAGCGGGGGAACTCCTATGCCCGACCTGGATCGAGGCCCCGACCGCCCCAAAGGCAGGTTGGGTCGACTCTCCCGGTTGCTGGCACTGGCAGTAGCCACCGCGGACCACCTCGCGGTAGCGCTATTCACCGGCGGGATCTACTCTGTGTGGCCGATCCAGGAGGCATGGGTCATCCCACCTTCCGATCCCGGCCCGGAGGCCTGCCCGGAATCATCTCTCCCCGCGTCCCCTTTAATATCTGTCCCGGTGCCCCTCGCACCTTGGTTCCCAGTCCTCTTGGCCCCAGCACCAGTGCGGCCGGAGGACGCCAGGACAGAGATCAGCCCTGCCCCGAAGAACCACCCAGGGGCAGGAAGGCAAGGCGTCGACGCCGAGGGAAGAATGTTACGGAATTCCGGACAGAGATCCGACCGGTTTGCTTCTATGACTCAGAGGCGGAGTACGATTCGGCGAAAGAGCCCCTTCCACAATCCCGCCAGTCAAGGGCAGGGGCAGGAATGTGGCACGTCAGCCTCGTGCTCCCCGAGAGCGAGATCGATGCAATCCCAGCAGCGGCAGCCCCAGAACCGGCCGGCCCCTCTGCGTAATGTACCGCCACAACCCAGGCGAGATAATCAGGGTCCACCTCCTCGGCCGGCCCCTCCAGCCCCTCGTCAAGACCACGCTCCCAGGGGCCCGCGACACCTGACTTACTCATTTCATGAGGATCAGGTCCCCGGTTACTTCCGGAGCGCCCTGGAGCAGAGGATTGTGCGATTGCCTGAGTGTTGGAGGCCAGAGGAGGCACATCTTACGAATAACCCCCGCTACTGCCCCTACCATCGGGCTCTGGGGCACACCATCCAGCGGTGCTATGTGTTTAAGGATTGGCTCCAAGACCAGATTAACAACAATGTAATCAGGTTGGGCACAGCTCCAGCACAAGTGGCGGGCGTGTTCGTGGGATCAGATGACGATAGTGGCAACGAGGACGAATGGCAGCTGGACTCCGACCGCGGATCCCAGAAGTACAATAACTGGATGGCCCGCAAGACGACCATTCGCGCCCATGGAATCATCCGTGCGCGCTTGAATCAGCCTGAGCCCCCAGAACCTGCGGGTGCTGCTTCGGCATCGTCGTCCCAGCCTGCCTCTTCCAAGAGGAGCAAACGGCGGCAGCGCAAGAAGGAAGAGCGCGCCCCGCCGGTTCCGCCACTATCCCGCACTCTCGGCGATTTCATGCCCCCGGAGATGGGGGTCCCTCCTCGGATCCGCCCGGTGATGGATGATTCGTCCGATGACGGTGTTGGGTACGCTTCGGTTAATACCGTCGAGCTGGTAAATCCCTTTTCGGTTCCCGACGTTGAAGAACACCAGGTGGACCTCCCTAGTGTCCCCGGTCGTCGTTACCGTCGGAAGAACCGCAGCAACAGGAGTCGCCGGGGCACAGCCGTTGGTACCTCCAGCCAGGCCGTGCACGCCACTGAGACTAGGCAGCAGGCTCAAAACCGAGCTCAGCGCGCGCAGCCCCCCCATCCGGGGATGACGGATTCGCCTCCGCCACTGTTTGTGGTGTGGGACCAGGCAGAACCGCCTCAGCCGCGTCGCGACCAGCTCCGCCCTGCCACGAGTCCATCCCGGCCTCTTGACTCCAGTACGGTGACCATTTCCCGGACTGCGACCAGTGAACAGCGAGATGCGCCAAGTACCAGTCGGCCGCCGATCCAACCGGCAAGGTCCGTCATGCCACCAACCGCAGAGCAACCTCCTGCAACCAGGGGCTCGCGCTTGGCCAAAAAGTATGATGTCCTGAAGCACTTGGCCGACATCCCAGCAAGGCTCTCCATCCTTGAGGCTCTGCGCATGTCATCTGAGATGCGCGAGGCACTCGCTGAAGCCCTGAAAAGCCCCCTCCAGTTTGAGACAGAGGTTGTGGCTGCAGAGGCCTTTCACGCCGAAACGATCGAGGACGCCGAATGTCAGGCAGTTATCTCGTTCTCTGGTAAGGATGAAGACCCTCCTATACAGGGACATATCCGTCCGCTGTATGTCACTGGCCAGTTCAATGGCCTTGAAGTCCGGCGCTGTCTTGTCGACACGGGGTCCGGGATTAACCTGATTCCAACTCGGACGCTCCGGAGATTGGGGTTGTCTGAGGATGACTTGATTCCCTCCGACCTCAGGATCCAGGGGTACGACCGCACCGAGCAAACCCCGGTCGGCAAGATACGTTTGAAGACCAAGTTCGGTGACTTGGTTGCCAACACCGAATTCATGGTAGTCTCTCAGGACACTGCGTATAACGCATTGATGGGCAGGCCATGGCTTCACCTTCACGCGGCGGTTCCCTCGTCATACCACCAATGCCTCAAATACTCCCTTAATGGTCGAGTAGGCGTGCTTCAAGGAGATGCCTCTCCTTTTGCCTCATGTGAAGCCCGCTATCTGGACGCGGACTATTACAAGAGCAAGGATAAGCAGATCCTGGCAGGTGAGGTTGAGCCTGTCGCTGTTGCAAGCGATCCCTGGGCAAGTCTGGATGACGCTTACGTCCTCCCGATTCACCGGTTGGACGTCGCCATGGTCTTGACGGTCCGCGAGTCTCCTGATGAGATGGCCACGACCGCCCGTGCCAGCACCAGTGGCCCAGCAGGATCTGGTAGCCCCAGTGCAGTTTCCAACGCAGTCTCTCCCGTGGACGATCCCTCCCCGAGCGGAGAGGATATGGAAGACGCACCCCCAGCCTTTGAGGAGGGCGTCCCCGCCACGGTCGATGAGTTAATACAGGTGAACCTTGGAACCGAGGCCGATCCAAGACCCACATTGGTTAGTGCCGCCATGCCCTCTGAGGAGCGGCAGCAGTACGTGGACTTTCTCAGGCAGCACCGTGATGTGTTCGCTTGGGGCTATGACGAGATGCCGGGGCTAGATCCTCAGGTAGCCGTCCACCGCCTTGGTCTCCCGGCGAACCATCGCGGGTTCAAGAAGCCTCCCAGGAAGATGCACCCATCCCACGGTGCCATGGTTGAGGCCGAAGTTGACAAGCTTATCAAAGCCAACTTCGTGAGGGAAGTTCAGTACCCCAAATGGCTGGCCAACATTGTGCCGGTCAGGAAGAAGAACGGGCAGATTAGAGTCTGCATCGACTTCCGCGATCTCAACCGCCACTGTCCGAAGGATGATTTTCCCCTTCCAGTGACAGAGCTGTTGATTGATGCCACGGCAGGGTTCCAAGCCCTCTCCTTCATGGATGGATACTCCGGATACAACCAAATTTGGATGGCCCCTGAGGATGAGGAGTTCACTGCCTTGAGGGCCCCCCAAGGTACCTTTTGCTACCGGGTCATGCCCTTCGGCCTGAAGAATGCAGGTGCCACCTATCAACGGGCGATGCACCGCATATTCAAGCCAATCCTCGGCACACTGGTGGAATGCTACGTCGACGACTTGGTTGTCAAATCGCGCCAGCGTCAGGACCATCTCAAAGATCTTGAGAAAGTGTTCAGCTTCCTCCGGTCTCGCTGCCTGAAGATGAACCCGTTGAAGTGTGCCTTTGGGGTCACCTCCGGAAAGTTCCTTGGATTTGTGGTAAGATACCGGGGTATTGAGATCGACCCAGAGAAAATCAGGGCGATTAGCCAGATGCCTCCCCCAGGTACCGTCCGGGAACTGCAAGGGTTCCAAGGCCACTTAGCCTATATACGCCGATTCATCGCGAATCTGGCCGGCAAGTGTAAGCCCTTTTCTCGGCTCATGAAGAAAGGTGCCACCTATGTATGGGATAAAGAGTGTCAGACCGCTTTCGAGGAAATCAAGCAGTACCTGCTTCAACCTCCGGTCCTGATGCCGCCCGTATCCGGAAAGCCGCTGGTCCTTTATGTGACCGCCCTGGAATGGTCCCTGGGTGCCCTTCTCGCCCAGAAGAACAACGAGGGAACAGAGAATAGCCTCTATTACCTCAGTCGCATGCTCCTCGATGCGGAAGTTAGGTATTCCCCCATCGAGAAGAGCTGCCTGGCGCTCGTATTTGCCGTACAGAAATTACGGCACTACTTGCAGCACCATGAGGTACAGTTGGTTTCTCGGGTAGACCCGTTGAAATATATCCTGAGCCGGCCTATGTTGACTGGCCGCCTAGCGCGGTGGGCTGTGATTCTCCAGCAGTTCGACATCAGGTATGTGTCTCAAAAGGCCATCAAAGGGCAAGCATTGGCAGACTTTCTGGCAGCTCACCCGACCTCCGCGGATCAGCCGCTGGATCTAGGATTTCCTGATGAGGCCATTCTCTCGGTTGATCGAGCCGATCCATGCTGGCAGATGCACTTTGACGGTGCATCCCGGAGCCCCACCGGTAGAAGACTCGATAATCCTAAGCTCAACAGAGTGGGCTTGGGCATCGTCTTCATTACCCCGGAGCGAGCCGTGCTGCCATACTCTTTCCTGTTGTCAGAGGGCTGTACCAACAATGAGGCGGAATACCATGCCCTCATCACCGGCCTCGAGTTGGCTCTCGAGATCGACGTGCCCCGTCTGTGCGTGAAAGGGGACTCCGAGCTGGTCGTTAAGCAGATCAATGGCGACTACGTTGTCAGGAAGCCGGAACTTGTGCCATTGTTGGAGTGCACCCTCCTTCTGATGGCCCGGTTCCCTTCTCGGCCGGAAATTGTCCATGTTCCCCGGTCGCAGAACGGTCGAGCAGATGCTTTGGCCAGCCTCGCTGCGTCACTTGCGGAGCCTGAACAGGACAACCTGATCGTCTGCGTGACGCGCCGCAGGCTCATCGCTCCCGTTATCCCGGAAGAAGATCGCGGCCCGTTGGTAAGTAACCTCACCACGGTTGCCCCTATGCCCGGAGCCCCGAGTACCCCAGATATGACAGTCGGATCAGCCCCTGATTGGAGGACGCCTTTGGTTGAGTACCTCCAACATGGCATTCTTCCATCGGATCGGGCCGAGCGCGAGCGAGTTCGACGCCGCGCATCGCAGTTCGTCCTCCAGAGCAGTCCCGGCCTGGAGCAGATCCTCTACAAACGCGGATTTGATGGTGTTCTCCTCCGTTGCCTTCAGGGAGTTGAGATCCCACGAGTCATGCAGGAGGTTCATGCTGGTTCGTGTGGCGCCCACCAGACTGGGCCGAAGCTGTCCCACCAGATTCGGAGGTTGGGATACTTCTGGCCCTCTATGATCCATGACTGCATCGAGTATGCCAGGAGGTGCCATGCGTGCCAGGTTCATGCGAACTTTGTGCATCGGCCGCCGGAGCCTCTCCATACCACAAGGTATTCCTGGCCCTTTGCAGTCTGGGGACTGGACGTTATGGGACCTTACCCGCCGGCGACAGCTCGCCAGTGCCGGTTCATTCTGACCGCCACGGACTTCTTCTCCAAATGGGCAGAAGCGATTCCGCTCAGAGAGGTCAAATCCTGTTCGATCGCTGACTTCGTGACCTCCAACATCATCTATCGATTTGGAGTGCCTCACGCTATCCTCACGGATAACGGAACCAATTTCCGAGCAGCCGAGTTGAAGAAGTTGTACGCCAAGTATAACATTCGCTCGAACCATACATCTCGCTATCATGCGCAGGAGAATGGACAGATCGAGGCATTCAACAAAACCCTCTCTAACATTCTGCAAAAGATGGTTGGTCAGAACAAGAAGAGTTGGCCGGACAAGCTCCCCAACGCCCTCTGGGCTTATCGGACGACGACTCGCAATTCCACCCAGATGACCCCTTATTCCCTGGTGTATGGAGCTGAGGCCGTCCTGCCCATCGAGATCCAGTTGCCATCCTTGCGCACTGCGGTCTACGACCAGCAAGCGCCGGACAAAGTTGCTGAAGCCCGTCTAGTCGAGTTGGAAGCACTGGATGAGAATAGACTTCGCGCTTTGCACAACTTGGAGAGGCATCAAAGCAGAATGGCTCGAGCTTTCAATAAGAAGGTTCGCCTCCGCTCCTTCCTGCTGGGTGATCTAGTGCTAGCCCTAAGAGCGCCGATGATCCCCGGCAGAAAGCCGCCCAAGTTGGAGCCCAAGTGGGAGGGACCTTTTGTTGTCCACAAGGTCTATCCCAATGGCGCGTACTCCCTAGCGACTATGGATGGTGAGCGTGTCACTCCTCCCACCAACGCTAGGTTCCTCAAGCAGTACTTTGTCTGAGTGTGCCTACGTCCTGCACGACGTTAAACTGCATTCGTCCAGGCTACAAGACGTTAAACTGTTCAGCATTCGTCCAGGCTACAAGACGTTAAACTGTTCAGCATTCGTCCGCGCTGCAAGACGTTAAACTTCCAAGTGTTTCGTCCTGCATGACGCTAAACTGCACTACGTCCAAGCTACAAGACGTTAAACTGTTCAGCATTCGTCCTGCATGACGTAAAACTGCCCCTCAAGAACTACGTGCGGCTTGATTCCCATCCTTATGGGATACGTAGGACCGCCTGAACCTTCATGTTTCAGGCCCAGCCCCATCCTTTGGGGATTTCCATCCCATCTCGGGCCCTTGGCCCAGTTGCCCCCGGGTGTGCGGCGTATGGTGTGAGCGCGGGGCTATGCCCTCATTCACGTCGGTTTGCTCGTCACGCTATACGCCCCCCCCCCCACGTTTGGGGATGCCTTCTGCTCCCCCCTTCCTTTTTTCTCTCTTTTCGTCCTGCATGACGTTAAACTGCACTTCAAGAACTACGTGCGGCTTGATTCCCATCCTTATGGGATACGTAGGACCGCCTGGACATTCATGTTTCAGGCCCAGCCCCATTTCCCGGGAATCTCTATCCCGCGTTGGGCCTCTGGCCCAAGTTCCCCTTCTTTTTGTGCGAGGCGTATCGTGTGAGCGGGGGATTATGTCCTCATTCACGTCGGTCTACTGGCCGCGCCGTACGCCTCCCCCGTGTGTGGGACTACCTCACACCCCTCATCGTCCTGCATGACGTTAAACTGCCTCTCCAGAACTACGTATGGCTTGATTCCAATCCTTATGGGATACGTAGGACCGCCTGGACGCTTATGTTTCAGGTCCAGCCCCGTCTCTTGGTTGATCATGGGGATCTGCCCTCTTTTGATTGCTCTCAGGGTGAGTCCTCCGACCCTTTCCGGAGATCTGTTAACATGTTTTGGGTGCTTCGGTTTATGACTCGTAGTGTCAGATTCAATCCTGACAAGTCCTGTGTTGCTTGTCAGGCCTCGCGCTTCCTCTTGTTCGAGCCTTCACTCAAAGGGATCCTCGTCAGCGGTTCGGGTACGACGCCTCAGTGCTCTCCCACCGCTCCGGGTCGATTTACCGGCGGGTCTTGGGCCGCAAATCGATATGAATCCTGCGATTGAGCGGTTGATGCTCGTTTGCTTGCCCCGTCTTAGGCTGACGCGATCGGATGTTGTGTTGCGAATGCGTTAGCAACATCCTTGATCGCCATGTCGGCTCTTTCAGGCTCTGAACATTGGTTGCGCAGTCCTCATCACACTCCGCCTTTATGCGTTGTAGTGGAATCTCGACACTCTTCATACTGACCTACAGTACACCTCTACACGTTAGACAGACCAACCAGGGTAATGATGTCGTTCGAGGCTCCCATGATCTGATCACCAAGGATATATGCGGATATCCTCCCTAAGGGCCGTGCGTAGCTGGACCCTCATCCCCATAAGGAGGAAGGAGTCGCCCGAACAATCGCGTTCTGGGCCCAGTATATCTGGAGGCTAGCATCTCTGCCCCTCGGGTGATGGACATACGCAGACCCCTATCCCAAGACTCTCCTCCTGGAATCGTGCGTGACCGCAGGGCTGGGTATGTTCCCACCTCCGCCGTGTCCACCGTACCGCAATAAGCGGATTCCTCCATGGTCCGAACCACACGACCTTAAACTGTGTTGTCTGGTCCTACCACACGACCGTAAACTGTGATCTTCTTGGCCGCCCGACGAGAAACGGCACTGCATCGTGATGTTCTCCTCGGGGGACACTCATGTTGGGCGCTGGTTAATAACCACGCCATTCATCAATGCCTTCCATGGCTTGATTATTGTGGCGACGCCAGAGATTTCTCAATCACAGGCATGTCGCCGCACAAAGAAAAACCATTCATCTTTAAGGACAAACAAGAAATATCAAATGCCGCTCCTTCTGTGTGCGAGGGTCAGACCCACACTCTTCCTCGCGCTGGTGCCCGATTGTGATGCGCCGTGCTTCAAGAACTACGTGTGGCTTGATTCCCATCCTTACGGGATACGTAGGAACGCCCGGATGTTTGAAACTTCGGGTCCAGCCCCCCACCACTTAGAGATTCCCCCCTTCTCTGGGGAATCCGCCGCCTTCAGGTCACCCTCAAGGCGTGTTCCCCGACCCCTTGCCGTGGTCCACCGGTGTCAAGAGTACTCTGGTTTATTGCCAGGAGTGTCAGGTTCAGCTTGGTCAGGTTCCTTCCACTTTTCAGGCTTCATGCTCCCTTTCATTCGGACCCATCGTCTACGCCCTGGGTGGAGCCCCCGTGAACGGTTCGGACACAATGCCTCAGTGCTCTCCCACCGACTCGGGCCGGTACCCCCAATGGCCTCGGGCAGCAAATCGATATGAATCATGCGATTGAGCGGTCGATGCTCGTTTGCTGCCTCACTCCACCAACGGTTAGTGCGATATTGATGCTTCTTTTCCGCCACGGTCGGCAGTACTCCCATATCGTTACGCCGGTGCCCCCAGTCCTTGAATGAATGGCCGCATGATTCACATTTTCCACCTCCCATTCTGGCCAGGCAAAACCTCGACACTCTTGACACTATCCCTCAGTGCATCTTCGCATATCCAGGGGATATGACCACGATGTGGCGTGCTTGGAGGTCCTTATGGTCCGAGCTCTAAGACCTTAAACTAAGATCTCTTCTTATGGTCCGAGCTCTAAGACCTTAAACTAAGATCTCTTCTTATGGTCCGAGCTCTAAGACCTTAAACTAAGATCTCTTCTTATGGTCCGAGCTCTAAGACCTTAAACTAAGATCTCTCCTTATGGTCCGATCTCTAAGACCTTAAACTAAGATCTCTTCTTATGGTCCGAGCTCTAAGACCTTAAACTAAGATCTCTCCTTATGGTCCGAGCTCTAAGACCTTAAACTAAGATCTCTCCTTATGGTCCGAGCTCTAAGACCTTAAACTAAGATCTCTCCTTATGGTCCGAGCTCTAAGACCTTAAACTAAGATCTAGCCCTTATGGTCCGAGCTCTAAAGACCTTAAACTAAGATCTACCCCTATGGTCCGAGCTCTACGACCTTAAACTAAGATCTCCCCAAATGGGGTCCTACGTCCTGCATGACGTTAAACTGCACTCTCAGAACTACGTGTGGCTTGATCTCCAGCCTGATGGAGTACGTAGGAACGCCCGGGCATTCCGACTCGGGTCCAGCCTCAGGGATCGTTAAGTCCCGCCCCTCCTCATCGCCGGCCGTCTGGCCTGACTTCGGGTAGAGTGGTGCAGTTGTGATATTCTCCCCGATTCAGCTCGGGATGCCCCATCGCAAGGATGGGAAGCGACGGTTTCCTCGTCAGAGAGGTGCTGTCTGAGAATTGAGGTGACTCACGGCCAGATTAGTGCATCCGCCTAATACGCTCTCCCCACGGTGGCGCAATTTTGAGAGCGTTGGATTCTGTCCGAACAAATCGTCACTTCGCCCCACGCTTCGCATGCCCTGTTGATCTGGATTTCCACCCTTGTGTCTGAAGGAACCCCAAAGCGGTATTCATGATGACATGTGGTCCGCCTCCTGCAATATGAATGATGGCCTTTTTCGGTCCGTCTATTGCAGTTGTTATGGTCGATCCGCTGTCCGCCTACCGTCTCGGGCATTTCCTGGAAGGCCGACCGTTGTGGATGTCTGGATTCGGGACGCACGATTCACCTTTTCTCATTTCCCTATGTTCGGATAAAATCTCAACGCCCCTAGCATTGTCCCGCTCGTGTGTTGGAACAGGTTGGGGGGATGGTACATTGATTAGGTCTGAGGTCTCCTTTCTTAGGAATGACCTCCCTCTTTTCTCCAGGAATCCAGGCCCAATTGTGGATGCCTGATGCTTGGTTAACACTCCTGCAAGACAACGAATTGTGGTTGAGCATGTTAAACCAAAAGATGCAGATAAATATATTGATTCATACAGATGGATCAAAGTAGTGGAAGCAAATGTTTTGGGAATGGAAAAACAAAGCCCTTAGGGATTAGCGTGCTGGATGAGTCTTTCTAATGCCGCTACCCTTTGGCTGGTGGCCTCCAGAGCTGCTTCTCGCTCTCTGCGTGCCCTATCTTCGTCGGCGGTCGCAGCGCGCAATTCGTCGATTCTAGCCTGTGCACGCTCCCGCTCGACCTGAATTGTGACCATCTGTTGGCCCGCCTCCGTCAGCTGTACCTGGGCGTCAACCAGCTGGGCTGCTAGTTGCTCCACAAGCTCGGTACACGTTGCGACGAAGGCCTCCTTCTCTGCCGCCTGCCCTTCGAGGCGCCGGACTTCCTGCTCTGCCGTGAGGAGCGCCCGCACGCTCTCCGACATGTCCCGACTTTGTGCGACGTCGGCACGCCGGCAGCTCTCGCGCATCTTTTCGGCCATGAAATCACGGACCGTTAGATGGAGGCGTTGAGCATCAGCTCTCCCGGCACACAGGAAGCGCAACCAGGTTTGAAGTGATCCCATGCGCCCCAGCCACTCCGATGGGTCTCGCTTGAGGAAGCGCTGGATGCACTTCCACCCCCTACGGCGCGTTATCCGGCTCTCCTCGACCGCCTCCGTGTCTGAGTCGTCCATCTCCTCGGGATCGGCAGGCCGGTAGGCAGGGAAGGCAGCCAGCAGGTCTGCTGCAGGGTCCGCCCCTGGGAGGTCCTCATGAGGGATAGGTTCCCCAACATCTGGGCGACCTTCTTCTCTCTCCCCAGCGGCGCTGACACCCTCGTCAGCCCCCAGCCTCTCTCCGATGGCAGCACCGCTGACGTCCGCAGCCCCTTGATCAGCAGTTGGTGGGGCCGGCTCGGTCTAGGAAGTCTGTTCCGGAGCAGGCGGCATGTCTGCCACCGGTCCACTCGCGGATGGCCCGGGTTCGGCAACCCGATGAGCCTCCAGTGTTGAGATCACTGCGCAGGGCATGCCATGGTTAGTCACGGATCGTCAACAGCAAGCACCAGCAGTAAAGTAGGGAGACTTACGGGAGTTCGGAGCGTCATCTTCCGCTATCCCGGTCGCCGCAGGAACAGTTGCAGCAGGGGACCCCTTAGCGCTTGTCAGTTCGATAATGGGTGCCTGACCCCCGCCTTGTCCTGCTGGCGCCTCTCCTACTCCTGCTGAGGACGCCTGACCGACATCCGTGTGCTCCTGAGAAAGATGGAGAAATGGGTTAGAAGCTGCATAAGAGAGTGGATGAAGCAGATTGAGTAGGGATAGAAGCGGACCTCGAGGAGCTCAGTGACATCAACGTTGTCAGAGCCGGCCACCTCGCCGCTCTCCCGTGGGCTCCCCTGATGGGATCTTCCCTCGGAGCCTTCATCCTCCCCCATTTCCTCCTCTTCTTCGGAGTCGCTGCTACTGTCATCTTCTTCCGGCGGCATCTGTTCCGGAGCGGGCTCGAGACCGAGCATCACCTTCACCAGAAGGGATGGCTTCGCGCGCTGACCACGTTGGCGCGCGTACTCGTCCATGGCCGTCAGATACGCATACTGCCGGTTGAAGTCCACTCTGTCGGCGATCTGGAGGCGCCCGACCTCTGGCAGATAGATTCCTTCTCTGAGTATCTTTCGCCAGATGGCGTCGGTCCCCAGTGACTGCCGCAGAGTCATCCAGGCCGACCACAGCGCCGGGAAGACCGCATCATGGGAAGGTTCGAGCAGACGTCTCACCTGCTTCCCGGGCCGCTCGTCGACCACCGCACGTGCCCCCTCTCTGGGCGCTGAGGTCGTGGCGGCAGCTCGCGATGTGCCCGCCGCCGAAGTCCCTGCCCGCGCCGGCTCCGCTGTTTGGCGCGCCTCCGTTCTCCCCCGTGTGGCGGCACCTCGCCTCCTTCCTTGACGCCCGGTCTCCGCACGGGTAGCCTCGAGCCGCCGAACTAGCTTCCGCAAAAGCCCCTCGGGGTACGCGATGGCCCAGTGTTCGGCGTACTCGGTTGCCAAGCCTGCGTCAACTCCGGTAGGAGGGAGAGTGATGACGTCGCCAGAGCCGAAAGCGGCAAACATCAGCCACATCTGGCGAAGGACGCCAGGGTTCGTCTCCTCCCGGACAGCAGTGAATACCCTCTTCGGCATCCATTGAAGGCACCCGAACTGCCTGGCGAACCGGGTCGGCACGTAAGGCTCGCAGATCACCTTCCCGTCGATCCGAGCCACGAGCACCCCGCCCCGCATGTTCAGGAAGTATTCATGCTGCTCCAGCGGACCCTGCCCGTTGTCGATCATCTGGCCGACGGGAGTGGGGAATGGACTGAAGTTGAAGTTGGCATGATTTCCAATCCGGATCCGCACGCCCTCTTCACTTAGGGTCATCGGAGCGACCCCCGCGATGTTCAGCAGGGAGGGTCGCAGGCCGTTGCCCGGAGGAATGATGGCGTTCGGAAACGTGTACCCACCGAGGTGAGCAGCCACCCAGCTGTGGAAGAACTGAAAGGGCCCACAGATCCTTCGTGGCGACCCCCCTCGTGAGATGCGTCCCAGGATGGCATACAGACTCACCAACACTGGGACCCCGAGGTTGTATCTCTTGTTGGCGGCCATAGCGCCCGCCATCGCCAGTGTCGCCGGGCGAACGCCCATTCTCGCGTCCCGCACTGGCAGGAGCCACCCACTCAGAAAGGCGGCCAGGAACACCGCGTACCGGACATTTGGGTCCCGGGCCTCGATGACGCGGTACCCCCATGAGCGATAGTCACCCGTCTCCAGGACCCGCCAGTACGACCCGTTCCGGCTCCTCTGAGCTGCGGTCGGGCACCGCTTCCCCCTACCTGGCATCTTGACCGCCGGGTCATGCTCCAAGAACTGGCCGAACCATTCCTTGTAGGCTATGTCCTTCTGGAAGTCTTTGATCCCGAGCCGCTGCGTAGCCAGGTCAAGCAGATGCCAGGTCAGGATGGGAGTCCGTGACCTGTCCTCCCAGGTGTTCTTCGGTGGCAGGAACTCATCGTATTGGTAGCCCTCCAGCGGGATACCTCCGATGCAGTGGATGTCCCAGAGACCGATGCCGACCTCCCCATGGTGAAGATGGAAGGTGTTGGTATCCGGAGACCATCGGGTGAACAGCTCCGGCCCGAGCTCGGACTGCTGGTAGAAGTGGAACTGGGACGTCCACACCGCCTCAAACAGGCCGATGTACCGCAGCTCCTCTGCGAAGTGATCGCAAGTGTGGCGTACCCAGAACGCCCAGGCCCACTCACTGGTGAAGTTGCCCCCAGACCGCAAGTCCCAGTCCTTCAGCCAGCCCTTGGTGTCGTCCGTGACGCTCTGGCGATATATGCTCGAGTAGAGGGCTGGAGAATTCTCCGCAGTAGGCTCACCCCCGTCAATGGTCCGCGTCCTCGGGTTCAGGACATAGACATCCACGTGTCTGGTCTCCCTGGCAGGATGCCCATTGTTGGTGATGTTATAGCGGAGAAGCTCGTCCTCCCGGGTCACCCAGGTCCGCGGCGCATCAATCTCGAACCCTGGCACCGGAACCTCATCGAGGATGCCGAAGTTCTAGAGCGGCAGGTTGTCCGACAGTGGATATGTCTTCTGGGCCGGCGTTAGTAAGTCGAACAAGGATTGATTGTTGGAAACAATCTCCTTGGCTCCGTAAACCTCCTCGTTCGTCGCCATCTCAGCCCTGCGAGTGGCGGCATCCCCCTCATTTCCTCTGTGCGCGGCCATCTCAGAAGTTTCGGGAGTCGTGCGGGTTAAGGGATGAAGCGTGCGGGATCGGACGAGGCTGGTAGAGAAGTTTGAAGGTTGGCGCGCAATCCAAGTGGGCGGCGCGCAATTGGGAAGACTGTCGCGCAAAGTTCCGGGTTTTCGCGCAAAAACAGACGAAATTCGGATGGTTTTGCGCGCCGATCGGGCGAATTCCGCGACCGGAAGAGGCAATTTCGCGCACGAGAGCTTTGGAGCTTATCGCGCGGAAGGCCAGAGTACGGAACGCGGGACCCAGGGCCCCTATTTATAGGCAAGGCCGGGGTCCGCGCTGCGCGGAAAGCGCTTGGCGCGACCGCAGCGGCGAATTTCGCGCCCGGCGCCCCTTTTTGCGCGCCTAAGTCCCGCGCAGCCCGGGATTTCGGCATTCCGGCGTCTCCCTCGGAACCCGATCGTTGCGACCTCTCGCCGACCAGATTCCGAGGGGGGGATTTTGTAGACGCCGGAAAAGCCCGTTGTTCCCAAACGAAGCTCCGGATGCGGAAAGCGAAGTGATATTTGGAGTCAGAGGCACGTTCCGGAGGGCCCGGAGGACTTGCGCGAAATTTCAGAGACTCGCGCGAAAAGGTGAGTCGCGGCGCGCAATCCTCCCGGGATGCGCGCAATGCGCTGGGCCGGCGCGCGATTTTGCGCGCCCGCGGCCTGCGCGGCGCCTTTGCGCGCTGGGTGCTGATTCCGCGCCCGCGAAGCGAATTGCGCGCCCGAGACCGGATTCCGCGCCCGGGGTTGCCTATAAATATAAGGCGACCCCCGACGTTTTGAAGGTTGCCGGAATCCGAAGCGTCGCTCGTTCGCGCAATCCAACCCCTTCCGCGCGCAATGCCGACCTTCAGGTAACCTCCTTTCTTTCGCGCAATAGAGCCTTGGGGTCCGCCTTCGCGCGCAATCCCCTTGGCTCCTTTCCTTTGAATAAATTTCAACCCGAAGGCCTTTGCGCGCAAAAGAAGCCTCTTGCGCGCAATGGCCCCCCCCGGGTGCGCGTAATCCAGCCCGATTGCGCGCACCCCCCATTTTCAAAGTGGCCATTCATTAGAGAATGAGCCGTTGCCCCCGCGCGCTACCCGAAGCCCGGTGCGCGCAATCCCAATCATCCGCGCGCGAAGCGCTGGCCCAATTGCGCGCCAGCCCGCCATTTTGCGCGCCGACCCGCGGTTTTGCGCGCAAAGCTCCTCTTTTGCGCGCAATCCGCCAGGGTCGCCTCCCTTGACCCCTTGAGGGTACCCGCCCGCGTGGCGCCCGATGATCCTCATCCTGGGTGCCCGAACCGTGCGCTGTCTTCCCGTGCAGCCTTCCAGGCTCGTGCGAAGTGACAAGGACCCATCGGCGGCAATCATAGGTCCAACATGACGTTAAACTGCATATATGTCCAGCATGACGTTAAACTGCGCATTCGTCCAGCATGACGTTAAACTGTACATCCGTCCAAGCTGCACGACGCTAAACTGCCTAGCCCCCATCGTCCGCGCTGCAAGACGTTAAACTGCCAAGTGTTTCGTCCTCAACACACGACGTTAAACTGTGCTTCGTCCGGCAAGACGTTAAACCGTCCGCTTCGTCCTCAACACACGACGTTAAACTGTGCTTCGTCCGGAAAGACGTTAAACCGTCCGCTTCGTCCTCAACACACGACGTTAAACTGTGCTTCGTCCGGCGAGACGTTAAACCGTCCGCATCATCCGATCCCGTGCCCTGCACGCAGGGTCTCCCCCGGTTTGGATGTGGCCCCCACCCGCTCGTCTCTGCAGGGATGTCGGGATTGTTCCGCTTTTGGGACGATTTAATGGGAGTGGCTTTTCCCTACGGGGGCAGGGTATTACAAACCCCTAGTTTCTCGCGGGAGGCTGCACATGTGTATCTCCATTGCGCCTCCCCACTGCCGAAGCCAGTAGAGGGTGTGACTGGGATCGAGGTGTCTTCTGCTTTCGGTCCAAGTCCCTTCCAACTGAGTTTTGCAGCATCCGGGCTGCCCCAAGTGCGTAAGTCCTGACAGAATGAACTACGTGGACTTTGATCCCTGTCTTCTATACAGGGTACGTAGGAAGCCTCCCTGAGGTCCAAGCCCACCACCTGGTCGTCCCGGTCGTATTTACGTCGGTTCGTCCACTAGTGGACCCCTCCAGGGTTCACGCTTGCGTCGATTCACCTATGAATCCGCCCCTGTGGGAGACTGCCCGTGTGTATCTCCGCGGTGCCTCCCCACAGCCCCCCTTTTCCATTTCCCCTTTTATCGTCCAGCATGACGTGAAACTGTGATCCACCCGGCCATTCCATCCCCCTCTGTGCGAGGTGGTTCGGTTCAATCCTCCGCCCGGCGGCCTCGACCTCTTCGTGAGTCGGCTTGCCGACGTCCAGCATGACGTTAAACTGTATACCCGAACTACGTTGACTTTGATCCGTGCTAACGCGCGGTACATAGGAAGCCCCTACGGGGTCCAAGCTCTTCACTCCATCATCCATCCTGATCCTTACCCGGGCCGCCACATCCCGGTGGGGTCATGCCACTTCACTCCACTCCACGTTACTTGGGAAGCCGCCCATGTGCTGGCCCCAGCGTCGGAGGTTCCCCGCAAGGGGTTCTGTCATCTGATCCACTTTTCGTGTTGATCGGTCCGATGCCGTCCCCGCTGGACGTTAAACTCGCGGCATACCCCGTGTTAAACATGGGAAGCTGAGGAAAACCTCAGGTGACACAGTTCCCCGCACCCAGTACGGGATGCCTCAGGCCATCATGCCTTCGAGAAGCCCTGTTAGGGACGGAAGACAGACGTGCAGAGCCGCAGTGTTACGACACGCCCCCATCACCCAGAGCCACCCGGCCTTCTCACTGCAGGTTGCTGCCCCGCCCAGACTCCTTGGAGCGTCCGGGCGGAAGCAGCGTAATTAACCGGTGTCCATGAAGATATGGCGCCGGGAACGAGATTCACGAACATTCTTAAGTCTATGAGGGAGACCCGGATTAGGCGACGAGTTCCGAGGAGACGTCCAAGGAAGGAGGAGCCGACATCCCATCATCCCGGTTTCGATCAAGGAGAAGACGCCCCTGAATAAGGGACGAATGCCGCCCGCCCTTGGAAAGCGGGACTGCGGGACCACAAGCCGCGCGCCCATCCCCTCGGGTTGACGGGTGCACGCGCGAACGCGTTCTGGCGGAACAGCGTAACCCGACGCACATCCGCACCGAAACAGACGTGCTGTCGACTTTGTTGTATTCCTCTAAGTGAGATGGATCTTTTGGCTTACTCCGCCCGAGGTTTGGACGCAGGTGGAGTACGGTCGGGTTGGTTTTTCCTTAAAAACCAACTAGGCCCCTGGGATGAAAAAGCCAATAACTCACAGACCGGGCCTCCGATTGACGCGCCGTCTGCGACGTTGAGTTCCTGTTGGCGATATGGAACTTTTGGATACATCAACTCTGGACTATATGTCAGTTGATGTATCAGCCTCTCGGCTCGTGGAGCGGACCCTCCCGAACGAGCTTGCTGTGTACGAGAACCCTAGAGCTGGCTGCGACTGCTATTGTGACGACGACAACTGTGCAGAGATCCTCAGTGGATTCGACAGCGAAGACTATAGAACTCAACGATCCTTTGTGGGTCAGTGCTACTGATCCTGTGTGGGTCCGATCCTGTTTGGGTCAGCGCTCAGCGGTCCTGTGTGGGCCAGCGCCTACAGATCCTGTGTGGGTCCGATCCTGTGTGGGTATTTACGGGGGTTAGTTACCTATCGATCCTGTGTGGGTCCGATCCTTTGTGGGTCATTGCGGGGGTTATTACCTATCGATCCTTTGTGGGTCATTGCGGGGGTTAGTTACCTATCGATCCTTGTGGGTTAGATCCTTTGTGGGTCATTGCGGGGGTTAGTACCTATCGATCCTTTGTGGGTCCGACGACTTAGATGAATCAATGGCAATATCTGGTCATCTTTATTGTCATATGAAGAAGTATACCTGTGTGAGATGAATCCTGTTTTGCTTTCCTTTGTGGATTGTGTTGTGCTATCCTGTGTGGATTTACGTTTTTCTTTCCTGTGTGGACTGGGTTGTGCTTGGGATCGGATGTTGGAGTCGAACGAGATTTGATGACTTAGGTATATGTATGGGCATATACCTAAGTAGTGTCGGATGTTACTTCGTGATTGTATCTTTCCTTTTTGGATTATACTTTGTGGATTCTGGGAGACCTTCGGGGGTATCGGGATCCCTACTGAGTAGCTTATACTCACCCCTGCACGAGCTATGCCCGCACTACGCTGTGTTGGTTGCAGATGACGGACAACACTTATTGTGGTGGAGGCTTGAAGAGCAGGATGGTACCTGGAGGTGGACCACTGGGTGGGACGTACTCGGAGCGGTCGGCTAGAACCGAGGAGCAGTGGAGGCTTTTTGTACCCACCCTTTAGGTGGGACTTCCAGTGGACGGCTCGACGTTGCGGATTTACTTTTCAGTTGCTGTTTTCCCTTTTGAGTTGTACTTTACTTTCAGTTTGGGTTTGTATTCTGGCCCACTTACTTTTCGCACTTACTATTGTACCAGTTATTACTTAGTGTTTACTTCTGCCTGCTTGCTCTGTGGTGTTTGTTATTTACTTTACAAAGGCAATGCCTTCCCTTTACCGGGATTTACGCCTTGGTGCTAGTCGCCAGCCCCTGGCCTATGGAAGGCGGGCTTGGGGTAGTCACGACACGGGCCCCGAGGACGGGTCGTGACAAGAACCAATTTTAAATGCATTTTTAAAGCAAATTTGTGGATCCTGGGGGTCCAATAAATTCTGTATTTCCAAAGTTCATGGTTATTAGAGGTTGCTTGATATATGTTTTGAAGTGTTGGATATTGAAAATGTTGGAATCATTAAGAATAAATGTCATTTAAGACTTTCACATCGTGTATGAATAGTCCACATCAAGTAAATTTATGAATCATGGTGTGTAATTTTAAGGGTTAAATAATAAAATGGTGATGTATTTTTAGTGAAAACCATTCCCTATGGATTACACAACGTGAAAAGGGATTAAAATTCATGTAAATACCTGATGATGTACGTCTTTTGAAGTTTCATCCACTCAAGTTTTCTCAAAAACCTCTATCCAATGTCTCTCTCTCTCTCTCTTGATTCCAAACAGGAATCTCCCATTAAGTAATTTTGGATATTCCTTAAATGTGGATTGATTTATGGGATTTCTTCATTAATATATGGTGGCCGGAGATGAACCAAGGTAATTGTTACCTTTATTTAATGTAGGTATTTCACATTTTTGGTCTCATTAATCTTGTCATGTGATTGTGAAAGATCTCACATGTATATAATGTGTTTTTATTTGGGTTTTTTAGTGTTGTTGGGTCATGTAATCCACTGATGGAAGTAGTTTCTATGGGAGAGGTGAATAGAGATTTGTGACACGGTCTATTATGGTTCTAATGACATTAATGAAATTTTAGGTTATTGATTTGTTTATTCTATTTCATTTGATTCGAATAATAAATGGAGCATGGTTTATCCCCTTTGATTGAAATGATATTGACCTATAATAAAAAACTGAATTAATGGAATTGGGTAGTGATCTCATGTCGATGTTGTTACTTTATATTGTGATATCGGTTTTCATCTTGATTAGATTTATTTTTTGAAATATATGTATTTCATTATAAGAAAGTTTGATTATGATATTTATTAGCATGTTGTTCTCGATGGAAAATTGGTAAATAATGTAAAATAAGAATTTATTAACAATTAGTTTTCATATTAAATTTATGATAAAATAATTTTGTATTTTGGTTGTCAATGTAACATAATGAAAATTGAAATGGATCAATGAAAATGTTATTTGAAATTGATCTTCCATGTGAATAAATTTATTGATAAATAATGTGTAGAATGATAATTCTTGTTAATAATGATAAAAATAATTTTAATTTATAATTTCACATCTCCAAGTTGTTGAAATAGAAAATAAATTATAAGAGTATGTTTTTCATTTGATAGCTTGTTACTACTTAATGCCGTAGGTTTCCCAATGTTTGAAGCTATAAATAAATGAATTAGAAAATTCAATAAGATATAAGGACTATTATTGTGATAAATATAATTTTCTAGGTCACGAGATACTTTTTTCATGAGAATTATTCATGCATTGTTTTAGATCCATGATATCAGGTTTGCATGAGAATGTATATGCCCTGTTTTGAAGGCCCATATTCTCTAATGATTTAATGGTTGTTTCTGATATATTTATGTTGTCATATGGATATTAGCCTTGTGATGAGATATAGGTATGGTTTATCATGGAATGTATGATGTGATATTATGTGGGTAGTCCTTTATGTGATGTGAACCATGTATGGCAGTGCCTGGGATGGATGACGTGATATGTGGGTAGGGAGGCCCAGATGATGTGGCAGTAGATTAAATATGTTATAGAGAGATGCATTAGATTATGAATGAGGGTTTTACGTATTAAACCTATTGTTACAGAACGATTTAAATCAGGGCTTACCCGTTGAGGATATGTTGAGACCAGGTATTCGCACATGAATATTTTTAATGGAATATGGTCAGGTTTCTTGATTTATCTATATTCATTTCCCCATTACTTAAAGAAGGTGAATGTGCTTGGTGGCCTATTTACTCTTAGTGGATTCTTGGAGTGATTTTCCTATAGTAACCTCTTAATTGAATGATTCTAATATTTAAATGAATAATTATCAACCCATGGGGTTTGTTGATAATAAAATAAAAATGCTAAAAAAAAGATAATCTAGATAAGCTGTTGACATGGTTTTGATTATGCCTGGAGGGAATGGAATTTACTCTGATGAATAATGTAATGTGGAATAATGAGAATGGTTAATTAATTTTATGTAATTAATTAATGAATTTAAATGATAAAAATGAAATAATTAAATTAATGTATCTATTTTAAATTCATGTATTTTTATTTGAATCCTTATCTTAGTAGTGGAATTTTAGAGTTTGGGTGACATTATATACAGTTAAGTATAAGACTAGGTTATTCCCATTGTGTGGTTTTTAGCTATATGATATCATGCATGTTCATTGATTTCTTATTCTACACCAACCATGTTCATTAGGGAGGCAAACACCCAGTAGACACTAGGAGGGGTTTTCCCCAACATCCCAGTGGTAGGATGGATGGGTGACTACCACCTCTGGTACCGCTCTATTCTCTTGGAAGTAACTTGTGATGGTATTCAAAAATAGTTATTTTTCTCATATATAAGTATAGAGGGATTTATTGGCTTAATCTTATTTTATACACATGGATTACCAATTATAGTATCTAAATGATTATTATATATCTCACGTGTATAGGTTTCACTAGATTGAGGTACTTACTCGATGTATGGGTTGTAATGGAATGATTTATAATAAATAATGTTTTATATACATCATAATATTTATTTTGGATCCACAAAACTACATGGTTAATATATAGAATACTATATGGTGCAGTTATGTGTTGCACGAGGTGAATGTTCTGACACATTTTCTAGGTTTCTTTGGGCTGCGATACTTTTGGGGAGAGATGGCTCAGGTTGTGTGATGTTGGCGCATAGAAGAATAAAATTGGTAAGTATGATTGGGGTACCCTTGACATTTAATTATTATATTATATGATATATTGTATGTGATAAATTGTGGGTGTTATCCATTGTGGGGATAGGAACTTAGTATATCTATTCATTTGATGAGTTTGTTTCACTATTATTCATATTGATTTTACATGTTTTCATTATATTTATCATTATAGTATTTGGGGAGTATCCTACTAAGTTTACAATTATATTTACTTAATTTATATATAAATATTTTCCAAATAAACTATATTAGGTTGAAGATCGGGTTTTATATTTCCATATTTTTTTCATGTGTTGTTTAAGAATTATTATATCCAAAGTCATTACTTTTTCATACTTGTAGTTTTTCTTTCAGTTGTTCAAAAAGTATTTGATATTGCTTATTTTCAGTTTGGTTTTTTATAAATCCTTTTATTTGATTTTGTTTTTTATTTATCCTTCTTATCTCTCTCTTTTTCATGATTCTCTTAGTGGGTAATGCCTCCCATATGCATGTTTATTATACCCTCGGTGCTAGTCACTAACCCAGGGCCTACTGAATGCAGAACTCGGGTAGTCACCATCACTCTCTCATAATTGTGGTGTCTTGGATGGGAATGGGTAATGAAATAATGGTATGAAAGGATCATGGTGTGGGATAAGATGGAGTTTAGATTTAGCCATGGCGAGGTTTTATAGGTTGGTATGAAAGCGGTGTCATCTATGTTTAGTAACTGATGTAAACGTGGGAGACCATATGATATACATGTATTTAGGGAACCATGTGATCTGATGAAAATAACTTTATGTTTATTAAGACTACCAAACAAAGTGATAATGGTTTCATGTTAGAGTCCCAGGAAAGGATCATGTGGCGTTGTACATTATGCATGTGCTTGATATGGGTAGACCTTGGTATTGGTTAAAAACATAACAAGATAATATATTATTTAATTATTTGTTGTTAAATATTCCAAATTATAGGTTTATGAGTCAAATATGATTGATTATTTTGTAGGAATTGCTACATGAATAAATCCTTTTAATTTTTTCAACAAATATGCTAACTAGGATGTTCTAGTAGATCATCACAAAGTAGAGGTTGATGAAAATAACCCTTGGAGGAGGACACTCTAAAATTTATTGTTCCATTTTCCTATGAAGTACGAGGGCCCTATTTTAGATTCATTTATAAAGGAATTGTTAAAAGTGGTTGAGATTTCTTTAAGTCCAATCAATGCTCAGATGGATCCATTGGTTTTAATGGTAGTAATTATATTGCATGAAGCATCAAGTAATTGTTGTTTCTTCTTCCATAGGGATCATGGGGTGTCAAAAATATCATTGGAGATGTTCTGAGACTAGTTTAGAGAAGTGTTTCTTATTTTAACATGAAGGTGTCTAATATCTAGAAGAATTTTACTCTTCAATTGAAGAGTTATAGTTTAAAAGAGTTTGGTTCTATTCCAGGTCTATTCTGTAATATGCATCGAACCTGTTTCCCAATGCAGATACTACGATTATTCATTTTGAAGAGTATTTTCATCCACATATCCATTTCTAGGCCACCCCCTTTATTCTAAATATGTATCTTGAGGTTCTAAAGAGATAAAAGGTTAGTGAGATCATGTTGGATAGAACCATGTCATTCTGAGAGTAGAGACACTGGGATTCCTCACAAAGTGAAGATGTGGTATGGGTTTATTAATTATTATGATAGAAGAGGTCTCTTTCACATAGTGGTTGATCACAAAGGTCATCCTCTTTTTTCTCAAGTGGGTGGTGGATCTCATACCCATGATAGGGGATCAGAGGTGTGTTTTTATTGTGGAGTCCATGGTCATTAGTGGAAATAGTGCCCAACCATTCTAAAAAAACTTCATATTTCAGGTTTTCCATTTCATGTTTCAACCTTTAGATAGTTTCAATCGAGGTAGTAACAACAATGTGTTCCTGTTTGGGATCAGTAGATAAGAGATGGAGTTGGTAGATCATATCACTGGGAAGCTTCTTGTACTAAGAGGGAAGACAACAACCATGGGGGTACACTTCCTAAGGGTTACAGAGGTCATGGAGTAGTTCGTGGCTAGCTTCATTCTTTAGAATTATTTAATCAATGAAATCAATAAGTCATTAGTGGATACCTTTTCTTGGATTCTACATGGGTAGTGATTTGTTTAATTTGGGAGTGACACACAATTTTTTATCACCTACTATCATCCATGATTTCAGAATTTAGTTAGAGAGGCTTAAAGTGCCCTTGGAATTTCCTATATTCATTGGAGGTCGAGATGAATTGTATGATGTATTTGGAGAATATGAGCTAAGGATAAATAATAACCCCTCTTGTGGATACTTCCTATGTTTGCAGATACATCCATATTAAATCATCATCATCATGGATTGGTTGTATCTGGTTTAGTCTATCTTGGATTTATTCATTAGGCATGATATGTTTTATTATAATAATGGGGATCCAATAGTGTTTTGGTGTGAGAGGGAGCCTCATATGGGTTAGATGAATGTTACTTCCTATTTTTATTTGATGGAATAGAAAATGATGATCTTATCAGAGGTTCTAGAGTTGTTTTTTCACTAGTTTGGGAAATAGTACCTGGTGTATTTATAGATGAGGTTGTATAGTTTCCCATTCAATAAGATATTGAGTTTTGGATCTATCTATAGATAGGAATGTATCCTATATCCTTGTATTTATATAGTATGGTGGAGTCCAAATTTCAATAGGCGAGGGTTATCTTGATGATCTCTTGTAGTGCAGTTTTGTTCAACAGAGTGTTCCGCCTTGGGGTGAACCAGATATGTTCTCAAAAAAGGTTGATGTTAGGTTGTATATTTTTATTGATTATCACCACATAAACCAAGTTAGATTGAAAAACCTCTAACATCTTCCATAGATTAATATTTATTCAATAAGAAGATGCGATAATGTTTTTTCTTTAAGATCTATTTGTTGTCAAGATATCATCATATGAGGGTGAAGGATGAGCATGTTTATAAGACAAAATTCTATTGTCAATATGGGAATTATGAGATCACTGTGATGTCATTTGGCGTAATGAAGGCTCCATCTATGCTCACCTGAATGACGAATGAAGTGTTTAGAGTGTTATAGGATATGTTCATCGTGGATTTCATTGAAAAAAATCCTTTTGTAATCCACATATGAGGAATAGAATGTAGAGGATATGTGTGATATTTTTTGGAGTTCTTGGTCATGAAGAACTATATGGGATGTTTTTTTAGTGAATGTTCTTTGATAAGGAAGTCTATTTCATGGGGCATGTGGTATCCTATCTGGGTGTATCAATGGATATTTCAAGGGTTGAGGCAGTTGTGTCTGGTGAATCCCCCAAGATAGGAGCAGAGATGTAGAGTTTTTTTGGTCTTTAGGCTATTAAAATTGGTTTGTAACTGATTTCTATTGAGATGTGAATCCCATGACAGCTTTTACCAAAAAGGACCAGATGTTCTTATGGATTGACTAGAGTCATACAACATTTTAGTACCATAATTTGAAGTTATCTAGTGCTCGAGTTCTATTTTTTAGTTGAGGGAGTTCAATTTGATGTTTTTTGTGATGCTTCACATATTGGTTTGGGGTGTGTTCTGATGCATTAGATAATAGTGGGTTCATAGGGGTCACAGTAGTTATGTCCCCATTAACCTAACTATTCCATTCATGATAATGAGTTCCCAGTAATAGTGTTTTATTTGACGTTGTGGTGACATTAACCCATCTGTGTGTGTGTTTTGTTGTTTTTACTAACCATAAGATTCTGAGCTTGTCTTGTACTAGCATTAATTAAACATAAGAAAATGTCGTTGGATGGAAGTACTGCATGATTATGACATTGAGATCTTATGTATTCCTAGAAAGGGGAACGGTGTAGCTGATTTGGTGAGTAGGAAGTCATATAGTGATGTTGGATGTTAATATAGAGATTTATGGATAGTGATGGAAGAACTCATAGTGATGAATCATGATATGGGATAGATTGGAGTGAGAGGATTCCTTTTATAGATGACATTGTAGTCATCATACGTGTAGTTGGTGGAGAATTCCTAGTTTGGGGACTCTTAGGTGGCATTTTGGAGAGACTGGGTTATTTTTGGCGATGCCCCTAATGGTTAGTTGAGGATGGACAAAACCGAATGTTTTTCTAGGGATGTATTTTAGTTCCTTTATCGATGGATGATAGGGTTTTTTAGGATATCCGATAATCCCCTTTGGCATAACATACAAAAATGAACAAGATATACCAATCATTGAATGGTTAGTTTCAGTATCCTAGGATGAATAATTATATTTCAAATATTTTTTCTCAATTTTTGGTCTTCTATAAGGTGATGACTAAAATCTGTGTTCCTAATGGTTTTCTAGATTAGTTATATGTTCCCCAGTTGATTTTGGAAAACATATCAATGGAATTCATTACCCATTTACCTCAATCTTATAGAGGATATGATTCTATATGGTTGATACTGGAATGTATGATTTTATCGTCCCACTTTAAAATTTTTAGGGAGTCATGTTCAGTGGAAGTTTGGTCAAGGATGTTTCTAGAATAGCTGGTGTGACTCCATTTAGTCTCAGGGAATATCATCTCATATATAGATAATCATTTTAGCTCCATGGTTTGGATAGGAATCCATTATTATTTTGGTTCTTATTTATTCTTTAGTATTTCTTTTCATCCTAATATTGAAGGTAAGATAGAGTTGAAAATCTAGAAACTTGAGTACATGTTTCACTCTTACATCTCGGTTTTTTGAGGTTTGTGGATGACACATCTTCCCTGGGTAGAGTTTTCTTAAAATAATAGTATCTAATCCACCATTGGAATGAAAACATTTTATTATTTGTAAGAATGAATATTTTATTCTTCATTTGGCTTGGATGGGGTTAGAGAAGCTGCAATTCTTATGTTGGAATAGGCATAAAATGTGATAGTGATGGTTTAGGTATTTGTGAGAGGTTGAATGAAGTATAGGATTGTTATAAATCCTATGTTGTTTAGAGGAGACCATTGGGGTTATATATTGGAGATCACATGTTCTGGAAGGTGACTCCTCATCATTGAAAATGAATGTTTAGTCATGGGGAGTAATATTTCTCCTTGGTTTTTTTCACATTATGAGGTATTGGATTGTGTTGGAGCCATGGAATATCAAATATCACTTCCCCTATATATGATCTAGATATAAAAATTCATATGTCATAACTCCTTCATTAACTTCATGATGACTCTCATGTCATTTATTGGGGTGAGAAGGATGTTGATGATGATGCCACCTTCTAGGATCATCTTATAGAGATCAAGGTTCATCAAGATAAGGTGTTGTGTGAGTGTGATATTCACTCAGTTGGTATCTTGTGGCAGCACGGTGGTGTATAGGAGAGTATCTAGGTGTGTGAGTCATATATCTGTGATCAATACCCTATATTGTTTGATACTGAGATCTTCTTTTGTAATGTTGTTACACTGTGGATGTGGACCTTTCTAGTTCTGAGATGGTTTTTCTTATGTTTTATTGTGAACTTTATCTTTTATGAGGGGAATATCCCCTAGAAGAGTGTTTGGGGTTAGTTTATTGTTGTTTCAGGGTTTTTTTGATTATTTCCTATGAGTGATGTAGTTGAGCTCTTGTGGTGGTGAGATCATTGAGAGGTATCTTATAAGGTGGATGTTTGAATGACCCCTTTTCATTTCACATGGTATTTTTTTTAATTCTCAAGAACAAGAGGTATCTAATGTAAGGGAATAGATTTTCTAGGTCTAATGCTTTGTAGGTTTTTTACTCACATGTTTCTCAGCGGAGGATTGGAATATGTTCAGAAGTGGTGGATGCTAAAAATAATGGAAGTGAAGAGAATAAAGGGCATGCATGTCTTCCACATTAGGTATGTTCCATTCATGACATGTAATTTTTTGGGTTAAGTATTAAAAAAGTGATGAATTTTTTAAATAAAACAAAACCCTAGGATTACATTATGTGAAAGGGTATTAAATGTTGTGTTAATCCCTGAATTTGTACATCCTTAAATGTTTTATCCACTCAAGTTTTCTTCAAACCCTATGACCAATTTCACTCTCTCCCTATTTTTGGAAGTGAGTGGATACCTTCAGTGCATTATAGAGATTCCTTTGTGGTTGATCGATCCTTGGGCTTCCATCTTCAATCTATAATGACCTGATTTGATCTATAGTGAGTTCTACCCCTGCTTATTATGTGTTTTACTTTGTTCACTATTGTTTTATCACATTCTTCTTCCCATTAAATGGAGTATGATCTCCTTATTTTCAAATTGGTTTTTATTGGTTTTTTTAGTTGAGATGTTACATGACATCCTTGTATGAAAGTAGTTCTTACGGGAGATGTGAATAGAGCTCCATGAGGTGTCATGTTCTCGTCCGAACAACGTTGATGGATTTTGATCTATGGGATTAATTTCTTATCTTTTTGTTTCCATGAAAATGAAAATTTAGCATAGTTTATCCTTTTTTATTCTAATGAAATAGATCTAAAAATTATGAACCTGATTAATTGAATTTGGTAGCAATCACATACTGATGTTGTTGCATTATACTCTAATAGCGATTTTCCCAATTATTTTCAAGATAATGTGATATATATGCCTCTAATTGTTGGTTTGTTTTTTATGCTATGGATTATCTTGTTTTTCATGATATTATATTGCAAAAGAATGTAGTTCCTGAATTTACTGATAATTAAATATCATGATAAATTAAAAAATATTCAATTTTTAAATCTACTGGTTATTGTAATCTGATTATAATTGTTTTGATATAATATGCATGTAATTTGTAATTGATCTTTCATGTGATTAATGGAATTGGTAAATTATGTGGAGAATGATAATTCTAGTTGATATTGACAAAAGACAAGTTAATTGATAATGTTACTTCTCAATGTTGATGAAATTGGAAATAAATGGATAGAGATTGATTTTCCATTGAATGTTTTTAATAGACTGAGGCCATAGGTTTCTAATATTTGGATCATGTTGATAGTGGAATCATTTAATTCAAGATGAGGAAAAAGTGTTGTGTGATAAATGTAATTTTCTAGGTCCTGGGTTTCCTTTTCTCTTTTTTAGGTTGTGTACCTTTCTTTGGAGCTATGAGATATTGTATTCATGAGAAGGATAAATGCCTTGTTTTGGAGGCTCAGATGACCTATAGATTGAATTTTGGTTCCTATTGTATTTTGGATGTGGTCTACACATGAGAATTTTGATATGATCATTGTTTTGCTAAGCCTAGGATGGATGATGGGATTTAGGTTAGGGAGGCCCATAGGTGTTTTTATCCGACTATGGATTTTCCTCAGATGGTTGAAGTGATATGTGGATAGGGAGGCCCTAATGATGTGGTAACATATTAGACATGTGATGGAGAGATGAATTGATATATTAATGTGGGTGTTTAGGATAGAATTAGTGTTGATGGAACATTTTAAGGTTGGTCTTACCCATTGACTGTATTCGTAGAGATTTTATGCATGATTTAATCTTTATAATGGTCGATAGTAGGTTAAATTTTTTTTTATCTAAATTCTTTTCCCCACTGCATAATGAAGAAATAGGTGCTTGGTTGTATATTTCTTCTTAGTGGTATATTAGAATTGTTTTCCTAAAGAACCTAGTTAATGGAATGATTCTAATAATTAATTAAATAATTATTAACTCGCTAGGCTGGTTGATTATGGAATTAAATTGCTAAAATGTTGTTAATCTTGATAAACCATTGAGTTGGTTTGGATTATTCCTAGAGGGAATGGGATTTACTCTAATTAATAATGTAATATGGAATAATGTAAATGGTTAAATAGACACAGTTTAATTTATTAATCGATTGATATTTTAAAAGGGAATGATTTAAATTAATTTATCACTTTTAAGTGCTTCTATACATACATGATATATAATCTTAGTAGTGAGATATGGGAGTCATAGTGACATTAGATGTAGTAGAGTCTATAACTAAGTTATTACAATGGTGTGGTTGTGAGAAATATCATATCATATTTATTATGTGATTTCATACTCTACCCCACCGATATCACTTAATGTGAAAAACACCCAATGGAATATATGACTGTTTTCCCTTAACATCCAAGTGCGGGGATGGATGGATGACTACCCCCTATAGTCCTACTCTCATTTCATTGTAGTTACGTGTGTCGGTATCCAAGAGAGTTAATTTTCCCATATATGTATATAGAGGGATGTAGTGTATTATGGTTATTTCGCACACAGTTATTATAGGATATAGTATTCAATGGATTATTATATGTAATACATGTCTAGGTTATGTTAAATTGTGGGACTTATAAGGTGTTTGGTCAGTAAAGGATTGAGGTATAATACCTAATGTTAGATATACATCAAACTGGATATGGTGGCTCCCAGAAACTAATTAATTATATTATGGGATATGGGATGGTTTAGTTATTTGGTGCATGAGGTTTATGTTGTTACACCATCCCCATCTGTCTTCATGGTGGCTTAGTTTTAAATATTAGTTGATTTGGACGTGAAACATTGGGACTGCATGGAAAACCTGTGGGAGCAGGGTAACCATAAAGTTTTATTATTATACTATATGCTCTCTTGTATATGATACTTGTTTAGAGTTATCCATGGTGAGGCTGGGAACTCAGTATAAATGTTTATGTTATATTTTATTTTCACTATTTTTCACTTTGCATTAGCATGATTTATTTATCCTTCGTATGAGAAGCTCTTAGGAAGATTCGTTTCAGTGTACTTTTATGATCACCCTATGTATAAATAAACTAATTTTCAGGTCATCCAAAGTATGTTTGAGTCCAAGATGGAAATTACTAGATCCTAGTTTTCCCAAAGTTTTTTGGGATTCATGGTCGATGCCATATTTACCATTTTGGTACTTATAGTTTCACTTTAATTTGTTTTAGTATTGTATGATATTGAATGTTTGAAAATGGGTTTTGTTTTATATATCTATGTTTGAGAGGATATTTTTTTTGTGTTTCCAACTTATATCTATCATTGCCATGTTCTTATTAGAGGTTAATGCATCCCATAGGCATGTTTAATATAACCTTGGTGCTAGTCACCAACTCCGGGCCTATAGAAGGAGGGAATCGAACAAAACCCATCTTTCTCCCATCATTGTGTTATCTTTCTGGGATGGGGGGTCATGAAAACTAAAATCATATATTTGATTAATGTTTCATTCCACTTTCAACAATATATCAAATATGAAACACATAAATGATTTAAATAAAAAAATAGATTTTTTTATCCAAATGATTTCTTATAATTTGTTTTGTACCTGACTATAAGTAGTCAACAAAAGAAATGTTTACGAAACATAAAATCTCACAATACATAGACATGTGTTTAATTAACTAAAATATCAATTATTTAAAAGAAACCAATAATTCAATTCACATAATGTTGATTTTTTATTTAATAAAAATTAACCCTTTATTTTTAATGTGTATTGTTAAAACAATCCATGAGATTTCATCGAGAGTAGATCAAGAAACAAAGAATAAAAAAATGATAAAAAAATGAGTTATAAAAACTAATTAGATCATGATTTAATTATAATAAAAAATTTATTAGAACCGAATATATCAAATTATTTTTATACATTCAATAATGCAACATCAATTCCATAGAATTGATCATTTACACCTACTAAGACCACCACACGCAATTATAAAAATTAGTTAATCTCTGGAAGGGTGTGTGGATGGATGTCAAAGTAAGATGTTCATAATTAATTGAGGATTAAAAGGGATAGGGTAACATATTAGATAGTCCAAATTGGTATATGGATATTAGAATCTTTTGGTATTTAAGTAAGATAATGGGGGAGAGGTTATCAGAGTCACTAATGTTTGGATAGTGGGATGGATTGGATTTCGTTGTCCTATAATTATGATAATGGGAGAGGGGGTATAGAATTTGAAGTTTTAATATAGGTAACCCACATTGGGTGCCGTGATGGAAATCATTATTATGTTATTAACAAAATAGGCTAACATTACGGCTTATAGAAATGAAATATTTGTTAGTAGGTTAGGTTTTTGATATTATGGTCATCTGGGGGAACCTTTTTTAAAAAAACGAACATTTATATTTTAATTAGGTGTTGTTTTTGTTAAACATTAATTAAATTATTCATATTTTTTTTTGATATAGAAGTAATTTTTAGAAACCTGGTATATATATATAAGATAATGAAATGAAAAACATGTAGTTGTGTCATACTAATCCCCTTTTGTTTATTTGATTTATTATGTTGAAAATAATTATGCACATCAAATTTAGAAATATATTATGTAATAATTTTTAATTTTCACATAATGAAATAATGAATCAAATGGATAGAATAATTATGTTGATCAATATGGAAACATGTGTAACACATCATAAACAAAATCTAAATATTCACATTTAAACAAATAATATTTTTAAAAGGGGGTCATGGGGAATTTTATAAAAATAATCAATTGAAAATGTGATGAAAATATTTATATTTTTATATTCCATTATTAAATATGATTTATTAATTTTCCAAGGAATAATCATTACACATATAAAATGTAGGACTGGGTCATATCTACACCGAGATACTCTATTTTATGTAAGGAAATAAGTGGGAAAAATAATTTCCAAACATAAAATGGTTTATGAAAATAAAAAAATAAAAAAATAACTTTTAAAATAATTAATGTGGATAGAAATAGTTTCCCATTAAAAAGGTACATGACACTAACGAATCTGATTATACTATGGTTTCTTTACCTTAGATCATGTTTCAATGAAATTTGGGAAATGAAGATATATCTTGATTTAGATTATGGTAGGGTTTTTCTACCTTTGATAAGGTAAAAGAAACAAAAAAATATGTATATTAATTATTAAATTTCAATTGTTTTGATAAAATAGAGAATTAAATAAATTGTGTTGACACAATATTGTACTGGTTGTTTCTTGGATCATATCTTGGAAACATGTCCCATTTCATATTAAATGACACAATATCCATCACAATTATAAATTACAAAATGATAACAATCCCCAACTCCCTAAAAACCCCTCCATCTTTTCCAACAATGAAAACCCTCTACAATACCTGATAACCCAGCCCATACTCACTCATCCCTTTATGAATTACCTCATCCCCACACTCTAATTATAACATCTGAAAGATTATTGTATAAAATAAAATACACGGGGTTGTTTAATTAAATGGTTTTTCATTTGGGTAGTTAAATTTATTCAATTATAAAAATATTATAATAATAAAAAATAATAATAAAAAAATTTTAGTATATGGTTTTGTTTCCAAATGGGAATTAATTTTTTAAGGTTCATATTTTGTTGTTTATTATCAATATTAAGTGGATTTAGGATCATGTTTACTTATAAATTTAATAAATTGGTTCAGGGTCATGTATATCCATTTTCATATGTACCCAACTCATTTTCATCCTCAATAAATACCTATATATTTTAAAATAAACCACCCACCATATGATTTTTTATTTTCTTTTTAACTCATTCCATAAACATGTAATAAAAAATAATGTTGATAATTTAAATAGAATAATAAACACAATCTAAACATATTATAGTAAATAAAAATTATAATAAAATTAATTACTCCCTATAAATGTATAAAATCCATAAACTAATGTTCTTTATAATTTTATGGACACAAGATCATAATATATATTTTGATAAAACCTAAATCCTCCGCTGGGTATAAGAAGTGTAAGATAGATATGGAAAATTTGATGGTAAAAACAAAAGGAATAAAGTAATATATATAAAATGGACTAAATGACCTTTTAATAACATCATAGGACACCCCTTACTTCTTTTTCTATTTGGATATCCAAGCCAATTTTTATAGGTTATTATAATTACAATTAATGTAAAATGGTACATGAAATGTATTATGTTAGTGATGTCATATATAATTTTTTTCATCATAGAATCACATGGTCCCTTTACTTTAGTGGGTATATAATTATTGAGTTTGTGGTAGTGGTTGTAGATCGTTAAAGATAGATGTACACCAAATACATGAGACAACATATTACACCAACTACATAACTCCAATTTTTGGTATGAGGTATATGAAATGAATTCCACTAATAGAATTTCTTTTTATTATATAGTTTTTCATCGTGTAATAATTTTATAGCTCTCCTATGTATAATCACTTTTATCCCTTGGGGATATTAAATGGACATTGTTTATTTTGGTTACTTCCACTTCTAATCACACATCTATACAGAGGTTTCTATACAACTCACTAGTGTACCATAGAGAAACCAGTCTTTGAGTGTTGATGAAACCTACTACAAACAATGTCTTGTGGAATCCTTCCAAAATACAAAAGGCGTCTATATTAATACCATTATACAAAATGGAACCACAATTTCCATCATGTTCTATAATGTCTATCAGAATCTTCTTCTTCGGTGAGAGAAGAGTTTCTCTTTTTATTTCTTAAATCACTCTTTATATGTTTTGATATATAGGATATTAAAAACCTATTCTACATGACCTATACCACAAAACTAAAAATTCAAAGTTTCTACCATTTCAAACATTCCATAGTTCTCCTTAATATCACTCCAATCGTCATCATTTATCATTATCATCTCTTCATATGAAATACATGGATAATTTGAATCTTCTCAAATATTCTATTTCAACTAGTTTTCTAACACCTCACTAACTATAATGGAATATTATCTTGAATATTTCCCTCTTCATTATAGTATACCAATTATATATTGATCAATACTAGAAAAAACTCCACTAAAAAATCAATATGATCTAAAAATCACAAAAAATTATTCAATAATTTTTCACATTAGTTTTATATGTATCCCTTGTTTTTCAATATTAACGATTTTTTACTAGTATTATTCTATGTTTCTATTTTCTCATGACCATTAAATGTTTACAAATACAAAATTATAGTTTATTTAGAGAGAAAAAACTTTATTTTAAGTATCAATTAAAATTTGAAATATTCTACAACCATCATAATATGTGGCGTACAAATTTATTTATAATTTTTATTTGTTTTTTCCAATTATATACCATTTTATTTTTTCATGTTTCACATCCTATTGTTCTCTCAGGTGATATCTTTAGAAATATTTTATGGTAGTTTATATTCATTCTCCATGCTTCTGGTGATATAAATATCAATATGTATGTCATATACCACAGTTATCGATATATTATTCTATAAACTATAACATACCTTCTTCCTTAAGGAAATTATGTTATTTTTGGTGTCATCATCAATGATATTATAAATAAAACAATCTCAAGTCAGCTATGATGATTCACCTGAGATATCCTATCATTATGTTGAGGTGAAACAAGATAACATAAATATGTCTTGTATATAATAAAACATGACAAACAACTTGAGTAACATGTTGATGAATACCATAAAACCAAGATCCATAAAATCCAATATAAATTTTAATAACTAAAAATTTCAAAAATACTTCACCAATAAGTCTCTATATGAAAAAAATTTACCTCTAAAAATCCCACTATAAATGAAACAATTAAGAGATAAGCCAACATGTTACACATTTCCCTTCCCTTTACCTGGAACCTACCAAATAACATCTACAACCACCCAAAGGAAAAATAATGGCGTGAACCCCAATACAAGTTTGATTCCACCAATGAATATATATAATGTCCAATATCAAAAATAAAATATTTATATCTTTAAAAAATATTGTAATACAAATCATTTTCATAAATCAAAATAATTTTAATTCATTCATTAGTTTTTCCTAAAATCATTAAATATTATCAAAACAAGGAATATGAAAAGCACATGTGATAAGCATGAAATCATTATCCCTACAGTTTTGGGTATAATATAAGATTATCATGTTGTAAATATAACCATGACACAATCCACCATATGATATAATGTTTGAAAATAAACATGGTCATTCCAATAAGTTAATGCAATAGTTCTAGCTTTAAAAAATAATGTATTACAAATCATTTTCATGAATCAAAACACTTTTAAGTCATCCACTGGGTTTTCCTAAAAATCCATTCAAATTCTCAAAACATGAAATATAAAAAGTACATGTGATAAGAATGAATCATAATCTATACATTTTTAGGGTATAATATAATATTATCATGTATTAAATAAAACCATGACACAATCCATCATATTAAACAATGTGAAAAAATAACAATGATCAATCTGACATTTTAATGTGAGTGAGAAAATATCTATAAGAAATTCATCAAGTGATAATCTAATAAAAATTGAAAAATTACACACATTGACCTCTCACTAATAAGTATACATACTAGACATAAAAATAAATCCAAAATCCATTCTTATGGTGTATCATACCAGTATAACCTCTTGGGGTATTACACACACTAAACAGAAAGAAAACAAAATGGGGAATTATACACACTGAGTGACATGAATTTTACCAATGATAAAATGTATCTGAATGTTCTAGGTTTGTTAAAATCCATTTATAAAGGATAATCATAGTTTATAAAACATTTTAATGTCAAATAAAAAACTCATAAGTGTTTGAAAACCAATTTCTGAACCAAAACCACCATTCATGAAATTAATCAAACACTCGGTGTTCACAAACTATTTTTAAGGAAAACCTCCTTCAATAACATGATTTATTTTAAGAAAAAATTACTTTATAATCATATAAAATTTATTTCAATTAATATCCAATATGATTTTATAAGGGAAAATATTTTCAACCAATTTCCATATTATATAGAAACAACTACATTAAGAATGAATGTAAAACTAATTCCTTAGGAAAACAATGATGTGTGAAGAGTATATTAAGTACCCATGATCCTATATCCATAAGAAATAAATAAATCCTCTTTAAAACTCCCTTGGATATGGAAAAAATTCCCATTCATGTTCTATAAGATAACATGAGAAGATATCCAACATGGATATAATAAAAAATGGAAAACTGGATAGAAAATGAAATATATCTTGAGATTAACCATTAAGAATAAAGAAAATATGACAAAAATCCAAATATAGAATCATATAGACAATTGGGGAATTATTATTTCGACCAAATAAGAGGTTTGGGGTCATTAGAGGTTATAATAGGGTCCTGATAATTTTTAATTAATAAATCAGAGCATTAAAAGTCCATAGGGCCTGTTTTCTAAAGATTTCACATGGATAAGTGTAATAGTTAACCTTAACAATGTGAATGATATAGTGATTCTATTTGGGGTGAATAATATGGTTGTATAGTTACTTTACATATGATCCAACCTTGTGTAACCCCTCTAAATGGGTTTCCATGGTTTAGAGTGGCGGCTACACAGTTTGGACAAAATGTGCACCCCCTTCAAGTTGACCAAGCCTGGCTACACAGATTCCTCATCCAAATTGCATAGTTTTTATTAATAATTCTTCAATTATGAATATCCCCAATGACTCCAAAAGTTTCCCAAAAACAATCAAAATATCTCAAAAGAAATACCCATCCAATTATTATTAAATACATGGGTTATGAATTACCTATAATAAATTAATGGAACATTAAAATATAACCACTATAAAGTATTTTTTTCCCAATAAAGTTATCAATATTCTCGACTCAAAAAAAGTGAAGGCCACTCCCACCACATCAATTATTTATACTACAACATATTGTGTATTTATTTTCCACATTTCTATAGTATATGGAATAAAGGAATCATTTTACCACACAATTCCATATCCTGTTATTCCATTATTTCAAATGGATTCTCATAAATTGGGTTGTCGATCTCAAGGTCAATGTCATCCTGTTCAATCACATTGGAAGTATCTATTCAATACCTCTTTAGATAGTACACATGAAACATTTAATGAATAGAAGACAAATTATATGTTAATTCCAACCCATATATCACCTTTCCATGTCAATCAGAAATATCAAATGGAAAACAAACCTCATTTTCAAATTACACTGGTTACCATACAAATTACGTCCCATGTGAGGTGAAACTCTATGAAAACCCCGATCACCATCCCCTAACTGTAGAACCTATAGATGAAAGTCTGAATAAGATTTTTGATGTCTCAATGTAGTCACTACCCTCTTCTGGATTAACATCACCTTTTCCATTATCTCATAAATAAGACTCGGCCCAAAATAGATATATCTTCAAGTTTATCCTAACAAAAGGGAGACCTATATGGGATCCCATAAAATTCCATAAAGGGAGTCATAATTATAAAGTCCTAATATTTATTTTAATAGGAATATATCACTAGTGGAAACTAATTCTCTCAAGATCAACCAAATTCAATAATGAAAGGTCGAAGTGTATCCCCATGAACCTGGATAGTTCTTACTATCTTTACATCCTTTTATATATGAAATGTTCTTCTCAATTTCAACTGGGAACCAATAAAATACAATAAACTATTAAAAACCTAGATGTGACCCTAGGGTTCCTATAAGAAACATTAATATATGTGAACTCATGAATTCTGACAATCTCTTAGATGTACAATTCACTAAGCTACTCCATTTTCATTGTCTCCTTGATTGGTAAGAAATGAGATGATTTCATAAGTTGGTCAATGACTACACAAATTTCATCCTTACCACTAGGAGTCCTTGGAAATTTAATGATGAAATATATAGATATTTTATCCCATTTTAATATTGAAATGATAAAATTTTGTAAAGAACCATCATTCCTCTTGCGTTGCTCCTTAAATTTATGACATATGAGGCACAATGATTGAAAATCTACAATCGACTACCTCATCCCTGGACACCAATATCAACATCTCAAGTCCTAATACAACCTGGTTTCAATATGGTGTTTGGTCCAACATGATCAATGTACACTCTCCAACAACTCCAACCTTAGAGAAATAGAAACTGTCATCCTTATTTAAAAAAAAACACTGGGAGGCTGAGACCAATAACTTGTGGTTTCCCCCTCATTAATACTTCTACAAAAGAATTGGAACTCAATTTCAATCGCCTAATTCAGATTTAATATCTCATCAAGTAATGACTGAGATATAATTGATTTAAATAACACCATCCCACCAACCACTTCTATTCCCATGCTTATCTCAACAAAAAAACTCACTATAGATCACTTTTTGGCCGATTATATCCAGTCTTTTGTTGCTAATTTTATGCTCAACACCTCAAAAACAACATTACATTTTCTAGGATTTTTTGAAATATAAAAATCCAATGTATAAATGTACTCCAAAAAATATATATGTCTCAATTTTTTATTCATATAAGTAAAAATATATTTGCTGATATTAGGATCATAACAAATTGCAAACATATCACCAAATAGATAGTGACCACAAGTTTTGTGTTTATGCCTAACTACTTCCTATTAAAGATCATGGGTTTGGTATTTATTCTAATGATGGAATAACTTGCGAGAGCCATAGGCCGTCAACTAGTTCCTTTATATCAAGTCGCATCCTAACCCCATTCAAGATGTAGTGTAGAAAACAATTAACCCAAACCTAGTTTTGGAAGAATCAAAACTAGTGCTAAAGTCAATGTCACCTTTAGCTCCACAAAAGATCCCAAAAATTTTTCATTCCATTCAAACATTACACCCTTTTATGTTAAATATTATTTCTATCATAAGACATTGTATAAATCTGTGACAACCCATCTATAGAAATCAACTAAACCCATAAATCTACGAATCCTAGAAATATTTCTGGACTGATCATTCAACATAATATTCTCTACTTTCTTAAGAAAAACTAATACACCCCTCTCAGATTTGATATGCTTCATAAATTTCACCTCATCATTCCAAAACTCAAATTTGGAAATCTTTACATATGGAATTTATTCCTTTAATTTTTGAATAATGAAATGCACATAGTCTATATCATCCTCCTATATAAAGGATTATAGAAAAATATCATCCACAATCACAACAACAAAAGATAATAATAGCTAATGAATGATTTGGTTCATCAAGTCCATAAATATTATAAGATAATTAGTGATACCTAATGTCTTGACTAGAAACTCAAAATTCCTATATCATCACATAAACAATATCTTAGGTATATTCTCCTCCTAGAAACTTAAAAGATGTTACCCAAATAAAAAGTGAATCATTGAGAACCATTGTTCCCCTATAATATAGTCAAATAGATCATCAATCCTTGGAAAAGGATATTTGTTCTCAATAGTTACATGATTCAACTTTCAATATTAAACACTATGTAGGTGACTTATTTCTAACTTCTAGGAAAATAGGACTATAGAATCCCATGGAAATACTCTTGCAAGAATAATATCTTATACTCTACATAATCTAGATGGAATTTAAGATCCACCATCAGAGTTGATTCCATTATATATGATGACCTATAAATGGGAATTGTAATAGTAAGGTGGTCAATAGTAAACTAAACCTCTATTGGTGGTGGTAAACCAAAAAAATTTCATTTGGAAATGCCTTATGGATTTCAAATACCATTGTAGGAGGTTATATTCCATAAAAAATTGATTGTAGCATCCAGAAACTTCTCTATAAACTAACATGGGATGACCCTATTATAAGGGACAAAAAGACCCATCCATCCCAATCTAGAGTCACACTCACCCAAAAAACATGAGTTCCCCTATAAGAGATAATAACTAAACACTACATCAATAATAGTATATATGAGCCTCTTTACTGATCATCAAATACATGTCATTTATCATGTCACTGATTTCAATATTGAGAACTAAAAAGTCCCATATCACCTCATATATGGATATCATTACACAACATGTGAGACAATTGAAACCTTTTTTGGACCGATTTACCTATGGTGGTGAAAGATCACAAAATAATGGAATAGGATATGAATCTAAACCAATAATTTCAACGAAATATAATGATATAATAGAATTAGTATAACCTATATAAAATAAAACTAGCACCATAGAAGATGAAATAAACACCATACCTCTAAAAGTTGTTGGACCTAAAACAAATTCCTCAGGAACACACTCAACCGCATAAGTCCATCTGGCCATAGTTACATGATTATCCCCTGTAGCTTGAGGATTAGACCTAGCACCCTTCGAAACATTGGTCAAAAACTAAAAACAGTTTTTGAGAGTGGATCTAGCCATTCAACACTATGATATCTATTCCCAAAATGTCCTTTTATGGATTGATTTACAACAATGATGAAAAGTATTTCGATTCCCTATAATTTTTGGATTGGTTTGACTACACCTTCCACATTGATATTATAAAAACTTGTACTACCTATATGAATCTTCAAAACTTATCCTAATGTAAACTAACCAACCTTTTTCTTCATTTAATAACCTAGAAGAAACACCCTTGAAAACTATAGCTCCTACTGAATCTCCAACCAAATTAGTATTTCTAGAAAAGTTATCCTCTTTCAAAGTTTCCTTTTTAACTTCCTCCATTTATGCAAATAGTAATATGAGAATCCACATAGACTAAAAAAACCTCAGTCCCAAATCCAAACATCAATCCTTATAGGTACTCATTGGTGAGTGGCTTTGGTGAATAACACAAAAGCATCTAAAAATGAGTTAAATACTCATGATTATAATGTTCAACTTTATCAAGTGTCATAAACTCATGGGTCTTCACTGCACGTAACATCTTGTTGAAAAACATCCAATTTAATATTCTCATTAAAGATTTTTATGTACAATCTTCATGAAACTTAGTTTTCAAAATATTTTCCTACCATCTCCTTCATTGTCAATCGATCATGAATGGGGAAAAAACAACCTTATAGTCCTCAAGAGTCTTCATGAAGTTAAAGATCATTTCTATCAGCTCAAGAAACACCTCAGATTCCTAGTTAATCTCATAAATATTTATTATGAGTGGATACTACATCATAAAATATAATTAATCATCCACTGGTAGATCTGGGTACCCAAAAACCACATGGCCCAGAGTATGAGAATTATGGATTATAGCATAAACTAAAGAAGGATCCACTATATGATTCACTTATACAACCTCTCTCACAACCTACACTATTCAATTTAGATGACCTCTTTTTAGAGGCAATGTCTGTTATGCACAATGAAATTACCAAACATCTATCATGAATATTTGAAAATATTAGGGATAACATCAAAAATTTGTGTCCATGATTTAAAAGATCATGAATTTAAATTAATATGAATTATAAGAATGAAGAATAATTAATTAATAAGGAACATGACAATTGAAATTAACTACCCATATAGTTTAATAAAATTAACTCAAAATTCATGTCTCAAACATTCTAAAATCTTATTACCGCAAATAGTAACTTCATTTCAGACATAGAATTGTGTTGGATAGAAACTCTCTCTCACATACTACCTAAATTACAATGATCCTAAATTATGTCTACCCAAGACCTATAACCAAACTCAAGAAGTGTTAACACACATAAGGCTCAATATCCCCTATGATACCTCTCTATTATAAAAAATCTCTAGGCAACTAGACAAGCCACTCGAGCTTGCTTATCAAGGTGGTGAGGTGTAATAGGAAAATAGAAACAAGTATCATATATATAAAAATACAAACAACAGAAGTAAAACATGGAAGAATAAGATACAAACAAGGCCCATACAATCTAAGAAAAATAATCCAAACTTGAATATATAACAAGACTCGACCAATAAGTCCCCATGTGACCAAAAATCACCTCAAAAACATCCTACTATGAATTAAATGACAAAAAGAGAAGTAAATATGCTACAAAATTCCCTTCCCTTTAATTAGTTCTTTAAAAAACATCCACAATCCCCCAAAAGTAAAAAACATGGGTGTGATAACCAAACCTATTAGATTCTGCCATAGAATATATTCAATGTCTAATATCAGGAATGTAATAATTCTACATTAAAAACAAATAAGGTTTTACGAAGCATTTTTCATCAATACAACCCATTTGATAATTATCCAATTGTTTTTTAGGAAATACATTTTTATTCTAAAAAAATGTAATATGTAAAATTGATGTGATGATAATGAAATCATAATCAATACATTCTATTTTAACCTTATATGATAATCATGTATGCTATATAACCATGACACAATCTATTATGTAAAATGAAGTAAGGAAGTAAGCATGACCATTCCATGATGTGAAAGTAAGTGAAAAATAATCATCACCAATCCCTCATGTGATAATCCAATAAAAAATGAAAAATCAAATCATTTGGGATCTAACCAATGGGTATAAACACTATACATAAAAAATCCCCAATCCAGACAAATGGTGGATCCAAATGGAATAACTTCAACTGTCATTATGCACACTGATGTAAAAGAAAACATCATGTGGAATTAAACACACTAGGAGTAACATGTATATTCAAGATTAACCCAAGGTTTTATATGTTATATTTTTTCAAAATATATTGAATCATCATACTCACAATTTATAAAAAAAATTTAGGACATGAAAAATTACTTCGGTGATTAAAAATCCATTTCAAAACCAAAACCACCATTTAATTATTTAATCAAACACGTGGTGTGAACACACTATTTTTAGAGAAAGTCCCCTTAAAAACATGATTTATTTTAAAAAATTGAATTTTAATAAAAATTAAAATCAATTAAATTAATAAACCAAATAATTTAGAACAATAATATAAAATTTATGGAATTATACGTTTTTATAAAAATACCTACCTCATGGATAAATGTAGAACTAAATTCATTCAAAAAAGTGACTAGAGAAGAGTAGTTTAGGTCCTAAATATCTTGGATTCATAAGAAACACAAAAATCCTCTGTTAAACCCACTTAGATCTGAAATACACACCCCCTTTTGGTTCCACAAGATGAGAGGATAAAATATCAAATGATGATTTAAAAAGAAAATGAAAACCCATATGAAAACAAAACATACATTGAGTTAATCTATAATGAATAATTAAAATACCCCTAAAAACCCATGATAAAGGCCTTGATACTACTAGGTATGGAATAAGTCCAGATAATATCAATTTAGGGGTTAATTAATGGTTAAATGGGGGTCTGGGGGACATTTAATCGAAAAATAATTGCATTAAATGACCATCCACATAGTTTTTTGGAGAGGGTAAATGGTTATGATTAACTGTACACCATAACCTTTCACACTATATATAGCATCGGTTATGGGATCAAAGTTTGCCTAAATGTTTAATTTAATAATGAACCAATCATGAATAACCACTATTTCTAGGGGGTATTATTTGTAGTGGTGGCCACATAGTTTGTAAAGATTGTGCACCCCCTTCCTGCATACAATGTTGGGCCACACAGTTTCTTAGTCCAAATCCCATGATTTTAAAAACAACCATGTCGACTGTGAAAATCCCTATGGGATCCCAAAATTTTTCTAAAGCTCCTGAAATGACCCAAAATCAAGACCCTACAAAAGCATGATTAAAATATATATCAGGAAGAACCGGTACAAATGTAATAGAATAATAACCTATATATATACCCTATCAAAAAATAATAATATGTATGATGTATCCAAAATAGGGTTTTATTATAGAAACCCTCTTTTAGCATATATTAACATTACATCCATTTTTAATAATACTTAATAAATTACACGGACAGACACCTGAATAATGTATTAGTTTAATGCATTTGGAAAAAAGGAAACATAAACACTAATTCATATGTGCACTATGATATCTTCAACCTGGTTCATCATTACATGACCCCTTGTTATTCACATCAAACATAATACTTTTCTTCAGAACCTAGACAAATGAAACATAAATGGGGTGACCTCTGATACTCAATATGGGAAACAACTGGAAGATTTGTAAGATAAAAAATGAGAATAAATCTATGATAATATGATCATAACATTAAAGGATAATACCATACATATTAAGGATCATAAATTGGAATCATGGAATTAACATTGGAATTTCATAAGACAAGAATCATAATGGAAGAAAGATAATAATTCATGAAATCATCACACATGAATAATTAATAGAATTTTGGTAGAAAAAAAACATAAAAACATATCTCAATAATAGTAAAGGAAATGATTTTAAGTAAATTTTAGTGGAATGAGATCAATCTCCAAACCATATTAGTAGTCAAGGATCACTCCCAATACAATCTAATGGGACATAGTACTTTACAGAACCATGTTCCCTTGTCATTCTAGTCATGTGTAACACATAAAATATAAATCATTACCCAACACATTGGGGGAAAATAAATGTCCAAAATATCTCATAATTAAATCATACATATGTGTTCCACAATATCCATAAAATTCATATCATTACCCACAATATAAATTAGGTATTTTATAGATGTAATCATATAATAACCTATAGAAGAGAGAGAAGTCTCATAATAATTTCCTCAATTCATAACCTATGAAAACAAACAAGTATAATAAGAATATAACTCATGAAAGGGAAAGTGGTCTGATTAACATATAAATCATAAAAATGAACTGGTTTTCATAAACATCATTACATAAAATCAAAAACCATTCAAATATAGAATATTAAGGGATCCTTTGGAAAAATTCTCTAAAAATAAACGAGTGACACAAACCAATGTCATATTAGATGGAAAATAATTTGGATTGTTCTTTTAAAAACTTATCTTAAGGGAAATATCCTTTTAGCTTTAAAATATCCATTCAAAACATAAAACATTTATAAAAACATTTTTCTTTGAAAGTAGTTTGAAAATAGATAAAGGAATATTTAAAAACTATAAAAAAATTAAAATCCTTTTTCTTGGAATATTATCTTATGATATAATTTTGTAAACATTTTTTTAAACATTTTTCTAAACATAAATTTTTTTTGCAAATAGATCTTTGAACGAAGAGAGAAATAACGTGAGTTTTTTCTAAAAACTTTTTTAAATTATATTAAGTATAAAACAGGTGATAAATTCTAACAATACATGAATATATCATGAATAACAAGATAATATGATAATTAATTTTTTTTTGATATATGGATCATAATATTTCATCAATTTAATCATAATCATAAAAAATCCTAAAAAATGATGACATTGTTGCAATAAAGTGATAATAATTTTTTAAATTTAAATAAATCCCCACATATAAAAACTTTTAATTACATGAATCATAAAATATCTTTATAAGATAATATTCATGATATAACATATCAAATTATTGTATATACTCCTCATAGAAGAATATATGTTCATAACAAAACATGTTTCTTAATGAAACAAATTTATACAATACAACCTTTTTGATTTGGTAATTTTTGAATTATAAACCCCCATAAAAATAGAGATAAAAAATTTAGTAGTATACATAATATAGGGATAATAATCATATAATAAATTCATGTGTAGTATATGTACCACACAAATATAGAAGTCTCATTTAAATAAAAGTGAGACTTGAAATCCCCTAACCTTTAATATTGACTCTCATCGTAAAAATTATAACGTATAGTATAATAAATATATGTTTATTATATATATATCTAATAAAAATATTCATTTATATAATAAAATATTTTATTTTCATATGTCCTTTTATTACCCATTAATTAACACTTCCTTGTTAAATTTATATTTCGGGTGATAACCACTTTATTTTTTCCATGTGTTATGATTTGTTATGTTTCTTTTCATCTTACATATATCCAAATATTGTGATCTATATAGTGTTAAACATGACATTAATATCATATATGTTCAGTATAAATTTATTCATAATGATTAGTTAAATACAAAAATAGAAAACAAAATACACATTTCACAGAGACCGTAGGTCGTCTATATGCATTATCGTTGTTTCCATTTTCTTATCGTATTGACATAAGGAAATTAATAGAAATATATATATGAATATAATTATAATTATTATATAATATATATCAAATAAATTCACTAAATACATCCTTTCATCCATTTCATGTAATGTGTGACTGAATCACATTGCTTTGAGGAGGTGGTAGTCCACACGTCAACAAACAAAGTAATATTGTTTCCAAAAATGGAAATCATCAAGGTATGTGATATATAATAATTATAGAAGAATAAATTCAAAATAAATATAATATATATCAAATAAAAATAGTGAGTATTTAATTATTCCAATCCTTGAATGGTGGTAATGGAAGAACAACCTATATCGGTTTGTGAGGTGGTAGTTTGTCGTACACATGAATAATGATTAGGTGTCCCATTTAATGGAAGTGTGTCTGAGTTAAGGTATGAAACATAACATTAAAAAATATCAGTATATTTTGGAAAAATTTTATTATATAATCATGATATGTGACTAGTAGAGGTGGTTTGGATAGAAAAAACAAAAGTGCTTTTGGAAGGATGTCCCCTCTTCATTGGGTGTCCCCTTTTGGTTTTCACCAATGGTATTCCATGGACGGTTTTATACCCAATGTTTGGAATATATATTAAGGAGGAGATATTGGTATGAGTTTTGGGTAGATGTTGTCCAATACAAATTTCTTGAGTTTTAGGAAGATGTGAGGGGGAATTTCCCTTTTATAGTGTTGGAGTAGTGTCATTCTATTAAATATAAAATGGTAAACCATATTGGGAGGAATCACATAAGTCTTGTTACACAATTAATTTTTGATTTTATATAATAGATGGTTCTTGGTTGAAATATTTCTAGATAAGGGATCATGTACATGTGTCTATGTTATTTGGAACCATAAATTATAATTTAACTACTATGTAATCTTATATTCACTATAATCGTTGTAATTAATTTTAATTAATTTCACTAATCCTTTTGGGGAAAAACAATATTTTACATTTTATAAATTATAAATTATTCTAATTAAAAATATTTAATCCATTTTTCCAAACTCTAATAACAAAAGTGGTAGAATATAATTTAAAATAAATTTTGCAAACGTGTCACGACATTGGGTTTTTTAAGAGATAAATTTTTAAAGTTTCAAATGCTTTTTATGTTAAATATTAATTTTAAATTGTTTATAATGACATATAATGGATTCAATGATTAAAAATTGATATAATTAAACATTTAAATAATATTTAATATATTTTACATATAACATAAATTAAATGAACCAGATTTTTGGAACTAATATTTAGTATTGTTCACTATTCATCCAAAACTGATGATTTAAAACAACCCATATAGTCACCTTAAGGTAATTTTGATTTTATGAATTCAAAAATTAAATATATTTTATAAAATAAATTTTCATAAGTGTTTAAAATTAATTTTATTGTTGGTCACAAAAGGGTATAAAAATCATTTCATTTGAGAAAATGTTATTTTAAAACATATACTTACAGTACCAAAAATTATATATTTTATTATCAATATGTTTTATTTAGGTAAATTCATCATAAATAATTTTAAAAATTTATTGAATACAATTCTTATTACTAATCATAACAGCTAAATTATAACTAACATGTCAAAGTATTTCTAAAAATAAAGCGTTGTTTCGTAGAAACTCATTGTTGTGTTTATTGTAAGACATGTTGGTGTTGCATGTAGTGAAGGATTATATTTGTATATAATATAATGAATTATTTATGTGGTGTATATTGAAATTCAAGGCCTCAAAAAAGAATTATTCGAAAAAAGTTCAAAAAAACCGAGTGTGTTACATTTTAACCCTCTTAAAAAGAATTTCTCCCACAAAATTTTTCATTATAATAATAAAAATATGGAAAATTATTTCCCATCATATCATAATGATAGCACATTAAATCCTATAATTAGTGATTTTTTCAATAACAAAATTAAGCAGTTGAGTGGTCTCGTTTCATAGAACTTTTTATGTATGATTCATAATTTCAAATGGTTAATACACAAAAGAAAAGTCATGCTCTAGTGGTAGGACCTATGAGTTTAGTACATGTGAAGGACCTGGAATGTACTTCCTTGTGAGAGATATATGGAACACATCATGTACTTGATACAGATTTTATGTAAGTTCCAAAAAATGAGATCCAATTCTAATACGGTCAAATGTTTCAAGGGGAACAATATACATAGGGCTTGGTTTCCCTTTCTTTTGAAATCTTATAACATTAATACAAAGAGATATTTAAAGAAACATGTTCTCCCCAAGTTAAAAGTTTATATCACACTAATAATAACCATCATAATTTTTCTTCAATATTTGAGTATCATGATGTGTTGCTGAATGGTTCTATGCTTCTCATACATTTCATTAATGATCTTATGTCCCAATATATTTCATTCTCCAATTTCTTCCATTCATGTTGGATCTATAAGTTTCTTCCGAAAAAGGTATTCATAAGGTTCTATCTACATACATCAATGAAAGCTATTATTGTATGAAAACTCAAATAGAGGATGTTGTTGATTCTGTCCAACTATGAAATACAAGGAGACTTATCTCCACATATCCTTAAGGGTTTGAATTATTCTTTCAGATCATTCATATTTTTTAGGATGATAAGAAGTACTAGAACTCAATTCTATATCAACATATTACTAAAGACTTTACCAAAACATTGATATAATCCTCCGATCCTGATCAAATACAATTGATCTGTAAGGACATAGATCTTCTGTTCATGTATGTTTTCCTTTTTCTGGTGTTTTTGAGGAAAATAGGTTTTCTTAAAATTTCCTAAGTACACACAGTGTACTTTAGAAGAATAAATTGTGTACTCGGTTATTGTGGGTAGCTGGGGGCTGGCCGTGTAGTGGCCCTGCACACATCCGTGTGGGGTGACATTGAGAAAACCTAATATGGGGGCCGGTGAAGGAAAGTACATGTCATGTACTTATAAAGTATAAACCATGTATTTTCTTTTTTCATTAAACGTATAGGGGTTGCGTCTGATGGATATAACCATCTACTTCTCAACCTATTTCATCTGAGAGAACCTGTATGGACATAATCTTCCTCTAAGGCCTCGATTGAGCGTCTATTCTACGATTATACAGTCTTCGATTGCATTGGGATCACCTCGAAATAAACCTCCTTTTTATAGAGCCACATTTCCTAATTTCTCAACTATCATAAGTTACCTATAGTTGAACGTTTTAGATGTTTTTGTAGATCTACCTTGTTCTTGGGGAGTTCAAGGCTTGTGGTTCACTAATATCAATCCTACAATTCTAAGGTAGGTGGTTTGTGCCTTTTCGTTGAATGTCTTTGAGTTATATGTGTAAAAGTTCCCAATACCCTTAAATGGGGTATTGTGTGTTTTTTGTTTTAGCCCTATTAATTGATGGCTAGGATTGTATGCTTGAGTAGAGATTAATTGAATGAGAATAGGGTTAAATTCTAGGATTTGGAAGTGTTTAACCATGCATATTTTATTTATGACTATTTGGTATAGTTTTCCTGTTAGGTTTCCGTTTACTTTCCACGCCTAGTATTGTAGGATGGAGTGATTTTTCTTATCTATCATGCTATTATGTTGTAGAATGTTATAAAAGTTTCTCTTGAGGTCCACATTGGCTGATATGCTTTTCTATGCTTGTTTGACTTACACAGGGCTGTGAGAACCTAGTGTAGTGGACCAAAGGGAGAATAGAACTAAGGGATTCTCAAGAGTGTCCATTATTATTTTTATCACGCTGGGAGACCATAGGGGGGTTTGACGTTGAGTGCTCCATTAGAGGGTATGTACTCACATTACGAGGCCACATGAGGAATTGACATTGTGTGCTTCCTCAGAGTGCATGTAGTTTTTGATAAAACACTATAGGGGGAATTGATGGAGAGTGGTTCCTCAGAGAGACTTTATTCATACATGGCTATAAGAGGAATTGATGTTGAGTTCATACCCAGAGAGCATTTACAAAAGTAGAACCAGAGGGGTTAGACTGTGTGTACTTCCCAAAGGGTTTCTTATGATTGGTAGGTAGGACCAGGGGGGATAGGCTGTGGGTACATCCTATAGGGTTACCTAATTCTCATTATCCACTTTTTGATATGTTGTTTTTGAATTCTTTGTAACCATAGGAATGTTTTCTATTGAGTACTTTCTTGTTTATTGCTACTTTTTCTTATTACCTTCCATATATATTTACTGACTGTTAGGCACAAGATCTCGTGGTGGTTCCCTACTTGGATGTAGTCTCACACCTTATTTGGGTCATTCTTTTAGGCCCAAATAGATTATCTTGTTGCAGGTATAGATAAGGGAATGCAGACTTCTACTACAGGTACTTGACTACTTTGGAACTAGAGAGAATTAGACCAAGCTGAGGCTTGCGATGCTGAGGAGCTATTTACATGCTTTCCTTTCACTTGTTTTTATTATTTTATTTCATCATTGTGATATTCTTGGATACATTCAAATACATATGTATCATGCATCATTTATATATATGTGGCCCAGTTGATTATTTCATCATTCTTCCACCATTTTCTGTTGTTGGTATATTTACTGCTTCAGCTCTTTTGTATTTTTTTTACTTTCACTGTGTTACCTTGCCAAAGAGGGAATAGTTTCGCCACTATCACACTGAAGTCCCTCACTACTAGTCAGTATCCTCTAGAGTTTGGGGAAATGCGCATGAGGTCGTGTGACCAACCGGGTACAGGGCATCTCTCGGTGGCTTCCAGAATCGTGACGTTACAATGTGGTATCAGAGGAATTCTTTTCTTCTTGAAATACTCTTTGGAGAGTATAGTCAGGGATAGGATGGAAATAGGTACTTGGTAATAAGATATTCCTAGGATTATCTAACCTATGTACATGGAAAATACAATTTACCTTCTTTATTGCAATTTTCTGGTTTTTCAATTTTACAGTTGATTCGATTTTCACCTTGGTTGATTCACAAGATTTATGTTGTTCTTGTTGATATTATTGAGGTACTATTTCTGTTGCAACCCAATGAGATGATGGTATTCCATCTCATGCATCATATATTAACTTTCTATAGATAACATGTCATGTATTATTGTCTTGCCATTTAGGGTGCTTAACAATTTCATGTTGTTGTGATTGATGTTGTGCTAGATATGCATGCCGTTGGGATAGATGCCTTGATAAAATACCAGCTGTTTGATAGGGTTTTTGTGTGTGAGGTTTTGTTAGAATAAACGTCAAAATTTGGTTCTTGAGGTGTTATGGGTTCTAATAGACCGTAACATGGTGGTTCATTGCCTTGTTTTCCTTGTATATGACATGTATAGAAGCCAGACATTGATTCACGTGGAGTATGTGCCCTCATAGATCATAATTTGTCACTTTAATGCTCGTTTCAATATTTTTCTCGGCTCTGGAGTAGTTTTTAGGGATTATTATCCAAAAAACTTAGAATACACCGTGTGTAATGTTGAATACACACCATGTGTTCTTCTTTTTGGGAAGAAACTATTTTTTAAGTACACGACGTGTACCGTATGTACATGTCATGTAGTCTCTAACCGTGTCGCTGTCTATGTGGGCAGAGAAATGGGGCTGGGAAAATCATGGTGGGCCACACTGTGTACCAGATGTACATGTCGTGTTTTTAGATTCAATGTCAGCCCATATTACTAATGACATGGGTGGATCAAAGCTTAAGCTATACACGTCGTGTCCATATGAAACACGACATGTAGTGTGAGCCGTGTTTCCGGTCATGTAATTAGCAACACAGTTTGGTAACTCTCATCTAGTACACACCGTGTCTATCACTAAGACATCATGTATTATCGTTCTAGGATATCCATGTGGTTTAACCATGTATAAGAACTCGGACATGGAAACATGATTCTAGTACACACCACATTTTTGGAAAACACACCATTTGTATGGGGTGCTGCACGACCATTTTGGTAGGAGTACATTCCCATGTGGAAGGCTTAAGGGAACACACCATGTAGGAATTATACACACCATGTATCCATGTTTTAAAAAACATGAATGCTTTCTTTCTCATGTTACCTTATTATACTTCTATGTTTCAGTCCCTGTTAATCCTGATCTATGGTGTGCACTTGACCTTGTTGATTCATTCCACTGATATGTCCTCTGGTTGTATGCCGGTTATAGGGAAACGAAAAGACACCAAACAAGGATGATCAGGGACTACTAGCTAATCCTCTAGTTATGCCAGTCTTGGCACCAGCCTTCATTCTGGACACAAGTATTGACACATAGTTTTGAGAGGGATTTATGAGGTTCATGAAGACCATTACTGGAGTACCGCCTCCTGACCCTTCAATGGAAAAATTGACATGGGTATTTCAGAAGTAGCATCCTCCCACCTTATCAGGGTATAGAGGACCCCAGGCCGTAGAGTCATGGCTCGAATCTATGCTGATGATCTTTGAGAATCTGGAGATTCCTCTAGAGAGGAGGGTCAAGCTCGGAACATATATGCTTCGGGATTCGGCCAAGAGATGGTGGGAAGTGATCTCATAGGCAGGAAACCAGCAGAATATGGCTTGAGAGGAGTTTCATCGCACCTCCTATGATTACTTCTATCCGGAGACATTGAGGGCCGATCGAGCCCAAGTGTTCAGGAGTTTGGAGCTGGGTACTCTTTCTATTTTGGAGTACCTTTCTTGCTTCACCGAGCTGCAGCACTTTACACACATTCTAGGGGGTGATGGGTTGTTCCTGGCATGGAAGTTTGAGTATGGTCTTAGACAAGAGATTCGGGATCAGGAGAACATCTTCAAGTTGACATCCATAACCTCTATCTTCAACCAGGAACTGATCATAGAGTGTAACCTGATGGATTTTGGAGCTATGTGCTAAGGATGTTCAGCATCCAATGTTAGTGTTTCTCCAGTTGATGGCAGGAAGCGCCATAGAGAAACTACGTGTGTAGATCCGGGTAGACGGGATGTACCTTCAGATATCCAAGTGGTATGATTCCAATGTGGGAAGGTTGGTCCAAAAAGGCCACATTTACCAAGAGACCCAGTGGAGTGCTGATCATGCATCAAGATGAGTCCCCTTTAGCTTTTCAATTAGGTCTCCTCACTAGCAGCTGGGGACGGGGCATCTTCTATGACTCCTCATTCAGGAGATGCACCCCCAATTTCTGATAAGTATGGGAACTAGAGTTCTTCTGGACGTTCGAGATGAGGTGGAGGTTGTGGCAGTGGTAGTCAATCACTGGGATTTCAGCGACAACAGGACGGATCAGTACAGAGTGGTTAGGCAGTGTCACATGGCTGCAGTGCATGTCAGGCTCTTGCAGTGGAGCAGACCCAGTAGGAGCAGGATTCCAGACCCTCTACAGTTCGAGGTATGATCTTAGTTGCCTCAGCATTAGCTTCTACTCATTTCAATATGGGGGATTTCTATAGCATTATATCATTTTCTGTTGTAGAGAGCCTTTTTATCTATGTATTTACTTTTGATGATGTCTTGACATTGGACACACCGTTCGAGACAAGAACAGCTAGTGTTCATCAGTGCTAGGAGTGCCCTCCTTAGGTTGGTGGGTGTCAATTTTTACGGGACCTTTATTTCCTAAAGATGATAGGTTATGATTTCATTCATGGAATGGAATAGTTAGTTCCATTTAAGTCAGTTGTCGATTGCAATCTCCATACGGTGGGTTTCACATCACCTATGGGAGGATCATTACTTCATAAGAAAGAATGGGTTGTCCAGGCGAGCAGAGTAGGACACAAGCATCATGGGTTGAGAGGAGATACAACCCAGATTACTAGTCTTTATCTAGATTACCAGGGGACTTATTAGATGAACATTCTTCTTGTGGTAGATCGTTTCATGGATGTCTATCCAGAGAAATTTTAAGGATTTCCTCTTAAGTGAGAGGTTGACTTTTTTATTGAGCTTCTGCTATGAGTAGCACTGATGTCCATTTCTCCTTAAAGGATGGCTACACCGGAGTTATAGGAACTCAAGAAGAAGTTGGAGGAGTTGTATGAAAAGGGATTTATCCAACCATATACTTCATCTTGGGGTTCACATTTTATGTCTCTTAAGAAGGTAGATTGTAATATGAGACTTTGTGTGGATTATCGGAAGCTGAACCAGTTGATGGTCAAGAACCGATATCCCTTGCTGAGGATTGATGATCTAATTGATTAGGTTCGAGGATCCCGGGTGTTCTTGAAGATTAATTGGATTTACGGTTATTATAATTTTCATGTTAAACCATCTAGTATACCTCTTACAGCCTTCCGGAGTAGGTATGGTCTATACGAGTGTGTGGTTATGCCGTTCAGTCTCACTAACATGCCTTCAGTTTTCATGGAACTAATTAACCGAGTGTTCTATCCATACTGGGATTATTTCGTGGGTGACATTGTTGATGATTTCTTGGTGATCTCTCACACTCGACCCGACCATGGTACCCATATTGAGGTCATTTTGAGTACACTGAGAGAGCATCAATTATATACTAAGCTCTCAAAATGACACTTTTGGACGGAGCAAATTTACTTATTGGGTCATGTTATCTCAGAGACAGGAGTATCAGTAGACCCAGAGAAAGTGATATCTACAGTTTCCAGGGAACAACTGAAGAACATCATTGAGGTACGTAGTTTTCTAGGGCTGGCTGGATACTATAGATGTTTTATATGGGAATTTTCACACTTAGCATCACCTTTGATGGGATTTACTATAAATGGTGAAAAGTACTTGTGGTCAAATTCTTGTGATTCATCCATTCAAGAGATGAAAGGGAGATTGACCTCAGCACCGATACTAGTTTTTTCAGAGCCAGAAAAGAGATATACTATTTACTATGATGCTTCTGATATTAGGATAGGAGCAGTGCTTATGCATGGAGAAGGAGTTGTTGCATACTGGTCTCGGAAGTTGAGGACACTAGAGAGGAATTACTCGATGCATGATCTTGAGTTGGGAGCAGTTTTTCATGCCTTATGCTATGGGAGAAATTATCTTTAGGGAGAGAATTTTTTGTTTTTCACTAACCACAAAATCCTCAAGTACATCATCACTCAGCATGACATGAATTTGAGATAGCGAATGTGGGTTGATTACCTTCTATATTTTGACATTGATCTTGCCTATACGCCATTGAAAGGAAACGATGTGGCTAATGTGTTGAGTAGGAGGACTTAGACACAACCAGTTCAGGAGGCCAGCTATGAGTGGCCACTTATGGATCTATTCTCTGAGATGAATTTGGAGGTGCACTATAGAAAGAGGTAGACATTTCTTTTTTCTCCATTAGTTACTTATACTCATCTTGTCCGAGTGCGTATAAGGAGGCTATATGATTCTGAAGGCCTATTTCAATGGGAAGGTGTGTCAAGAGTGGACCCTATCCCTGGATGGACCATAGGTGTGGATGAGATCTTGCGTTTTCATGGGAGCATATGGGTGTCAGTAGACATAAGCGAGGAGCTGATGCGGGGTTTTTATTTCTTAGTTTGGGAAGTACATCCTAGTGAAACTATGATGTATCATGATCTACACAATTAGTATTGGTGGTCAGATGTGAAGAGAGACATTTTTGGTTTTGTGATGAGGTGTTCCACCTTTTAGTAAGTGAAGGCAGAGCATTAGTGACCATCCTGGATTTTGCAATAGTGACCCATTCCTGAGTGAAAAAGGAACTAATTTCACGATGGACTTCCTGACATGTTTACCCAGGTCACCTTGAGGGAATGATGCAGTTAGGGTTGTCATTGACAGTCTTAGGAATGTTTCTCACTTCTTACTGATCAAGAAGACCATCAGTGTTGATGATCTAGGATGGTTGTACATATGAGACATTGTATGTTTAAAAGGGGTTCCACACTCCATTTTCTCATATAGGGATGAAAATTTTACTTCTTGAGTCTGGCAGGGATTTCAATAAGTCCTTGGGCACCCATGTGCTTCTATGTGCAACTTACCACCCCCAGACAGATGGCCAATCTGTGCATACGATTCAGGTGCTTGAGGACATGCTTCGTGCATGAATCCTGTATTTTATAGGTTCGTTGGAAAATCACATACCTCTTGTGGTGTTTTACTAACTTAACAGTTTTTTAATAAACTATTAAAAGGGATCCTTATGAGGCTTTGTACGGTAGACCATATTGATCACCCCTATGTTGGGTGAAGGTAGGTGAGGCAGCTATACTGGGACCTCATCTTGTCTAGGAGACCACAGAGCAGATAAAGTTGATTCAGAAGAGGATGGAAACTGCATAGTGTCAACAGAAGTCTTATGTTAATTAGCGAAGACAACCACTAGAGTTCGAGGATAGGGATCAGGTTTTCCTGCATGACACTCTGAGGATGGGGCACAAGAGGATTAGGAGACAGGGTGAGATTTTGTCGAGGTACTTCGAGCCGTTTGAGGTGTTGGAGAGAGTTGGGATGGTTGCCTATCGTTTGTAGTTACTTCATAGGTATGGGGATATGCCTGATGTTTTCCACATTTTCTCCGCTTCGACGTTACTTCTCAGACCCATCTCATGATGTTCAACTCGAGGAGGTTGAGTTAGAGGTGGATGCCTAGTTTGAGGAGCATCTTATCCAGATTTTTGATTATAGTACAAAGGTTCTTGGTGGCTAGTCATTTCTTCTGGTACGAGTGCTATGGTAGCACGAGAGGTTACAAGATGAGACCTGGGAGAGGGAGGCTGATGTACGATCACAGTGGCTGGATGTATTTGAGGATTCTTCTACTACGCTCCCTTGTTAGGGAAATTCGGGGTTGAATTTCATTAAGGGGGTATGTATATAAGGACCCATGTCATCTTTTCATGTATGTTTCTCTTTTTTCTGGAGTTTTTGAGGAAAATAGGTTTTTATTGAAATTTCATAAGTACACGTCGTGTACTTTATGAGTACACACCATGTACTTGGTTACTGTGGGTAGCAGGGTGTTGGCAGTGTAGCGGCCATGCACACAACCGTGTTTGGTGACCTGGAGACCGCCTAATGAGGGGGACAGTGAAGTCATCTACATTCCATGTACATCTAATGTAGATGACGTGTATTTTATTTTTTTCATTAAAAATACTGGGGTCACGATTGATGGACAGGAACGTCTAATTCTCAACCTAGTTCGTCTAAGAGAACCCATACGACCACGATCTTCCTCTGAGCCCCCGATCGAGTGTCTATTCAACGATTCAACCACCTTAAATTGCGTTGGGATCTCCTTGGTAAACTCTTATGTCTTCTGTAGCCTCATTTTCTAATTTCTATTCTTTCACATGTTATCTCTGGTTGAACGTTTTAGATGTTTTTATAGATCTACGGTGTTTTTGAGAAATTCTAGGCTTAAGGTTCAATTATATCAATCCTACAACAATGAGGTAGGTGGTTTGTGCCTTTTCATTGAAATTATTTGAGTTATATGTGAAAAATTTCCCAATAACCATGAACGAGGTATTACATGGTTAATATTTTAGCCCTGTTAATTTTCGGCTATGATTGTATGCTTTAGTGGAGTTTAATTGAATGAGAATATGGTTAATTATTATACATTGGAAGTGTTTACTCATACATATTTTGTTTATGACTATTTGGTATAGTTTTCATGTTAGGATTCTGTTTACATTCCATGCCTAGTATTATAGGATGGAGTAATTTTTCTTACCTTCCATGATATTATGTCGTAGACTATTAGACAAGTAGTTCATGAGGTCTACATTGGCCGGTATGGTTTGTTATTCTTGTTTGACTTACATAGGACCGTGTGGACCTGGTGTAGTGGAACATAGGGAGAATAGATGTAAGGGATTCTCCAGAGTGTCTGTTATTATTTTAATCTTACTGTGAGGCCATAGGGTAGATTGGAATTGAGTGCTCCCTTAGAGGGTCTATACTTACGTTATGCGGCCACATAAGGAATTGACATTAAGTTCTTCTTCAAAGATCATTTTGTTTTAATTAAAAGACTATAGGGGGAATTGATGATGAGTGCTTCCACAAAGATTCTTTTTTCATACATGGCTATATAGTGAATTAACATTAAGTTCTTCCTCAAAGAGACACTACAAAAGCTGAACCATAGGTGTAAGACCGTGTGTACTTCCCAAAAGGTAGCTTGTGTTATCTAGGAAGGACCAGAGGGGATAGGCTGTGAGTACATCCAAGAGGGTTACCTATTTGTGATTATCTGCATTCATGATATTTGGTGTTTGAATACTTTGAAACTGTAGGAGTGTTTACTATTGATTACTTCCTTTTTTACTGCTTCTTTTGCTTATTAACTACCATATATATTCACTAACTTTTAGGAATAGATCTTGGGGTGGTTACCTACTGAGATTTAGTCTCACAACCTGTTTGGGTCATGCTTTTGGGCCCAAACAAATTATCTTGTTGTAGGTATATATAAGTGAAAGCGCCCTTTGAATTCAGGTACTCGGATTCTTTGGAAGAGAAGAGCATGGGACCATACTGAGGCTGGTGATGCTGAAGAGCTGTTTACTTTATGTACTTGTACTTTTTTTAGTACTGTATCTCAGCATTGTGATTTGTTTTTCTGCTATCCTAGACATATGTATCAGGAATCATTTATATATATGTGCTCCAATTGTTTCATTCATCAGTGTTCCAATATTTACTATTTTTTGTATATTTACTGTTTCCTATATTGTCAATTTTATTTACTTCCACTGTGTGACTTTGCCAATGAGGGCATTGTTTCCCCAATATCACACCCAAGACCCTCACAACTAGTCGGTAGCCTTTGGCATTTGGGGAAATGCACTTGAGGGCATTTGACCAACCATGTATGGGGCGTCTCTAGGCGACTTCCGAAAGTGGGATGTTAAGGAAACATGGTACTTGATGCAACCTTAACACTTCTTTAATATATATACTAGAATGTTATTCTATAGAGAAGTATTCTCTAGTAGAAATGATGTTTTCAGACATCGTAAGTCCATTAGCCACCCCCAATATAACATTAAAGCCTTTATAGGTTTTGGGGAGTCCAATGAAACAATCTATAGTGATTTCCTCCCATTTCAATTCTATTATGGAAAATGGATGCAACTTCCCCATATACATTTTTCTTTCAACCATAATTTGTTTTCCTACCTTGTACCATGATATACACTGTACAATATATCACTTCATTCCATAAAACCAAAGTTATTCTTTCATGTCTCTATATATCTTCTTAATTCTATGATGAATAGATAATTATGAACTTTGAACATCATCTAATAGAACCTTCTTCAAATCAGGTATGGATGGAATATATACATCATTCTAGAAACTTATCAATAAATACTGATCTAGGATAAATTCTATAACATTTATAACCTTCTTTGGAAGTTATATATCTTCCATTTATGCCTCTTAATATTAACTTTAATAAGGGGTTGATCATTCAATTGACCAAGATAAGATTTTCCCCTTCTTTCCAGATTACAAGATCGATTCTTCGTAAATACAAAAATATTAGATCTTTTGTGATCTATATCATGGATAAGATAACATGATCCATTTAACTCAAAGCATCAGCCACATTGTATTCTTTCCTATAGTGGTAATGTATTGAGTAGTCATAATCTATTATCATCTATAATCATATTATCTACCACATGTCGGACTCCTCCTTTCTGGATATATATTATATACTTTTATTATCACTATATATATCACACTTTTCTCGATAAAGATAATTCATGTATATAATTAATGCAAAAAACTACCCCGGTAACCTCCAAATCATGAGTTGGGTTATATTTCTCCTGACTCATCAATTTCCATGATCATAATGCTATAATCATGTCATTCTGCATAATAACAAATCCCAATACCTTCTTGGATTCATCACTATATATTACACACCCTTCTCCACAATAGGGTAATGTATGTATAGGTTTCCAAACAAACCTTTTCTTCAGTTCCTCGAAATTTTCCTCACATTCATCTATCCATTTGAAAATGGAACTCTTTAGTGTTAACCTTATCAAAGTATTAGAACATCATGAGTAATTATCCACAAACCATTAATAGTATCCAATTAATCCTTGAAATCTATAAACCTTTTCTACCATGGTTGGTATATGAAAACATTCAATACCTTCTATCATTAATGGATCTACTTTTACACACTCTCTTGGATTATATGACCCAAAAATGACACCTTTTTCATACAATATTATAAAAATTAAATGTTTCATTCAATTTATCCTTCCATTGCATCTTAAGTAAAATTCTCAGGTTCTCTTCATGCTCTTCCATTAACATTTAATAGATATGAATATAATAAATATATACTACCATAAACATATCAAGGTAATATCTAAATATTCTATTTATAAAATCTATGAGTAAATCAAGGGAATTAGTAAGACCAAATGAAATCATTATATATTGATAGTGTCTATATGTTCTATATAAGGCTGTTTTCAAAATTTCATCAATCTTGACCCTCAATTGATGATATCTAGAATTAAGGTCAATCATGGAAAAATATTGATCTCTGCATATTTGATCAAATAATTAATTAATATAGCAAAGAGTATACTTGTTTTTGATTGTGATCATGTTTAAATCTCGATAATATTTTCAATGTTTCATTGAACAATCTGTATTTATCAAAAAAAAGAATATGTTCCCCAAGGTGACCCAATTAGCTGAATGAAATCATTATCAATGTTTTCTAGGAGTTTCTTATTAAATTCCTGATACTAAATTAGGTCCATAATATAGTGTTTATTTGAAAATGGTGTGGAACAGGGTATTATTTTTATCACTAACTCCACTTTACATTTTGTTTTAAGGCAAGAACAATCTTATGAAAAGACATCCACAAATTCCTCAACAATATTCATAACATTAGTGTCAGTTTTCACCCTATTCATTTGAGATATAAAACCCTTGGTAATGGTAATTAAGACACATAAACATGATTTAATCTCCATAGGATGCTCATAATTATCATTTCGTTTTCATATGATCATAATTTGGTTTCAAAAATCAAATGTAACTTCCCATCCTCGATAATTGATGTGGTTTTTATGCAGAGAAAGACAATTCATGCCTATTATGATAGAAACATCAACGAGAGGATGAATTAAATGATATACAAAAAGTACATTCCCAAAAACACCAACTGTAGATGATTTATAGACATAATATGCAATAATTGTAAAATTAGAGGTTCACACTGCAAATACGAAATCTAATCATTTTGGTGGAATCATAAAACCCATATAAAAATATTTCGATATAAATTATTGGTTGGATATATAATCAAATAATTCCTCAACAGTTCTAGAGTGGATGGAAAGTGTACAGTTCACAACCTCATTTTCTCACACCTCATCAGAAATAGTGATTGCATGAAAATTCACATTATCCATAAAATTAAGAGTTTTCTTATGTCAATCATCATTATTAACCTTTTTATTTAGTCATTAGTTAGCATAATTCCCATTATCCATACACATATAGTACTAAATTGGGGGAGGATCATTCAAAGTATCCATCTCTCATTTTTCATTATCATCCAACATATTTTCATTAATTTGGAAATAAAATGCATGTTTTCCTTCCCTTTCATAATTAAAACACTAATTAGACCCCTTAAGAAAATTTACTCAATGGTTCATCCAACACAAAGATATAATGAAAAGTTAATTGTTTTCTCTCTATGGTTTTTAGATTTCCCTTTTAACTTCATCTTCCTTTTATTGTCAAAACCACGAGATTGATACATAACTCCAATATCCATTTTAACTATGGTTGAAAAAATAACCATACCAATATAGCTACTAAAGTGTCTTACATAAAAATACCTTCTAAGACATGGATTTGATATATTGAAGAAAACATAAAATTTACATTTGGGTTAGCTTATAATACAAGAAGAATCCCTCATAGGTATTGAGAAATTATCCTCGTAGGTACCAATAAATTCATTATAAATTTTATTTAACTCAAGGAATTATTTCTCCATCCCTGTAAGAAGAATATTTTGAATTTACTTATTGAAAAATAATTTCATGGACAGATCCCAATACATAGAGACTATTTCATATTTATACCTCATATTATTTATTGAATTCCAACACTGTTCTTCTTCACCTTCTAACTGATAAAAAACCAGAATGAAATTATTATTTTATTAAAACTAGAGAATGGAGAATAAATTATCATTGTTACTAATCCCTTGTACAACAACAAGTGGATCATACGACCTTCTAAATTAATGAGTGTGTTTCCTCATAAAGGACTCAAATGAACTATGTTCCCCACTAAGATCATTTGGATGTTTATCATGATTAATAGGTTGATAATGTAGTGTGATCATAGTAACAATGTGTTTCATTCCATCTCAATATTATTTGGATTCTTAGGATAACAGTAATTTCATTTATCTACGCACTTATCATTGATGTGGTTCCTTTGGGTCCCATCCATTGACTAAAACCCAAAAGCATAGAGTAAGAAATAATAATAATAGTGGTGAACTAAATAATCATGAAAAATAACTTAAAGTATGTATAAATTATGAAACCTTCATAAAAATATTCCAACATAGGTTAATCCATGTTTATTTGTAGATATATTCTATTTAAATATGTTATAAGAATTCAGGAATTTTTTTTGAATATTCCAAGCATATCCCTCATGAGTGTCAAACTAATTTTGATGCAAGGATCATTGTTGTTCACCATTTCCTAATCTAGTTTATATCAATATAGTGTTTCCATTATTTTTAATCCTATATAAATATGTATGAGAGAATCATATAGTTGTATAATATAGAAAGTGATGTATTTATATGAAACTACTTAGTCAATACATTACCAATATTCCAATAAGTTTTCATATAAATTGACTCATCCTTAGTCTTTTCCTTAGGGAAATTTTCATAGGGATCTCACTATGGTTTTTTCATACTTGTTTCCAAAGTTTAAATAAACATTTTCTCTAATACATACTATAGATACCCTTACCTAAAAACATTAAAATTTCATCATTTTTTAGAAATAATAAATACATTTCTCAAACAGACTCCCGATTATCCTATTAGTTTAGTTACTTTAGAAATAGGGAAACATAATCATATGTACATAAATGAGAAACACAATCTCCCACAATGTTCTTCATGACTTGAACCCCTCATATAAACATCAAACATAATACTTTTCATCATAAGACAGGGAAGGGAAAAATAAAAATTGGTGAACTTAGGTGATCATTATTGGTAAACAAGGGAGATATGTAAGCATAAACCTGAGAATAAGGGAATGAGAATGTGATAATTATAATTTAATATCAAACCCTTCATATAAAATATCATAAACATAAATCATGGCATAATGATTAGAAATTCATAAGACATGAACCATATGGTTTTCAAAACCATAAGATATGAAATAATAACTTAAGAAAAATAGATCTAATTTTGTGAAAAAAATAATCATATAAAACGATTTCCATGGTAGTCAAGACATCACTTCCAAGGTCATCTTATTAGAATGGGTTCAGTACCCAAGTTGTTTGAGTTGTCAAGGTTCATACCCAAGACCATATTAGTGAACGTATTCCTTTACTGAATAGAGTGAACTCCCCTTTCAATACATGTTTATATCATAATAAATAAATCATTACCAAATTCATTAGAGGTAGATACAAGCCACACACTTCTCATAATGAAATCATATATGAGTGTTCCATTATAACATAAACAATTATATCATAACCCCTTAAATGAAATGGGTATCATAAATAAGTAATTGTATCAGAACATATTAAAAGGACCCAAGTTCCATACTATTTTCATCAAATCCTTACCCATGAATCATAATAAAATTACACATTAAAGAGAAAATATTTTCACAAAAATATAACTTTTGAAAGTGAAACGGGTTTTGCAAACATGATGCCACAAAAAATTATTTAGAGAAATAATATGAATAGAATATTTGGATAATTTCCCAATAAATTTATTATTAACACCAATGGATATAATTTTAGGTGGAAAATAATTTAGAAGGATCTCTTAAAAGAATTACTAGAAAATTACCTTTATTCTTCCAAAATACTTTTTCAAACAAAAAAATGAAAATGTTTTTATTTAAAAATAGAATTAAAAACATTTAAGGGATGATTTTAAAACCATAAAAATATTTGAAAACAATTTTTACTTGAAATTTATCTTATTATTTCATTGTAAAACTTTTTTTTGAAACATGTTTGAAAATATCATTTTTTAATAAAGTAGATTTCTAACTGAAGAGATAAATAAGGTTATATTTTCTTAAAAATATTTTAATAATTATCATAAGTACCAAATGATGTTAAATTGTACTAATACATGAGGATATCATGAATAAACATAGGGGAAGAAAATTCATTATTTTTCTTAGGATATGGATCATAATATATCATCAATATAATGAAAATATTAAGCAATCCTGATAAGCGATGAGATTTGTTCAATAAACTCTTACCACTATGGTAACATTGAATAAAACTCCCCATGTAATAAAGTTACATTAATATAATCATAAAATATCATTAAAAGTATAATATTCATTGCATAAAATTTCATATGTCAATATATATTCCTCATAAAATGATATTGGTGCATAAAACAATGTGTCTCTCAAATAAGGTAAATTGAAGAAAAACTACCTTACTGATTTGGTAAATCATGAACTATAAAACCCCATGAAGTAGAGATAATATAAGGGTTAATAAATTAAAAATAAATTTACATATACCAATCATATTATACATTAAGGATTATTATATACACTACAAAAAATAAATGGGTGTTGAATATGGAATAAGTCTCAATGAAATAAAAGTGAGGCTAGAAATTCCCTTAACGTATGTCTTGAATTTCAACGTACACATTAAAAACACATGTATAATAAATATAGGTTTATTATAAATTTATTAGAAAACCATAATAATTTATATAGTACAATATATTATTTTCTTCTAAACATTTATTACTTATTTAATAACACTTTCATGTTAAAGTTGTGTTTTGAGTAATAAACGCTTTGTATTATGCATGCATTTTGATTTCTCATATTTTTTGTAGTCTTACTTATGTAATGATTTAATAATATCCCTAATTATAAAAATTACATAAATATAATATATATTAAGTATAAATGTTTTCATAATAATCTATAAATATATAGAAATATAAAATTAAATATATAGTTTTTCGAGACGGTAGGTCATACATATGCTTGAACAATGATTCCATTTTATTTTCATATTGATATAAAGAATTTAGATGATAAATATATTATAATTATAATATAATAACTATGTCATATATAAAATATTAATTCACTAAACACATCCCCAATACATTCCATGTAAATTGTGACTTAATCACCTCGCTTTGAGGAGGCGGTAGTCAAGGCATCCACAAACGAAGTTATCTTATTTCCACAAAATGGAAACCATGATTGTATGTGATATATATTTGTGTCAAAAGAGTAATGGAATCGTAAATATCATATATATATATATAATATAAATATATTAATACTATATTTATTATCATCTATGAAATGTGTTAAGGGAAGAATGAAGAACATCGGTTCGCGATGCAATAGTGTGTGCACACAAGAATGATGATTATGTATCCCATATTATGGAAGGATGTGTGATTGTAGTTAAAAAAATTTACCTAAAAAATATCATTATATTTAGTATAATAATGTTATTATAGAATCTTTATATATGAATAATTCTATGTTTTTATAGTTAAATAAATTAAAATCTCTTATAGAAGGATGTTTCCTCTTTTTTGGGTAACATCATTGGGTTTTAAACAAAGGGATTTCTTGGTAATATTTATACCCAAATTTCGATTTATATGATGATTGTATGGAAGTGTTTAGGATATTTGGGTAGGTTTTTTCTTTGGAAAATGGAATGATATGTGTGATTAGGTGAGGGGGTGAGTTCCCTTTTATAGTGGATACGGAGTGGCAATTTTCTAAATATAAAATGTTAATCAATATGGAGAGGCCACCCTTATATAATTGGAAAGAATTAATTGTAAATAATTGAAAAAATGGGTTAATTGGTCGATATATGTCTATTAAATGGATTTTGGACATGTATTTGGGTTATTTGGAAACATAAATTAATGTGGAACTACAAAGTCTTAGTTTTTTACCCCAATCGATGTAATTGATTTTACTTACGTTCATTAAAATATTTAGTCAATAACTATGTTGAACTTGTAAGAAATTATAAATTACTTTTATTCCATATTTCCAAATTAAAATTACTGAAGTTTTGGAAATTAATTTAAAATTAATCATGCTGATGTTTCATGACAGCTAGTTTTTAAGAGAAATTGTTTAATGGTTTGAAATGTTTCATAACCAATTTCAATTTGAAATTTCATTAAATTAGATAAATTGGTATAATTTATGTACAAATTATCTAATTAAACATTAAATATAAATTAAAATATAATTTAACAATATAAATAATCTAGATGAAAAAGTAGTTTTGATTTAAAATTCAGCATCTTTCATTATTCACCCAAAAATGACGTTTTTAAGAAAAAAACCCCGGAATTCACCCTAATCTAATTGTGAAATTATGAATTAAAAAATGAAGTTTATTTTTTCAAATTAATTTTATTAAAGTTTAAAAAGTTTTTTTATTACTATTCATAAAAGGAAATAAAAATTAGTTCATTTGTAAAAAATAATATTTTCAAACATATAAGGACTTGAATAAAAATTATATATTTTATTATAAATTTTGTTTATTTATATAAAACCATTAAAAATAATATTTAAAAATTATTTATTTCTAATCATATTACTTTGTTTAATTTTTGTGTTATAACTATCGTATTTAAATAATTATATTAATTAAATGACGTTTCGTAGAATCCCAGTGTTGCGTGTAACACAAGAGAATCCAACATTGCTTTTAGTGCATGATTTTTGTGGAATATCATATAATTAAATCCAAACATGGTGTAGTGTGAAATTCAAGAAATAAATAAAAAATAATTTATTTAATAAAAAAGGTTTATAAAAACTTACGGTGTCACATTCTACCCCCTTAAAAATAAATTTAACCCTCAAAATTCACCATTTAGATGCAAAAAATGGGGAAATTTATTACTCATCCTATCATAAAGATCCAATGTATCTTCCTCTTGATAGTGATTTATCCACTATACGATGACCAGGTGAGTGGTTGTTTCATAGAACATACTCTTTATGATCCATAACATCAACTGGTTTCCCCTCATATGAAAGAACATATTCCTACGATATGACCTTTGAGTTTAGTACATGTAAAGGGTCGGGAATGTTATTAATTAAGAGAGATACATAGAAGCCATCATGGAATTGATATAGATTTGGTGTAAGTTTCATGAAATATTCTTTGGTCCCTATACGATCAATAATTTTAAAGGGACTGATAAACTTATGGTTTTGTTTCCCTATTATCTCTAATATCTTAAACTTCTTCTAGAGAGAGATTAATATAAAAACATCCTCACCAACATCATAGTATAGAATTTTCCTAGGGTTATAAGAATAATGGTTTCAATTACTTTTATCTTCTTTGATATTTTTCTGAATGGTTCTATCCATCTCATCCAATTATTCTATGATCTCAAGTCTCAATAGCTTTCTTTATCCAATTTCATCCCATCATGTTGGAGCTCTACATTTATTCCCATAAAAGACATTATAATATGCCATCTGAATTATTGAGTGAAATAAATGATAATAAGAAAAATCAATTGGATGAATTTGTCGATCCCAAACACCTTTGAAATTAATATATCAATATCTCAATATATCTTCTAGGTCTTGGGTTTTTCATTCAGACTAGCCATTCATCTTAATATGATAAGTAGTACTGAAACTAAATTTTGTATCAAGGGATTATCGAAGTCATAACGACAAAATTGAGTTGTGTTGGTCGGAGTGGACACTCAAGAGGGGGGTGAATTGAGTTCCAATTAAAATTTCTGTTAAAAACAATTTCTATTAAAATCCCCCAATTTCAAAAACAAATTAAACTGTAGTGAATTTATATAGATTATAAAGGTTCAATTAGTTTCTCAAAGATTTATTAATTCTCAGTTAACGTAATCTTATGATTAAATTAACTTTTGAAACTAACTTACTGATTTATAACAAATATAAACACTTGCGAATTTAATTATCAAAGTAGCTTTGATGATAGATTATATTTCAAAGTAATAGCAGCGGAATATGAAATAAATATGTATAGTATGGATATAGAGTATAACTATAAACACAGAGAATTAACCAAGAGGTTCAGTCTCAAGCCGAGACTTAGTCCTCTCAAAATTTTATATAAGAATGATCCACACCCTGGATCGGGGTTAACAACAGTGAACACACTGTCCAGGTCACAAGACCTCTACCACAGTTCTTCGTGGGAAAACAAACAACAGCAGCAAGCTGTCCAGGTTACAAGACCTCTACCACTATCCACAGTGGGAAATGGGGTGCAAAAAGATTTGCTGAGGATTTACAGATCCTCCAGTGAAAGTACAAGAGTCAGTGTGTGTGTTTAATACAGCAGATAACACACACTGCTCAAAATGTAGAATAAATCACAGAACAAGAGATGTAGAGTTTAGAAGTGGTTATGGTGATCTCAGTGTAGCTCTTGTATTCGATCAGAAGAGAGTTTGAGTCCTCTTCTCGTTTCTGTTTGAGAAACAGAGTGTCGTATGCTCCAGGTTCACAGGTAGTGAGAATGTAGTCGATGAAGTTCTTCAGGGTTCTTCTTGTATGCACAGAACACTTCTCGAGTATACTTGATTGTCTATATGCTTCTCTGTGTTCTTGATGGAACTCGTTTTTATCTTCTTGTGTTTCTGGTATATTTCGTCCACCACGCACTTCTCTGGTTCGCATTCTTTTTGGGCAGCGTAGTCTTCTCGTATTTATCTCCCGACAGGGGACAGAAAAGATTTCTTTTCAGCAGGTACGAGGTACGGGTTCCTGACATCCGAAAACCTTTATCAGATATTTGACAAATCATCAAAATGTATGATATGACCGTTAGATAGATTAAATGTAGGAAATAAAGAAATTAAAACAGTGAGTCGAGAATGTATGTCACTGTTGACTTCAACTGTGGTCTTCCAACTGTAGACTTCCTTCTGACTGCTGACTTCAACAAAGGGCTTGCTGTCTGTAGGCTTGCAATGGTAGCTTTTACTCCATGTAACTGTAGCCTCTCTAACTGTAGACTTGTAATATCAAATTTTTAGAACTGTAAACTTTGTCAACTGTAGACTTCGATCATCAGTAGACTTAGTCGACAGAAGCTGTCTAACTGTAACCTTGACTGTAGGCTTATGACTGTAGGCTTGTTTGACTGTGAACTTGTTCCAACTGTAGACTTGTTCGACTGTGAACTTGTTCCAACTGTAGACTTGTTCGACTGTGAACTTGTTCCAACTGTAGACTTGTTCGACTGTGAACTTGTTCCAACTGTAGACTTGTTCGACTGTGAACTTGTTCCAACTGTAGACTTGTTCGACTGTGAACTTGAGCAGAGAAAACTTTGAACAGAAGTCTTGTATCTGTGACCTTCGTCTGTGAGCTTTGACAATAGATAGCAGTAGACTCGTAACTGTAAGCTTGTATTAGTCTTCGACTGTAACCTTGTAACTGTGAACTTGTTGCAACAGTAACTTAAGGTGACAGTTAACTGTAACTGTGACTTTGAGAAGAAAACTCTGACTGGTAGCTAACAATACCAAACTTATGTAAACACTACTGTAAGCTGTTACAGTAAAGTTATGAGAGTAAGAATATGAACTCTTTAGAATAAAGTACGTTTAAGCATAGAATAATAAGATTAATGCAAGGGTTTTAATACATCATAATCAATGTTTAAGCATGATTTGGGATTATCAAAACAGGTGATTCCAACAATCTCCCCCTTTTTGATAATCACAAATTATGTCAGTATGAAATATAGAAGTATCAGAGAGAAGTGTGCAAAACACAGTATTAGCAATATGAGCACAAAAATTAGGTATAATCCGCAAGGATTTCTCCTCTTTGTATAGGTTCATTTCTCCCTTGAGTTTCCTATTTCTCCCCATTTCTCCCCCTATCTATTTCTCTTTATTTCTCCCCCTTTGTGATTAACAAAAAGAAAGACAGAGAGAGAGAAAATAAACATTGTATTAATAAGGAGTACAATACATGACCCAAAACGTGAATACACGATCCCTATCAAAAAAACATAAACAGACTCAATCCTCTTCATCTGGAGATAGTGGATCTTTTCCTTTGGAGGAAGAAGATGGAGCAGGAGGTGAAGGATCAACAGGCTGAGGAATGGCAGCAGGAATGTCTGGAGGGGCAGCAACAGAGGCTCCTGAAGGCCTGTAGTGAGTAGCTTGCCGAGGGATCAGTGGTCTAAGGCTTCTGAGGGCATCAGCAGGAGAAATTATGGAAGAACCACTGGGGTTAGAGACAGGTAGGGCAGGAGGAACTATAACAGGTGTGCAGTCCACATGAAGAAAAGGTAGGAACAGATTCCTGAAATCCATTATGATGTTTCCTCCTCTGTCCATGGCAGATAAGAAGTCATCTTTGTTTTCCAAGAATTTATCCAAAGCCGGGGTCAACTCTCGTAGCTTGCTAACTTGTTCTTTGAAAGCTTGAGTTACAGGAGGCAGCTTCATAGTTTCTAGCATGAGCTTGAAGTGATTGTTCAACTGATGCTTGGTGAAAATCCGATCAAAGTAATAATCCACTTTACTTTTGATGGCCTCCTGAGAAGCAGTAGCAGCCTGCAGGTGCTCACGAACAAATCCACTGACTTCTCTTGTAGTAGCAAGGATCTGTAGGTCTGATGTGTCATTTTCACGGGCCTGAGTAAGCTCTTCTCTGAGCAGGCTTCTAAACTGCTCAAGGTCTACAGGAGAGCTAGATGAAGGAAGGGACTTGACTGAGAATGCCACTGTCTCCTTGAAAGACTGAGTCAGATTTCCAATCACTTTCTGAATGACAGCATCCTGATTGCTAAAGTGTTCTTTTACTGATTTCTTGAAAGCCTCAAATACTTCCACAAACTGCTTGACCACTTCTTTGATGTATCGAATCTCACTAGCCACTAGTGTCTGAGAACTGCTCAGGGCAGTTAAAGAAGCAACTGATTGTCTGAGGGCCACTACTGCTCCAGTCCAGCTTTCAATTTGGGTGTGGCACACTTTCATTTCATCCATCACTTCTTTGATTGGACTTCCCACAACACATCCTAGAGATAGTTCTAAGGATTGTTCCACATTTTTCAGCTCATCAAAAAGACTGGTTTTCAATTCATCAACAGAGTGTCTGATGGTCTCCTTCATTTCATTCTTTAAGGATTCAAGGTCTTCCTTGGTGGCCAATCTTTCAGTTTCTAACACTGGAGAGCTGTTAGGTAGGATGACTGGATTTCTTGGTGGTTGGTTTTCCTCATCTGAATCCTCATAATTGAGTCCTAACACCATGTATCCTGGATCTGAGGTCCATCCTTCTATATCAAACAGTACAGAGACTGAACCAACACGCTCCCCCTCACTTGGAGGTCCTTCCTGAACACTTTCTACTATCTGCTCAACTCTGGGTAACTCTAAGTTCTCTTCTGTAGCTCTAGCAGGTTCCATACTTGCTTCCTCTGTAGGTTTAGCAGTGAGGTTAGCCTCCTTCTCTGTTGGGTCATCAACCACTTCCATGACAACAGTAGTAGAGACCACTCCTGCTTCCTGGTCAGACACTGACTTGTCTGTATACCCTATCAGAGGGCTCATACTAAGTTCTTCTGCAACAGTTTCTTGTTTTTCATTTAAAGCTCCAGCCTCTTCTGCTTCGACTGTATCATCCTCATCAGAGGTGTCCTTGACAAAATATTGAGATTCTTCTTCTTCTTCTGTAGTCTCAGTCTCACTGTCTCTTAGAACAGGTTCTCTACTAGGTAGTTCTTTTGGAGGGCTTGCTGCTCCAAACGTCACTGTCCTGACAGGACTGTGAGTAGTATCAGGATCACTCCCTTCATCAATTGGGGTGTTCTCTCTTGCAGAGTTACCAAATACTGCAGTCTGTTCATCATCTGAGTATACAGGTTCAGGCTCATCAGGCTTTAAGCCTGGATCTCTCCTATCTATCGGTCTAGAGGGATGAGTAGAAGGGCTAAAATTCTCATAGATTCTCTCCTCATCATTCACCCATGATTTCTTCCAGGGATTCCAACTGATCTTCATGAATTTGCAGATTACTTTCGAGATACATACACTGTTCTTTGCTACTATCAACTCTTCCTGACTTCCAGCTGCACCTTTCACTTTCAACATAACTGAAATGAGTTTAGCATGAAACAAGGAACTTGATTTTGAGCTTGCCTTTATCATGTCCTCCATCTGAGCCATCAGCAACCTACAAAGGTTGACCTTCCTTCCATGTTTTAATAAGTACATAAAGTAAATATCCTGATGCTTCAGAGTTGCAAAATCTCCTCTTCTAGGACTCAGTACATGCTGAATAAACTTAAACAGAAGCCTGTCCTCTCCACACATTTCAGTAGCAATAATCTTTCTTACAGTGCCATTGCCTGTCAATTCTTCCAGAGCCATCTCATGATCAAAGATTCTACTATTTGGAGGAGCCGCTCCAGAATAGTAGTTGTAAATACCCTCATGAGGAACTCTTAAACATGCAGCCCATTCAACTGATGAAAAACTGACTTCATTACCGTTTACTCTGGATACCAGTCTATGCTGATCATCCTCTTCCTCGAACTGTAGATATTCATAGAATTCCTTCACCAGCTTCGGGTAGTACGGTCCATTATTGTTTGCGAAGCATTCGGTCCATCCTTGCTCATTAAGCACTGCCAGCACTAATGATCTGCTCGATAAAATCCACTCTTCACTTAGCTCCTTCTCAGCAACTATTTCTCTCTTAGTCAGATGTGGATTAACAGGTCTTATCGAGGCGTTCCCGGTGCCACTGGATTCGACTTGAGTCCTCTTTGGCATTGGTGCATCTTCGTTGACAGTCGGGGGTCGCTTTGTTCTGGCCATTGGAACTGAATGAGGTTTCGAGGTTCGGTTGAAGGTTTAGGGTTTAGGACTTGAGAGAGAGAGCAAGGGTCGAGATGAGTGGATTGAGATATGTTCGATGTTCTCAATTTTATCATTTAGGGATTTAGAAATAAAAGTATAAAGAAAAGAAACGGTTCGAATTCCCGCAAAAATAAAATAAGATTAAACAGCGAAACAGCCTACAGAGAGATGTAACAGTGAGGTACACCGGTGAGGTCTAACTGTGAGGTTTCAACTGTGAGGTCTAACTGTGAGGTTTCAACTGTGAGGTTTCAACTGTGAGGTTTCAACTGTGAGGTTTCAACTGTGCTATAATTAATCATACCTAACTCATGTTTGATGTAACTTAATCTCTCAGAATTCAAAGGCTTTGTAAAAATATCAGCTAACTGATGTTCAGTGCCAATGAACTCAAGAGTGATATCACCTTTTTGATAATGATCCCTCAGAAAGTGATGTCTCACATCAATATGTTTTGTCCTAGCATGAGATACTGGATTTTTTGAAATGTTAATAGCACTTGTATTGTCACACCTTATAGAGACATGTTTGAATTGATATCCATAGTCTAGTAAAGTGTGTTTCATCCACAAGATTTGTGCACAACAGCTACCAGCAACTATATACTCAGCTTCGGCAGTAGACAATGCAACAGAATTCTGCTTCTTACTACACTAAGATACTAGTGACTTGCCTAAAATGTGACATGTTCCAGAGGTGCTCTTTCTATCTAACTTGCAGCCAGCAAAATCAGCATCAGAATAACTTAATAAATAAAATGATTGTCCTTTTGGATAAAATAATCCCAACTTGGGAGTATGTTTTAGATATTTGAAAATCCTTTTAACAGCAGTCAAATGAGACTCTTTTGGATTGGCTTGAAACCGAGCACACATGCATACACTGAACATGATGTCAGGTCTACTGGCAGTAAGGTACAGTAGACTACCTATCATACCTCTGTAATTGGTTTGATCCACTGGTTCACCAGTTTCATCACTGTCCAACTTGCAAGTGGTGCTCATAGGTGTGTCACTGCCTTTGGTGCCATCCAAAGAAAAACGTTTTAGAAGATCTTTAATATATTTACTTTGATTCAAAATAATACCATTTTTATTTTGAAAGATCTGAAATCCAAGGAAAAATTTGAGTTCTCCCATTAAACTCATTTCAAACTCATTTTGCATTATTTTTGAAAAATCAACACATAAAGAATTTTTAGAAGATCCAAAAATAATATCATCCACATAGATTTGTACTATTAAGACATCTTTAGAAATCCATTTAATAAAAAGAGTAGGATCAGCTATCCCTTTAGTAAATCCTTTTGAAATATGAAAAGAGCTGAGCCTATCATACCAAGCTCTTGGAGCTTGCTTTAAACCATATAAAGCTTTAGATAGTTTAAAAACATGATTAGAAAAATGGGGATTTGTAAAACCAGGAGGTTGTTCCACAAATACATCCTCAATTATATATCCATTTAGAAAAGAACTTTTAACATCCATTTGATATAGTTTGAAATTTAGATGAGCAGCATAAGCAAGTAATATCCTAATGGCCTCTAGTCTAGCCACGGGTGCAAAGGTTTCCTCATAGTCTATTCCTTCTTCCTGAATATACCCTTGTGCAACTAGCCTAGCTTTGTTTCTGATTATGTTACCAAACTCATCAACTTTGTTTCTAAACACCCATTTAGTGCCTATGGTAAGAGTATCTTTAGTTCTTTCCACTAATTCCCAAACTTTGTTTCTTTCAAACTGATTTAGTTCTTCTTGCATAGCCATTACCCAGAATTCATCACTGATAGCATCATTGACATTTTTGGGTTCAAGCTGTGAAAGAAAAGCTTGATGTTCAACCTGATTTCTTAGAGAAGCTCTAGTTTGTGTTCCTCTATCAAGATTACCAACAACAGCATCTAAAGGATGACTCTTTAGAATCCTAGTTGATTTGGTAAAGGTTGGACTAGAGATTTCAGGTTCATCTATAGGTTCGGGTTCCACAGAGGAAGATTCTGGAAAAAGTCCAGAACTGGATGTTTTTATTGCAGGTTCTTTAGATTTGTCATTTAGGTCCAGAACAGATAAGTCTTCTTCAACATCTTCAAGAGAAGTTTTAGACTCATGTGGATCAGTCTCATCAAACTTGATGTGAACAGATTCTTCCACACATTTGGTTTTTTTATTGAAAACTCTATAGGCTTTACTAGACATAGAGTAACCTAGGAAAATTCCTTCATCACTTTTTGGAGCAAATTTATCAAGATTATCTTTAGTATTCAGAATAAAGACTTTGCAACCAAAAACTCTAAAGTAATTAACCTTAGGCTTCCTATTATTCCACAACTCATAAGGGGTTTTCTTAAGAATCGGTCTAATAAAGACTCTATTAATAACATAGCAGGCTGTATTTACAGCTTCAGCCCAAAAGTAAACAGGCAGGTCATATTCATTAAGCATAGTCCTTGCAATTTCTTGCAGGGTTCGGTTTCTTCTTTCCACTACACCATTCTGTTGAGGTGTCCTAGGAGCAGAAAAATTGTGAGCATAGCCATTGTGTGAGCAGTAAGATTCAAATTCTCGATTCTCAAACTCACGGCCATGATCACTCCTCAAGGTCTTAATCTTAAGTCCACTAAGATTTTCTACAGACTTAGAGTATTTAACAAAGGAAGAGCAGGCTTCACTTTTGTGAGCTAGAAAGTATACCCAAGTATATCTAGAAAAGTCATCTACAAGAACATAAACATAGTGCTTCCCATTTAGACTTGAAATTCTTGATGGTCCAAACAAATCCATGTGAACCAGTTCAAGTGGTTGAGAAGTTGAAACTTCTTTCTTTGGTTTAAAAGAAACTTTGTGTTGTTTTCCCTTTTGACAGGGATTACACACTTTGTCATTTGGGAATTCAAGCTTAGGTAGGTCTCTAACTAGGTGTTTCTTAGAGAGTTTTCTAAGTGAGTGAATGTTGCAGTGTCCTAATCTCCTATGCCACAGCCAAGACTCTTTATGAAAAGCATTTAAGCAAGTAACGTTATGTTTAGCTAAAGTGTTTAAGTCAACAGCATAAACATTTTCATTTCTTAAGGAAGAAAATATTAAAGCATTTTTGGAATTATAAACATCACAAGAATTGTTTTCAAACTTGACATTAAAACCATCATCACACAATTGATAAATGCTAAGTAGGTTGTACTTAAGTCCATCAACAAATAAAACTTTGGAAATTAATACTGAGTCAGTGTTACCAATCTGGCCTAAGCCGATGATTTTTCCTTTTGAGTTATCACCAAAAGTGACATATCCTCCATCAACCTTTGTTAAGCTTTTGAAGCACGAATAGTCCCCAGACATGTGTCTTGAACATCCACTGTCTAAGTACCATACCTTCTTGTAATTGCTTTTCAAACAGATTTCCTATAAAACAGATTAGACAAGAAATGACTTTGGTACCCAGATTTTCTTGGGTCCAGATATGTTAGCAATCAAGGATTTAGGTACCCAGATTTGTCTTATGGGTCCCATACAATTAATAGATGCAACAGATTTAGAGAGATATACTTTACTTGATCGACAACTATTTAAATAACCAGTTGAGGCATACGAATTTCCAAAACTGGAACTAGCAGGATTTTTTCCAGACTTGGAAATAAATCGGGTTTTAGTAAACTGTCTTTGTCCAGGTTGGTATCCCAATCCAGTAGCATACTTAGGTGCAACTTGCTTTCCTAGCAGTTGGGTTAGAGTATCTTTTCCATTTGTGAATGTTTCTAAGTCCTTTCTAAGTTGTTCATTAGATAGTTTCAGTTCTGTATTCTCCTTTAATAATTGAACATTTTTCTCTTTTTCTACATCAAGTGCAGACTTGACACTTGCAGTAAGAGCATGATGTTTCTTTAAAGACTTATATTTATCCTTTAGTTCATTACACGTTTCTTCCAGCATATTACAATATTCAGTCAATTCATCTTTAGACATATTTTCAGAATCAGAACCAGATTCTGCTTCACCTTCAGAATAATAAGAGTTTAAAGTGAGAGTGTCTAAGGTTACCTCAGAAGTGTTTGTCATGAAACACATATTAGCACGATTTCTTTCAAAATCACTGGACTCTGATTCACTTGTGCTGTCTTCTGAAGCACTCCAGGTGGCCTTCATAGCTTTCCTATAATTCTTGTCCTTGTACTCATATTTCTTCTTGAATTTTAACTTAGGACAGTCAGCTTTGATGTGTCCTTTCCTTTTACATTCATAGCAAACTATGTCTTCTTCTTTATCAGTGTTCTTCCAATATTTCTTCCACTTACCTTGTCTATCATACTTACCCTTGTAGTTTGGTTTTCTGAAGAATTTCTTCTTCTTATAGAACTTCTTGAATCTCCTTACTATTTGTGCCATCTCGGCATCACTGTCAGAATCTAAGTCTTCACTAGATGAGCTTTCAGTTGGTATATGCACTTTCTCCTTGTCTTTTCTCTTTGATGCAGTAGACTTAAAAGCTACAGATTTTCGTTTTGGTTCCTCATATTCCTCTTTATTCACCTTTAGCTCTTCTTCGTACATCATCAGCTTACCAATTAACTCCTTGACAGGCAAAGTTCCAATATCACAGGATTCTCTAATTGAAACGGATGTGCCTCTCCATCTGTTAGGAAGACATCTCAATAATCTCATGATTTGCTCCTTTGCTGGAACAATCTTTCCGAGTGAGCTCATTGTGTTGACTATCTCATTAAACCTGAGATACATATCAGAAATAGGTTCATCAGCTTTCATCTTAAAGTTATCATATTTGATAGTATAAGTGTTTAACCGCATTTCCTTGACATTAGTTGTTCCTTCATGAGAAACAGCTAAGGTGTCCCAGATTTCAAAAGCAGTTTTACATGCAGAAATTCTATTGAATTCCTCATCTCCTAGAGCACAGTAGAGAGCATTCATAGCCTTACAATTATTATTGTAAGCTACTTTAGTAGGTTCATCCTAAGTTATTCTTTCAGTTTCTGGAATCTTGTATTGAGACTCTATAGCAGTCCAAATATCAAAACCCATACTTTCCAAATGAATTTTCATTTTGAGCTTCCATTGGGCATAATTCACACCATTAAAGAAGGGTGGCCTGTTAGTAGCAGCACCTTCTAGTCTATTATCCATAAGGAAATTTTAGAAAATGTTTTAAATAGATAAAATTTAGAACTAATAGAAATTTAAGATCTTTTAGATAAAACTACAATCACAGTTTAAAAACAGAGAGTTAAAATAAAACTTTGAGCAAGTATAATAGAGATAAACACAACCTCTGATACCAAATGTTGGTCGGAGTGGACACTCAAGAGGGGGGTGAATTGAGTTCCAATTAAAATTTCTGTTAAAAACAATTTCTATTAAAATCCCCCAATTTCAAAAACAAATTAAACTGTAGTGAATTTATATAGATTATAAAGGTTCAATTAGTTTCTCAAAGATTGATTAATTCTCAGTTAACGTAATCTTATGATTAAATTAACTTTTGAAACTAACTTACTGATTTATAAAAAATATAAACACTTGCGAATTTAATTATCAAAGTAGCTTTGAAGATAGATTATATTTCAAAGTAATAGCAGCAGAATATGAAATAAATATGTATAGTATGGATATAGAGTATAACTATAAAAACAGAGAATTAACCAAGAGGTTCAGTCTCAAGCCGAGACTTAGTCCTCTCAAAATTTTATATAAGAATGATCCACACCCTGGATCGGGGTTAACAACAGTGAACACACTGTCCAGGTCACAAGACCTCTACCACAGTTCTTCGTGGGAAAACAAACAACAGCAGCAAGCTGTCCAGGTCACAAGACCTCTACCACTATCCACAGTGGGAAATGGGGTGCAAAAAGATTTGCTGAAGATTTACAGATCCTCCAGTGAAAGTACAGGAGTCAGTGTGTGTGTTTAATACAGCAGATAACACACACTGCTCAAAATGTAGAATAAATCACATAACAAGAGATGTAGAGGTTAGAAGTGGTTATGGTGATCTCAGTGTAGCTCTTGTATTCGATCAGAAGAGAGTTTGAGTCCTCTTCTCGTTTCTGTTTGAGAAACAGAGTGTCGTATGCTCCAGGTTCACAGGTAGTGAGAATGTAGTCGATGAAGTTCTTCAGGGTTCTTCTTGTATGCACAGAACACTTCTCGAGTATACTTGATTGTCTATATGCTTCTCTGTGTTCTTGATGGAACTCGTTTTTATCTTCTTGTGTTTCTGGTATATTTCGTCCACCACGCACTTCTCTGGTTCGCATTCTTTTTGGGCAGCGTAGTCTTCTCGTATTTATCTCCCGACAGGGGACAGAAAAGATTTCTTTTCAGCAGGTACGAGGTACGGGTTCCTGACATCCGACAACCATTATCGGATATTTGACAAATCATCAAAATGTATGATATGACCGTTAGATAGATTAAATGTAGGAAATAAAGAAATTAAAACAGTGAGTCGAGAATGTATGTCACTGTTGACTTCAACTGTGGTCTTCCAACTGTGGACTTCCTTCTGACTGCTGACTTCAACAAAGGGCTTGCTGTCTGTAGGCTTGCAATGGTAGCTTTTACTCCATGTAACTGTAGCCTCTCTAACTGTAGACTTGTAATATCAAATTTGTAGAACTGTAACCTTTGTCAACTGTAGACTTCGATCATCAGTAGACTTAGTCGACAAAAGCTGTCTAACTGTAACCTTGACTGTAGGCTTATGACTGTAGGCTTGTTCGACTGTGAACTTGTTCCAACTGTAGACTTGTTCGACTGTGAACTTGTTCCAACTGTAGACTTGTTCGACTGTGAACTTGTTCCAACTGTAGACTTGTTCGACTGTGAACTTGTTCCAACTGTAGACTTGTTCGACTGTGAACTTGTTCCAACTGTAGACTTGTTCGACTATGAACTTGAGCAGAGAAAACTTTGAACAGAAGTCTTGTATCTGTGACCTTCGTCTGTGAGCTTTGACAATAGATAGCAGTAGACTCGTAACTGTAAGCTTGTATTAGTCTTCGACTGTAACCTTGTAACTGTGAACTTGTTGCAACAGTAACTTAAGGTGACAGTTAACTGTAACTGTGACTTTGAGAAGAAAACTCTGACTGGTAGCTAACAATACCAAACTTATGTAAACACTACTGTAAGCTGTTACAGTAAAGTTATGAGAGTAAGAATATGAACTGTTTAGAATAAAATACGTTTAAGCATAGATTTTTTGGAGTGCAATGACAAAATCCAAAGTGATATTGGTAACGAACCGGAATTTTGAATAAATCTTGTTTCCTAATTTTATGTGTTATTTTATTTTATTTTTGTACTCAACAAAAATGTTTCATTTGATAACATGAGTATAATTAAAATGAGACTGTTGGGTTTTGTCCATTATTTGACCATTGGTCAATATGAACACTGTAAACTAAACGTTTCGATTATTGTCTCTAAATAAAAGTAATCTTGGTTAATTAATATAGAAAGAAGATTCGATGGCCTTACCCAGTAGTCTTGGACCGATCGAAGCTCATCTAACAGAACTTGGGAAGGAGGTAGCACCACTGGGATTTGCTCTGGACCAAACCCAAGCTGAACTTCATCGTATAAAGCTAGAACGGGATCAACTTCAGGAGAAATTCAAACTGATAGAAATTACTACTCATGCGATGTTGGCTGAGCCTCCCTCAGATTCTATAACCTTATCACACCTTACACTTAGGTCCTATGCTGGTGTGATAAGGGGCTATGTAAGGAGACCGTAACTGTCTTGTGTAATCCTTTGTTTTAAATAAAAATTTCGATTTCATTTATGAATTTTCAAATGACCGGATAAATATAGTATGCATATTTTTGATGAATTTTAGAAAAAAGATATTTTAAAAATGTTTATGTAAACCTTAAATAATTAAAAATGTGTAATGATTTTCAAAAAATGGTCTTCTAAAATTATGTTCAGTACGAAATTTAGAGTCTAATAAGATCAACTTGATTTTTGATGAATAATAAATTTTGAATAGTGATTTTATGATTAGGATTAATAATGTGTCCAAATGGATTAGTAATCTCACTTAAAGAAAATATTAAAATAAGCTAGGTACTTTGATTAAGTAATGTGATTCAATAAAATGGTTAAATAACGGTTTCATAAATTATAATTCAAGTATTAGTTTTTTCAGATGAATAGTGTTTTTTAATTAAAATTTTATTTAAAAATATTTAGAAAATTATTTTTATAAAATGGACATCATTTTTGAACTCAGAGCATCGATATTATGTTAAGGTAATTTTTGGGGATTTTTCTGAAAAAAATAAATTTTCGATAGTGTTTTTAATTAAAAATTTAATTAAAAATATTTAGAAAATTATTTTTATAAAATGGATTTCATTTTTGAAATCAGAACATTGATATTTGGTTAAGGTGATATTTTGGGATTATTCTGAGAAAGTTGAATTTTCGATGAATAGTGAAAATACAGTTGTTAAGTTACTGGTGTTTAATGACATCATTAAATGATGTATTAAGTATGTAATCAATATGTTCGAATTATGAATAGTAAGATAAGGTATGAGGTGTCCCAAGTGGCCAATACCATGGGAAAATACCATGGGCAAGCCCATGGTTTTGCCAAAACCACTAATGAGGTGTCCCTTGGCCATTAATGCCTTGTCCCCTCACTTTCCCTATAAATACCAAGCCATCCTCACATCAATTCGACTCCCCACTCTCCCCCAACGAAGTTCTGGTATCCTTACCTCCCAAGGAGTCCTCCCAAGGTTCCCCCAATCCCTCAAGGTCCGAACCTTTGAGTTTTAAGAGTTACGTTTTAAGGTAAGGGATCCGATCTCTCTCTTTCTTTTCAAGAAATCTCCTTTATGTAATTTCTTTTATTCTCCATGTTATTATGTTAAAGGGTGTTATTTTATACTCCTCTTACTTCCCTTTTCATTTTCACATAATTATAGATCCCCTCTTGCTCTCATTATTTCGTTTTATGAAGTTTTAAGTGGCGTCGTTAGGCTGCCGAAATTTTTGTAACGGATTCTTTTACCCTTCTCATTTTCAAGTTATATTTTCTTATCAAGTCTTTAAAGTTACATTATGTTGGGGTATGATCTTCATATCTATCATACTGATCATTTATTTTCATATGATGAGAGACCCTATTTGAACTCATCAATCCATTTTTTGGAAGTTTTAAGTGACGCCGTTAGGCTGCCGAATTCTCATAAGAGAAATCTTATTTTTGTCTTCCTTTCATGTTCTTTGTTTCAAATGGTATATCATTCAAATTTCATTACCATGTTATTAAATAGATTATATTTTGTTCCCCTACTGTTTTATGTATCATTTTTGAGTGGGTGACCCATGTCCCCTCTCTTTCCAACTTTTTCTAAAACTATGTATCATAGATGTTATGCTGCATAGTTTTCGTTTCAAAATGCCTCCCTCTTTATCTCAAAATTATTTTATGTTATTAAGTGAATACTCAAATCTCTTATTTCTACAGGGGTATTCACATACATATCAAAATGTTCTATTTTAAATTCTGGGACTTACATACATAAAACCCGCTCTCCCCTTCCGTGGGTTTAAAGTGACGTAAAGATCATGTCTTTAAAGCAGTTTTTAAAACGTTATGATTACGAAATGAAACCCATTTATTTTATTCTATATGGGTTATTTATGAAATGTTTGATGATGATATATGTGGCTCACATGATAATAAAGGAAAATTTAAGGGTGCGCCCTGATAGCGCTCCAATGCATTGGGTAAAGACTTAATCTCTAGAGATGACCATTTTTAACGACGCCTTGGTGAATAACCTTGGTAATTTTTAACGACGCCTTGGTGAATAACCTTGGTAATTTTTAACGACACCTTGGGGATGGACCTTGGTGAAACGAAATGATTGTCAATATTAAATGTTGCAGCCACATCTTCAAGTTATGAAAAAGTTTTATTTTTATTATGATATGCCTCATGATTTCATTTTCATGCCTTAAAGTTCTTTTCATGACTTTATTAATGTATCTCAAGTTCATATGTAAAATGTTTCACTTGTTTCCCTTGCTGGGCCTTCTGCTCACCCTTTCTTTTGAAGTATGTCCCTAGGTTATGAGATGCAGTAATGAGCCTAGGGTGAATATGAGGATAAGCCTTTCAAGTGTTTAAGAAGAATGTTTTTTTTCATGTTTTATGTTCCTTGTTTCCAAGACACTAAACCTTAAAGATCCTCAGTTCCGTGTAATGGAATGAAAGTTATGTTATAAAAATACGGGATGCTATAGTTGGTATCAAAGGATGGTTTAGTTATTTTTGGAAATTAGGATATGAAAACTTTAGTAAGAAACCTATAGAAAAGTTTAAATATAGGAAGTCTTCCTGGTATTTTGGTGAGTATTGAGTAAGGGGTTGCCAAGCAAATACATCCCTATCTGGATACGAGCAGGTAGAGGTGGCTCTGGCACAGATGTACATAGGGGTAAAACCCAAAAACACCGCTTTGAGATAGACTCGAACGGGAACTGGTACATGACAACGGGTCTTGCTGCACTCTTGGTTACGACACTCCCAGGGGATATGCTTTGGAAAATTCATAAGCTTGGTATGAACCATTGTTAAAGGAACAAAGATAAAATAAAATAAAGATTCACATAAGAATATATGATCATGGATAACCTAGATGGGAACCTAGGGGATCACAAGTTAGGGTATACTTTTCTTCTACAAGTTATCCTTATATGCTTTAAGTTCCTTTTCATGATTATTGGTTAAGTATTTAAGCCTCTAATTATACTTTCTCTTCTTAGTTAATGGTGGGAAATGGAACAACGTGTCCCAACAACCAATGTGATAGGAAATGCGACAATTTCCGTATTAATATGACAGAGATTATTAGGGGATTAAAAGATGATTATTATTTTGGAAGACGTTCACTATTTTGGGGACCCTATATGATCGATGTAAATAGATTACTATAGTATTTTCATTGCGGAGTAAGGTTGACTTATATTTTGAAGAATTGATGAATTTAAGGTGGACTTATAGTAATTTAGGTTACTTATGGGAATGATTAACCTATATTTGGTAAAATATGTTTAGGTTAGCTACTTTTATTATAAGATGTTAGGAGTGGTTGATGTTGTCTGGAGATGAACAATGAAGTTGTTTTGGAAAACTATGTTATCAAATCCTTCTTGTATTTGGGTTTCAATCTTAGTTTGGTTTATTTTGAGGTATTTTAAGGACCGTTATTTATGGAATGGTATATGATGAACTTTGGGTAGTACCGTGGAACTTTGAAGATTTAAAAGTAGTTTCCCTTCCTATGGGATTCTTTCTTTTTGAAGAGTTGTTTTACCTTAAACTTTCTGTTTTTGGGATAATGTTTAAAGATAGAAGAAATAGATAGTTAATATTTTGTGGATTATGTGATTCTTTAGAAGATCATTCTTGTGCTTTTTATGAGAACAAGTGTTTTTGAATTCTCATCATTTGGAGAAAAGATTAGTTTTGGTAGAGACTTATTAAAGGATGAAACTCTACTTGAAGGTAGGTATATTTTCTTATGTTTTTGTTCTATGTAGTAAATGAATTCCTCAAAATTATGAAAATGAATGTAAAACAAAAACGTTGTCAGTTTACGTTTCCTACTAGGTAATCAAAGACCGTTTACACACATCGTAAGTTTGGGATTTTCTTATGGTTAACTTTATCCTAATCATGTTTTCTATCACTCTCCCTCAGAACTTGACCCTTTGTTTTTCTTCCATGTCCATGTTTTCCTACATGGAATCCTAGTGTGGGTTATCTCGGGTGGCCTTTGTACTTCCCTTTCTTTATTTTAAAGTAATAATTTTACTGACTCCTTTTCCGATGTGGGACTTTCAATGAAATTTCAAAACCCAATTTTAAAAATTGCGAGGACGCAATTTCTTAAGGGGGGAAGATTGTAACGACCCTAAATTTTAAATAAATCTTGTTTCCTAATTTTATGTGTTATTTTATTTTATTTTTGTACTCAACAAAAATGTTTCATTTGATAACATGAGTATAATTAAAATGAGACTCTTGGGTTTTGACCATTATTTGACCATTGGTCAATATGACCGCTGTAAACTAAACGTTTTGATTATTGTCTCTAAATACAAGTAATCTTGGTTAATTAATATAGAAATAAGATTAGATGGCCTCATCCAGTAGTCTTGGACCGATCGAAGCTCATCTAACAGAACATGGGAAGGAGGTAGCACCACTGGGCTTTGCTCTGGACCAAACCCAAGCTGAACTTCATCGTATAAAGCTAGAACGGGATCGCCTTCGCGAGAAGTTCAAACTGATAGAAATTACTACTCGTGCGATGTTGGACGAGCCTCCCTCAGATTCTCTAACCTTAGCACACCTTACACTTAGGTCCTATGCTGGTGTGATAAGGGGCTATGTAAGTAGACCATAACTGTCTTGTGTAATCCTTTGTTTTAAATAAAAATTTAGATTTCTTTTATGAATTTTCAAATGACCGGATAAATATAGTATGTATATTTTTGATGAATTTTAGAAAAAGGATATTTTGAAAATTTTTATGTAAACCTTAAATAATTATAAATGTGTAATGATTTTCAAAAAATGGTCTTCTACAATTATGTTCAGTACAAAATTTAGAGTCTAATAAGATCAACTTGATTTTTGATGAATAGTAAATTATGAATAGTGATTTTATGATTAGGATTAATAATGTGTCCAAATGTATTAGTAATCTCACTTAAAGAAAGTATTAAAATAAGCTAGGCACTTTGATTAACTAATGTGATTCAATAAAATGGTTAAATAACGGTTTCATAAATTATTATTCAAGTATTAGTTTTTTCGGATGAATAGTGTTTTTTAATTAAAATTTTATTTAAAAATATTTAGAAAATTATTTTTATAAAATGGACTTCATTTTTGAACTCAGAGCATCGATATTATGTTAAGGTAATTTTTGGGGATTTTTCTGAAAAAAATAAATTTTCGATGAATAATGTTTTTAATTAAAAATTTAATTAAAAATATTTAGAAAATTATTTTTATAAAATGGATTTCATTTTTTAAATCAGAGCATTGATATTTGGTTAAGGTGAAATTTTGGGATTATTCTGAGAAAGTTGAATTTTCGATGAATAGTGAAAATACAGTTTTTAAGTTACGGGTGTTTAATGACATCATTAAAAGATGTATTAAGTATGTAATCAATATGTTCGACTTATGAATAGTAATATAAGGTATGAGGTGTCCCAAGTGGCCAATACCATGGGCAAATACCATGGGCAAACCCATGGTTTTTCCAAAACCACTAATGAGGTGTCCCTTGGCCATTAATGCCTTGTCCCCTCACTTTCCCTATAAATACCAAGCCATCCTCTCATCAATTCGACTCCTCACTCTCCCCCAAAAAAGTTCTGGTATCCTTACCTCCCAAGGAGTCCTCCCAAGGTACCTCCAAGCCCTCAAGGTACAAACCTTTGAGTTTTAAGAGTTACGTTTTAAGGTAAGGGATCCGATCTCTCTCTTTCTATTCAAGAAATCTCCTTTATGTAATTTCTTTTATGCTCCATGTTCTTATGTTAAAGGGTGTTCTTTTATAATCCTATTAATTCCCTTTTCATTTTCACATAATTAGAGATCCCATCTTTCTCTCATTATTTCGTTTTATGAAGTTTTAAGTGGCACCGTTAGGCGGCCAAAATTTTTGTAACGGATTCTTTCACCCATATCATTTTCAAGTTATATTTTCTTATCAAGTATTTCAAGTTACATTATGTTGGGTTATGATATCCATATCTATCATACTTATCATTTATGTTCATATGATGAGAGACCCTATTTGATCTCATCAATCCATTTTTGGATGTTTTAAGTGACGCCGTTAGGCTGCCGAATTCTCATAAGAGAAATCTTATTTTTGTCTTCCTTTCATGTTCTTTGTTTCAAATGGTATATCATTCAAATTTCATTACCATGTTCTTAAATACTTTATATTTTGTTCCCCTTCTGTTTTATGTATCATTTTTGAGTGGGTGACCCATGTCCCCTCTCTTTCCAACTTTTTCTAAAACCATGTATCATAGATGTTATGCTGTATTGTTTTCGTCTCAAAATGCCTCCCTCTTTATCTCAAAATTATTTTATGTTATTAAGTGAATACTCAAAGATCTTATTTCTACAGGGGTATTCACATACATATCAAAATGTTCTATTTTAAATTCTGGGACTTACATACATAAAACCCGCTCTCCCCTTCCATGGGTTTAAAGTGACGTAAAGATCATGTCTTTAAAGCAGTTTTTAAAACGTTATGATTACGAAATGAAACCCATTTATTTTATGCTATATGGGTTATTTATGAAATGTTTGATGATGATATATGTGGATCACATTATAATAAAGGAAAATTTAAGGGTGCACCCTGATAGCGCTCCAATGCATTGGGTAAAGACATAATCTCTAGAGATGACCATTTTTAACGACGCCTTGGTGAATAACCTTGGTAATTTTTAACGACGCCTTGGTGAATAACCTTGGTAATTTTTAACGACACCTTGGGGATGGACCTTGGTGAAACGAAATGATTGTCAATATTAAATGTTTCAGCCACATCTTCAAGTTATGAAAAAGTTTTATTTTTATTATGATATGCCTCATGATTTCATTTTCATGCCTTAAAGTTCTTTTCATGACTTTATTAATGAATCTCATGTTCATATGTAAAATGTTTCACTTGTTTCCCTTACTGGGCCTTCTCCTCACCCTTTCTTTTGATGTATGTCCCTAGGTTATGAGATGCAGTAATGATCCTAGGGTGAACATGAGGATAAGCCTTTCAAGTGTTTAAGAAGAATGTTTTTTTCAAGTTTTATGTTCCTTGTTTCCAAGACACTAAACCTTAAAGATCCTCAGTTCCGTGTAATGGAATGAAAGTTATGTTATAAAAAGACGGGATGCTATAGTTGGTATCAAAGGATGGTTTAGTTATTTCTGGAAATTAGGATATGAAAAATTTAGGAAGAAACCTATAGAAAAGTTTAAATATAGGAAGTCTTCCTGGTATTTTGGTGAGTATTGAGTAAGGGGTTGCCAAGAAAATACATCCCTGTCTGGATACGAGCAGGTAGAGGTGGCTCTGGCACATATGTACATAGGGGTAAAACCTGAAAACACCGCTTTGAGCTAGACTCGAACGGGAAATGTTACGCGACAACGAGCCTTGCTGCACTCTTGGTTACGACACTCCCGAGGGATATGCTTTGGTAAATTCATAAGCTTGGTATGAACCATTGTTAAAGGAACAAAGATAAAATAAATTAAAGATTCATATAATCATATATGATCATGGATAACCTAGATGGGAACCTAGGGGATCACAAGTTAGGGTATACTTTTCTTCTACAAGTTATCCTTATATGATTTAAGTTCTTTTTCATGATTAGTGGTTAATTATTTAAGCCTCTAATTATACTTTCTCTTCTTAGTTAATGGTGGGAAATGGAACAACGTGTCCCAACAACCAATGTGATAGGAAATGCGACGATTTCTGTATTAATATGACAGAGATTATTAGGGGATTAAAAGATGATTATTATTTTGGAAGACGTTCACTATTTTGGGGACCCTATATGATCGAGGTAAATAGATTACTATAGTATTTTCATTAAGGAGTAAGGTTGACTTATATTTTGAAGAATTGATGAATTTAAGGTGGACTTATAGTAATTTAGGTTACTTATGGGAATGATTAACCTATCGTGGGTAAAATATGTTTAGGTTAGCTACTTTTATTATAAGATGTTTGGAGTGGTTGATGTTGTCTGGAGATGAACAATGAAGTTGTTTTGGAAGACTATGTTATCAAATCCTTCTTGTATTTGGGTTTCAATCTTAGTTTGGTTTATTTTGAGGTATTTTAAGGACCGTTATTTATGGAATGGTCTGTGATGAACTTTGGGTAGTACCGTGGAACTTTGAAGATTTAAAAGTAGTTTCCCTTCCTATGTGATTCTTTCTTTTTGAAGAGTTGTTTTACCTTAAACATTCTGTTTTTGGGATAATGTTTAAAGATAGAAGAAATAGATAGTTAATATTTTGTGGATTATGTGATTCTTTAGAAGATGATTCTTGTGCTTTTTATGAGAACAAGTGTTTTTGAATTCTCATCATTTGGAGAAAAGATTAGTTTTGGTAGAGACTTATTAAAGGATGAAACTCTACTTGAAGGTAGGTATATTTTCTTATGTTTTTGTTCTATGTAGTAAATGAATTCCTCAAAATTATGAAAACAAACGTAAAACAAAAACGTTGTCGGTTTACATTTCCTACTAGGTAATCAAAGACCATTTACACACATCATAAGTTTGGGATTTTATTATGGTTAACTTTCTCCTAATAATGTTTTCTATCACTCTCCCTCAGAACTTGACCCTTTGTTTTTCTTCCATATCCATGTTTTCCTACATGGAATCCTAGTGTGGGTTATCTCGGGTGGCCTTTGTACTTCCATTTCTTTATTTTAAAGTAATAATTTTACTCACTCCTTTTCTGATGTGGGACTTTCAATGAAATTTCAAAACCCAATTTTAAAAATTGTGAGGACGCAATTTCTTAAGGGGGGAAGATTGTAACGACCCGAAATTTTGAATAAATCTTGTTTCCTAATTTTATGTGTCATTTTATTTTATTTTTGTACTCAACAAAAATGTTTCATTTGATAACATGAGTATAATTAAAATGAGACTATTGGGTTTTGACCATTATTTGACCATTAGTCAATATGACCACTGTAAACTAAAAGTTTCGATTATTGTCTCTAAATACAAGTAATCCTAGTTAATTAATATAGAAATAAGATTCGATGGCCTCACCCAGTAGTCTCGGACCGATCGAAACTCATCTAACAGAACATGGGAAGGAGGTAGCACCACTGGGCTTTTCTCTGGACCAAACCCAAGCTGAACTTCATCGTATAAAGCTAGAACGGGATCGCCTTTGCGAGAAGTTCAAACTGATAGAAATTACTACTCGTGCGATGTTGGCCGAGCCTCCCTCAGATTCTCTAACCTTAGCACACCTTACACTTAGGTCCTATGCTGGTGTGATAAGGGGCTATGTAAGGAGACCATAACTGTCTTGTGTAATCCTTTGTTTTAAATAAAAATTTAGATTTCTTTTATGAATTTTCAAATGACCGGATAAATATAGTTTGTATATTTTTGATGAATTTTAGAAAAAGGATATTTTAAAAATGTTTATGTAAACCTTAAATAATTAAAAATGTGTAATTATTTTCAAAAAATGGTCTTCTACAATTATGTTCAGTACAAAATTTAGAGTCTAATAAGATCAACATGATTTTTGATGAATAGTAAATTATGAATAGTGATTTTATGATTAGGATTAATAATGTGTCCAAATATATTAGTAATCTCACTTAAATAAAGTATTAAAATAAGCTAGGCACTTTGATTAAGTTATGTGATTCAATAAAATGGTTAAATAACGGTTTCATAAATTATTATTTAAGTATTAGTTTTTTCATATGGATAGTGTTTTTTAATTAAAATTTTATTTAAAAATATTAAGAAAATTATTTTTATAAAATGGACTTCATTTTTGAACTTAGAGCATCGATATTATGTTAAGGTAATTTTTGGGGATTTTTCTGAAAAAAATAAATTTTCGATGAATAGTGTTTTTAATTAAAAATTTAATTAAAAATATTTAGAAAATTATTTTTATAAAATGGATTTCATTTTTGAAATCAGAGCATTGATATTTGGTTAAGGTGAAATTTTGGGATTATTCTGAGAAAGTTGAATTTTCGATGAATAGTGAAAATACAGTTTTTAAGTTATGAGTGTTTAATGACATCATTAAATGATGTATTAAGTATGTAATCAATATGTTCGACTTATGAATAGTAAGACAAGGTATGAGGTGTCCCAAGTGGCCAATACCATGGGCAAATACCATGGGCAAACCCATGGTTTTGCCAAAACCACTAATGAGGTGTCCCTTGGCCATTAATGCCTTGTCCCCTCACTTTCCCTATAAATACCAAGACATCCTCTCATCAATTCGACTCCTCACTCTCCCCCAACGAATTTCTGGTCTCCTTACCTACCAAGGAGTCCTCCCAAGGTGCCCCTAAGCCCTCAAGGTCCAAACCTTTGAGTTTTAAGAGTTACGTTTTAAGGTAAGGGATCTGATCTCTCTCTTTCTTTTCAAGAAATCTCCTTTATGTAATTTCTTTTATGCTCCATGTTCTTATGTTAAAGGGTGTTATTTTATACTCCTCTTACTTCCATTTTCATTTTCACATAATTAGATATCCCCTCTTGCTCTCATTATTTCGTTTTATGAAGTTTTAAGTGGCGCTGTTAGGCTGCCGAAATTTTTGTAACGGATTCTTTCACCCTTCTCATTTTCAAGTTATATTTTCTTGTCAAGTCTTTCAAGTTACATTATGTTGGGGTATGATATCCATATCTATCATAATGATCATTTATGTTTATATGACGAGAGACCCTATTTGATCTCATCAATCCATTTTTGGAAGTTTTAAGTGACGCCGTTAGGCTGCCGAATTCTCATAAGAGAAATCTTATTTTTGTATTCCTTTCATGTTCTTCGTTTCAAATGGTATATCATTCAAATTTCATTACCATGTACTTAAATACTTTATATTTTGTTCCCCTACTGTTTTATGTATCATTTTTGAGTGTGTGACCCATGTCCCCTCTCTTTCCAACTTTTTCTAAAACCATGTATCATAGATGTTATGCTGCATAGTTTTCGTCTCAAAATGCCTCCCTCTTTATCTCAAAATTATTTTATGTTATTAAGTGAATACTCAAAGATCTTATTTCTACAGGGGTATTCAAATACATATAAAAATGTTCTATTTTAAATTCTGGGACTTACATACATAAAACCCGCTCTCCCCTTCCGTGGGTTTAAAGTGACGTAAAGATCATGTCTTTAAAGCAGTTTTTAAAACGTTATGATTACGAAATGAAACCCATTTATTTTATGCTATATGGGTTATTTATGAAATGTTTGATGATGATATATGTGGCTCACATGATAATAAAGGAAAATTTAAGGGTGCGCCCTGATAGCGCTCCAATGCATTGGGTAAAGACTTAATCTCTAGAGATGACCATTTTTAATGACGCCTTGGTGAATAACCTTGGTAATTTTTAACGACGCGTTGGTGAATAACCTTGGTAATTTTTAACAAAAACTTGGGGATGGAACTTGGTGAAATGAAATGATTGTCAATATTAAATGTTGCAGCCACATCTTCAAGTTATGAAAAAGTATTATTTTTTTTATGATATGCCTCATGATTTCATTTTCATGCCTTAAAGTTCTTTTCATGACTTTATTAATGTATCTCAAGTTCATATGTAAAATGTTTCACTTGTTTCCCTTGCTGGGCCTTCTGCTCACCCTTTCTTTTGATGTATGTCCCCAGGTTATGAGATGCAGTAATGAGCCTAGGGTGAACATGAGGATAATCCTTTCAAGTGTTTAAGAAGAATGTTTTTTTTTCATGTTTTATGTTCCTTGTTTCCAAGACACTAAACCTTAAAGATCCTCAGTTCCGTGTAATGGAATGAAAGTTATGTTATAAAAAGACGGGATGCTATAATATTCTCCTATTTATATTTAGGTATAGGTAATGTATGAATAATTCCCTTATAATATTTTCTTTCATCCTTATCATGTTTTCATACCAAGAAACAAGATACAATCTTTGTGATATCTATTTTCATGCAATCCCCCCTAATGTATTCATCCACATATCTATACATCTTCATAGATCCCAAATGAATAAAGAATGATAAACAATGAGAAACCTCTAATAGATCCAGCATCAAATCTATAATGGAAGGAACACATAAATGATTATTGAACCATGTCATTCAGTTATTCTCATGGTTAAACTCAGTGACATTTATAATGTTATTTTTCTCTTATTCATCATTTTTTTCTCTTTAACCATTAAATGTATATATCATTAAACATTCAATTGGGAAATATAATATTTTCCCCTTCCTTAAATATTTCTTGATCCATCAATTTGACTTCCAAAAATAATCGATCTATTGTGATCCTCATTTTATATAAGGTAACATGTTCTTTTCAGCTCCATGCATTAGCTATCTTGTTCAATTTCCCATTGTGGTAATGTATTGAGTATTCATAATCCATTATCAGTGGTAAACATCTTACCTAGTTCATATTTTTCTCCTTATATGTATATATTTATTTAAAAATATTATTAACAATTTATATATCACACTCTTATCCATAAAGATAATTCCTCTATATCATTATTACAAAAACACCCATAGCTAACTCCAAATCATGAGATGTTTAATTTTTTTCAAGAACATACAATTTTTGTGAGGCATTGGATATAACCATTTTATCCGTTATAACAACACTCCTTAATCCCTTCTTTGATTCATCACTATAGATAACAAACCCTTCTCCCCTCTCAGGTAAGGTAATCATAGGTTCACTAACAAACCTTCTCTTCGGTTCCTAGAAATATTCCTCACATTCATATGTCTAAAGGAACTTGGAAACCTTCTATGATAACATGGTCAAAGGATTAGATATTTATGAAAAATTATCCAAAAATCAATGATAATATCCATATCAACCATGAAAACTATACCTCACTCTTATTGTGGTTTGTCATGGCCAACATTTAATATCTTTTGTCTTCGATGGATCTGTGGATATACCCAATCATGAGATTATATTCCCCCAAAATGAATTCTTGTTCCCCCAAAATAACAAATTTTAAATTTTCAATATAGTTTCCACTACCATAGGGTCTTTAGTAATATTCACAAGTGGGTATCACGCTCTTCTTTACTCTTATAATTGATAATATTACAATCTGAAAAGACTTCCACAAACAGATCGAGGTAATATCTAAAGACTATTTTCATCAAATCCCGGAAGATAGTAGTGGAATTAGTAAGACTATAAAGAATCAACATATATTAATCGAGTCTATACCTTGTACGGAATTCCATCCAATGTATATCATCCTTCTTGACCCTAAATTCATGATATCTGGAATGAAGGTCAACCATGGAGAGGTATTAAGCTCCCCGCATTTGATGAAACAAGTAATTAATATGGGGAACAAGATAATTATTCTTGATTATGATCTTGTTCAAAACGTGATAATCAATGTAGAGTCGCATTGATCACTATTTATTTTTTACAAAAAGAACAGGTTCACTCCAAGGTGGATGAAGTAAATGAATGAATCCAATATCAACGTTTTCTTAGAGTTTAATCTTCAATTCATACAATCCATTTAGGAATATTCTACATGGAGTACTGAAAATTGGTGTAGAACATAAAATGATTTCTATTGAGAACTCAGCTTCATGTTTCGGTGGAATTCTTGGATAATCTTTATGATATACATCCAAAAATTCTTGAACTATAGGCATATTGTCAATGACAATTTTATCCTCATCTATTTGACAGAAACAACCCTTCTAAATGGGATTTAAGATCCATACATTTGATGCAATCTCTATTTGAAATTCATAATTATCGTCACATTGATATATGGTTATAGGTTTGTTTGAATTGAAAAACATAACATCCCATCCTCACCAATTGATGTGGGATTTATTAAATGAAATCTAATGCATTAAAAATATTACATAAAATTCAACCATTGGATGAATTATAAGATTTTCAAGAAGTATATTCACACAAACATCAACCAAATAGGAATCATAGACATTAGATACAATCATTGTACCATTAGGTGTGTAGATAGGTAATTACACATCAAATCATTTTGGTGGAATCATGACAACCTTATTAAATTATTTAGATATCATAAAGTGACTAGATTCATAATAAAATAAGTTATTAAAAGTTAAAGTGTGGATGATAAGAGTACATTTACCATGTAATTATCACACACCTCCTTAGAAACAGTGATTTAATGATATTTCCTTTTGTCCCTTGGCTTAAGAGGTTTCTGAGACCGATCATTGACATTACCCTTCTTGTTTGGGAAATAGTTTTCGTAATGAACATTATCCTTACACTTTTAAAACTGATGTGTGTGAGTTGTATTCTATGAAGATGTATCTTCATTCACATTTTTATTCAAATTATTCCCATTACATTAGAAATAAAATTCTCAAAGAAATTCCCTCCCACACATAAAACATTTATTATGCCCTTGAATAAAATTCCATCCAAATTTTTTCCAATACATAAATCATAAATAAAATTCCATCATCTTCTCTATTTGGTTTTGAAATTTTCCATTCAACTACATCTACCATTTAATGTTAAAAAACATGATAATGGTATGTACCTCCAACCTTTATTTCAACCATGATTCCACAATGCACACTCTCTTTGTAGATACAAAATTATCTTAAATCCAATGCCTTTATGAGACTTTTATTTAAGCGACTGAAGAACCTATCATCTTTAAATTCGGGTTAGATGATAATACTAGAAGCATACCCCTCATGTCCTATAAAATTATCCCCATAGGTACCAACAGGTTCATAATCTCATTTTATTGACTCAAGGAACTATTTCTGCATATATTTATGAAAAATATGAGGATATTTCATATTGAAAAATAAGTTCTACTACTCATCCCAATCCATAGATTCAATTTCTTCTTCCTACCATGTATTATTGATTATATTTCACCACTTCTCCACTTTTACATCTTACCGATAAAAAAACAGAAGGAATTTCTAATGTTCTAATCACTGGATAACAGATAATATCATTTTAGTGGTAATAATCCAATATCTAGAATTAAGTAGAATAGAAGACCCACTGAAAGATGGTTTATTTTTTTCATGAAGGAATCAAGAGAACATTATTACCTTATTTACTCATTTAGAAGTTTAGGATGATTCATATATTGAGAAATATATGTAAGCATTTCAATTAGGTGTTGCATTATAGATCCCATAGCATTTGGATTCTAATGATAATAATAATGGAATTTTCTATCTCACTCAGTATTGACATGGTTCCTTTGAGTCCTAGACATTCATTAAAACCAAAAATCATATCGTAAGGAGCAATCATCATTGTGGGAAACTACATAATCATGGAAAACAACTTATTGGTTGTCTAAATTATACAAAAAATAAAACTATGACACCATAATATTATAGTACATTATTCATAGAAAACATATTTTTAAATCCTTCATGGTGGTCAGTGAAAAGTTTTTTAATCTCCAAAGAGTATCCCATGGGAGTGTAAAACCAAGTGTTGATAAATGCCTATTTTTTGTAGCAGATCATGATAGAGTCTATCTCAATATGGTGGTTTCAGGGTTGTTACCCCTATGCATGTAATTAAACAAACCTAGTTTCATAATTCTGGTGTTTTTCCTTACATTTTCATGATCACAATAAAGTAAATCCCAAAGGACTGATCGGTTTTGTAGCCTTGGAAAAACAAGATTCAATCAAATGTTTTACATTACATATTGAAATGAAAAACTATTTAGTTATTATTTGGAAAACACCCTTATCCTTGAAACTATCCCCCAGGTTATTCATATTATACTTCTTCACATCCTACATAAAAGTAAAATAATAGAAAAGGCTGAGTTCATATGCTGAGAAAGGATAAACTATATAGAGGAAGCAGTCATAAATAAGCATAAATGTTTAATGAAAGTTATAAAACTCAAACCCAAGACCTTTAAAACATTTTATTTACTATAATATAGAAATAATAAATCAAATAATTCCATTTAATCATTAACAGGGATATTCTAATATTCAAATAATCAGATTTAATATCAATAAATAATATCATAATGAAGTAATGCATAATGTCATACATCAAAACCATGCCATAAAAACGTAGTGCCAAGACCATACATAAATTTGTTTAAACCCAAAATAGTTTGTCTCATGAGACCTACCAGTGCATAGAAATTCTATTGCGAGCCCCACCCATCACTTATTAAGTCTAATTTATTTTTCATATAAAAATGGTGAAAAATAACATAATCATTCGTATTAAAAATAGCATATGAAATGTTAGTACTTGAACCATAAACCACTAATTGAATAAAAATATAACATCCACAGTCAAACATATAATAAAACCTTCAATATAATAAGGAATATTTTTTGATAATAATTCAACCTCAATTTAGCATAAAATACAACAAAGTATATTTACATATAAATAAATAATTGAATAAAATTGTTAAAACTATTTCAGAGAGATATCCCATTTTAACATTGAAATCTTTTAAAAGCCGCACAATTATAAAAGAGAAAAATTATTTTGAAAATAAAATAAAATTATTTTAAGGGAAGTAACAAAATTTTAAGGCATAATAATGGTGTAAAATATCCACCCACGCCGTATATTTTTAAAAAACATTCATTCCTTAATTTCTCGAAAAGGTGATAGTGTACCTTGTTTGAAAAATGATGGAATGATTCCATTCCAAACTTTTTATAAAAATTATAATATGGGTAAAAATTACTTTAAAAATTTTTCAAATATATTTTGAAATACATTTTATGAAACATGTACATGGATGAAAAATGTTTCCCAATAGATACTTACATACAAACAATCTCAGATAATTAGGAGATTGTGAAATTAACCCTAACATTATACATTCAATTAGTAAAGGGTGGATTAACCATTTTTGTAATTGTTAAATTATGATATAAGATTATACTTTTATTGTGTCCATATTTATGATATCATATATGATCCTCTTATATCATTTTGTTAATAATATTTTAGTATTACCAAATTATTGGGTATTAACTGCTTTGTTTTCCTATGCAAGTTTTGTTGTGTATGTCATGATTGTAACAAATATGACGTATTCTATTCTTAACTAGTATGATATTAAAATGTTAATTTTTTTTACTCATTATATAAATTTTATAATCATTCTTTAATGTTTAACATGTAGATTTAATCTCACTGTATCGTAGAGATGGTAGGTCGTACGTATGCATGAGCGATAGTATCATTCTATGATGGTTAAATGGTATATAATTGGATTTTATATTAATTTATAAGAATCAAAAATAATTTTATATTAATTATTTATATTCATTATAATTATCATTATACTCATCCAAATAAAGTAGTGAGAAAAACAATTGGACCACGACATGGAGACATTAAGTCGTACGTATGCACAAATGGTGATATTGTTATAAATAGGATGGATAAAAGGAAAAATATGGTTGTACCATATTAATAATAACATATTATTATGTATATGATACTAGATTTATGAATTTTTTTGGAAACAATATAGGAAGAGGAATTAGAAGAAGAAATGAAATTAATTTGAATAGGTAAAACAATTTCCTCTTTTTTGAGTGTCTCCTTTTAATTTTCACAAAAGGGACTCATAGGTTCACCTTATGCTCAATGTGTAGCCTTAAGTATTAGGTGAGGGATTTGGGGAAGATAATTTATCCTGGTTTGGACGATTCAATGGCCCTTACACGTGTAAATAAAAGATAATGAGAGTTTCCCATTTATAAGGGTGGGGGAGTGGCACTTTTGGAAAATCCAAAACAATTAATTTAATATAAATTTATTTTCAATTTCAAACAGATCCAAAGTGATTTATTTATAGGTTAATATAATTATGGTTTTAAATTCTCTCATCCAATTAGTTTTATCCAACTTAATGTCAAAAAATTTATTTTATCATATACTTTTGTACCTTAGTTTAATAGTTTAACTCTTACAATGTCTACTTGTATATTTATACTATAGGGATCATATAGTTACTGAAAAATTTAAAAAAACCCAATTGGATAATTTATGAAATATTTGATTCTAAACATGTTTTGTGAACCATAATAATATTTTTATGACTTTTATATCAGTTAATAAAATAGTATTTACTTTAAAATCTTTTTTTGTCAATTTCCACACTATTTGATACATGATTTTTATTAAAGTCATAAACACATTATTCCTTAAAATTTTACATTATATCATCCCTAGAATGTTTATTTCATCCAAAAAATTATTTAATATCATCGAATGTTTAAAAATATATTTATTTTGATATTATTAATAACATTTAATTGATTCTTCCCTTAATAAATCAATTATTACATCATTATTGTGTAATTATTTAAATTAATTTATTATTTCCTAAAATTATAAATAAATTACCATTAATTGGATAAACATTTTAGCATTTTGAATAATATTTATATTCAACCATATCACTTACATGACCACATATTAAAAATGGGGTAGTTATTCAAATTTGAATATGACATTTTCAACACTTCTTTAAATAAACTGTAATAAATGTAATAATCGAACACAAGTGTATTAAAAAAGATCATATTTTAGAAATAAGGTTGATTTCTGTTGAAACATACTTATTTAACGAAATTAATGAAAATGTTAGGGTATTTTATATTATTATAATATTTTTTAACTTTAATTTTCTTATTTACCTTTAAATATGGTAAATAAAATTCAAAATTTACTTTTAAAAAAATAATTTTGTTCCTATTAACCCACATTATTTATACTTATTATAACCATGTATGTCCGTTTTATTTGAAATTCAATTAATATAGGTGGTAAAATTATGTTTAATGTTAATCATGTAAATGTGGTTAGAAGGCGGGTAAAATAGATGTTAAAAAGATCAATGAATTTTTATATTCAATTTTATTATAAAAATGATTCCAATGACCAAAATTGAACAAATAAAAGTATTATATATCTATTTATACTTTATAATTAATTTAATTTATAATAATTATTTAAATGAAAACAACAATTTTTATATAAAATACAGTATTTTTTACTATTCATCCCAAATTGAATCTTTTTATAAAATTACCAAAAAATCACCCAAATATAATTTGTTGTTTCAAATTAAAAAATGAAGTATATTTTGAAAAATAAAATTCCTAAAATTCATAATTTGATATATATTGTTCAGAGTTTCTTTTTTAAGGACTAGTTTCAATGGTCAGGGTGCACTCAAACTCATTGATGGGAATTTCACAATGTATTGAATTATTTAAAAAGAAACGTATTGTGAAAAAATGGGGTGTTACATTCCTCCCTTATTAAAAAATTTTATTCTCGAGATTACTAGAATATCATTCCATAAAAATATTCAGGTGGTTCATCATCATAATTTCTTCAAGATCCCATGTCACATCATCCATTTTATGGTTTCTCAAACGAAATTAGACCACACGAGTCGTCTAATTTCTTAATAGATGTTCTATGGTATCATGAATCTTGATTGGCTATTTACAATAATATATATTAGGTTCCAGTTTTATTTTTTCATATTTTAGTACAAGGATGGCATCCGGCGTGTATTTCATTAACATTGATTTGTGGAACACATTATGTACTTTAGAGTGAAATAGCAGAATTTCCAAATAGTAAGCTATAACTCCAATTCATTCCAGAATTTCAAAAGGTCTGATGTACCTGTGACATAATTTACCCTTCATACCGAATCATATAACATCCTTCCATGGATATACCTTCATGAAAACAAGATATCCAACAAGAAATTCCAAATCCTTCCTTCAGTTATCTGTATATCCCTTTTTTCTAATCAGTGCTGTTTTGATATTGGTTAAATTGTATTTACCTTTTTGGTCATTTCATCAACATGTTCTGGGCCTATAAGTATTATTTCACCAACAACATCCCAATAAGTTGGTGTACAACATCTCGTTCCATATATCCTTTCATTTTGTTCCATCTAAATACTTGAATGTAATCTATCATCTTAGGAAAATTATACTAGAGAAAATACTTATCCCACATACCGTGATAGTAAATATTGAAAGATCTCAACATGTCATCTAATGTTTGAATAGTTTGACCGGATTATCCATCAGTTTTAGGGTGGTAGGCAGTACTCAAACAATGCTCAGTATCTAGGTCATTTTGATGAATTTCATAGAATATTGATGTAAAATGAGGATCACAATCAGAAACGATTGATAGGGGTATAAAATGAATCTTAAAAAATTCTTTAATATAATGTATTATTAAATTTTCAAGTGGTATATCTTCTCTTATAGAAATAAATTGTGTTGATTTGGTAAGATGATCAATAATAACCATATCGCATGATTCTTTCTAGGAGTCTTTGTTTTCCCCATGATAAAGTCCATCGTAATATGCTCCAATTTCTACACAGCCATAAGAAGAGTTTTCATGACACCTCTAGGATTTTTTCATCCATACATTACATGTTGATAAACCATAAATCTTGACACATAATCAGCAATCACTCTCATCATGTTGTCCCACTAATAAATTTCATTAAAATATATTTACATCCTTGTGCTACTATGTTGTATAGATAAATTAAAGATATGACTATTATCCAATAATACCCTTTTTAGATTAAGAAAACTGGAAAAAAAGCCTCTTCCTAAATTTCAAATTTTCATCTTTATATAAAAATTCAATCAATCTCCCATCATTCAATCCTTTAATTTTCTTCTAAAAAATCTCATCATCGGTCTTTGAACATTTTATACTTTTTAATAAATATGGTATGGAAACCATTTGAAAAAATAGTGTTGTTTCACCTTCCATGATAATTCCCACATCAATTTTTAATAGACCTATAAACATAGGTTCCTTTTTATCTGTCATTTTTTAGGAACTCCATGGAACTTTCGATTCAATGAATTCTCCATCTTTCTTGCCTTTATGAGTGGTGGTGTATTGTGCAATCATAATTGTTGTGTAGCTCAAGCCATCTCCTTTTTTCCATGTTTATTTATTTATGTGGAAAAATATATTTCAAACTCTTGTGATCAGTATATATCTCACATATTACACCATTGAGATAGTGAATCCATATCTTCAGAGAAAATATTACTATATATAACTCACGACCATGAGTTGGGTGGTCTTTTTCAGGATTTTTAATTATCTTGACACATAATCAATAACTGTATCCTTCTGCATAAGGACACAACCAAGTCATTTACTTGATGCATTATTATAAACCACAAACCCTTCATTCATATATGGTATAGTAAAGATAGGAGCATTGAAAAATCCTTCTTTAATTCTTAAAAACATTCTTCACCGCCTTTTTTACAAACAAATTTAACCCCTTTACAAGTGTTCTTCATTAAAGGATTTTACAATCAAGAATAATTCTAGAAAAAATTTCTATAGTAACCTACTAAATCAATAATACTTTGTATTTCAGTTTTTATCATTAGTGTTTTCCTTTCATGGATTTCCTTTGACTTTGAATGACCAATAGAGATTTTATCTGTGCATAAAATATTTCTACGAAACTAAATTTCTTTTATCCAAAATTCACACATGAAAAAATTACCACATATTTATTCTATTTTGAGAATCTCATTAATTATTTTCAGGTGATTCTCATAGTCTTCATATATTTTATAATATATAAAAATAAAATTGATGAATACCACAAAAAAAATAATTAAGATATTACTTTAACAATATCATCATGCGATCTAAAAAAAACTAAGGGTGAATTTGTTAGCCCAAATAGAATTACTGTAAGTTTCTAGGTACTGTAGTAGGACTGTAGCAGAACTGTACACTCTGTAGGTAATGTAGTAGAACTATAGACTATGCAGGTACTATAACAGTTACTGTAGTAGGTACTTTTCGTTATAGTAGTAGCTGGAACTGTTCACCATGGGCCACCAGTTTTGTGTTGGAGTCCTTAAGATTATCAGGACACCAAGGCCTTCGGGTTAGTAGTGCTTTCGGGCCACCTTTAAGGCATCTGGGACACATCAAGGCCTTAGGGCCACATGTAGTTTCCCCAAACGCACTACAAAAAAAGGAGTTTCCCCAGATGAGGATTCAGAGCAGGTGCACTCACCAGAGAAGAGCCAAATGGATTTGTCAAAATGAGAGGGTAAGGATGTGCCATCAGGACCAGCCTTTGATTTCACGAGAAGCCTAGCCAGATGGTCATGAAAAGGTGGAGAGGTACTATCATGAGGTACATGCTGGGGAGGGGCAGTTCCTTATAGATAGTGTGGTTGAATTCTCTAAGACCTTCAGGTCATGTAATCTCCTAAGCCTACGGGCTATGTAATCCTTGAACCTACGGGCCGTGTAAGGGTTCCCCCTCATCCCATAAAATGGGGTGTTATCAAAAATCAATAAAAAAAGAAGGACTTCAGGCAATTCAGGCTATAAATTCATAAGGACCATACCTCGGCTGAACATCTTTTTTTTGGAATGTCTTCCTTCTTCACTCGTAATTTATGATATCCAAAATGATGGACAATATTCAAAAGTAATTGATCTCCTTGAAGTGGATCAAATAAATCATTGATACGATACATGTTCAATAATTTAATATAACCTATATACTTATAATCAATACAAAATCACATGGATCCATCATTATTATTGAAAAAGAGAATAGGGGATCCCTATGGAGTTACAATCAAGAGAATAAATCCATTTTTACCCAACTATTAGTGTTATTTATTGAACTCCACTAATTAAACAATATACATTATTTAGGGATTCATTGTTATTCATATTTCCATAGGTATTAATTCAATACAAAAAATTAATTTCAGGGTCTTGGGTTGTCTAAGTAAATCTTCATAAAAATCATCATTTCATTACTTTACAATAGGTACACCCTCAATTTTAATATCACCTTATTCATCCCTTGATTTTATTTTCTCTTCCACCATGAGAATATCATTCAGTAAAGCTGCTGAGGGAGGATTTTGACGAGAATTAGGTGATTAGTATTCTTCTTTAATGATATGGGATAGTTCTTCTATCTCACATATAGTAATTTTGGTCTTCTTACAATAAATTTTTGCTTCATATTTTGATAGCCATTGCATATAAATGATTATTTCAAATTCAATAAAATGTATGATGACAAGGTCATAATATAATGTATATTTAGGTATCATTGAAATAATTTACGAACATTTATTTGTTGCAATGAGACTTCCCTGATGAGGTTTGACTAACATATTCTTTATTAAATTAAAAGGGAATTGTCAAATTCTCTTTGTAAACATGAAAGATATAAAATAATACAATGATCCTGAATCAAATTTAGCATGATCTAGTTTTTTAGTAGATTATTAATGTACCTACAACCACATCATTAGGAAACTCAACCTTATTAGTTGTGATCGGATAAGCCTAGACTTTATCCCTTGGCCTTTTCTGGGGAAACTTTCCATAACACATCAGACAATCATTTGAATAATATCCCATATCATTAAAATTGTTGAATTGAAAATTAACAGGTTCTATTTTCTCCTTGAAATCAGGATCATGATGTCCTTTTTCTCCACACTAGAATCAAAATCCCATTCCCATTAAAAATGTTCCTGGTTATTTCGTCCTTCAATTACCGCATGGTAGAATGTCAACCATTCCCTTTTCCCATTATTATATTTCCTATATTGTTCAATGACTATCTCCTTCTCTTACTCTAATTTAATGTCATAGGACATAGATAATTCTTTTTATGTGTTAATATAACATGATACTATATCATTTTCTGATGAGAAATATTGTCAGACGAATTCTTACCAAGGAAATGGTGAAAACCCCTCAATGAATCAATCAATCACACTTCTTGGGTTATGTATATAGTCTGCAACATGCCTTGATGAACTTGTAATGTTAGCCTCATACATTGAAACATGATCATCTCCATTTTTCCACATACATAGAAATTATCTTTTTATGTCATCTTATTGTTCATGAGAAACACATTTTTCTAGGAAAAATTCTTTAGAATCCCTCCATTCCATGTTTTCTACTTCATATTGTCCTTTAGGTTTTGAGTTAATAACCACTGTTGATATGCATCTCATAATAGATGAAATCGTCCTTGAAAACGTTTTTCAATTAATTCCTGATGCACTCCTGTCATGGGGCATGGAAAAACAATATTTTAATTACATTAGTATGGTATAGTAGTTAAATGAAGGATGTTCCCGAATAAGAGTATACACAAAATGAGTTTGAAACTTTTTTTTAGTTTTATGAAAATAATTGGTTTTAATTAATTTAGGAAAAAGTGAGAGATAGAATAAGTTTTATTTGATAGGTTTAAAAAAATATAATGATAGTTATTAGATTGGGTTTGGATAGACCTAGTGTTGTGCTATCATGGTTTTCATGTTTTTTCCCTTCTCTTCTATTTTCTAGTTAGAGGGGGATTCATCAACTAAGTCATTTCTCTCCCTTGGATAGATAATTATGATAAGAATATTCTTATTTAAAACCTTAAGTAGGTCTATTCTTATTTACATGTTTGTAAAAACCGTGAATCACTCACCAACCAACACTAGTATATTATACCATATACCATAATGAAAAGGGTGGACAGATATGTGGATTATTGACCAAATCAATTATTAATAAAAAAAATTAAAACCTCATGCATCTGTATTTGTAATTTCAAACCCAATTATAAATTAAAACTATATTTAAAAAGAATAATGGGTATTATTAACTTTAATTACAATAGCTCAATAAAAGAACATATGGATAGCCTTACCATTTTCCGATCACTCAATGAAACAACCCCTCCATGAATGGAGAAGTCAAGATGATGCGAGAGAGGGGTGACATTACAATAAAATAAAAAGAATGGAGAGAAATAAATATATAGAAGGTATTCATCCGATGCATCCCTCGGTGGTCATTTGGATGGTGTGTGGATAAATAGAGTGCTTTGAGAGATATGAGATCCCCTACTTTCATCTGAAAAATTTTACCTTCGAAAGTGGAATCATTTTATTTGAAACAAATATTCGATTCCTACATTGAAGACTTCATGAATGTTATTCATAAATGTGTCTCGCGTTCTCCATCAAATGTTCATCATAATTGGCCACAAGATGTAAAATTTATATATTTTTTATTTGATAAGAACATTCTAGGATTGTATTTCTAGCAACCTTCCTTCAATTATTGTTACTCAATTTCAACCATAATTGATTCATCACTCTATAAAATCTAATTGAAGAAAACATATAGGATTCCTATTTAATAATGAGATGGAATCACCTCAATTAGTGATATGTATCCCAACTCCTTCTTTTGTTACAATGTTGGGGTCCATGTTGTCTGCCTGAAAAATTTTCAAACATCATTGATTTTTTGTGGCCTCTAGTTATCCGAATCAGCTTTTGGTCTTGGGGAAGTCATTTAATAAAATAAATCAAGTAATAAAGAATATATATAAACACTCAATTTTTATAAATATTTTAATATTTATTCCAAATATACACTTTTTATAAAATTCTATCATATTTATAGATTTAACCAATATTAACATGTTTGTTCAAAACATATCACAAATCCAAAATTGATCCATATAATCTCAAATTCAAAAATTTGGAGGGTTAAAACATTTTAAATTAATATATTAAAGAAATAAAATATTCACTATATCAATTCCTCTACACTTAAACCATGCTTTTATTCAAGCATAAAATCTCAATATGGAAATCAGATGACACCAATGTTACCAATGTTCAAATTCCAATGTAATAAAATAAAAAAATCAATGTCAACTAAAACATTAACAAATCTGAATATAATGTGAATATAATTACTCATTTTATCAATGTAATAATAAATTCATGTATTTTACATTTCCCCTTTAAAAAATGATGTAAATTAACTTTTCATTCATTCATGTTCCTTAGTTCCATATTATTAAACATGTCAAGTCATGATTTACATCACATTTTATTATTTTCCTCGTAGCTTGTAATATGATTCTAGTAGAGTTAGGATAATTTATGAGAACATTATCTTTATCCATAAGTTTATAAACGAACAACATTCTACACTTTCTTATTCAAAAAGACACATAAAATCATTAGGACATTCAGTAAAGGTTAAAATGATTTTGAGGCTTAAGTTTGGTAGGATTTGATTCTTTAAAAATTAAGGATCAAGGGGGAAGTTTTTCTCTTAATTGTATTGAATAATATAAAAAGTACAAGTGTAATAAAATTATCCACTTAAATGTAGCAACACCCACTTCCACAAAACATAGAATAAAGGATATGACCATATAAATCATAATTAATGATTTGTGAATCCTATTGATTTTTTTTCATAATTTATTATTACATAAAACATCGCATCCATAGCCTAAACACATATGATCAGAAGATCAAATATATGGAATATGGTGGTTTTTTGTTTTCCCAAATCATAACCCATTTCTCCCATTTTTTTGGTTTTTTTGTAATTTTTTTTCTATTTTTAAATTTAGGCAGTGAGAACAGTGATGTATAAGAATAAATATACAACATTTATTTATTTCTGCAATAATAACCCCCAAAAATTTTCTGAACAATGTAAATTATACCATCAACAGTGAATCCATTCACATATAGACATCAACATTAAAATCTCATAAAAATACCAAGAGTATGTTTTGAAAGGATAAAAATGTCTTCAAACATGGATCATCCCAATAAAGTTCATTAATGGACTCTATGAGCAAAAGAATGAGTAATTTAAAGGTGGTCTCTATGGATGGGGGTTTTGAAAAGATGCCTAAATCATTTTAAAATTATTTTCTCATAGTCATAGCTTTAATAACATCCAATACAAGTTATAGTTGGTGACATGGCCCATGATCACTCACGAAATATGATTAAGATAAAATAGGAAGTAAAGGTTCTAGAAATCTTCTCGATAATAGGACATATGATTTGGGAGAATCACTAATGGCATGATTAATAATAACAAATAAATTCAATTTAATTTCATAAATTCAACGAATGAAAAATGTTAGGGAAATTTCATTTACCTGAATCAACTAATCCTCCCAAATAATGACTCCTCCTTCTAATATACAATCTTAATTTTAGTAATCCAATTATTCATTTTACTTTTTCTATTTCATCATCCTTTAATTCAAACACATAGATTCACTATATTTCTAAGAAACATGTGTCTCCATCATAAGTCATGTAAACATTAATTCAAGTATGGGAATGAAATTTCTATTAAAACTCTAAAAATTTTCAAACATGGGAATATAGTTGAAAAAATGTTACATTCAAATGATTTCTCCCCTTTCAAGTGGACATATCAACTTGGGCTGCATATGTTCTATCTAAAACATTTTCTTGACATATATTTTGTTAAGTATATCAATTTTTCAAAATTCCATAATCTTCTTTAATGGAGTTGAAATATAAGCACAAAAACAAATGACAGTATAGGCCAATTCAATCATGCTAGTATATGACTGATGTGAATAGTGGACTAAGGGAGAAAAAAATGTTAGTTACCTCTCGAAAGAGATTTTGTTTAATGTCGTTTTCTTGACTCAATAATTGATTTTTTAACTCCATGATTACATGATTCCCTCCCCCACACATAATTTAGGAAGTGTCCTCAATGCATTTGAATTTACTTTTTTCATGAATGTATATAATAAAATAGAATTACTAGTTTTCATCAAGGGTAATGTAAAGATGCAACTGGTTGGTATTAATTGGTAATAACGGTGAAGGAGTGAGATCTCCTCCATCAGTTCGTGAGGTATGGTCTCGTGGAACTACATTAGTCTCTGACCATTTATAGTGATTGAGTTATTTACTCTTATTTTATTATCTACATAGAAAAAATTGGTATACAAGAATAACATTAAAGCTTCCTTACCATCTAGAACGATGTGTACCTGTTATTTGCTTGATTTTGGATTTGAATACGAACACATGATCTCCAAGGTTGATGTTTCTTTGTTGAATCATCTTTTCTTGGGCCATCCTTGTTCTCTCTTTTCATATAATTGAATTTTAGAAATATTCCCTCTTGATTTCTTATAACACCTATACCTTAAATATTCTCACTTTCCCAACATTATCATGGTAGAGATTCGACTATCTTATCGCCCAGTGGGCTTTGTGCTCCACTTCTAAGATAATGTAAAAACACATTCCGTAAATCAATCTATTGGGGATCATACCTATGGGTGCCTTGTAGGATATTTTTCATTCCCATAAGGTATCATATAACCTTTAGCACAATTCCTTGTTATTTTTTTACATCATTTTCTAGAATTCCATTGATTACTCTATTGGAGACTTCTACTTGGTCATTTATTTGGGTATGGACTAGTGATGATGTTTTATGATTCAACCAACACATTTTCATCATTGACTCCATTTTTTGTTGCCTAAATGATTTCCCTAGTTTCTGATTATTACTCATGGAACTCCAATCTGACATAATATGTTATCCTTGAAAAAATCACATACAACTTATGCATTTTCAGTTCTGGTTTATTTTTCTTCCACCGATTTTGAAACGGAGTTTACAGCTAAAAAATATATATATTTCCAAATGACATTTATAACAGTACCATGAAATATTTTCGTCATACTTTATAAATTTATCTAGAAAGGAAGATAATTTTTGAGGCATTTAATATCAATTTGAGATATTGATAGAGAACTATCCTTGTTGAATCTTTTAGAAAATTCATATTCATATTTGAATAAGTTGTGAAAATTGAGTTCAAATTTTATATCTTTTCTGGTCGTACTCTAATTTCCAAAGAGGGATCCACAAGGTAAATTATTATATAAATCAAACCCTTATTCATCTACACTTCCTAGTAAGAATCCTCTTATGATTTTATCATTACAATATTTCTATATATATGAGTCTTCCCAAATATAAAATCATTATTCAGATTTAATATTCTATCAGTGATGAGAGATTATATTGGAGGGTACTTATTATGTAACTAAATTTTTTAAAATATTTGAATATCATGGTACTTCACAAATGATGAGGTAGTGTTGTTCTCTAGGAAGTTCAGACTTAAATGGGTTCTGGTTTAGAACTTCTGCATCAGCGGTGTGGGTACACAACTTAGATGATCAACCACCTAATTATCAGTTCCCTTTTTTGACATTATTTACCTAATTTAACTATTTCATAATTAGTATTCATCTCACCAATTGTGGTTTATCATCCATTTTATTCATTAAATACCTGAGTGTTTCGTGATCAGCAAAAACAACAACGTTAGTGACAAGAAGATTTGATCAGAATTTTTCTCGTGTAAATACGAATACAATTAAATCCTTATCATTGTTTTTGTAATTTATTTTTGTGGAATTAAAGGTCCTTGAAGTTTAGGAGATCACTTAAGGATTGGTTTAAATGATTTATTATAGAGAGGCTCCAACCGCTTGGTTGGATACGACACAAAGCAACATGAATGGGTATTACAAATTGTGTGGTTGTGTTCTGGTTGTTTTGGCCAACCATTTATTTAATTCAGAAAATGATTCCCTACATTAATAATCAAAATTATATTTAACAATTAATGTTTAGAGAGGGTGATATATCTTACTGAAATCCTTCATGAATCCTCTGTAAAATCATGATTGCCCAAAAAGGTAGCTAACAATTTTTACACAAGATGGGTATGGTAAGGAATTTATTACTCCAACATTTTATTTATAACCTACTATACCCTTTTTAAAATTATGTTCCCCCACACTATTCCCTTTTCAACTAAGAAATGACATTTTTTTAAATTTAAGACAAGGTTCATTTCAATGCTTTTTTCAAAACTTTTTTTTAATTTTCCTAAGCAACGATCAAATGAATTTCAAAAATCTGTGAAATAATCAATTAATACCTCCCAAAAGCCCTTAATATGGATTGATAAAATACTCACCATACACTTTTGAAATGTACCCGAGGAATTTCATAACCTGAAATCTATCATTTAATAGGTGAATGGTCCCAAAGTATAGGTGAAGTTGATCTTCTCCTGGTCTTTTTGTGTGATCGGTACCTCGATGTATCCTAAGAATCCATCTAAAAAATATTAATGAGATTTTCCATATAACCATTATAGCATCATGTCAATGAATATAAGTTGAATGTGGTCATTTCTAGTAACTTTATTTACCTTACTGTAATCTATACATAATCTCTGGAAATTTTATACTCTCAAGGGAATTAGTTCATTTATATCTTTTTTAACAATGTGTTGGTCAGTTGTTTTGGGACTACATGAATGGGGTTGAAAAAATAAGAATATGAGAATGAAAAAATTATGTCTCCTACAAGAAATTTCTCTATTACAATCATCACAACTTCCATGATAGTGGTATTGACTCTTCTATGAGGTTGTCTAAGTTTTCAGGAATCACTCACTAAAAATATTCTATCAGTGGAGGCCTTGGGATTGATTCCAGGTGTATCACCTAAACTCTATTCTAAAACATGGACGTTTATTTTGAGAATGTCAATTAGATGTTGTTATTGTGAATGAGATAGAATATTGGGAATGATTATTATATTAGGTATGCATTCCTTCATGTCACCTGGGAATGGATTCATTTCCAAACGTGGGGGTTGTTCATTAGATGATAGAGAATTTAGGTTTCCATCATCTATGGATGGAATCTCCGGTATAATATCACTCTCTATTAACAAATCATTGAAAAAACCAGATTTTATCTCATCCTCTAACATTTGATCCAGAATTTAAGGTTCTTGGGAATTGGGAAATTCAAATGATAAATGTTCTCCTAATTATAAAAAGAAAAAAAGAATACTTGAGTCTTCAATTGGTTATATACCTTCATCATGGGTGATTGTATGAAGTGAGTGATTACAGGGAGGATATTTCATCACATCAAGAATGTTGAAGTGTACTGTACTATCCCCAAGATCCATTATATGAGTTTCTTCATGAACATTTAGGAGAGTCCTTGGTGTTTTCATGAATGGTCTCCCTAGGATAATAGGATATTTTCCTGGTGCTCAGTATTCTTCTTTGGTAAGGATATAAAAGTCTACTAGAAACATTAATCCTATAACTTGAAGGAGTAAATCATCTATACCTCTAACTAGAAAGTTTTTTGATCTATTAGTAAATTGTACCAACACTCGAGTTGGTTAATGTTCTCTGATTTATAATAATGAAAACACAAAGTGAGACATAACATTTATTAAAGATAACAAATCACATAAGAAATAAATAAAATTTAATGAACCAATTGTACAGGGAATATAAAATCTTCCTGGATCTTGAAAGTTTTTGGTATCAGTGTTTTGATCAATATAGAGACACTTTCTTCTATGTTGATTCTTTTGTTTTCATCCACCCTCTATTAAGTGAACATCTTCATCATAAATTTTTCATACTTTGGGATATTGCAGATTACATCTAATAGTGGGATGCTAATCTCATATTTATGTAAGGTTTCAGGTATTTCTATTTGAATTCTTTCTTTATCAAACTTCTTTGACTCATCTAATGCATCAGGGAATGGTTTTGGGATATCTTTTTCCTTACTTTGTTGTTTTTTCAAAGGTGTTTCTGGACTTTCCTTCCTGGTCCTTGATCTTTTGTCTTTTTTTTAATGGTCTCCTTATATTTTATTGATTTGTTATGTTTTAGAGTATTCTTGAAATCATTATTCTCACATTATATATGTGGGGTAATTTCCTTCTCTCTTCGTGTTGTGATTGCACTGACATTATCCTTTGGATTAATAACTATTTGTTCTGGGAGGTTTCCTTTGATCTTAGTTAAAACATCTATAAGGCTTGCAAATTGATTAGAAATATTTTCAATTTTATCTTCCATTCCCACAACTTGGGTGTTCCTCTTCAGTTCATCAGTTGTCAGTGCACTTGTGGATGGTTACTCATAATCATTTCAATGGAAAGGTTGCAGTTATATTTTTTTGTAGCTTGAAGTGCTTCTTGTAAGTTTTTTGGAATGGTACTAGGTTGTTATTTTGAATTTGAGAAGGTGGACTGACTTTGTTCTATTGATATCCATATTCTGGTTGGATCAGTAATTGATGTGGCTGATTTCATCGGAATTTCCTTTTGGGAGAGGCTACATCATATCTTTCTATCTCCTAATCATTTGGTCATTGATAAGTGTAATGATAAGTAAAATATCATAGTCCATATACATGAGTCATTCCTTGTTGTTCTGTTACTTGGTTTATAGAATGTTGTCGTATCAAACTGGTCACTTCCATTAGTCTCTCTTCAAGTAGGGGTGATAATGAATTTGAATCCCTTTCCCCATGAATGCCTCCAGTGCTCGTACCTCTAGTAAAAAATTGTTGTAAATTTTTTGTAATATTCTCAATCAGAAATCAAATATCTACATGTGACATATCAATTATGTTTTCTCTACATGATGTATCTAGGAAGTTCTTATCATTTTCATGTAATCCTTGGTAGAAGAACAAAAGGAATTTGTCCCTTTCCATTTCTTGGTGTGGGAATCCTGCACAATGTTCCTTAAAATGATCCCATTATTTGTAGAGAGTACCTCTAGTCGATTGAATAATGAAATAAATATTTTTTTGATTGTAGTGATCATATATTTTGGGAACAATCTCTTCAAGAATCTTCTTTTGAGATCTTACCAATCATTGATCTCCTCTTGTTTCAGATTTTACAACCATTTCGTTGCCACTCCCTCAAGTGAGAGGGGGAATACCATCTACTTGACTTCTTCTTTCGTGACTCCTACAGGTTTCATGTTGGAGCAAAAAAAGGTGAACTCTTCGATGTGCTCATTCATATCATCACCAACAAGACCATGCAATTTAGGTCTCACTTGGATCATGTTGATGCATAGTTTAAAATCATTTCTTATGGAAAGGACCATGAGTGGAATATTTTTATTATGAAAGTAAGGTGAGAAGATGTCACACAAGGATCAGTTGGTATTTCCAACCATTATTATAGGTTCCTACTATTTCCTAAAAGTGTTACTAGAATCTGTGATGTGTAATTCCTCAAACTCAATTTCTATATTTTGTTTTCGCAATTGGGTTATTGTTCATTCAATTTATAGATCAAATTCAATTAAAATATTTTCTGAACTATGGGTCATTCTAAATAGTTTGTTTTTGGTTTTTTGAAGAAATGCCTCCCTGACAACAGCACCATGTTTCACGAGATCCTATTGGGGGGCATATAAAAACATTATTAAAAGTAATTAAGTATAATATATTAGTTAACTCAGGAATGTCTCCAGAAGAGGAGTGAACACAAAATGATTTTTTCAATTTTTATTAGATTTATGAATAAATAGATTTTAATTAATTTTGAACAATGTTATTGAAATATTTCATTTGATTTTATTGGTTTAAAAAAATAGATAATTGGTTATGAGAGTGGGTTTGGTGAGACCTAGTTTTGTGGTATCATGGTTTCCATGTTTTTTTCCCTTTTTCATCCTTAATAATTTCTTGAGAGATATTCATCAAACGAGTCTTTTCTCTCCCTTGGAAAGATAAAAATCATAATAATATACCAATTTGAAATGTAATTTAGGTATTTTATCCATCATTTGTGCATAACGACCATTAAACTCCCACCAAAAAACCCGAATATATTCCACTATATAGAGAAGATATTTGAGTGGAGGGAGATATAGATTATCGAAAAATGAAATTAAAAAAAATTAAAACCAAAATGAAACTACATTTGGAATTAAAAACTGAATTATAAATTGAAACTATATTTAGAAGGATGATGGGATATTAGAAATTTGAATCATAAGAACTCAACTAAAGCACATAGGTATAGCCTCCCCCTTTCCAGAACACTTGATGAAATTACAGCTCCATGGGTGGGGATGTAAATATGATGTGGGAGAGGGGATAAATTAAAATAAAATAAAATGAATTAATATAAATAAATCTATAGAAGTATTTAATCCAATGATTTTTTTTCTGGTTGATTGGATGGTGTGTTTATGGAATGGAATCGTTTGAGAGGTATGATCTCCTCTCCTTTTATAGGAAGTATTTTTCTATCAATAGTTGATATTTTTTTTCCCAAATAAATGATTGATTCATGTGTTTAATATTTCATTAAGGTCTTTTATAAACATGTTTTTTTCTCATACTCAAAATTTTACATAATTGGCCACCAGATGTTGGAGTAGTGGATTTTTTATTATCTTAGACATCTTATGGATGGGATTTCAAGGAATCCTCCTTCAATGTATGACATTAATTTTAGACTATAATGTTTTATTTTCTCCATGAAATAAAATGGAAGAACAGATATAGGATTCCTCTTTCATATATAGGTTAAATAGCCTCTATTTTAAGGGTGTATACCAACATATGATTTTGTAATAAGGGGTCCACGCTGTCTACCCGAATTATTTTCGAACGTCATTGATTTTTTAGGCATTAATTTGTTCAAATCAGCTTCTTTTATTATATAAAATGTTGAATAAAATAATCCAATGAATCCAACAAAAAAATAATCACTCAAATTTGATAAGTATTTTATATTTTATTCAAAAAATACCATTGTGATAAAATTATGTCAAAATTAAAAATTTTAAAAGACAACATTTTTGCTCAATACATATCATAAATCCAAAATTAATCCATATATGCTAAAAATTGATAAATAGGTATGGATAGAAAGTTTAAATTAATATAAAAAATGTGGAATATATTATCTCTATCAATTACTTATCAAATCATGAAATATTTTTTCTAAGGAACATATCCACTACTCAGTCATAATTGGATTTGTAGTCCCATTGAATATTGGAGGTTGTTTCCTAATGAAGTGATGAAACATTGATCCTTGATGTTGTGGATTAGGGTGCTCTATACAGGTAAGGATGACTGAATGACAGAAAGGAATAAATATTTATTTATTTTTGGATAAACCCTTTTTAAGGATAAAGGGGGAAGCATCACTTGACTTCAAAGGAGTAGAGACCAATCCAACCATAAATAAAATACATAGAAAGACCCCTCCCCAGTATCAATATCATTATAGAAAACCTCCACCAATGAATAGATTCTCAGAAAGATGTCATTTGAATTAAAGCCTGGGTTTGGTAGTAATGTCTATGCCATACCCTCCAAATCTTAAAAATCTAAATAACAATGCATAGTGAAAGATACCTACTGAAAATCATCATTTGGAGTACTTCTAAGTAGAATTTCCAGAACAATCCATCATCCAAATTCTGTCATAACTAAGGTAGGGATCCAATCAGATTATTGCTCCAACGCATAATGCTTAACTTTCTAAACATAAAAAAGCATAGAAGTAACCAACAACAATCAACATAAATCATTCATTATTTGAATCCCATACTAACCCTAGTCCTCAAGGAAAAACATGAAACAAATGATGTCATAAAAAACAACATAGTCAGTTCAGATTCCAAGATGGTGCTGAGATTTGACAAAAGTCACGCTGGTTAACCCATTTTGAACATATTCCAATGAGTGTGGTCATAATAAGAAGAAAAAATAACCAAAACCAAGAACAAAATCAATAATTAGAAGACATAACCACCAAAGTAGACCAACATTGGAAGAAGATACACCAAAAATGAACCAAGACAAAAACATGTTACCACCATCACTCATGGAGACCGCAGATACACCCAAAGCACATAGGAGAAACATGTAATTTTAAACTCAGACTGCAGAAAACCAAATCTCAACCACAGACTCGCCACTATTCCATGGAGAAGAAGATTCCCAAAAAGATCACAGTCCTTTGACTCAGTAGAATATAATTGTTTTTTAGAACCCATGACACTGCTAGAGAACTTGTGAACCCACAAAACCAAGGGATCGACTCTTCGATGATTGATAAATATGGATCTCAAATGACAAGATTTCCATAGTAACAGGAGCATGAAACGAACTCACTGATAACCAAGAGTGGATCCACATTCGACTAAGATTGGATGGCAGCTATTTGGAAACCCTACCACCATGGAGGAGCCACATGCAGGAACATTATAACCTATTCCCTAGGAATAAAAAACTATTAGAATATATATGTGGTAGAGTTATTATTCAAAACTGTAGTTAGTTGTTCTACTAGGGATTGGAGATTTTGAGCACCAATTGCATCACGATATCCACTATCATTATATTACATAGTATGGAAATCCCTATATAGATTACACGTGTTGATATGGTTTCCATTCTATCCACCAGGTTCCATTTCTAAATAATGGAGTACTATAGATTGGGTTATAAATCATAATTAAAAATTCCAAGCTATTAAAATACATAACATAAATTGGAAATTGTAGTTATATCAAATACATAGTCACAAAAATGGTTTCATTGGGAAAATATTTACTCATAAATCCATCATATTAGTTTTTAAATAAAATTTGTATTGACCATAGCATATAGCTCGAGAGTGTCAATCTAGGTGCACATTAAGGCCAGTGGTTGTGTACCAGGTTACTCGAGTCAAGCCTGGAACACCATTTTAGAGTTGTTAATCCTAGGTACATCTATTATAGAATCACATCCACATGACTTATCCAAATAGGGATTAATTTCTTAAATGACCCACATAATCTCTATTTAACTTAAATTTTATGATGGTCTTCTATACATATCCTCAAACTCTAAATTAGGTTAATGTTCTCTAATAATTTTTTTTCTTAATTTTGTTTCCTATGATTGTACTAAAACACCTATGATACCAATTTTAATCCCCCAACACCAGTTTCCTAGAGCCAGTATATTATTTTATTACACTAGAATGATCATAAGAAATTAAATCTAGAAGCTCTGATTAGTATAATATCATTGTAAAAACTAGATTCCAATAAATTTTTTACATCACATATTGAAAAGAAAAAATAAATAGCGTCTCATTTTAAAACACCCATATACCTTAGACTATCTCAGATGATTAGTAATAATATACTTTTTTCATCCTGGGGAAAAATGAATCAAAAGAAAGGGGTGATCTATGATTTTCAATAAATATAAACATTACAGAAGAAGTTATAATAAAAAAGCATAAAATTTTAAGGCAAGGTATAAAAATGAAACACAAGACTTTTAAAACATTATCTTCAAACCTATTACAGTAAAAATAAATCAAATAATAATTTTTAATCATTCACATGAATATTATACTAGTTCAACAATCACATTTAATATCAATAACAAAACTCATAATGTAGGAATGAATAATTCTAGACATCATTACCATGACATCAAGGCCTCTTTCCAAAACCATATATAAACAGGTAAAACCCAAACAAGTTGGACTCATGAAACCAAATGTTGAATTGAGGGGCTATAGTGGGAACATCACTTAACTTACTGAGTCCAATTCATTCATTATTTGAATAGTACAAAACATAAAATAAACAGTCATATAAAAACTAGCTTACACGATGTTTATAATTGAACCATAAAATGTGAATGATATAAAAATATCACATCCATATTCAAACATATCATTAAAAAATTAGTATTATTGGGATATTGTATCACAATAAATCAACCTCAAATTAGCATAAAATCCAACAAAAGATGTTGTCATGGATGAAAATAATCAAATAAATTCATTCAACCTATTTGAGAGAGATTCCCCATTTGTGTTGAAATTATTTACAAGTTATATAATTATAAAATAAATCATTTATTTCGAAAACTTGAATTTAATCCTTTAAGGGAATCTTAAAAATGTTAAGATGTTATAATGGTAGAAAATATCTTATCTTGCCATATAAGTTAAAAAAATCATTCCTTAATGTTTTGAAAAGGTCATAAAGTACCTGGTTTGGAAAATGATGAAACTTTTTCATTAAAAATGTTTTATAAAAAGTAAAACATGGGTAAAAATGAATATAAAAAATTTTGAAACTATTTTGAAATATATTTTATGAAACATGGACATGGATTATAACAGTGTCCCTGTAGATACTTACGTATAAACAACCTCGGATAAAAAGTAGATTGTGAAATTAACCCTTAATTTGAACTTTCTTACAGTTAAGGGTGAGTTAACCTAATATATAAAGGATAAATTATGTTATTAAATAATTCAAAAACCATATCAATATTTATGATATCATATATGATCCTCTTATATCAATTTTTAATAATAGTTTAGTATTACCATTGTTTCAAATATTAAATGCTTCGTTTTCCTATTAATGTTTTGTTGTGTTAGTCATTTTTGTTATGCATAGTATGCATTTTATTCATATAATGTATGATATTAAGTTCATAATTATTATATTTACTCTTCATATAAATTTTATAATCATTCTTTAATTGTTAACATGGAGAATGAATCTCACCATGTCGTGGAGACGGTAGGTCGTACGTACGCACGAGCAACGATATGATTCCCCTGAATGTTAAATGGTATGGGATTGGATCGTATATTGATTATAAAGAATAATAATTTCATATTAATTATTTTATCCATTATACACATCATTATACTTATCCAAAAAAATTAGTTTTGAATAAAAAATTACACCATGATGAGATATGGTAATTCGTACGTATGACGCATGATGATATTTTTATTCATAGGGTGGATAAAAGAAGTAATATGGTTGTCCCATAATCATTATAACATCTAATTATGTATATGATACTATATTTATTACTTTCTTATTGAAACAACATAGAATGAGGATGTATAAGAAGAAAATAAATTTAATTGAATTGGTAAAACAATTACCTCTTCATCGAGTGTCTCATTTTTATTTTCACTAAAGGACTCCATAGATTTTATTTATACAAATATTTTAACCACTATGATGAATTTAGAAGAGTTGGGAGTAGATTTTAGCACTTTTGGATGATCCAAATATCTTTATTTGTGTAAATAAAATAGAAGTTGAGGTGTCCCTTTATAAGAGACGGGAGGGGAAATTTTGTTAAATAAAAAACTATTAATTTAATATAAGTTGATTATTGATTTAAAATTGCTCCAATGTGAGTTATTTATATAATAATATGATTATGGGTAGAAATAATCTCAACCAATTATTTCCACACATGTTTAGATAACAAAATTAATCTTATCTTTTTTGTTTAACCCTTAGTTAAATAGTTTAACACTTACCATGTCTACTTTCCTTTTTAAATATAGGGTTAATATAGTTTCTATAAAATGACAAAAGAACACCAACTGGATCTATTTTGACATGTTTAAAAATATAAAATTTATTATTTTGAACCATTTATTTTTAGGACTTTTATATAATAGAATAAAATAGTATTTATTTCAAAATCTTATATTTTTCAATTTTTACACTATTTAATACATAATTTTTTTTTAAATTCATAAAAACATGGATTCATGCCAAAAATAACATTTTATCTTCCCTAACATGACAATTTAATCCAAAAAATTCATGCAAGGAATAATATGTTCCAATTATATTTATTTTAATATTGTTAATATCATTTAATTGATTCTTCCATTAATAAATCAATTACGACATCATCATTGTGTCCTCATTTAATTTTATTTTTTATTTCCAAAAATTATAAATAAATTAAAATTATGTAGAAAAAAATTGGTTTATAAATAATATTTTTAGTTGATCATATCACTTATGAAACATCATATCAAAAATGATATAGTTATTAAAATTTTAATATGTCATTTTTAACTCTTCATTATGTAAAATATATTAAATGTCCTAATCTAACACATCTGGTTTAAAAAGGATCATATTAAAATAAGGCTTATTTTGGTCAAAACAAGCATATAAAATTAAATAAATATAGTTTAGGATAATTTTATATTATTGTAATATTTTTATCTTAAATTGTCTTATTTACCTTTAAACATGGTAAATAAAATTTAAAAGTTACTATTCATCAAAAAATATTTGTATCTAATTAAATCAAATTTTTCATAATAATTACAACCATGTATGTTAGTTTTTCTAAATTCAATTCATGGAGTTTATAAAAATTATGTTTAATGATAAGCATGTAAATGTGGCTAAAAGGTAGGTAAAAGAGACGTTCTAAAGTTCAATGAATTTTTATATCTAATCATATTATAAAGATGATTTGAGGGAAAAAACTTGTACAAATATATCTATTAAGTATATATTATTACATTAAAATAAATTTAATGTAAAATAATTATTCAAATCAGAAAGTCGGTTTTTATCTATAAATCAGTATTTAGCACTATTCATCAAAATTTGAAACATTTCAGAAAATTAAAAAAATTACACCATAATCTAATTTTGATATTCCAAATTCAAAAATAATGTCTAAATTAAAAAAATAATATTTATAAAATTTATAATGTGGGTAATATTTCTCAGAACCCTTTTCAAAAGGCAGGTTTATTAGGTTATGGTGCGCTCAAACTCGGTGATACGTACAAAAAAAGCAATTGAATTAAAATAAAAAGAAAAATATCGTGGAAGCATGTTTTGTTACAATGTACATATTTTCCAACACCACATACACTTGTATTATATGGAAATGGATGTATTGTTCGGAAACTAGTCATTCTATCCTTTTGAAAAATTATATGAAGTGTTCTTATAATTTAACACATCCTTAGACTTATGAATAGAGTAATGTTTCTTAGGGTATCATGAAGGTTTTTTCACCCGTTTTTTAAAATGATAACTAATCATTTTCTCAGATACCAACTACAGTGACTGTGGTATAACATAAATTAACATTGCATCATTTTTTTGGAATAAATAATACATTGCATAAAAAGATGAAAAAATACCATAATAGATTTGTGCCTTTGGAATCATGGATTCATAAAAACCGGTACATAATTGAGAAATATGAACTCTCACTAGGTTCTTTGTTACTAGAAACCTTCTTGTACGAAACATACATAATACATGTCCTCATAACTTGGGGAGAAGAATTATAAAAAGGGTTGTGTTCATATGCTCAATAAGGGTAAACAAGGTACATATGTAAGTATAAACATGAGCTTAAGGGTATGACAATGTGATCATAACATTAGATGTTCATAGCCAACACATAAAAGATCATAAACATGTATCATGGTATAATTATTGGATGTTCATAAGAGATGAATCATAAGGAAATAATGATCATAATCCATTAATGAATAACAAAGAAAAAATACATTTAATATTTATAGACACGATAACATCTAAAATTATTTGCATAGTAGTAAAGGCATCACTTCCAAGGCCATATTAGTTGAATTGGTTCAATCCCCAAACCATCTTAGTAGACAAGGTTTAGTCCCAAGACCATCTTAGCAGACATAGTGATTTACTAAACTAAGTTCACTCCTCGTTCTATCCATGACCGTCTCATGATATTTAAAACATTATCCAATGCATTTGAGGGAGATATATGTCCCGACCATATAATAATGAAAATCATACATATGTTTCCCAGAAGATCATAATCAATCATATCATAGCCTATAAAATTAAATGGATATCATAAAAATATTATCATGTCATAACCTGTGGAATTTTTTTTTTCATAATCATTATATCAAAGAATATACTAAAAGAATAAGCAGGTTTCAAAATAATATAACATGTGAAGGATAAATGGGTTTAATAAACACATCTCATGTGAAAGATAAACGACTTTAATATACATCATCCCCTCGATACAAAATCCATTGATTAAAAGAATATTTTTGGAACCATTATATAATTTCCATAAAAAATCATGAGTAAAACCAATGGATATTAGGATATATGTCAAAAGAAATTTATAGATCTTTTAAAAATATATCTTCAGTAAAATATCCTTTCTGCTTTGAAAAATACATTTAAAAAACAACAATAATTTATTAAAACATTTTTATTTGAAAATAGAATTGAAAACACATAATGAAATTATTGGGGATCATAAATCATTTTTGAAATATGTTTTCCTAGAAAATTACACTATGGTATCATTTTAAAAATATTTTTGAAAAAGAAATAAATCATTGTATTTTGAATAAAATAGCTTTCCCACTGAAAAGAGAAATAAGGCTGAATTTTCATTAAAACAATTTCCTAATTATCATTAATACAAGATAATGGAAATGGTACAAATAAATTAATATATCATTAATAACCACAATATATGAAAATAGATTAGTGTTCTTGAGATATGGATAATAATATTTCATAAATGCAATCACAATCATACACAATCCAGATAAACGATGAGATTGTTTAAAAAATCTGTGACCACATTTGTTACATTGAATAAAGATCCCATTGTAAGAAAATGAAATTGCATGAACAATAAAATATCATTAAAAGTATTATATTCATGAAATAACATTTCATATGGAATTACATACACCTCATAAAAGAATATATGATCATAACAAATATTATGACTCAATAAAATTCAAATTAAGAAAACACTAACTTATAGATTTTGTAACTTTTGAACCATAAAACCCCAAGAAATAGATATCATAAAATTTGTATAAAAATACCCATAAAATTAAGGATAATAATCATAGAATATATTCATGGTAATTATATACACCACACAAAATAAATGAGTGGTTAGTATGGTATAGTCTCAGAGAAATAAAAGTGAGACCAGAAATCCCATTAACATATGTCTTCACTATTTTCATACTCATTAAAACCTATTATATAATAATTATAGTATTCTAGTACATCTAAAACAGAACCATATTTTATTAAATAATGGAATATATGGTTTTCTCATGAAATTTTATTATCTGTTTATAAACAATTCGATGTTAAAAAAACATTTTGGACAGTAACTGCTTTGTTTTATGCATGTTTATCGATTTCTTATGTTTGTGGTCCTCTAAAATATGTCATGATTTAATAATATCCATATTTTTTAAAACAAATCTTCTATATAGTATAAATATATTCATAATAATCAATAAAAAGTGAAATAGAAAATATTCTATGTCGTTCATGGAGACTGTAGGTCGTACGCACGCATGAAAAATATTTCCATTTTTATGTCATTTTTAATGAAAGAAAGAAAAAGATACATATGTTATAATAATAGTAGTATTATTACTTAAAATATATAATATAATTATACTAAAACCACCATTAATATATTCCATGAAATGTGTGACCAAATCATATCTCTTTGAGGAGGCGGTAGTCCACACATCTACAAACTAAGTTATCGTATTTCCACAAAATTGAAACCATGAATGTATTTGTTATATAATAATTACATAATCAGAAAAAAATAATAAATAGAATATATAAAATATAAATATTGTAATACCATGATTATTTCCAACATTGAATGGTGGTAATGGAATAACGAAAGCCATCATTTTGTGAGACGGTAGTCCCCTGTACACAAAAATAACCACTACATATCCCATTTAAAGGAAGTTTATGTGAGTGTAGGTTGATCCCTCAACATAGAAAAATTTGAGTATATTTGTTATAAATATTATTTTATATAATATAAAATTAAAATGAATATATCATGTGTATAATGAAGTAAAACAATAGATCTTGTGGAACAATGTTACATGTTCTTTTGTTAAATCCTATTGGTTTTCACCAAAGGACTTCCTATGTAAGATTTATGCCCAATGTGAGGCCTATAAAATGAATTTATGTTTATTTACATGGTAGTTTTTCAGGTTTTTGTAGATAAAAATGGCTTTTTAGGTTTTAATAAGTGGGGGGGGGGGGTGAGTGCCCTTTTATAGTGGAGGGGGAGTGATATTATTTTAAATATAAAAAGATAAACATTATTGAAAGTTATCACTTAAATCATGTTCCACAAATAATTTTAAAATATAGGTAATAGATGGTAATTGGTATAAATATTTAATTTTAATGGGAATTTAAAATGTGTCTAGGTTATTTGGCCTTTAAATTTAACGTTTTACTACTAAGTGATATGGTTTTTACCATAATTGATGTAATTAATTTTAAATACCTTCACTAATAAGTTTTCTCAAAAACTAGGTTTTCCTATTAATACATTATAAAATATTCCAATTATATATATGTAACTTATTTTTACAATTTATAATAAAATAAGTGGAAAAAATTAAGTTAACATTAATCTCACTCATGTGTCGTAATAACGAGTTTTTTAAGCGAAACGGTTTAAAATATTGTTATGTTATTATATCCAAATTTAATGTAAAATTGGTTCCAATGCCCTAATTTAGATAATTTATTTAAAATTCATCTAATTACACTTTAATAAAAAATTTATATATAATTTATAAATATAAATAAATTATCAAAAAAGAAGTTTTTAATTAAAACTCTGTATTCTTAACTATTCATCCAAAAATGAGGCATTTCAAAAATATCCCAAAAATTCATCCAACATTAATTTTGAAATGATAAATTTAAAATAGAATTTTATGTTATTAATTTATGATAAATATATGTTTCAAAAAAAATATTATTATTGTTCACAGAAGGACATAAAAAGCTATTTATTTGAGAAAATTGTATATTCAAACATAAAAACAAATTAAAAAAAATTATCTTTTTAATTGTAAATATATTTTATTTATATAAAACCATTATAAATGATATTTAAAAATTATTTATAACTATTAATATTAAAAAATTTAATGTTTGTATTATATCTATCTTGTTTAAATAATTATAATAGTAATACGTTGTTTCGTAAAAACTATATATTGCATGTAACAAAATCCAATCTGTGTTTTGTGTAGTAAAAGATTATATTTTTGTAAAATATAATAAAATACTATCATGGTTTATTATGACAATAAATAATTAAAATAAAATAAATATATTTGGAAAAGGATTTATAAAAACACATTGTTTTGAAGTTAGGGATGTTTTTTGATATCATAATGTAACCATTATTGGACTACATTTAGACTATGATATCATATGTTTTAACTTAAATTTATAAGATTATACTTCATTTTTATTATCTTGTCTGACAAGATATAATGTCATTGACTAAAACATACATAACATCCCTCAAGATCTCTAATGTCTTCTTTAATGAAGTATATAGCCTCATGATGTTTTATCACAACTTTTATTCCATCAATGAATAAAACATAGAATAATATCCCCTAATAAATATCCTATATCTTCAATAATGACATTAGTCACCTTCTCTATCACCTTATGAGAAATTTTACGTAACACATTATACTAAATTGTTCCCTGTATTATAGCCTCTACCTCTCATACATTCATAACTCATGCCCAATAATAAAAACAATACTCTTATTACAGCTTCATCTAATTATTCATAAATCATTAGTTCACTTTATGAGTTTTATAGGCACATTGATGCGATTTATCTACACATTTATTTTTCACTTTGATACATCATTTATAAATCACTAATAAAATATTTTATATCATATAAGAATTATTTAATTTTATTTCAATTACTAATATATCATTTATCCATCATCTTTTATTGTATTAATATCTTCATACAATAAATATATCATCTCTCTATTGCAATATCCAAATTATAAGCACTGATCCCCTTCACTGACATATAATAATTTATTTATAGTAAAAAATATACTATTGTATAGGTGGAATTTTATTTGTTTTAGAAATATTCAATTATTTATGTTTGATCATGATTCAATAAATATAGTCTTGTTATATATTCATTGTAAAAAATTCATACAATTATTTCATGTTACAAGGTAAAATAATTCATTCTTGTAATAGTGAAATTGATAACTACTGATATATGTTGCATGTATATAGTTTTTTGAAATTTGTCGAAAACACTTATTGGTATACATAAAAACTACATCACTCTAATTCAACCTAGATATTTTATTCTATTATATAATATAACTTCAAATTGTTTGACTGTCTATAAATCCATAACAACACATTTCTCAAACATCTACTTATTCTGCAACTAAAGGAAGTGAAATTACAACTAACGTGATGTCATTACATCTCATAGATGTTATTTTAGCTTATAATATAATCAAATCTTGATCCATCTATTACTACTATTTAAAAATATAATATTCTTTAATATATAATATTTTCAGTACTATGAACTATGAACACATAGTTTATATACCCCCACTGTACAACAATTTAACTATAACATTATCTGACCAGCCGCTATTTTAATTTATTCTCAATCAATATACAAGCTCAATATATATATATATATATATATCAAGTTTAAAAAAAATTCAAACTCACCCATTCCATGGAGTTCAATAGGTGATTTATAAATCTGCTTCACTAAAAGATTTCACAAATTATGGGATTAACTAAGGTGTGATAAAAACCTATATTCATATGATGTTTTATCCATGGGTTTTTTCATAATCCTATGATATGTTAACACATATTATTATATGATTTTTCATTATCACATGACTTTCCTATGGGGGTTTTCACTAAAACCCATTCTACACTTTAATAATTGATTGTATAAAATATAAATTAGGCATTGTTGGATTCAATAGGTATAGAAGAATGAATCTATAGTGGAGAGCCCTTGTGAGTATAATTATATAATCTAAATGAGATAGGGTACTATAAATATATATCATGTATAATGGATATATTTTTTGTTTGGGAGAAATTAGTTGATAGACATTATTTGAATTCTTTTGGATTATTCAATGAATTTATTTTGGTAATTTTATAAATAAATTTCAATTTAAAATAATAAAGGCTATAGTGTATGCTTTTATAAAAGTTAAAAATTGTTTTTTTATTTATAAAATGTTATGGAAATTTTTTCTGATTTGTTTGTTGTTTTTCAATTCAATGATGGAATATTTTGTATTAGTTTTAAAATGACTCAAAAAACATTTTTAAAATGATGTTTGGTTAGGTGTATGTAATGGTTTAATTAAATTATATGGGATATTTAAGAGGTTTAATTTTTAAAATGTGATATATATAATGAATTGAGAGGGAATATTATTACTAAAATGTTGAATTAATTTTATCCATACTTTTTAATTTTATTTATTTAATTACAAATACATATATAATTTATAGATGTTCACATTTAAGTTCCCATGGTAATGGTTTTATTTTTTTTCAATAAGAAAAAGATAATGTAATGAATATGTAAAATAGAATGGATATGAAGTTTGTTGGATTTCCCATGAAATGGGTCATTGGGAATTAGGGTTGTTAATTTGTGGGAGATAGATCATGGATGTCCATTTAATGAAAAATGAAACGATGTTTAGTTTTTTACAAACATATTTTTCTTAATATACAGAAAATATATGGAAAATTTTATTTTAGATTAGTGATTCATGATGTTATTGTATGGTTCTATAATTTTGTTTTTGATATTATAGTTTTACTCTTTGGATTTATATTTTTGCTCAGGAATTTTTAAATGGAAAAAATTGATCCAACTTTGAACTAGCTCAACATGTAAAGAATCCCAGACACATTAGTAGCAGTAGAAAAGTAATAAATATAGGATAAAGAAGATAGAGTAAATGGAATAATGTGTTTTTTCTACATAATTCCCCATATACTTAGGATAGAGTTTGTATCCCTTTGGGAAAGGATGAATATCATGGTCTATGTGGGTCTTTATAGAAGACCACTTGAGAGAATTGTCTCTACATGGATATCATTGTGATGGTGCTAGGGTGGATTTTCTAATTCAGTGGAGCCATCTATAGTTGTATTCTAATAAGGGATAATGTTTTTATTGGTAGGGTCCAAACATTATATGTAGGTGTGTTCATCCGTAAATGATGACTTATGACATATTCTTCAACCATAAGATTTCATGAAATATTTGAATTATATCATTCCAAGATCGATCTTACTCTGACATCCATTATAATAGAGAATATCACATCTGTAACACCCCGCCCCTACCTCACTGGCTTGAGGAGGCAGTGAGGGTTACATGGCCTTAAGCGATGTTCCCAAGACACCAAAGGCTGGAAATAAATGCCGAGGGATTCAAGATCAAGTTGGGGAATGATTTTTCCTTAAGAAAAAACCAACCAAACCATCCACTAACAGACACTACATGATGCATGTCAAATAAATTACCCAACCTTGCATCCAAAAAGACAACCAAGCTGTTCCACAACACAACTCAAAACCAATACAACCATACATGTCCATACAACATTAGAGTACACTGCAGAAAATAAACAACAAAACACCACACAAGCCATAACACCACCACAGCTCCACACTAAGCTCCATGATCCAAGCTCCACCAAGGGATCACAATGCTCTACTAAAAGAGGGTAATGCCTTACCTTTTTCCCACTTCACAGTACATAATATCTGTAAATGCAGCAATGTGCCAAAGCAGGGGGTGGGTACTAAAAATCAGTAGGATTTCCTCAAATGACTTCCCTACACACACCACAAGGATAAAACAGTTAGCAAATTTATATGAAACAATTTATATAAAAATAATCACCAGTGAAACCATTACCATAATCCAAACACACCCTTACCAAGCCATATCACCCTGACCAAACCACTGAGGGAAATCCAACAAAACATGCCACAAACCATTTCATCATTTACACACTAGCACACAATTTCCAACTTGAAAAGAAAATAACGACAAACAACCAAACGACGGGACTTCCTCTCAACCCGTTCTCCCATTTACACCAAAAAAACCAAAATAGTGGGACTTCCGCCCAACCCTTTCCCCCATCTTCAGCTAGCAGGACTTTCCACCCCTACCTGACAACCCATACATGTAACGGTGGGACTTCCCACCCAACTCGTTCACATTTTATTCTGAGACTTCCCACCCACTTCCACACAACATTTCAATCAATCCAGCCCAAGAATAAAACCCACCATGGCCACAACCACAATCAAACAACCAATTCCATTGCATATCAATCCACTTAAATAAATCACCCATTTATTGAAAACCATTTTCCATGACAAACACCATTTCAATAAGACAACCCTTTAATTGAAAACCCTTTACATAAATAATTTTAAAAAATCAACCATAGCATCCCATTTTAAAATCTCCATTTTAAAATCTCCATTTTAAAACCCACAAGAATAGCATTTCACCATAAAACACACTTTTCCCCAAAAATCCCCAAAACATCACCCAAGGTATTTCTAACCCTTTTCGCACATAAAAACACAATTAATTTAAAGAACAACATATTAATTACAACCAAAACCATTACCTCTATCCATGTGGAGTCGAGAGATAAGCCACCTACCTTTAGGGTTCATGAGAAATTGACCCACATGCCACCACACATCAAATCTCACGAACATAGCACCGAAACCTATCTAGATCCTTTCCCCTAGCATCGATAAGACTTAAAATCATCATTCATGGTAACCAAAACCCTATATCTATACAAAAAAAGTGTAGATATTGACAACCAAGAAAGAGGGAAGAGTAGATCTAGAGGAAAACACAAGAGAAACAAGAGGAGAGACTTACCCGGGAGAAACCACCTTCAAATCGCCAAGAAACCTCTTCCAAATCCTTCCAAACCAAGTGGGAGAGCCTCTAAAACCCATGAGAACCCAAAATCCTGAGTGAGGCTTAAGTGGGAGGAAGTTTAGAGTGTTTTAGTTTAATCCTGAGGGAGACCAGAACTTATAACCCTATTTTTATGTGGCCGCATAGTTAGCCCGCACAGTTTGACAAACTGTGCGCTCACCATGCGCACGCTACTACCTCGAGATCTAGTGTCTGCATGGTTTCCTCACATGGTTTGAAAAACCATGTGCAGGTCGTGTGAAGCCTACTGTCTCCCTTTCACAGATTCTTATAGAATCCACACAGTTTCCACTCACCATGCTCAAATAGTTCAACCCTTTAAAAGCCTCCAAACTCATCCAAAATGATTCCAAACTCTCAAAACCTATTCCTAACTCATCTCATGCACCTTAAACACATAAAAAATGCATAAAAAAAGGCCACATACCTCAAACGGGGGGTTCTAAATTCTCTCCACCATTGGACTTTCCATCCTTGAAAAGTAGGGAACCTGCCCTTTGCCGAAAGAGCTCGGGCCACTACTCGACCATCTCTTTCTCCTACTCCCAAGTCTCCTCTTGAATCTGACCATGTTTCCACAAAACATGAACTAAACTGATGATTTTACCATGCAAGAATTTCTCTTGCCTATCAACAACCCGCACTGGCACGTGCAGCAACGAAGAATCCGATTATAGCTTAATGTGATCCCAAAAAATCACATGGTCACAATCTAGATGATACTTTTTCAACTGTGACACATGAAACACATTGTACACCGCACTGAACCTATGTGGCAAAGACAAATGATAAGACACCTCACCAACCCATTCAAGAATCTCAAAAGGTCCAATATACCTTAGAGATACCTTTCCCTGCATCCCAAACCGATGATGTCCCAACCTAGGAGAGATCCTCAAGAACACATGATCACTCACCTCGAACGACAACGACCATCGAAGATGATCCGAATACGATTCCTAAAGACTCTGAACCGTCTCCATTCTCTTTCTGATCAACTTGATCTTCTCTGTAGTCTCCTAGACAAGGCTCAGTCCAACCATCGAGGACTCACCCGTTTCCACATGACATAGTGGATAACGACACGACCGCCCATACAACGCTTCAAACAGAGCCATCTGTATGGATACCTAATAACTATTATTGTATGAAAACTAAACCAATGACAAGTGCTCCTCCCACGAGCCAACAAAATCCATGACACAAGCCCGTAAAAAATCCTCCAGAGTTTGTATCATCCTCTCGGATTGACCATCCATCTGAGGGTGATATTCCATGATCATAGTCAACTATGTCCCAAGGGCTTGCTACATGGATTTCCAGAAACGAGATGTAAAACTCATATCTCTATCTGATAAAATCGAAACTGGAACACCATGCATCTTTACCACCTCCCGGATATAGATTTTTGACAGATCCTACACTGAATGAGATTCACGAATTGGAATGAAAGAGGCCAACTTCGTTAGCCGATCCACTATAACCCAAATGGCATCATGCTTTCTGACCATTCTTGGGAGACATGTAACAAAATCCATCACTATATACTCCCACTTCCAAACAGGGATTGGTAAAGACTGCAACATTTCTGCTGGCCTCTGATTCCATGCCTTGTCCTGCTAACAAGAAAAGCATCTCAAAACAAACATAGCCACTCTCCTTTTCATACCAGCCCACCAGAATTTCACTTTTAACACTTTATTCATTTTTTGAATTCCAGGAAGAACAACCAACCTGGAATGATGATACACCCTAATAAGATTCTCTTGAAAAGAAACTAGTACAACCATCGGATTCAAAAAACACAAAACTGAATCTCTATTCAGTTGCCAACCCTCAATGGTCTCCCCACCATTGAGTCTCGACCCCATGGTCACACACTCAGAATCAGATATCTGTGCCTCTCTAACCAGTCCAACCAAGTCAAGAATCAACAAAACCAGAATGAAGACCGCTCTATCACCCTGGTCCTCACAATCCAATCGCATATCAGCTGTAACCAACATCAACTTCCATCGGTCTGATGCTTGTTTTACTATCTGAGCATATGATTTTCTACATAATGCATCCGACACCGAATTCACTTACCCGGTGTGTACATCAAGTCAAAATCAAAAATTTGGAAATATTCCATCCATATCTTTTGCCTCAAGTTCAAATCCCTTTGTGATAAAATGTGTTTCAAGATCTTATGATCTGTATATATCGTGAATTTATCCCCGAAGAGATAATGACGCCACATTTTCAATGCATAAACCACTATTGCCGACTCCATATCATCAGTTGGGTAGTTCTTCTCATGCACCCTCAACTGTCGGGAGCCATATTCAACCACATGATTCCTGTGCATGAGAATGCATCCCAACCCTGATCCTGATGCATCGCAATACACTACGTACCCTTTTCGTGGATCTGTCAAAACTATGATTGGTGCTGATGTAAGATGACTGTTTAGCTCTTCAAAACACTGCTGAAACATTTCATTACACTGGAATGGAACATTCTTTGTTGTCAAAGCAGTCATCAGTGAAACCAAACGTAAAAAATCATGAACAAAATGCCCATAATACCCAGCTGGACCAGGAAAAATCTGTATCTCAAACACATTCTTTGGCCGTTGCCATGAGATAACAGCCTCTATCTTTTCTGGATCCACTGAAACAACCGTTTTATAAATCACATGGCCAAGAAAATGAACTTTCCATATCCAAAAGTAACACTTCGACAATTTGGCATACAACTGATGATCCCTCAAGATCCGCAGCACTATCTCCATGTGCTACTCATGATCCACCCTTGTCTTTGAATACACCAGGATATCATCTACAAACACTACCACAAATGAATTTGAATATCTCTAAAATATCTGATTTCATCAATTCCATGAACACCGCTGGCACATTCATTAGTCCAAAGGGAATAAACACATATTCATAATGGCCATATCTACTTCTAAATGCTCTTTTAGGAATATCATCCTTCCTCACCTGCAATTGATGATATCCCGACCTTAGGTCGATCTTGTAGAACCACTGGGCTCCCCTCAACTGATCCAAAAAATCATCCATTCATGGAAGTGGATATCTATTCGTTATCATAACTTGGTTAAGTATATGATAATTGACACATAGCCTCAAGGTTCCATCTGCCTTTTTCACGAACAAACCCGGCGCTTCCCACGGAGACGTGCTCGGCCGGATAAACCCTTTGTTTTCTAACTCTTCCAACTAGACTTTCAATTCCCACAATTCAGTAGGTGTCATCCAGAAAGACATAAGTGAGATAGGACTGGTCCCTTGGAGGAGATCAATCTTAAACTCCACTTCTCTTATAGGAGGTAACCCAGAGTATTATTCAGGAAAAACATCCATTAACTGATCTACCACTACCGGAAGAACACTCTGCTCTACACCCTCAACTGATTCCAACGACAATACCACCAACTGATACGATAACGTACCCACTGCTGGTTCCAACAAACCCGTTGCACCCTATCTTTCATGCCTCTCTCCTCTAAAGAGATGTCTAATGTCATCATGTGTCATAAATTCTAATTTTCGTGCATTAAAGTCGATGTGGGTCTTAAACTCCACTAGCCAATCCATTCCTAGGATTACATCATACCCATCCATCTCAAGAACTAAGAAATTCCACATTTACTCAACCTTTACCACAATGATACAACATGCCCTACACAAGAAGGCTCGACACTACCTTTGAACCAAAAGAGTTTGAAGTTTCAAAAATTAAGGCGTCATATCCAGAATTAAGTTTAGTAAAATAACAGCACGAGAAGCAGTAAAAGAATGTGAAGCAGCCGTATCAAACTAATCTTGCGCCAACATGGAATTTAAAAGAACCATACCTCACACCGTGGATGGTCATGTTTGATCATCCACTACAACCTGCTCAGCTCCAAACATATGTGTTCTTTCAATGCTCTACTCTTTATTATCAAGCTGAAACTTCCCTTGTTGAGGTGTGTCACAAACACCCGACCTCGGAGCATTACGGAAATACCGCTGAAGATACCCCATGCACTTGAAGTTATGATATTCTCATGGTTTTTCCTTACAATCCAATTTCCAGTGGCCTACAGAACCACACTGAAAGCATCCTGGCTTACACTTGGGTCTCGAAGTATGTTTTAAAAATCTAGTGGTCCGATTTTGATGTACATTTTGTCTTTGAGAAAAGGTTTTTGTATTGTTCTTTCTCTCATTGTTGGGGTTCACACCTCCTCTAGTGAGGGAAACCATTCTTTGATTACTTGGATTTCCAGCCGTGATAGATATTGTAATAGGTGTATCTAGTTGCAGTCCTGAATGAACTGTTTGAAAATCCTAAACAATGCTTTGGGCCAACTGCTGGTTCACCTAGGGCTCAGGTGGAACCACATTTTCAGTATCTTCCTCTGATTGGTCTCGACTATGTCAACCTGGTTCCATTTCTCTAAACAGAAAACAAAAAAAACCATGAGTCTCACATTCGTAGACATCAAGAATTCTTATTTCAAATCTCATTAAACAACACTACCACAACGAGGCTTTCCACTTTTCCACATTTGACATATTTCACCATTTTCAAAACCAACCCATTTTCAAAATACCAATTTATTCATCTTACAATTTCACACATTCGTATCACATAATAAATAATTATACCACAATGAAATATGTATCCAAGATGGAAGTCATTTCTACCATGCATGCCATGCTCATCTCATTGGCTATACCCACGATAATGAGATTTATGATGCCTATAAGTGTCTCCAAAACACTTATATACCCAACTCCCTGGTAACTTGATGTTCAATATAATAGGGTTGGCCATGTCCTTTAATGCTATACATTCCAAGTTATAACATTTCTACGCCTTGCTACCATCCTGACTCAAGGAATTTACCACAACGAATGTCAACTCCAAAACCAAGGCACCAAAGCGACCAAACAACTTCTCTCACGTGAAAGCTAAGGACCGAACAAACTAATACCACCTGTAACACCCTGCCCCTACTTAATTGGCCTGAGGAGGTCATGAGGGATACTTGGCCTTAAGAGACATCCCCAAGAGGCCAAAGGTTGGCAATAAATGTCGAGGGCTTCAAGATCAAGGTGGGGAACGAATTTCCTATAAGACAAAACCAACCAAAACATCCACTAACAACCACTACATGATGCATATCAAATAAATTTTCCAAAAATGCATTCCCAAAAGACAACCAAGCTGTTCCACAATACAACTCAAAACCAATACAACTAGACATGTCCACACAACATCAGAGTACACTGTGGAAACTAAACAACCAAACACCACACAAGCCATAACACCACCATAGCTCCACACCAAGATACACCCTCCAAGATCCACCAAGGGATCACAATGCTCGACTAAATGAGGTTAATGACTTACCTTTTTCCCATGTCACGGTACAAAATATCTACAAAGACACCAACATGCCAAAGAAGGGGGTGAGTACTAAAACACAGTAGGATTTCACCAAATGACTTCCCTACACATAGCACTAGGATAAAACTGTTAGCACATTTATAAGAAGCAATTTATATAAAACTTATCACAAGTGAAACCATTACCATATGCCAAACACACACTTACCAAGACATATCACCCTAACCAAACCACTGAGGGAATGCCAACCAAACATGACACAAACCATTTCATCCTTTACACACTAGCACACAATTTCCAACTTGCAAAGAAAATCACGACAAAGAACCAAATGGTGGGACTTCCACCCAACCCATTCACCCATTCACACCAAAAAAACTAAAACTGTGGGACTTTCGCCCAACCCATTCCCCCATCTTCAGCTAGCAGGACTTCCCACCCACTACCTGACAACCCAAAATGGTAACGGTGGGAATTCCCACCTAACTCATTCACCTTTAATATTGAGACTTCCCGCCCACTGCCACACAACATTTCAATCAATTAAAACCAATCATAAAACCCACCAAGGTCATAACCACAAGCAAAAGAACAATTCCATTGCATTTCAATCCACTTAAATAAATAACCCATTTATTGAAAACCATTTTCCATGCCAAAAAACATTTCAATAAAACAAAAATTTAATTGAAAACCCTTTCCATCAATCATTTTCACAAATCAACCATAGAATCACATTTTAAAATCTCCATTTTAAAATCTCCATTTTAAAATTTACAAGAATAAAATTTGACCATAAAACACCCTTTTTCCCAAAAATCCCCAAAACATCACCCAAGGGATTTCTAACCAATTTAGCACATCAAAACACAATTAATTTCAAGCACAACAAATTATTTGTAACCAAAACAATTATCTCTAACCAGGTGGAGTGGATAGAGAATCCACCTACCTTCAGGGTTCCCGAGAAATCGACCCACAAGCCATCACACCACAAATATAGAGAACACAACACCGAAACCTCCCTAGATCCCTTCCCCTAGCATCCATAAGCCTTAAATTCATCATTCAAGGCAACCAAAACCCTATATCTACACACAATAAGTGTAGATATAGAGAACCAAGAAAGAGGGAAGAGCAGATCTAGAGGAAAACCCAAGAGAAACAAGAGGAGCGACTTACCCAGGTGAAACCACCTTTAAACCACCAAGAAACCTCTTAAAAATATTTCCAAACCGAGTGGGAGAGCCTCTCCAACCCCTGAGAAATCTAAATCCCGAGTGAGGCTCGAGTGGGAGGAAGTTTGGAGTTTTTTAGGTTAAGCCCGAGGGAGCCCAGAACTTATAACCATATTTTTATGTGGCCGCACGATTAGCCCGCACAGTTTGGAAAACCGTGCACTAACCATGCGCACGCTACTGCCTTGAGAGTTAGGGTCTGCACGGTTTCCTCGCACGGTTTTCAAAACCATTCATAGGTCGTGCGAAACCTCGTATCTCCCTTGCACGGTTTCCTGGAGAATCCACACGGTTTCCACTAACAATGATCAAACAGTGAACCCCTTTAAAAGCCTCCAAACTCATCCAAAACCATTACAAACTCTCCCAACCTCTTCCCAACTCATCTCATGCACTTTAAAAACATAAAAATTCATAAACAAAGGCCACATAACTCAAACTTGGGGTGCTAAAACATCCAATGTTATCATACCACATCGCCAATGGGATGAATAATTTAATACCACAGTTGTGGTTATTGTGTAAGAAGATAATATTCACTCCCACACTATAAAAGTAGTACATTCATTGAAATTAATCATGGTCTTCCATTAAAGTTGAATATAAGGATTAATTCATTCCATGAATGTATAATAATTATAATTTTAATCCTATATGATATCATTTTGGTTTTTCAGGAAAACTCTTCAGTTGGATGTTGATAGTTGTGTGAGAGGAACATGGTATAATTCTACTTTTAAAAAATGCATCCAATAAGAAAAATCATGAAAAGAGATGTTGTACATAATAATTTTCTTTATATTATTTTTTCATAAGAATTTGTATTATATAACCTAATTTTATAAATTAATCATAAAAAGTAATTGCATATAGTTTATTATAAGTGTAACAATATATTATAGTCTTAAAATAATATCTAATGAAGTTGATGTGTTGTAATTAATTGAAATAAGAATCGTAGAATGTAATTTTTTGACAGTTCTGTGGAAGTGATTTGTCACATGTCGCAAAAGGAAAACTGTAAAACTATTATAATTATGCATGTTAAATGACAGTGAGTAATTAATATTAATGTATAAGAGATTATGGAAAATTATCTATGTTATTTTTAATATCTAATTTTTTTTCATGTTATATCCTTCAATAATACTCTGAAAAATTGAGAGACTCATTTTTAAATGATATTTAAATATACCAAAATGATGGAGTTTCCTTATTCAATGATGAAAACAATATTTTTGGGTGAATATAAAATTTAATTTATGTTAAATATTTTAAAAAATTACATCAACAAAATTATTCGTACTAAAATAACTATGATTTGAAAACGAAAAAACAAGAGAAAAATATCTCACTCTAAAATTATTGTAACATATTTTGAGAGTTGAATAAAAGAAGATAGAAACATATATCTTATGTGAAAACCTAAATAAATTTTAACAACCAAATAATTAAAGAAAACAAAAATGATTTTGTGAAGGGGACATATATTTAAATTCTATATATATTTGTGGTGTTGAGTCCCTTACAGATAATAAAAGTGTTGTGATCAACAAACACAATGTGTTTGAGAAGTTAAAAATGAACCATTCTTCAAAAAATATTCTCTACATCATATCTAAAGTTTAACATAGGATTATTGAGGGGGAGATAAAATTATAGTTGTTTTAGTTTCATCTGAATGAATATGGGAGATATAATTTTGGATTTTGTGTAGGGTACATGAGAAACCAGTGGAACCCGCAAAAAATGTATTAAAAGACTATCAGAACGATTATAAACAATTGCATACACTTATGATGTTGATATTTCGTACATTTTAATTTTAATGATACAATAACAATAATTATTTGTTTCATATAATTGTACCAAAAAACACATTATATTAAAGTGATAATAAAATATATATATATATATTTAATAAATATAAACACAATAAGGAGTATATTCCAAAAATGAGGATGAATCTTGTAAAAATCATTGTTTACTACTTGTCTATTATGCATGAAATACGAAATTTGGGGATGAGTGAAAATGAATTAATCTATTACTATTAATTAGGTCAGTGGTATGAGTATATATAGGGTACAATAAAAAGAATGTAAAAATCCAAAACATTTGGGTACACTTATTCCCCTTAATTTCCATGCACAATCCTTAGAAACACTAAAAGTTTAATCCGAGTGCAGGTCTTCCTATGATTGGATCAATATTTACCTATTTTTTTAAAATATCTATATGAATTAAATACTGTGTATTAATCAAAATATACATCAGGTTTAAGACTTTTCATCCACCCTTTTTGACGTAAACAGGTTGGTTTCCACTTAAACACTGAAAAAAAGGGGGAAAGGATTAAAAACATAAAAACATCTATAGACAAGAAGTATAAAAAAATAATTGATTATAATTTTAATTTACTTGGAAAATTTTCCAAAAAAAATTAGGAAATCCCCCCTGTATTCCATAGGCTACCGATTAACAGTGGCAGTCTATGGTAGTACTGTGGAGAGACTATATCCCAAGATCATAGTGCATGGTAAAAAATATGAAAACCATGTATAATATATCAAAAATAATTATTATAGAACATATGATAATTAGAACTAGTAAAATATTAATAATAAATATTGTATATGTAGTACAATCATACAGTGATGAACACCAATCAATCACATCAAATATTAAAATAAAGACTAAATAAAATAATGAAATAAAAGTAATGGAAGCTCATATACACCCCTAAGCCTATTCTAAATAATAATCTCCATTCACACTTGATATGGTCATCTTGATCATCAACATCATACTAGGTTACTACCCAACATATTCATATGAAACTTGAGTGGTCTCTTCAGGTACTAATGTTCCATGGCCGTCTCAGTGGGGTGTGAAAACATAACTCCTAATGTAACCACCAATGTATCCCTATATATAACTACTATATATGGTTTATGTCCATGTAAAATCAATAGTTCTAATAAATATATAAAATACAGAAAAAACCACTGTATTGCCTATTTTTTCTAGTGTTGTGGTGTCTCTAATCACATCATAATATATATTCAAACTATAACCACTCCGGGGGACCATGTCCTACCCTAGTACCAGTAATTATTGCCGATCCTCTAGCTTGTGACCTAGATCAACCAAACCTTCTTTTATTATGTAGGGGTTAATCTGATTATATAACAAAATTATCCCAAAAATATCAAAACATAAACCAAGTGTGTCACACATCCCATAATCTTATGTTCAATAAACCAAAAAACTCCTCATAAATGGTTCATCATCCATATACCATGAAAATATACCATTTCTCTAAACACTAGCTATAATTATTAGCTTAAATAATATTCCCATTAATCCAAGTTTTTCACTGATAATAAGTCACACTCCATGTTACCATGAAAATTATAGGAATCCCACACATCTTAGGCATCCCCATCAGGTATTTAACATTTCCTCAGGCTTGACTGGCTATATCAACGATGTGACCTAATAATCTCCTCATAAAAAATTTAATAGTGAAAAAAATCCTCAGTACTAAATAGTTGTCTCCGATACATAAAATTAATACTAGGGTCCCATGGTGTCCAAGGAGTCTCATATTAACCCATATCCAAATCCTGGCATCCCTTGAATTCTTATGTGGCTCAGTAGCTAGACATCAGGAAGCACATCGGTTAATCAATGACAACTTTAACACTTTAGTCATATCACACCATTATCACATAAGGATAAAAAATATGGATCCTCTTAAAAACCTCTTGTAACTCCTAATTGAACCATATCTTCTCATTAAGATAATAGGTTGGGCCCTAGGAAACATGTATGGGAATTTAAAGCTAAATTAAGAATCAATATATTAAATAATAAACATATGTTAAGGGATTTCTGAATTATTTAACTCAACACTCCCATCCGCATCCCCCAAGGATAACATAATATGTATGGATTCTTAGTTGACACATGTTACCATCTCTACCTATTCCCATTTGTACCCTCTCACTAAGGTTACAAGTCACAAGGGTACCTACAAGGTTTCCCCTATATCTCATTGAATTCTTTCTGGCCTCCAACTTAATAACACTAAGAAGATAGCATTAAACCCAAAACGTTTCCCAATCATCATATGTTATCATAAAAACACATCTCAACATCCAATCGTGAAGTATATACCTACTCGATTATTCATTTCCTAGTTGGTAAGAACACTCACCCCATGATCATCTTAATCAGCACCATATATATAGCATATGTCTCTTCACCACCCCTTTGGTCATGAATCTAAAGTCATATAGTTAAATTTATATTCCAGACCATCGATATCCAAGATGTAAATTTTGTACAAGTGGTTCCATCAGATCCCTCCATAACTTGTGCAATTTAATATTACGATTTAAATTTTATTTCAAAATGTAATTTTTTAAAGGGGAACATTGCCTATAGTGGTAGACCCACACGTACCACATGTACATAACGTAATCAATAAAACAAAATGGTAGGTGTGTATGGACAAAAATACTTTAGATAAATTTATTTACCTTTTAGAGTATCTAGGAAACTCTAACCTATGGTCTCCTTGTCCAACCTTCCATTGTACAAAAATCCCAAGGCCATGGTTGATAACCAAACCACTAAATTAATCAATTATAATTAATTTATAATTAATTAATTAAATAAAAACATTCCTAAAAATTGATCTTTTTTATTAAAACTTGGATAAAGTAAAATAAGAACATTATTCGACCCCATCACACTAGAACCATGATAAACCACTCACCAATAGCCTATGATGTACTGCTGACATAAAATTGAAACAATGTCCCAACACAAGATCAAAATTCCAATATAAGATTAATTAATCATAAGAGTGAAAACCTTATAAAATTCCAAACATAGACATACCTGATTGAAATGATTAGATTCCATAGGCATACACCATCTTTGGATGTACCCTACGTATATATAACAAAATGCGTAGAGGGAGATGAGAAATAAATTATAAATTTAATTGAATCTAAAAAAAGAAGAAAAATAATGATTAAGGATTACCTCCGACCAAACATCATGAGATAATGGGAAAATGTCATGACATGATACCTATTTTGTAAGACACTTGAAATCCCCATAACGAACAACTGATTCCAACATGCTTTGGGGGAATTAGTACTGAATCCCTAAACTGGGAATCAAAAAATAAAAAAGTTGAGGGGGATTAAGAATAGAGATCACCAGATTTGATGGTGCACCATAAATCCATAATTAATAATCTGAAAACAACTCAAATAAATGGTTAATTGAAGGATAAAAAAGGTATAATGTCCCCTTATTCATTCATGATATATGAAGGAAATAGAGGGGCATTCCATCATAAAAACAAGGGAGGTAAAAATAAATAAAATCCTTGTTAATGAATTACATTGTGTGGAGGCATGGATAACCAATATATGAATGATCCATGAACCCTTTAATGTATAAAGAAATTCACTTCACAATATTGGTTCATCTGGGTTTGTAAATAGTGTTTCAACCTTGAAATAACCTCTTCCCAATTTTACATGGTGTATCTGAAATGGTTCACAAACCATGTCCAAATCCTAGGTCTATGCCACCTCATACAGTTCCTAATGAATCCCCCATGGTTTAATCTTATCTATTAAAAATCTGTGAAAGCTAAATGTTCTCCTTACAAAATGAAGATAATTTTCATTTCAGTTTATGGTACTATATGGTTTCCACAAATCCTTCCACACCAATCCATGTTCCTTAGGTAGATTCCTCCATAACATCTAATATTTTACCTAATGATTTTGAGGCCCACTTGAGAACCTGAACAACCATATTATCCTCATTTATGATTTTACTACATCACATTAAGAAATTCCATGTATCGAAATTCAACTTTGAATCTCTGATCAATATTTAACCACCCCTATAATCTTGTATTCAGATTCCTTAGGGAACATTCAGACATGTAGGGACATGAGATGTTAGGATCTTCTGGCCATAACACTTTCCATCAATGAAAATTATAATTATAAATTAAAATTACACACCCAACCTACTCTATTCACCATTCATGCTCATTTTTCTACATTATTCTTTAGAATTCACTGTGAGTTCCCATTTCAAAACTCCAAACATGTTGTGCATAATTTATCAAAATTTGATCCACCACTTGTAACAATATCAAAAAAATTGAGATGGACCCCATAATGCTCCTCTATTATAAGGTATAATGATTTCATTAATTTAATGAATTATTTTGACGCACTCTCAGACATATGAAACAATTCATAATGATCAATTTCGAATTACAATGCTCCTCGCCATTCAAATAACCTTGTATAACACATTACCAACTCTCCAACAACACTCTCAATGTGTTTTTACTTCAATTCCCACATACTTATAATAAAAATCTAATTACAAATATATCAAAAAACTATATAATCTATCTCTATTCTAAAATATATGAGTATCCTTTGCTAACTTTTAGGTCCCATATATTTCATCCATTCCTAAAAAGTCCCGAACAAACCACAAATGACACAATCATTCCAAATATGATGTACCCAAATCACAGTGTCAAATTCACTATATTTAACAATATTTACTTCTCAAATAAAACCTTCATTACCTTTCATCTCATTATTCACCCCCTAAAATATAAAATAGAACATTGTTTCACCCCTTGAAACACCCAATTGTCATACTGTGGTCACCCTGATCTTAGTGTCATTGAACATAGTCCATCCAATATCTTATTTAAAATAAAAATGTAGTATTTACATGGGAATAGATAAATCAAAATCACCAACATAACAGAATCCAAGAACCACCTCCACTGGTGGAATTGACACACATGTGTGGATCCTCCTAATCCATGTTGATCTCATCTTATCAATATCTAAGTTCGATTTCACCTAGAATGTCCATGCTACCACATCTGATCCAAATTAGGTATAAACCCTACTATATATAGACCTCTCCCATTTCATAGAAACACCAAGAATGCAAGCTGTAAATTATTTCATAAACCTTCATTGAACCTCGGCCCCCACCTGACCGCTTATTGATTCAAATTTTCACTGTTATTGTTCACAACAAGTAATGAACTTTTCATTCTCATCCAACTGATTGGGTGTACAATATCATACCACCAAATCACATTACCATACTAAATCATGCCCATGATGGACACTATGGAACTAGGATTAAGTTCTATAACCACATACCATACTCCATGAAAAGTCAGTTTATTAATCCATGTATTGCTACAACTAGGTGTCATTCCAGTCATGGGTTCTTACCCACACTCTCAACATGCTTCAAAAAAAATTATATTTTTATCATGTTCTGGAACCTAAAATGTTATACCATAAAAATAAAACACATAGAAAAAGAATTAGAACTCTTGTTGATCTATTTCAAGTAATATCTAGGAATAATCATTCCTCTCACATTTTTAGGGCACCGTCATGCCCTCACTAATCACTCATGTGAGTTTCCCTAAAATATTACTCCAGGAACAATATCAGTAAAAAAATTATTCATATCCAATTGTATCTAGTTCTACCAACCTATCCAAAATATAATTCCACGAGGTAATAACTCATGAAAACCTCATATACCTATCTCAATACCCAAGGAATCGACATGCCAATGCCCACTCCAGGGTATCATGGATACATGGTCCAAAAACCTCTTGTGGAAATAGTATCCTTAAAAATAACTGATTCTCCTTGAGAATCATTACATTGGACTACTTACTCAAGAATCATATCCTCATCTGATGCATTTATATATATAATGGAATCATCATAGTTAATGTGTGCCAGGTGAACTGTGTCACGTGGTATGGATTTGTAGGGTTTCCATCCCTAATTTATGGAAAAAACCATATAGGTTGTTACTGAAACATTAAATGCCTATTTTGTTTTCATAAATAGCTTTATAATTACCCTATAGGGTTTATATTAAACGTAACCCACACCTATTCAAAACACTAAGGTTTCACATTATCATTATCAAGATCCATCACATCATAGATCCACATTACCAGTCATGCGAACAAAATAAATATAAAAGTAATCCAAAAAATTTATAATTCAACAAATAATGTATAAAATAAAAATTTGAATGAGAAATTAGAGGATAAATTAAACAATTTTTCATTATTTTCCATTTAAATCACACACTAGTTGTCTTAGATTCCATGTGAACCTTACATTCAAAATATGATGCATCAACATCAGTCTCATATCAATGGGACAAGTGCTAAAAAACAATAAAATACAAGAACCTCAACCAACCATGTCAATAACTTAATGTGAAAATAATACACAACTGTAATTTGAGATGTCGAAAAAGAAATCCAAAATCCTTTGATTCCTATAATTTTTAACAGAACTAGTGTTCTTGGTGCACCAACCAGGTATCTATAATATGGTCTAATACATTCCTAATTCACATTTATAAAATCCTAAAATTATATTTCAAAATAAACATTAATAAAACTTTATAATTTCCATGTTTTTTATTCCATAAGACTTAAAGTTTACCACTTTATATAGTAGAGGCTACTGACTCGCAGCGTGAGTCTAGGGAAGCACAGTGGGGGGACTATAACCTCTTATCAAAGTGCACAATAATGAATTAAATAAACAATTATCATATATAAATAATAAACATATGAGTATTTATGATAAATAAAACAACCCAAAATGTAATAACATGTAATCATGAAGAAATATAGTAAAACAAGGATAAAATCCCAAATGACTGATCACATATAGATATAAATCTAGAATAAATGAAATAATATATATATGCCCGGAAATCTCAACTACATATTTGATACTCTTCTCAAACCCAGTCTCTAATCTCACTTGAGCTTGTCAACAAGATAATCATCTTTATATCATGAATTTTCCTACCATGTGCCTACAATAATTCAAAAGTCTTCTGGAGCCCCAAAATACCATGGCTACTCGAGAACGGTGTGATTATATAACCCCTATGGATCCAACAATGTCGTCTAATTGAGAAATATTATATATGGTGTGCGTGCATGTGACATAATAATATGGAATAAATAAATAATCTATGAAAAATAAACCATCATGCCACCTACAATTGTCAGATTTAGGGTTCATCTGAGCATGTCACAATGTCCATGCTGACCATACTATCTCTTGGTGACCAAGTACTACACTAGTTCCAAAAAATAGTGTATATCCTAATGCTCATGACCATAATCGACCATACCAACTTTTTCCGGTGTCATGCTGTCTTTGAAAACATTATGATATCATTAAAACCTTATAAAAATTGTATCATATAGCATAGCCCAGGAATACCGAAAGCTCAGGCGCAAACAACAAAAATTATTATCATAAATGGATCAATATCCAAATCCTAGGAGTCCTATAAATCTATCTAAACTACTGCAATAAGGAATGTCCCACATAAGATTCTCATATATCATTTGAAATCACTGACCATAATCCATCCTCCATGTCATCATGTTGACCAGTCAGATCCCATGAATCTTGGGAATCCTTATATTGTACATTCCAGGTCATTATGATTAATTAGTTGGATATTAGGAAGGACCATGGAATTTTATCATTATAAAATTAATACTACTCATAATCACCAAGACTTAATGGTTGGATCTAGATATACAAGGCATCCTAGAGACCTATTTTATCTAGGCCATCCCATATAGACCTAAATTCAAATCCCCAAACCCTCAACATTGTTATTTTTCACAGTAGCATGATCCAAGGAAGAACATCAAGTAATCCATGATGGAATTATGTAATCAGTTGTATCACCCCATTATAACCTAATTATTGAAATATTTTATCCCAATAAGCACCTCCAAGAATCTCTAATAACACCATCCCATCTCATAGATCCTATAATATTGGTCCCTATAAACACATCTAGGAATATTTTCTTTCTAAATAATAAATAATTTCATGAATAAACACATTTTAGGGTCATTATAATGCCTAAATATATCACCCCCATCCTTGAAAACTCATGCTAAAATCATTGGTATGGGACTATGGTGACACATCATACAAGCACTACCCATTCCCATGTCCACCCTCTCATTGAAATCATATGTCACATTGGGTACATACAAGGTTCCCCTATGTCTTATCAAGGTTTTTGTCCTCCTTTTTAAGGAACACAAAATAGAAAACCATAATCCCATCATATTTCCAATGTGTCCTAGTTCGGTTGAAACATCTCACCCATCCTCCAGTCTTGTTGGTTCGAACCACTCATGTTGTCACATCTTATTGGGGGGTGAATGATCACCTGATAATCAGTTCAATGCGGATAAAAAATTTATCATAAATTTCATTTCCAACCCATTATACATGCATCCCATGTCATATAGTGTTGGGTTAAAATATCTCAAGATATTATTGAATCATTTTTGAGGTGATTGTGTTTGTTGACAAAGCGGGCCTCCATGTTGTGTTTGTTGAAAAAGAAGACCACGATGTACAAATTTTTTGACAAATGGGGTTTACATGGTGATTTTTAGTGATTAGGAGATGTTGATGGTTATCCATGCTTGATTGAAGAACCTAGACAAAGGAATGGACAATCTGGTGGTAGTACAAAAAGTGCTGATACAAGGTGGTGTCATTTTCTAGTGTTTCCCAAATTTTTGGGCCTGGAAGTCGGAAAATGGAGAGATGAATTATTAGAAAAGGGGGGTGTGTGTAGTATACGCATGGTGCGAGAAAAATAATGTGTTGTTGAAAATATCAGTGTGGTGCATGAAAAATAAAGTGGTGCGAGAAATATCCCCATGGTGTACGAAAAAGGAAGTGGTGCACGGATTATTGCTGGGATACGCGAAATAGAAGATTGGAATTTGTCACGAAAAAGTTGTTTTGATATCAGAACCTCAAAAATTGGAAAATTCAAGAGGTGCACGAAATATTGGAGCACTTCACATAAAATGATATTGCACAGAAGATGTGTTTTTCAGACTCAATGAGGATTATGTGCGGAAGGACGGTTTTTCGAGCAGAGGTCGTTTTTACCTATAAATATGGTGTGACCCTCATCATTCGAAGCGGATCAAGACTTAGAGAGTATCCAAGATCTGGCATGAGAAAATGGAATAAAAAGGGGAGTTTCTCTTAAACGTCAAGTTTGTGCGTAACGATGGGTGTTTGCGTATAAAACAAACGATGCACATAAAACATAGGTTACGTATAAAGATCAGGTTGTGCGTAAAGAGGTTGTCGCATGAAAAGGATAAGTTGCACATAAAATAAGACTGTTGTGCCTAAAAGAAGAGTCTGTGTGTAAAAGATGTGTTGCATGAAAATTGGATTTCATACAAATCATGGGAATTATGCCCAAGGTGCAGTAAGGGCTGCACATAAAAATTGGGGTTTCTCGGTACACCCAGTTCATAGAGAGATTCATCTACGCGTGAAATATGGGTGTCGACATTTCATCTATCAACAGTTAAGGATGAAAATTCATTAGAGATAATGATGAGACCTACATGTCTATAAAACATGATTGGATCTTCTGAAGAACCAGGGAGCTCATTTTAGTTGAGAGAGCAGTGAGTTCTCAAATTGTGTGCAGTAGTAAACCTGAAGGGATAGTGAGTATGCTCCAAACTTGTAAACATTAGTGTGCTTATAGTGGAATTGGTCCATCGACAAATCTTTGGGGTATTCTCCTTGAACATAGCCTAGTGAGGGTGAACCAAGTAAAAATTGTTGTCTCTTGTGAATGATTTCAGGGTTATTAATACTCTGCAATGGGAATGAGAGTGAAGAGGGTTTTTTCTTACAACAAAACAAGAACAAAAGGGGCAGTTATTTTAATCTGTCATACCCAGATTCACCCCCACCTCTCAGGGTATCTAGCCTAGTGGACCTAACATGTAGATTAATTAATATTCATATTCATCAGTGAACAATATGTCCATCCAGTATAGGAGGGTCCTCAAGGGTCCATGATAGCTTATGAAATTTATTCATAGTCTCTAATTTTTGTGAAATAACACAATTTTTTTAAAGAGGATCACTACCTAAAGTGGTAGACAGACACATACCACATGCATAAAACTAAATAAATAATACAATTGATAAAATACATAAGGACCAAATACCTTTAAAAGATGTGATTCCCCTTTTTATAGTAGCACAATAACTCTTGTTGAGCTTTTTTAAGTCCATTCATCCATCATCCAGATGACATGAGGCCCTATAACATAAAAAAACCTTCAAATAAATTATTATAAATATATAATTAATTAATTAACACAAAAAATTTTTTTAAAAAGAAACACTATAATTTATAGAGTCATAAATTTTTAAAATATCACTTGTCAACCACGTCATGCCAATACCAAAACCAACTGCTCACCAATGACCCATGACATGATTCTAACTCTAAACCAGGGAAAATAAAACTTTATGATAATAATTATATTATTATATTAATTAATTTTATTTCAGAAAAACATATAAAATACCAAATAATTATATACAAAATCATAACGACATGCAGTCATAAGAAGAGTATGTCTCAGGATGTCCCCTATATAGTTAGAGAAAAATCACCAAAATTCTGTGAAAAATTAATTATCAAAGTAAATGAATTTAAATCTAATAACTAAGAAATATCAACGATATGCCTTACTTTGGACTAAATGATGTGTGATGGTGGGAAGACATCATTACAGGATCCCCTATATAAAATTTACAAATAATACCCATGAAGAATGATTGATTACACTATGCATCAGTGAAATCGGAACTGAATCCCTAATCCAAGAAAATAAAAATTCCAAAATAGGAGGGAAATTCAGGAATGTATATCATTGGATTTAACATCTCACCTTTAATGACCAAATAATTTCCACAACAACACCCCATATTAAAGTGGAATTATAGGAGGGAAAGAGGGAAGATCCTCTTACCCACAAATGAGAGAGGGGGAAAATGAGGGGGATTACCCTTGTAAGAAATATAGAGGTGAAAGGAATAGTTTTTTATTTACTAAATCACATGTTTTATCCCCACAGTTTTTCAAACTTTGCACCAATATTTCAGCCTTTATTTTATGCATTTACACACCTCACTATGTTAGTATACATGATATTTTGAACTATGCTCCCAATAAAAAAACACCTATACAAAATTTCAAAAACTTTATCTACAAACATGTACAAACTTAAGCCAATTACTAAATCCATTCCCCTAACATGATTCTATATAAAACATGAATGGTTTAACATTACCTATGAACCATATTTGAATGAAAATAATTCCCTTAAAAAACTAATTAAACAATTATTGCGGTTTCAGGTACCACATTTTTTTTCAGTAAACCTTCCACCCAATACAATTATCCCATACAAGAAGCCTCCATAACATCAAAAAATTAATCAAAAGAAACCTGGTCACACCCAAGAACCTAATATTCCTTCCATGTCACATTCCACATATATAAAAATTAGTGCATCATTAAAACACTCTAAATTATATTCCAATTTTTCGATAATAGTATATCCTTTCCATTAATAGAATATTTCAATTCCCACGAGAGTTTCCACACCTATATTCACATGGGTTATTATAATAATCAAATTCCAATATTATTATCTATAATTTTTTTTATGTTCATCTGTTAGATGTATGATTTCATGTTATAAATAATAAAGGTAAGATTAATCAATCGATACTATTGAAGGATAATGCTCTAAAATTGAATTGTATGTGAAGAATTTTCTAATTGAGGTAATCTATTATTTTCATGGATTTATCAAGGAAATACTAGAAGTAAAAGAAAAGGTAGAGAATTACATTAATATAATGGAAACTAGATTATCTAATAAATTACAATAAGTAAAATTATTCAAATAAAATGTAAGTGACAATTAAGAATATTCAACTATTTTAAATTAAATATTTTTTAGGATTAAATAGGAATTAAAAATATAACTTTCGTAGAATTAACTGATAAAAAATATTCTTGAAGAAGTAACTCATTCATTGAAATTATTTCACAATCCATCCATTAATTTCAAAGTAGGTCAATTAGTGTTTAAATTAATAATAATAAAATATCCTGACAATTAATTGTAGGTTTGAAAGAATATTAATAAAGATTGTAATTACAATATTAAGATATTTATTAATCTATGTGGTGGTATGTTTTTGATGAAAGATATTCCCTATAATTAATTTTATAAATATTTGGGAAGAAATATTAACTCTGATCAATTTTATAAATATTTAGGTAAAATAGAGATCAGGAAACAATATATGTTGGAAGATCAATTTTTTTAGAAAATTTTATCATTAAGAAATGTAAATTTTATGAATTTTAATCTATTGGGAACCGTTTAATTATAAGGATGATCTTAATGAAATCATCTAATCAACATTCATTAAGATTATTGAGAACTGTACAATCCATCTCAAAAATATATTGATCTTATTTAATCTGTTATTCGAGATAGTGAATGTACTAAAGATTTTTTTTATAAAATTTAATATGAAATTTTAATAGAATCCAACCATAATTTAAAGGGAGAATAGAAAATTGTATACAAGTGATACCTATCCCAAAAATCCCAACCAGTTAATGATCATTCTAAATAAACCTTCAATATCAAAATAATCTAGAGTGTGTGTACCAAAGAGATGAAAGCTATGGATTGTTTGTTATTTTTTATATTTTTATAGGTTTAGGATAGATTATTATATTTATTGAACAGTATATCAAATAAAATAAGTTAAAATGAAGCCATAATTTTCTAGGATGATTCCTAATAGGTGTAAATGTACATGAATTATGAAAAATATATATAACTAAAATATATTTGGAAAACATGGAGATATATGTGATGTTTTCCTTGGTGGTGGTCACAAGTATGGTTTATGTTTATCAAATAATTTATTGAAAGAAAATGGGATAACAATTCATCCAAAATTAATTTATACATAAGACCGTTCCTTAGTATAGAATATAATGATAACCTATTAGTAGATTACTTATATGAGCTTCAAAATAAGAATGAATCAACCATAAAAACAAGTAGAAAGAAAATAAATATCAATTATTGTCTAATAATTCTAGAATGAGTGAAACATGTAAAATAACGGTATGATTATATTATATAAATAAAAATCACACCATTAACACATTCAAAGAAACCATTGATGTATGTGTTGGAATCCTAAAAAATAAAAAATGGAAACCATCCCAAGAAAATCATAAGTAGGATGATATGATGAATCTACCCTAGAAGAACAAGCTATGTGGATGCTCCAAGAATGTTGTTAGTGTAACAAAATAATATATAATAATACTTATACTGTATATATAGTTGGAAAATTAATTGAATAAAAATAATAAAATCTAGCGATAAATTAGAATACTGAATTCTACGTTTAGATATAGAATTCCAAGAGAGGTTTTCAATATATGAATAATCAATGGATAAAGTAGAGTATTGAGGGATTTGAATCAGGACTCTAAATTATGGTAAAGAGTCCAAAATAATTTTTTTAGTGAAAAAAATATTTATCTAAAATGGGATTGCATAATTTGATGTATGTCGTGATATCTCATAAAAATATTGTACTGTTGAAGAGTTATAAATTTCCCAATATGAAAATTAAATAAAAGAATAAACATGAAAGCATGAAAAATTGAGTGAAATTAGAATCATGGTTGATAAAATCATCTTTATATTGTTGTTAAAATTGAAGACTAATGAGTTCCACATTATTACCTATATCATTATATTGTATTTTTTTATCATTGTTAATGGAATTAGAGGTGATGAAATAATTTTAGTAAGCTATCATGGATTGAAAATATTATAGAGAACAAACAAGATATATTCACTATTCTATATTTAGTTAAAATTTTAATTTTTCAAGTATGTTTCACTATAAAAATGGGTAATCAAGAATCCAATCCCATTGAGAGATCCACATTTATAAAGAAAAATTATATTTTTAGTCTAAGAGGGATATAAGTATAGATGGTGCAGAGAAGTTGTGAGAAGCATTCATTGAAATAAAAATTTGATTTTCTGAATGTGGTTTTAGTATTTCTGTGAAAAATTATGGGTTTATATTTTCTCACCCATGTATAAATAAATCAATTCCCAATATTAATGGGGTAATTTATTTTTAATAAATTACATGAAATATAGTACAAGGGGATAACTCAATGATGAATTATACTATTTCAAACCTACTATTTATTATTTGCTGTTTTAGTTTTTTTGTAGATTTTATGTGAAATAAGTCATGCTGAAATTAGAATAAATTTCAATTTTTCAATTGTAATTAGTTCATTCCTGCACAATGATAGTTAAAAATCCATTGAATGATATGATCATCCATCATGGTATTGTTAAATTTTATTAGAGACCCAATAAACTAGAAGTAAATAAGCCATGGTGAGGAATAAATAGTGCATCCCTTAAGGGGGACATACCCAATGTTTACAATTTAGTAGTTGTTTAATCTGAACATCCATTAAATAATTGTATTATAAGTTATTTCAATCACTCCTTTATTTTGTTTATTTGGTTATATATTGTATGCTGATAGGGTGGTGATTGGTTGATGGTAACGCAAATTAAAAATGGGAAAAACATTTATTCCCATGAATATTTATAGTTTTTATAGAAAAGAGTACACGTAAAAGTTTTCATGATAAATTTGATTTTATAGTCCCTAAAGTGAATAATTGAGACCAAAATAACATTAATGTTTGTTTATAGATAGGATTGAAGACCTTGTTAACTCACACTTTTTTTATCATTGGGTTATCTCATATAGTCGTAGAGTTTCCTAAATACAGATTCATACCAATGAAAATACAGTTTTTCATTTCTACTTTCAATTAATTCATGAATAATTTAAAATCATTAGTAAAAGAAGAATTTATTTTAGGACAAGTGAGTTCAAAAATATATATACATATTTTTATTTTTCTTCAATAAGTGGATGAAATGATTATTTCATGAACACATATTGATTGAAATTTTTTGAGGCTATTGAACACATATATAAATATATATATTGAATTTTGTATGTTAATGTTTGTATTTTCAATCAATAAAGATGTATTCCACAATGTTGGAAAAACTGTCTTAATGATTAAAAGATAATTTATTATAAATTGGTTGGCGTTCATAATAAATGGGTAATTGGTAATTTAGTGGGTTAAATTGTGGGGGACACTACATGGCCTTTTTCATTGTTGAAAAATTAAAAATGGGGATGTTTTTTACTTCAATGTTTAAGTTAATATGTAGAACTCATTATGAAAAAAAAAGAATTTTAAAAAATGTTTTATAGAAGTATTTTATGGTTTCTAATCATTCTTGGATGTATATTATAATTATAAAATATGTATTTATATTTTTTATAATAATTTAAATATAGTTAAAAAGAAATAATTTCCCAAATATCAACCATCTTAACAAGAAGAACACCATGGAAACCATAGTGGTAGGAGGAAATGATCATAACTTGGAGCTGGTAAATATATATAAGGGAAGAATTTTTTATGCAATGTGGGTTGGAAAAGTCTATAGAGATCAGAGGAAGAACTTATCTGATGGGTTTATAACATGATTAAATTAGTTTGGCATAAAAGAAAAACATGAGAGATCCAACTCTATATAGATATCATTGAACTAATGTTATAGTAAATTTTCTTATAAAATAAATCTATCTAGAGTTGTATTATGATGTGGGATTTCATTTTATGAGTCAATATTCATATTTAATGTGTGGGTGCACACTTCCTTAAATGGTTACATATGAAATATTATACAAATTACTCTTTAATTTAAATTGATTATTGTGTCTCACCTAGTTCTATCATGTTGTGAGAGACCCCATTGATGGGAAGATCATATCCACTATTATCATAAGACAACATCAATGTTTTGGATAATTAAATACCATGATTATCATGGTTATTAAATGAGAATATATTCAGTACCATAACGTGGAAGTAGTACAGTTTTCATATAATTTGACTTCTTCCATTGATGTCAATAATAATCTTGAATTCATTCCATGAGTTCATCTTCTTTGAGAATATACCACCAATATGATTGTGCAAAGGGATTTCATGTGTAATATTCTAGTTTGAGATGTGATGTGGTGTGAATAATAATTAGGATAATGCTACTTTGAAGATTAATCAAGGAACAAAAAACCAAATAAAATGGAGATGTTGAACATATGACTTTTCTTTTTTAAAACATGACATTATGAGTTTTGATCTTATAGCTTGATCATTCGACTTCATCGTATGTCATATCTGTACATGTGGTTTTCAAAGAATAATTCTTTTTGTGGTCTTATGATTTTATAAAATTATATCAATGTTTTGTACTTAATTGAAATAAAAATATCAATAAGTGATTCTTGATAAGGATACACTAGACGTTATTGGCCCCTGAAAGAAAATGAAAATTATCAAATAAATTTAAATATGTAGGATACATTCTTGTATAGAATTCATATAAATCAATGTATAATATAGTAGATGATCTATGATATATTTAATATTCCATGATTTTGGAAAAACGAGTCTTTATAAAGTCAAACAAAATTTCCAAGACTCATTTTAAATGATTTTTAAATATTCAAAAATCTCAAAGTTTCCATATATAGAAAAGAATAAAATATCCAGTTGAGACTATAATTTTTAATAGATAAATAATAATTAAAAAATCTAGTTTGACTCTATTATTATTGTCACACCCTCAATGAGACAAAATGGAAATACACTAGAGAGTTGTATTAATCATTGACATTTTTACTAAGTATTTTGAGATTTGAAGAAAATAAGATATATCCTTTGACCCTATTTTAAACCATGAAGTAATATAAAATGTAAACGAAGGATGTAAGGTGATAATTAATTCAATGTGGCACCAACTCAATTTCAACTATTGATGATTCACATTTTGAGACCCTTGTAGACAAGGAAATAGTTGGGATCAAAATACACAATAATTTTGAGGAGATGTAATAGAACTATACTACACACAATAATATCTATAACATTTAGAGCATTAAAGGACTCTTTCGTAAGGGAGGAGATCATATTACTGTTGATTTAGGGTCATCCGGAGAAAAATGTGAGATATCATTCAAAATTTTGTGGAGGTTCACTGATGAAATGTTGGTTCCGGTATGAATAAAACCTATGAAAACAAGTTGTATTTGTCTAAACAATGCCAAAAAAATTTGGAAGGTTGATTATTCCTACCTTTTGTGATTTTGATGATAATATGTCAATAATTTTTTATTTTGACTTGTAGTTTCACTTTAAATCACATCATATTAAAGTGATAATACAATTAGTATACATGACATAGTTGAACATGATAAGTAGTTTGTTCTCACATAATTCCATATCCTTGTAAAAATATGAATTTTATAAATTCATTAATTTTTCATAAATTAATCATTTTATATTACATAGGGAAGACATTTTAGTGTAAATAAGGGGTAACTAAAAGAAATTAAAAAGCTATAAAATTTTTAGTACACTGATTCACCCCATGCCACCCCCTCAATCTCCCATCACAAGTTATATGTTCCCTACACAAATAATGGGGGTTTATATTAGAAAATTTGATTCAATGATTTATAATTCTAATATATTTATATTTTTTAACATATTTGTTATATCATTTTTAAACATTTGTGTTAATTCTCGAATACATCTTATTTTATTCTTTAAATTATGTTTAAACATAAAAATAAATTTTATGTAATTATTCTGTAAATTTTTTTGTAAATTTTTTCATTATTAATTTAATTAATTTATACATTTACTCATATTTTTATTTATTTTATTTTTTGGTGGAACTATGTTGGATGATAGGGTAACAAAGAATCCATGTAATTCAACATGCATATGAGTTACTCAGTTTTTTAACCAGCCATGAATGAGTAAAACCCAACTACATAGAGATAATCATCCAATAATTTATAATTAATTTTTAGTTTGGTCAAGCATTGTACGACTAACTTGGATAATTTAGTTTTTATGTAAGATATTAATTTTTTTATGGAAATGTAAATAAAAATATTCTACATAACATTAACTGATAAAATTTTAAGCCCATGTAATAATTACACCCATCTATATATGATTGAACATAATTTTGAACAATGTGTTTATGGATAAACCCTATTTTTTTGATTTAATAGAATATGCCATTATTTTTGGGATTTATTTAAAAATAATAAAAGATATACAAGATTAAAATTAAGAATATGGAAGAGTAAAATTTTCATTAAACATTAATCAAATGATCCAACAAGCCATGTAATAATGAAAAATTTCCTACGACATTGACAAGATGTGGCTAAGATGGGGAAGTGTCAGGGATATTGATCAAAATAATCTATAAATAAAATACATGAAAATAATTTGAAATATAAAGTATATTTTCACTAAACATAATAATCAAATTGAGTAAAATATTAAATGCAATGTACGTGAAATCATCAGTCTAGTAGAGAGGAGATCAGGGGTAGATAACTATAAACCCAACAATATGAGGCTTATCTGAGAAGTGAATAATATCTAAGAAGATTTATATTTTAGTAAAAACCAGGATACAATTAATTTGAAGAGGGGTAATCACTAATTATTTGTATTATACTAAAATAGGTTGAAAGAAAAAGGAATTTTAGTTCATAGGGATAAGGAATTAATGAAGATAGATTGGTAGTAGGGGTTGGTAGATTGGTAGTGTGGTAACTAAAAGAAATATATATTTTTAACTAACTTAGGAAACATGGTATGTAGTATACCTATAACCACATGTCTCATTCCAGTGTATAAAAGACATATCATACCACAAAAACTTTATTACCCATTTATTATTACAATATCCTTCTCACATGTATAATCTATGGACCCTTAATTTTATAGTTTTATAAATATAGGAAAAATAAAAAACTATTAAATCACATGTATTATCAAAAAATACAAAACAATATCCAATATATAAGAAGTAAATAAATCTATAAGGGGGTACAATGTATACCATAATCTATCTATACAAGATACAATTCTAGGCTTAGAATACATAATAATTTATTTTATAACTTCAACATAGGGAAACTTAATAGGGCTGAGAACAAACACTCAAGTATGGAAAACATAATAAAAAAACATAACATGATATATGTGAGACACAACATGGTATCATAATGAGATTTTTCATAATATGTTGATCATGTAATAAAGTGTTGATATCATAAAGGCCTGGTTTATGTAATAATCATAACATAAAATAATGGTATCAAAGGAATGAGACAAAAAACATACATGATATCAAAAGAATATTCCAAGGATTACTCCTAAGGATATCATTAACATAAGAGAAGGATTACTCCATAGCCCATTATCATATTCTAAATATTAATCCCTAGGGCATAAAAATAGATTATGTTTACTCGCTAATCTCATACATATATTCTCATGAGACATTAAAATTCCCTAATTTAGTGGAGTTCCATCTGGGACCACCGAGTATAATAAAAAATCCTACATATTTGGGCCACATGATTTCAATCAACATATCAAAAATAACAAGGAAATAGAATGGGTTTTAAATCCTTATCATTTTGTTCCCAAAATAATATTTCATGATATCCTCAATAAACATGAAATGTTAAACCAATGGAAAATAAAATACAATCTAATTATTTATAAATAATTATAGTTAAATACCTCTTAACAAATATGATTACACATATTTTATTTACATCATATATGAAATGAATATATTGTTGATATAACTATTGTCCCTATAAAAATATGTATTGGGAATATCAATGACCACCTTTCAATCCTATAGTTGAATATTGGTCATTCACATAAGAAAATCATTGGAAGTAAATCATGACTGTACAAGAAGATGTTTAGTCATGAAAAACAGTGATGGATCATATGACAGATTTTAAATAAAATTTCAAAATCCATTAAAAAAAATAATTTGGATTGTTTCAATTCAATAATACGCTTGATCAAGCATACAACACAGAAAAGAAACAATCCTAAAATACTAATCAAATTTATTTATAAATAATAAATTATTTATCCTTTAAAAAAAGTTAAATGGATGATTTTATTAAATCATGTAAATAATTATTTCCCTTATATAAACATGAATGTGTATAGAGGAAGTCTCTCAGAAAATGAAAAGGTATTTTCACATGGAAGCATGTTTAAGAGATTCCTTTCATTGAAAACAAGCCATGTGGAAAATGTTGAAAATATTTTCTTATAATTTTTTTTTAAATACAAGTTATTTAAAAATGGGATTTATGGAATAAATTTTAAAATTTTTATAAAATTTCATGAAATGAAAACTCTTTTTGAAAACTCATCATGTTGAAAACGATTTAAATCATTTAAAAATATTTCTTAAAACCCACATCATAAAAAGGATAATAAAAAATAAATTTAAATAAAAATAAAGGGAAACATGAATGTTACATGTGATAAAAGATTCTTAGATTATAGATCACACATTTTATAGGTAATATATGAACATATAATAAATATATATATTTTGTAAAGTATATGTGTTATTCTTATCAATATTATACATTTATTTGAGGAATAATCTCATAAATGTTTAGAATATCAATGAAGATAAGTAATATAATCAAAGAATAATTATATATACTATTTGAAAAATAAGTGTATAAAATAGAGACATAAAAGATCAAAATCATAAATAGATTTCACAACACATTGGAAAAAGAAATTGATTCATGAAAACAATTACAACTTTAATACCATTTAAATTAAAACCCTTAAAGGGGAAAGGTACAAAAAATAAACCAATCATACCATCAAAAAATGATATTTCAGGGTAGAAAAATAATTGGGATGAAAATAATCCATTTAAAAGTAAATTTTTGTATAATGTAAATCATGTCCCAATGAATGGATTTTGATATAAAATCCCTACGGGTTTAAAAAAATTATAATAAAAACCCCTTGAACTAAGGTGGTATTGAAGTAAAATTTAAAATACCATGAATATGGATAAAAATGATGTTAAATATCTAATTCTCATAATATAAGTCATTTAAAAAAATTTATATTCATAAAAGAATATGTCCTCAAAGAAGAAATTTTTGAGATGAAACCCTTACCTTTGTTTCGTTCATAGTCAGATGCACTATTTTCTGAATTATAAAAAACTATTATATAATTAATAATTTAATAACAATAAATATTCCTAACACAAATTATGATATCCATTTAGGATCATTATCTACATTTATGTTGGTTATTTTTTTTCTATTTTTCCACATTAGGTGATTATAGTTTATACCATCTATAGTGGTTTCATAGGATAAGTGTTGGTATTTGTTCTTATTTCAAATATAATAATTAAACTTTCATTAATATTACTATATTTTATTACATATAATGAATTTTTATGTCTAAACATACTTCTATGATTAATTTAATATTTATCATAGAAAATTAAATCGAAAACAAACATTTTTCAATGATTTTCAACCTACCACAGTTTTTTTCTCAATTAAATAGGTTAATATTGATTTATCCATTAAATAAAAAATAAAAAAAATTATTATTATTATATATATCATATTATACCATTAATTATTTTTTCATTATCATCCATTACATAATTTAATAACATTGTTTAATTAGGTGGTCAAATCGTACCAAACTTGAATTCACATTAATTGGACTTCTAATTATGATTAAAGAGGTGTTTATTTCGAATTAATACCAAAAAAGGGAATAATAGTTATATTAAATTTATTTTTTATGATGGTAGACCATATTTTAACATTTTTTGAACTAAAAATTTAGAGTAATAACTAAAATATGCTTCACCGTGGAGTCGGTATTCTACACAGCCCACAATTAGCCTTACCATTACCCAACGAATTAGAGTGGTGAAGATGGATAATAAGTGATAATTTAATAATCACAAAAAAATAATTATAAAAATTATATTTATTACCCTATATAATTTCTAAGACCATCTGTTAGCAGTGGTGACAGAAAACTGAATGTGTTGCTATATATAGGTGGTTATAAGCAGATATGAACTAACGATAATTCCTTTTTTCATATAATATAGAAGAGAATAAATATTGGTTGCAACTTTTTTATAATAATATAAAAAACAAAATTAATTATGGGTTTCTTATTATAATAACTTATTTATTGTTTATAATGGAAACCATAATAATGAAATGTGAAGTCTTATGTGATACCTACATAGATACATTGAACATCACTTGATAAATGCCTTAGATTTTTGGGACATATGATAATTTTTAGTGAAGAATTGAATTTTTTTATACATATTTCTTCATGGAAAATAAGTTTGGGTAGTTTTTTCAAAGCTTTTTAATAATATGCATTGAGTTTTCAATGGTTGGAAGTGATCCCCTTTTTATAATTAAGAAAGAGGGTATGTTCCATGGAAAATAATGGTATGTATGTTGTATGAATGGGAATGCATGAAAGTTACATGACTGGAGATAAGGAAGGTTTGTATGAAATGTAGGCATGACATTAAATATATATATATATATATATAACATCTATGGGACAAATTAAATTATAAAAAACAATCCACCATAGATTAGTCATTTAAACACATATTACTCTTAAATGATTATTAATAATGTTAATTAATTTATTACTAAAAATATAAGTATAACCTTATTTAAAAGTTTATAAAAGATGAATATGAATTCTTTCTCCCTTTAATGTAATTAATTTATTTAATGTGATAATATATGAATTTAAATTAAGCAGACATAAATCATACAAATTTTTTTTAAATTAAAGTGTGTTTTGAAACATTTAACCTATAAATAAGATAAATAATTTATGGTTACTATTTTAAATTATTTTAATTTAATTATTATAAAAAAATTATGCTTATTTGACATTAAAATCCACCCATAATAAAATTTTAAAAATTTAAATAATTAAAGAAAATATCTAAAATATTTTTTATTATTAAAGTCAACTTTTACATTAGTTTCTAAAATGTTTAAAATGTATTTTATTAGATTAACTAATATTATAAAATATTCAATATTATTAATTAGTTTCATAATTCATCCCTTAATATGGTTTTATGATCTTCGAGGACTTTTTTACATATTGTTAATTTCATAATAATTCAAATTTCCTTTAAAACCACATTTTTTTCTTAAAAATGGATATTTTAACAAAATTATAAAAATCATACATATTAATTTTTGATATTATAAATTAAAAAATTTAATTATATCTATTTATATTTGTAATAATTATTTAAATAACATTTAATACAAATTACGAAACATAAAGATTGACTATTATTTTTCTAAATTCCATCTTAAACATTAAGCCTTTCTCATATTATTTCATGAAAATTTTCTATTTTTTATATTTGATATCATATATAGATATATTATATGTTATCATAATAATATTTTAAAGATTATTATTTTTATTTAATAATGTATAATGACATTCATTTTAGTGATTCTGAAGAAATATATAAAAAAAAATATTTAAAGAAAAAATATATATACCGGAATCTCATGATGTTATATTATTACCTCCATAAAAAATTGAGACAGTAACTTTTATTATAAATATACTATTAAAGGATTCCATAACGATAGATAAAACATAAGTTAAATACTGAAGGGATATGTCTACATTAATATCTTATATTTACATAGAATTTAATATTCTTCGTCCATCAAGATAACTAAATGTTTCATTTTACCTCAGTAACATGAAGCATTAGGTCCTCATTCTTGACACATAAAACATTTTCTAGTTCCATTGAAACATTACATAGTGTTTTCCCCTACTTCTTTATATGAAGGAAAATATATGATTTTTCTTTTATCATCTTCTTCAACTAACATTTAGTGAAACATTATCCTTCTATTCTTTAGTGTGATGGGGAATTCAATTTTATTCACTTTATTAATCATAATTTGTTATAGTTTATTTGGAATAATGAAATTATTTCTAATTTTAGTTCTTTTTCAGTAGATTGCAGGTTAGTAAAATAAATGTATTATCTATTGCATCCATTTTTTGGTGGTTCCTCTTCCCAATATACTTTACATTATAATAAACTATAAATATGATAATAATTAAATTAGTATATTTACAAAGGGAAAACTATGACTATAGAAATAATAATTAATTAATGTTGTGTATATCCAATCATTTGAGTCTTTAACATCAATAGAGTTTCTTAAAGTTCATTTAAAAAGTCATTTCCTTCATATAGTCCACATCCATAAAATAATATTTTATAATCCTTCATAATGGTTTGTGAATGGAATTTGAATTTACCCAATAATATCTCAAGGAGTATTTTTCTAGCTGTATAGTTAGGTCCCTTTTATCGAGCACCAAAATAATGACTGAGACATACCAAACCAACACTTTTTAGGGGTACTACCCTTATGATTAATTTTTTCCAAAATCAGATCGAATTTCCAGTGTCATGACCAATCCTAGTGGGGAACTTTCCATGAATCCCCAAGACCGCCTCCAATAAGCTAGGGGCTAGTGACTTACACCAAGTGGGAATACCATTAACATGGGAGGAATTAGCCTTACATACCTATACATACATACATTATTCCATGCCACAAATTCTAAAATGTAAAAGAACTAAGTAAACATGTATGGAAACTATTATATCCTAACAAGAGTATCTTAGGAAGGTAATGTATAGAATGTTATACAAGGCTTGAATATAGGACCACCTTAAAATGTTTGGAATAAGTTCCTAAAACTCATCCATAGAAAACCCTACTTGACCAAACCTCGTGGTATGGTACTGGGGATACTATTTGATGTCGTATGAGTACCTCATCATACTTGATCTCAAAAAGATATATCTGGTCCTGTCTTCCCTTGATTGGGTCATAATGTTGCTCATCTACAAAAGGCATGACACACGTTGTCCAATCCCATACAGGGGTGTATATAACAATACCTAGTAAGACACCATGAAACAACAAAGTGATACACAACGGAAAAGGTATAGTTATCTCTACACAAGTATATATCTATAACACATAACAAGGATAACAAGATATACTAAAACCATACCCCATTATCTATGGTAAGTCAACAAATATATAAGAACACTAGGGATTCAGTCCAAATAATTCCAGGAAGCACTCATCTATGAGAACACACTTCTATGTTCGATAACATTGATGACGTCTATCCAACATATACCTCTCATCGGGAACCATCATGAGAGTAACATAAAGATACACTAAAAGATCTGAAGATGATATGATAAATTAGTGGATGATCACAACTAGGGAGATGGTGTATACCAACAAATCCATCTAGAATAATCCACTATGTAGAATATTTATGTCTGATAGTATTTTTCGCATCCGTACCAAGGACTCAACTTATAGAAAGAAGCCAGATAGAGGATCTCGCACCGTACCTCTTGTGGGATTCCAACAACACTATCCAAGATGTACTACTAAAGATATCATAATCATGAGAGTAGGAAATGATACCAACTTACATTTGGGGTAGAATAAATTGATTAAACCCTGAAAAAACTCTTCTAATATACAGTGGATGATAAGAACAATTCACGTAGAGGAGGAGGGTGCACAGTGAGTAGTAGTCACCACCACCATGTCCATTAACCCCAAGTACTACCTATTTTAAAATCCCATGTCCCTAAAAATATATAAAATTTAAAACCCAAAATTGGTTTTTTAAGGACCGTATCATCTTAAGGGTACAGTCTCTGAAGATGGCTCATCATTCGGATGTACAGTTTGAAAGATATGGACACTTTAGTGGGAAACTCTGGCCCGGGATCCAGTCCGGGTAAGACCCAGCCCACCAAACCTGGCCCCACCTACTAGTCAACCAATCCCATTCTGGTCAACCCAACCCAACCAGATTCACTAAGCCTTGTCTGGCCTAGTATACTGGGTCCACTGGACCATGTGGCAGGACCCGTCATCTAAGGTTTGGCTCACTTGCATGAGGGTCGGGTTCATCCAATAAATGTGGTCCACCCAGACTGTATTCCATGCCTGGTGTGTGGTGCTATATCGCATAGCACACTGTTGGACTTCCACCTTCTCATACACCACCTTATCCACTTTTTTATGGCCATTCCGCCCCTACAAGCTCCCACAGGACCATACTGAGCCATGTTCTTCCTTCTCCACCAGCCACCCCACCGGAAACTCACCACTGCCTTGTCATCTTCCTAGAACCCCCCTAGATCTACATTTCCACTCACTTGGACCGACTAGGGTAGTCCCCCCAGCCACCTCTTTGTGCCACTGTAACGAACTAATTGTTTCACATTGTTGCCATCACACCTTTGTTGCATCATCACGGGGTCGGATCTTCAATCTCAGGTTGTTATGACATAGATTGATGGTGCAAAGATCATTCTGTCATAAATAATAAAGAACATATAGACATTGGGGAAAAAATAGAATAATTAACAACCCATGGAATGAGCCTTGACTGTGGTTCATTCTTTCCTAGATCCATTCTAATAGAATGATAGAGAAACAAAAGAATATGTCCATAAACAAAACTTAATAATTAACCTCAAAATAAACATCAATCATGAATCAATAACTTTTTGTATTGATTCAAAATCATTATAAGAAATAAAAAATGGGGATGTAAATAAAATTAGAAAACATGTTCTACCACGATTTTGGATCGATCGTTAATGAATAACGATTGTGTTTTCGTCGTCCACATGACCTTCTGACTCCATTGGTGTAATGATCCACAATCCCCTTGATCGTATTTTATATTTCTAGATAGAGTATCTTTTCCTTGTTTTAGAAAAATTACAGGGTTATGGATATAACCTAGAATTACCTAAAAAAATTTATTTATAAGGAAACATCAATGCATCAAATAAAAATATTTTTATTAAAATATTTTTTTCTCATTACATCCAAAATTTACTTTTCAGAATTGAGAAACGTCGGCCATTGTTAGTTCATTACTAGGTTAAACTCGCTTCTCTAAATGAAATGGTTCCCTCTGATTTTGGATTTGAGCACATATTTTGATTTTATCCCTCCTTTTTCGGAAAACTATTCTTATCTTCTATTAAAAGATGTACATTTTTCAATAACATGTTATGGGCACATCCGACCTTGGAATCACATGTTTTCATAGTGATTGTTTTCCAAATTTTCATAATTAATTTATAAAAAACATGTTGAATCCAAGGCATTATATTCTCCCCACCAAATGGTTTTACATCCATAAAATGGAAAAAAAAAGACAAGTAAAAAAGATTTGGGTACTGTGCATGAATCTAAGCCTCCCGCTCCCACATGGTCTTCTAATAATTATCAGGCATCCACTAGAAATGAACCAAGTGAATACATCACCCACAAAGGATCCTCTCCTACCTATCATCGATCTCCAATGGGTACTTATCAAAATTCACACCATCATCGATGTCCATCTCCCCTAGTTGATGATGTTTGATGGTTTATTCATGTAACTATTAAACTACGACATGTGGAAAACATCATTTACCTAAAGCAACTGCAGAGGTATTTCAAGGTGGTACACCCCCTCAAAAATTAACCTCACATATAACTTGTTACCCCATCCAAACGGCGTAACCCACACCGAAGTGGAACCGAAAGGAACACGTCGTATCCCTCCTCAAACACAAAGAGCCTCTATCTCTTGTGGGCATACAAATTCAGTCATCTTTGTGAAGTCCTCATCCACTCGTGGATGATCTTCACCTTCTCAGTAGTTTCTCTCACCAAATTTAGTCTCATGAGTTCTAACTCTCCTGGGTCGGTCTAGCAAAGTGGTGACCTGTAGGGTTTCTCATACAGTGCCTCAAATGGTTCCATACCATTAGTGGAGTGGTAATAGTTCATGTATGAAAACTTCACTAGTTGTTGGTTCTCCTCCAAGATATAATTGAGTCCAAGATGATGGCCCACAACAAATCCTCTACAACATGAATATTCCTCTCTATCTGGAAATCCATATGGGTGTGAAATTCAGTGCTCAAGCATAATTGAGTCCCAAATTCCTCCTCTAATTCCTTCCAAAACTAGGATATGAAATGAGGATCATGGATTAAAATAATCATCGATGTCACTCTGTGAATCCGATCTATATCCTTCACATAGTGGGGTCTCAATCTATCCACTAAAGTCTACTCCCACTTAAGTAGGAAGTGGGATGACTTGATGAGTTAGTCAATGATTACTAAGTTGGTATCATGTCCCCTAGACATTTGTAGAAAACATGTCCTGATTTTCATCGATATCCCATGTCACATGCTATCTAGCACCTCAAGGGGTTGGTTCAAGCCTACCAGAACCTACTTCTTAGCCTTAATTTTCTAATAAGTGAGGAAATGAGAAACAAACTCACTCATTGCCTTCTTTATTCTGGGTCACCGAAACTAACCTCAGAGGTCCCCATACATCTTCAAAACACCAGTACGTACCACCAAATGGGATGTATGGAACCCTCTCAAAACATCCTCCCACAAGGCCACTGGTATAATTGTACATCCTATGAAAATAATGACATGTTCCCCACCTTTTCAATATCTATTTGGAGCATGCCCTGTGGATATCTAGGCACATAGAGTCTCACAGTTGGAATCCCCAAGATGTGCCTCCCTGACTCGCTCTAAGAGTGTAGGGATAACAATCATCAATTAGAGGTAAGATTTCCCATATCCATCCATATGGGATAACTATAACAATTAAAACTACTTTGATGCCTCATCCAACAACTACGGTCTCAATCTATTGTTAATATAATATTCCACCACATTCCCCTTCCGAATAGTATAGATAATCATCAATTCATAATCTTGGAGGAACCCTAGGCACTACCTCTATCTCAACTTCATATCCTTCTGTGGGAACATATATTTGAGATGCTTATGATTATAGTATATGACAAAAAACTCTTCCATTAGGTAGTGTCTCAAAATCAACAATGAGATGACTATCATTTCTAACTGAAGATCATGGGAAAAAAAGTTTTTCTCATGTTTTCTCAATGTGAATAATCCATATGCAATCTCCATATGCCTCTACATCAGAAGAAAACTAATACTGGATTTGGATGCATCATAAAACACTGTGTACATGACAACCTCTTTCTGCAATATCAAGATCAGGGATCTTGTCAAACTCTACCTCAACTGCTGAAAAGCCAACTGAAACTTCTATGTCCATATAAAATGATTCCCCTTTCATGTCAATTATATCATAGGAGATGATTTTCTGATGAAATCAGGTTTAAATATCTGGTAATAGCCTTCCAACATAAGGATGTTTCACACCTCTGTCATCCGCCTAGGTGGTTCACATGATAACTCTTCTTTGACCTTCTCTGGATCCGCATTCACTCCATTTGATGAAATAACATGCCTCATAAAGTGAGCCACATGTATCAAAACACGTGCTTTGAGATATTTCCATAAATATGGAACTCTCAGTGTATGTCTAAAACCATCTTTATGTGTATCGTGTGCACCTACTCATACACCGAGTACACAAAGATATCATCGATGCATACTAGTATGTATTGGTCTATGTATGGTAGAATGATCTAGTTCATTAGTCCTATTAACACTGTGGGAGTGTTCCTCTTGCTGAAGGGAATCACAAGGTACTCACAATTATTGTAGTGTCATAAGAAAACCATCTTCAGTATATCATTATTCCATACTCACAACTAGTGGTATGATGATCAGAGTTCAATCTTCAAGAACCATTATGACCCTCTCAACAAATATTAGAGTTCATAAATCCTCGAAAATGGATACCTTTTCTTTATCGTTACCTATTTCATGCAACGGTAATCCACACAGAACCTCAACTTACAATTTACCTTTTTGGAAAACAAAACTATTACCTCCCAGGGTGAAACACTAGTCCTAATGAAGCCATTCCTACGAATATCCTCCAACTGCACCCCCATATCATGAATCTTTATGGGAGACATCCGATATAATGTTGGGGATATCAATGTCATCTGAGGTTTTAAGTCGATGTAGAAATATATCTCTCATTATTGAGGTATTCCTTGAACATTTCTAGAAAATATGACCTCGTACTCCGCCAGTGCTACTAGAAATTGGAATCTCATGACATCTGGTGCTCTAAGGGTCATGCTAGATGAGATATGAGTAATCTAATGATCCCTCCTATGCATGAGTCCATATTTTTCTTCTTGTATTTACTTTCACAAAAAAGGAAACCCTCATTCCATAACACTAGACACACAACAACCTTCCCCTGAAATTGTCAATATGGGAATTTACCAAAGATAACCAATCAATACAAAGAATGAAATCATAAGGATGTGACACTACTACTAAGAGGATCCAACCATTACTCTCACCTATGATTGTATGTTCTATATTTTGGAACATTTGTGTGATCATCGAGTCTCCTTGGTTATGTGTCTCTAAGTGTAAGGGTTGAGTAAATGGATCTACCAAAATCTCAAGGTCTCAAAAAAAATATGTGGCGAGGAAGGAATGAATAGAACTCGTGTGTATCAGTTTAGCAGGTAGAGTAGAAAAACATAGATTATACCTCAAATCATCCCTGGATCCTCTTGGTCATGTGCCTCAACTACATGCATTTTTTCCCACCACTATCCTATAACTATATGAGCCTAAAGTGGACCACCTGCATGTGGTGGTGGTTTCAAGTCGAAACATCGACCACCTCTACCTAATCTCATATCTCCTCTCTCTCTTATTTATCCCCATGGATCCACATGGTCCAACCACTACTTCTTCCATGGTGGTTCAACCACTATCTCTCTATCAACAACACGATAGGTTGGACAATCTCGAGCAGGATGTCCCCTTCCATCACATGAGTAGTATCATCTCTCTTTAGGTACCTAACATATGAACCTTGAATGCAGATCCTATATCCGAGGACCTCCTCCTACAATTTCTCCCACATTCAGATCCCTAAGAATGACATCATCTCCCTACTACTGAGGTCTCTGTGCTTTCATTTCCTCCACTAACTATCACTAGTTGTCTCTGTTGATCTAGGAATCTATCTTTCACCAAATCCAACTAAAGAACCCTAGAAATAGTATGAATGGTTTGCTGAATAATATTGGATCAAATGTCTATGAATAGACCTCTCTTGAAGGTCGGTTCTGAGAGGTACTACTTTATAACCATATCCATTGAGTACCAAGAATTGTTTTTGAAACAATATGAATAATCATATACTATCATGATACACTACAATAGAAGAATAAGATCATGTATACACACTACTATCAGTGTAAACATGTAGAACTCATATCTGAAGAGGTACTTGAACTATCTTCATGAATGAGTTGACTCTTCATGAGTCTTGGTAGCCAAAATAAACCATCATCTTACTGAACCCTGCAAAAGGATTTCCGCCAGGATCACAATATGATCAGTTGGAGTCTAGATTTGTTAGAAATATCAGGTCACCACCTCAGGTCAATCATCAGTGACCAATGGTTTGGGATCACCATAGATCCAAAGGTGTCTCTCTACCAGGAACCCATGAAACATGCTCAACCGGCGCTCCTTGTCTTCTGGTTTTATAGGTACTATGGGTATATTCTCATGTGGTGGTACAGTATGGTCATGACCTGGAGGAAACATAAAAAAACAGGTCCATGTATGGAAGCCTCGTCATTAAGGCATTCATCCTCAGGGTCAAGCTGATGAATCCTAGCTAGAATGTCTCATCGAAGACTCTTGTATGAAAAAAGATGTACTATGGTCAATGAGTATATTTGGATATATGACACTAGAAGAACAATGAATTCACAACCCATTACTATATTATTCATGTTCCCTTGTTTTACCTATATCTAGTGTTCTAATGGACCATGTTAAAAAGCTTGTTATCAGAGTCCTGGTGTCTAGATATGTCAGCCACTACACTGACATTGGATTCCTTGTAAAAAATGATGAACTCAAAATAATTAACACTATTTCCCTAAACCAATCTCACAGTATCCTAGTCCTATAGTAGAAATGATCACTATGATACCACTTTTTCACAACCTTCCCCAGTAGAGCCAATGTTGCAACTCCCCATGCCAAGCTCCAATAGGATAGTGAAAGGTTACTAGCACCAAGTAGGTGTAAAACTAACAATGGAAACATTTGAATTGACTACCTATACGCATGAACACATCTCCAATCCAAAAATTCTAAAACGTAAATTCAATAAAGAAACCATTCATAAAAACACTATATCCCAACCAGAGTATGATAGTAATGTTAATTATATAATGGTAAACCATTAAAAAATATCATCCCTCCAAAAGAAAGTTTGAAACCATGTTCTAGAAACACATCCATAAAAACCCCCTACTTAATCCAAACTGAAGGCGTGGTATTGGGGATACTATTTGATCTCATTGGAATTCCTCAACATATTTGATGTCACAAAGCTTTGTCCAGTCCCGATTCTCCCTAGACACTGTCAAAAGGAATCTCATCTTCAGAAGACATGAAATGTGCAGGAAAAGCCTGAATAGGGGAGAGAAAAACCATAGGACACCCCAAAACCACAAAGGGATGCACAAAGGATATGGTAAAGTCAACACAATAAATATTTGTTTCTAAAACATATAACAATGATATTCAGATATACACAAACCACACCACATTATTTGTGGTAATTCAATCACTACATACCAACCCTTGGGATTTGGTATGAATAATTACACAAAGAAATCATCTAAGAGAAAAAACTCTTGAGTTCGACAACACTAATGATGTCCATCAAATAAGTGCTGCTCAATGGCAACTGACATGAGAGTGAGAGAGATAGATATACTGAATGAACTAAAGAAGATATGATACATTAGTGGAGGATCACATCAAGGGTCATGTAGTATACCAACAAATCCATCTAGAATAATTCACTAAGTAGAGGATCGATGCTTGAAGGGATTGGTCACATCAATAATAAGGACACTACATAGGGAACGACGGTGAAGTGGGGACCCCACACTAATCCTCTTGGTGGATTCCATCAACTCTATCTACAAAGTCCTACTAAAATGATCATACTCTTGAGAGTATAAAATGATAACAATATACCTTTAGGGGAATGATAAATGGAAATAAATATAAGGAATATCTTCCAAGGTATGTGGATGATAGGAACAATTCACGTAGGAGAGGGTGCATGATGAGTAGTAGTCACACCCATCGTGTCCCATGACCCTGGGTGCTTCTTGTGTAAATGGACCATGTAACTAGATATATGTTGATTAAAAACCCACCATTTATCTTATAAGGACCATCTCACCTCAAGGTTCCCAAATCCATACATGGATCATCAATCAGAAGTAAAATTTGAAATATATGGCCACAATAGTGGGATGGTCCGGCCCGGGTCCATTCGGCGTCCGACCCAACCCGCCATACCCGGCTCGACCTGCTGTGTGACTGAACCAATTTGGTATACCTTATGACAACCCTGCTTTTATTACAAACATAAACTTGATTTATTACATAAAACCTTCAATTGATACAACATGGAATATCGATAGGTATAGTGTCTTTGGGGATAAGGATCATTACATAACAACTTAAAAAATGAAATACAACATCTTTATTGAAAATATCATTTACATGACCACTACATTCCCTTGTACTTATCATTACATGGGATAACCTGAGGACATACATATGAAAAAAGTGAGCTATAAATCCTACTAAGGGAATAAACATGGAGTAACATGAGGATTAAAATACATGTTATATAATAGTAATATCATTAGAGCACAATAGAATCATAAACATAAATTCATGATAAGTCATGATAATCATAACATGGAAATGTGGAAACAACAGTTAACATGGAATTAGCTTGAGCCAAGGCTCATTGCACATAGACCATGAGTAAATCATCATTTCCCATGAAGAATGAGTAAAAAATCATTGAACCTAAATTGGAATGAGAAAAAACCCATTGCACATGACGTATCATGATACTATACTTTACCCAATGAATTGGAGCTCTATAAGGGCACGACTTTCTTAAACATTTCATTTCATGCATAAGTGTGCTGCATGGATCATATAACATGGATTCATAAAACATCATCATTTATTCCACGATAAAGGAATGTGGAAATAAAACATGAAACATTATAATCAATAAGTAAATGTGAATAAAGGTGAATACCCTTGATAGAAAAATGGGCATGGTATTCACTACACAATTACATTGGCTTGGAAAATTGGTGCAATTTTGGCAGCCTAACGGCGTGACGTATGAATTCATAAAAATGGTTGATGAGAGAAAAAGGGGTGTCACATCATATTTACATTAAATGGAAAGTAAGGTGGTCATATAGATAAATGTACCAACAATTGTAAAGGAATTTAATTTCATGATACAAAATAATTTCTTTAATGTAAATGAGGAGAGAAAAATTCTTTTCAGAATTTTGGCATAGTAACGGGTGTACATGGGAGGAATTTAATGAGATAGAAAGAGGTATACCATAATAAAAACATAAATATTTCTGTATGGGGAAGGTGAGAAACCATACCCCAACATTTATAATTGATATTAAAAGGGCATAACAACATTTAGAAAATTGGACAAAATTGAGAAAGGAAGGAAAACACTTACTTGGAAGTGTGCTTCCAAAGGCTTGAGAGAGGCCTAAGAGAGGCTTCTTGGGAGAATGTGTCACATTTGGAGGATTCTAGATATAGGAGGTCAGAGGTTGGACGAACTCCAAAGGATTTAAGTGATGATAAATTGAGATCTTGGGTGGGATTATATAGGAAATGTGAGGGAATTCTATATTATTGAGGTATGTGACATCTCACATTAAACTAATCCAAACCACAAACAAGCCCATGGTTTTTGCCCATGGTTTCTGGAAAATTGAAGTGGAAAAAAATATTTTATTAGTCCAAAGTATGAACTTCTTATAATAATGGGGTTTCTTACGTGGAGGTGAGTCACACTCCCAAGGAAAACAATTTAAAAAGACAAGATGTTTAATAAGCCTTGAAAGGTCCATTAATCGTTTTTAAAATAAGTAAAACAAATCCAAAAGCACCTAATTTTTATGGTAAAACATATATTATCTGCACATAAAGCATATAGTATTTTATTAGATCACTATTGGGACATTATGATGTGATAAAAGACATTAAATATTTAAACGGTATTTAATTTTTACCCAAAAATTTGACTGTCTCAAAAAATTCTGAAAAATTCACTGTTGGATAATTTCGATGTCCTGATTCTAGAAAAAATATTTATTTTATTTAAATATTTTTCTAAATATTTTAATTTTCACTTGACATTTATTGAAAATTCACGGGTTTTGACAAAAATGGATTTCAAACCTTAATAAAAAATTATGATTTCATTCCTAAAATTATGAGAACATTTATATTTATTAAAAATTAATTTAAAAATATTATTATTATTTTATTAAAATGTTATTTCATTAAAAAATCCATTAATTCATCAAAATATACTTCTTAGTTGAACATTAACTAAAAATACTATTTGAGCTTTAAAAACTATTTACAAGGTAACAATAATAAGATGAAAGTATATTAATTATTATATTCAAAAATAATATACATAACTATAGTGATATGTTCTTGTTACATAACCCCTTATAACACCTGCATAAGACCGAAGGGTAAGGTGAGCGATGGTGATCGACTCTTTGGGTGGCTCATATAACATTGCTCTAGTGGTAATCTCTACCTACTTCCACTTCCCTCGTAGGTGGATCCGCTCGAGCTTAACGTATTCAAGCTCATCTTGGTCTTGGTCAAGAGAAAAGCACAATGACACCACCTCTTTTCCATGCTCCGATAAATGTGCTTCATATGGGTCATGTCTATTGGATGAGGTCATCCCTTCCTCTGTCTGAGTAAATTGGATTTGTTAAATCCCAATATTTATACTAATCATGTGATTACTATTCAACAGCTATATTATCAACAGTCACAATTATAAATGGAATTTGAAAATCCAAAAACTTAAAACCAAAGAATTTATCATTTTATATACACATTTTACATAAAGATACATTTAATTAGATCAAGGATAATTTCTATTAATGAATGTTTGGGTCATTACAATCTTCCCCCCTTAAGAAATTTCACCCTCAAAATTTCATTTGACATTCTAGGCCACAAACAGATGTGGGTACTTTTCCTTCATTCCTTCCTCCAGTTTCCATGTTGCCTCTTCATACTTATGGTTTCTCCATAGTACCTTCACCAGATTAGTAGTATTGTGGCATCGAACATTGTCTCTACAATCCAAGATCTTCAATGGCTACTTCTCATAGGAAATATCATCCTCTAATTGTACCACCTCGCAAGACAGTACATGTGAAGGGTCTGGTATGTACTTCTTTAAGAGGGATACATGAAATACATCATGTACTTTGGCCATGGTAGGTGGAAGTGCTAGTCGATAGGCTACATCCCCAACATGATCAAGAATCTCGAAGTGGCTGATGTACCTAGGACTTAACTTCCCTTTCATTCCAAACCTCATGACCTTATTCCATAGAGATATGCATATAAATACCATGTCCCCTACTTTAAACTCAAGGTCTCATTGACGTTTATCTACATAACACTTTTGTAGACTCTAGGCAACCTTGATATGCTGTAAAATGGTTTTCACCTTCTCTACCATTTCATCAACCATTTCTAGTCCAAGCAGCTTATTCTCACCATCCTCATCCCAAAACACCGGTGTTCATCACCTTTTCCCATAAAGGGCATCATATGGTTCCATTTGGATGCTCTAGTGGAAACTGTTATTATAAGAGAACTCAACCAGAGGAAGATTTTGATCCCAACCTCCTTTAAAGTTCAATGAGCATGCTCTCAACATGTCCTCAAGTGTTTAGATAGTCTGCTCCGATTGGCCATTAATTTGAGGATGATAGGACATAATGAAGCTCAGTTCTGTATTCAGATCATGTTAAAGACTCTTCCAGAACATAGAGGTGAATCTTGGATCTTGATCGGACATAATAGATAGATGTACTCCATCCAGCCTTACCACTTCCCTGATATATATCTGTGCCAGTTGATCTAATGAGAAATCTTTCTGAATAGCAATGAAGTGTTCATACTTTGTAAAACGATCCACAAAAACCCAGATTGCATTGTGTCCTTTGCATGTCTTTGGAAGTCCGATGACAAAGTCCATGGTGATGTTCTCCCATTTCCATTCTAGTATGGGCAATGGTTGCATCATCCCCATAGACTTCTACCTCTCTGCCTTCACATGATGACACATCTAGAACCTTGATGTATATTCAGCGATCTCCTTCTTTATATTATCCCACCAATAATTCTCTCAGAGATCTCAATACATCTTTGTGTTTCCTGGGTGAATATAGAAATTTGAACTATGTGAATCATCCAAAAGTTCCTTCTTCAGCACCAGACATGATTAAACACATAGTCTTTTCCCAAATCTCACAATTCCTTCTTCATTAACATTAAACTCAAGGGATTTACCATTTCTGATAGCTTCCACTTTTTCCTGAATCCCCACATCATATTTTTGAGCATATTTTAATCTTTCCAAAAGTTATGGTTGGGCAATCATTTGTGAAAGTATTGATGATGTTCCCTTCTTTATTATTCCCATTTCCATCTTCATCATATCTAAAAATATTGGATCCTTTTCAATTCTCATCAATGATAGAATCGCTAGGTCCTTTCAACTTAGGGCATCCACCACCTTGTTTGCTTTCCCAAGGTGGTAAGGGATTGAGACGTAATAGTCATTGATTAGCTCTAACCATCTTCTTTCACGCATGTTCAAATCTTTCTATGTGAATATATACTTGAGGCTTTTGTGGTCCATATATATTTCACACATCTCCTCAAAGAGATAATTCCGCCAAATTTTCAATGTGAAGATCACTACAGCCAACTCGAGGTCATGTGTTGGATAGTACTATTCATAAACTTTCAATTGCCTTGATGCTTAGGAAATGAATTTTTCATTTTGAATCAACACACATCCAAATAACTTCTTTGAAACATAACTGAATACCATAAAACGTTCTCCACTTGTTGGTAAAGTGATCCTGAGTGCAGTGATAAGCCTCCTTTTCAACTCCTTGATGCTTTATTTATATTCATCACTCCACGAAAACTTTACTCCCTTCCGATATAGCTTGTTAAGAGGGTCGGACAATTGTGAGAAATTTCTCACAAATCATCGATAATATCCAGCTAACCCTAAGAAGAGACAGATATCTGTTACTGATTCTGGCCTTGGCAATCCCTCAATTGCATCTATTTTGGAGGTATCTACAGATATCCAATTTCTTGTGATGATATGGACCAATAATGAGACCCCCTTTATCCAGAACTCATGATTTTTGTGCTTTTTATAGAGATTACCCTTCCAAAAGGTCTCTAGTACAGTTCTCAGAGGCTCCCCATGATCCTCCTTAGTTTTGGCGTATATCAGAATATCATCTATGAAGACTACCTTTAATTTTTTGAGGTAATTTATATAGACTCTATTCATCAAGTCTCGGAAGATTGCTAAAGCATTAGTGAGTCTGGAAGGCATTACTATGAATTCATAGTGCTCGTATCTTGTATGAAAAGATGTCTTGGGGATATCTTCCTTCTTCACCCTTACTTGATAATATCTCGACCGCAAATACACCTCGGAGAAGTATTATGCTCCACACAGCTGATCGAACAAGTCATATTTTCGTGGGAGAGGATACTTCTTCTTTAATGTGGTTTTGTTAAGCTCACGATAATCGATGCAAAGGCACATTGACACATCCTTATTCTGGATGAAGAGGACTGGTGCATCCCATGGTGAAGCACTTGGGCGTATAAACCCTTTATATAGATTCCTCTGTAGTGGTTTTTTCTACTCCATAAGATCTACAACATCCATTCAATACAGATTCATGGATATTGGCAACACCCCAGGTATAAGATCAATTGAGAATTCAACATCTCTTCTAGGAGGAACACCAGAAAATTCCTCGGTAAACACTATAATTAATTCTCTCACAGTAGGCATGTCTTCTAGGATGGTTGCCTCCTTAGACTCAATAATCTATGCCAGATACATGTGCTCATAGTGAAATAATATCCATGCATGAGATGATGGAGATAAATAAGATTCATCTTCCACCTTGCACTTGTAATGAATCGGGGGTCGATTCTCCACATGAAGAGTGATTTCCATCTCACGGAAATTTATGTTTTCTCTATATAGGGATAGCCAATGCATGCCAATAATTTCATCCAATTCCACCATAGGGAGTATGACATGGTTCTCTAGTAAGATCAATACACAGATTATGATTCGGGAGGAGTTATATTCTTGTGATGCAATGATTTCCCCATTTTTCGTACTCACTGACATCTTCACTTCCTTGATATGTGGTGGTTCTGGGATTGTTCTACAAAACATTTGAGATATAAAAGAATGCTCATAACTTGAATAAAAAAGTATGTTCACTATTCTTTAATGAATAACAACTGTACCTATCACCACTTCGTTGTCAGGGTTCACTTCAGTAGCAGTGATGGAAAAAGCTCTCTATTTCTGCCTTGGAGGTTGTTAGTTTCCTATGAAAACCCTTGGTTTAGAGCACTTTTTTACAAGATGCCTTAGTTCTTTATAGTTGTAGTAATGAACCACACATTGAGGTTAGAACGTAGCATTCTTCTCCTCTGTTGCAACTTCAGGATTTTCTTGTCTGCAGTTAATAGCTAGGTGCCCATCTCTTCTACACCTAAAGCATTTAATTGTCCCATTTAGGCAATTTCAGGGGTGCGTCTTTCCACACCATTGGCAAGTGGGGTGCTGGATCTTCTTAGCACCATTGGATTTATCCATCAGACTGATAGCATTGAATCCCACCTTATGCTTCTTATCCCCATTATACCCATGAGATTCTACGATCTCCATTTCGACCTTGAGGGCACATCAAACAGTTTCCTCATAGTTGTTGAAGTCACGGATCACCAGTGCTTTCCACAGGCTAGGTTTCAGTACAACAAATAAGCAGTCAACCTTGCATTCGGGGGTAATGACAAAGCCAAAAGCATATCGTGCAAGCCTTGTGAATTATTCCTCGTATGCTCCAATAGATTGGTCATCTTATTTCTTGAGTGCAAGGAAGTACCTTTACTTATTAAGCTGAAGGGTGTGCAGAAAATATTTATCGAAAAAAATCTTCGGGAAATCCTTCCATTACAACAACTTGATCTCCTCCTCAGGCTTCATAATTTTTATCAAAGTACAACATTTATCAGCTTCACCCTCCATATTATAAGCATCCAGGAGAACCTTCTTTTTTTGAGAACATTGTATAATGGAGAAGATCTTTTCAATGGAGTTGATCCATTGTTCGGTGATTGAGGGATTAGATTATCCATTAAAAGTTGGAGGCCTTTGTCTTATGATGCTCCCGATAGCGACTTGTTCTTTCTTAAGGGGGTTGAACATTCATCCTTACCCAAATTTCTATTCAATGGTTGAGTTACCTGAGAGGGAAGCGTGACAAAGTTCGTGATTCTCTCTCCCATTGGATTGGGCATCTCATTTGTACAATCGTCACATTGATCTTCAGATCAGTTGTTAGCCCGAGTCCTCCTATTATCAACTATTGGATGGAATAAATGGAGAGTTAGGGGTAACACATAAAGGGTAATCCAAAGAAAAAACTAACAACTTATAAATAAATTTTATTTCCTTAACATATGAATCTATTGGCTTCAGTCTATGTTATCCATGATCTACCTTCTAACATATATTCTCAGGGCATTTATTGTACATTAATAATGATTCGTACTAAGCTTGTTAATTTAACAAAGAATATCCCCCAGGAGTGTCACAACCAAGAGTGCAACATGGCCTGTTGTCATTCACTAGTTCCAATTCAAGTCTAGCTTAAAGCGGTGTTTTCGGGTTTTACCCCTATGATACATCTGTGCCAGAGCCACCTCTACCTGCTCGTATCCTGACAGGGATGCATTTTTTTTGATAAACCACTTAATCAACACTCATTAAAACATAAGTATGTTTTTATTATACTTAGTCTTTTCTCTATGTCTTTACTAGGGTTTTTCTAATCCTAATCCCAAAAATAACTAAAACTATCCTCTAATACCAACTATGACAACCTTGACTTTATTACAGACTTAAACCTGATTTATTACATAAAAACTACACTAGATAAAACATTGAAGATCGATTAGTCTAGTGTCTTTGGGGATTAGGATCATTACAAAACAACTTAAAACATGAAATACAACCTCTTTATTGAAAATATCCTTCACATGACCACTACATTCCCTCATACTTAGCGTTGCATGGGATAACCTGAGGACATGCATAAGAAAACAGTGAGATATAAATCCCAGTAAGGGAATAAACGTGGAGTAACACGAGGAATACAATACATGTTAAAAAATAGGAATATAATTAGATCGCAATAGGGTCATAAACATAAATTCATGATAAAGTATGATAATTATAACATGGAAATGTGGCAACAACACTAAACGTGGAATTAGCATGAGCCAATGGTCATTGCACATGGAGAATGACTAAATCCTCATTGAACATGAGGCATGAGTAAAACCTCATTGCACATGAATTAACATGAGTAAAAACCCATGCACATGACGTATAATGACACTATACTTTACCCAATTCATTGGAGTGCTATAAGGGTACACCCTTCTTAAACATTTCATTTCATGCATAAGTGTGCCACATGGGTCATATAACAATGATTCATAAAACATTATCATTTATTACACAATAAATTAATGTGGAATTAATACATGAATTTTTATAATAAATAAGTAAATGTGTGTAAAGGTTAATACCCTTGATAGAGAAATGGGAATTGTATTCACTACACAATGACATTGGCTTGGAAAATCTGTGCAATTTCGACAGTATAACGGTGTGACGTATGAATTCATAAAAATGGTTGATGAGAGGGAAAATGGTGTCTCAAAAAATTTACATGAAATGGACATTATGGGGGTCATATAGATACATGTACCTACAATTTTAATTGAATTTATATTCAAGATACAAAATAATTTCTTGAATGTAAATTAAGAGAGAGAAAATCCTTTCAGATTATTGTCATAGTAACAGGTGTACATGGGAGGCATTTAATGAGAGATAAAGGGGTCTCCCATTATTCAAAAATAAATAGGGAAGTATGGGGGAGTTGAGAAACCATACCCCAACATTTATAATTGAAATTGAAATGGCATAACATCATTAATAACATTGGAAAAAAATGAGAAAGGAAGAAAAACCCTTACTTGGATGTATAATTCTAAAGGCTTGAGAGAGGCTTGAGAGAGGATTCTTGGGAGATTTTAGCACCTTGGGAGGATTCTAGAGAGGGGAGGGAAGAGGTTAGACGCACACCAATGTTATTGAGTGAGGAGGAAGTGGGATCTATGGTGGGTTAATATTGGAAAAGTAAGGGAATTCTTTATTATTTTGGTGTGGGGAACCTCACATTAAACTAACCCAAACCACAAACCATCCCATGGTTTTTGCACATGGTTTTTGGAAAAGGGATGTGGAAAACAATATTTTATAAGGCCAAAGTCCTAACTTCTTAAAATAATGGGGTTGATTATGTGGAGGTGAGTCACACACCCAAGGAAAACAATTTAAAAACAAGGGATGTTTGATAAGCCTTGAAGGGTCCATTAATGCTTTGTAAAATAAGTCAAACAAACCCAAAAACACATTATTTTAATGTTAAAACATATATTGGCCGAACATAATGCTTATAGTATTTTATTACATCACTATTGGGTCATTATGATGTCATAAAACACATTATATATTTAAATGGTATTTAATTTTTACCCAAAAATTTGACTGTTTAAAAAAATTATGAAATATTCACCTTTGGATAATTTCAACATCCTCATTCCTGAAATGATATTTATTTTATATAAATAAATTTATAAATATGTAAATTTTCACTTTTAAAATAAAAACCGACATTTATAAAAAATTCACGGGTTTTGACAAAAATGGATTTCAAACCTTAATAAAAAATTACGATTGCATTCATAAAATTATATGATCATTTATATTTAATAAAAATTAATTTAATAATAATAATATTATTTTATTAAAATATTATTTATTTCAAAAATCCATTAATTAAACAAAATATATTTCTTAGTTGAACCTTAACTAATAATACTATTTGAGCTTTTAAAACTATTTACAAGGTAACAATAATAAGATGAAAGTATATTAATTATTATATACAAAAATAATGTACATAACTATAGTGCTAAGGTCTTGTTACATAACCCCATATAACACCCACATAAGACTGAAGGTTAATGTGTGTAATGGTCACCAAATCTTGGGGTGGCTTGGATAACATTTCTCGGGTGGTAAACTCTATCAACTTCCACTTATCTCGTAGGTGTTTCTACTTGAGCTTAACATATTCAATATCGACATGGGCTTGGTCAAGAGCAAAGCCCAATTATGACACCTCCTTTCCATGATCTGACAAATGGGCTTCGTATGGGGCACGTTTACTGGATGAGGCCATCACTTACTCTGTCTGAGTAAATTGGATTTGTTAAAGCCCAATATTTATACTAATCATGTGATCACTGTTCAATGACTATATTAGCAATGGTCACAACTCTAAATGGTATTTTAAAATCAAAACACTTAAAACCAAAGAAGTTGACATTTTATATAAACATTTTACAAAAAGAGACATTTAATTAGATTAATATAGATTTACATTAATGAAAACTTGGGTCCTTATAGACCTAACATGACCTGATACATAGGGTTCATCCTATCAAATCCCGTTGAGCCTCCTGGCCTATATTCTATTGTCCCACCCACATGCATGTAGGCTTGCTTCGTCTGCCCCACACAATCCCCATTGACTATAGTTCCACGCATGGGGCTGCATTTTCATGCTATGTCCCGTGTGTGCATCCCGCCTCATTCACACTCCTTACACACTCCACCTTCCCGTGTCCTTTTCATTGTCATGGGCTCCCACGTAGCCCTGTTGGGCCACGTTCTTCTCCCACCATTAGTCGCCCTGCAGACAGCACCCCATCCCCTCGCTATTCACAAGGACCGGATGCCTGGACTTCCCCTAGATCTATACCGTAGCTCACATGGACCAACCAGAGTTTCCCCCTCAGGTGAATCTATGTAGAGCATTCCCATATAAGTCACACTGTGTCATTTCCATCACACTTTTTCTACATTTTCATGAGTTCATATCATCAATCTTGGATAATTGCACCATGAATCGAGTATTCCATGATCATTATCTCATTAAGAGCAAAGAACATGAAGAACCAAAAGAACATCGAGGGAAACCAATCAAAATGAACAACACATATAAATATCATCATCCACTGTTTGTTCTAGCCTCAATTCATTCCATTCGAATGATCATAAAATAAAAGAAAATCTCTATAAACCAACCATGATAATCAACTCGCAAATATAATCCCAACCCACAAATATGCACCACCCATGAATCAATTTGTTCATCAATTGATTAGTGTTTGCCGTAATAAATAATGAAAAGTGATGTAAATCATATTAAAACCCACTACCTACCTTGATTTTGGATCAATAATTGAGGTAGAATGATTGTATTTCTGTCATCGATGATTTCCTAAGACTCTGTAGGTGCAATGATCTACGATCCGCCTGATCGATCAACAAATTTTGTTGAGATGGTTTCCTTTTCATAACTCTGATGAATTCAAGGTTTATGTAGATGACCCCGAATTATATGCCTGGGTTTTATTTAAAATGAAACATCACTGTGCTATATAATAATATTTTAATAAAAAAGTTTTTATTCATGTTACGCCCAAAATATATATTCAAAATTGAATTGTGCCTCCCAATGATAGGTTGTGCCTATGGTAAAATCACTTCATTGAATACAACAGTACCCTCATATTTCAGATCTGGGTACCCACTTGGATGATATGATACTTTTTAGGAAAAATATTCGTGCATTAAATTACATACTAGATATTTTTTAATGAATTGTTATGGGAACACCAAGCCCTAAAATCACATGTTTTCTCAATGGTTGGTGTCAGAATTTTCCCACTTAATTTATAAAAATAAAAAAGGAGAAATATGAGTCATTACACTTCTATCCAAATGATAATTTAATTTCTAGGAAATGTAAAAAATATCTTCTATTTCAAAATTTCAGTATATTCTCATATACATAGATTTATTACATGGGATTATAATAATGTAATCTTTTCTTAAAATCAAAACAACATAAAATATTCCACACTAAAAACCAAATGGTTTATCTATATCTTTAAAATAGAAATAACCCTTAACATATCAATAAATGATGGCATTTTTAGATCCTAAATTATCTTAAAGGGATAATATCCTAAAATCTATTGGTACTTAATCACTCATTTGAAACCACTTATGGTGCACCTAGTCCTGCGTGTTGGAAGAAGGTAACAAAAACAAAAGATTTACAATAATGTATTTGATACACATCCATTATTAATATCTAATTCTCACATTTATAATCCAATTTCTATTATGATTAGGGTTTTGGAGAGTTATGAAAAATCATAAACTACTAAATATCATGTCTTAGAAAAAATGGTAACTTTTTTTTTCACAATATAAGAATTAAATAAATATATAATGGTTCTAATGAATCTCCTATTAATTCTTCACAAAAGATAATATTCAAGGAAAATAATACCTAATACATTCATTAATAATCAATGGATATAGAATCATAAGAAGGGGTGAGCTCAAATTATTAGTAAGTGTAAAAATAAAAATAAATAATAAAATGACATACATGAGTAATAACATTATATCATAAAGATAATGATCATAATATTTATAAAATAGAATAAAGTGATGATTCATAAAGACATGGATTAAATAATAGTCAAAACATAAGATCACGAAATCATAGGAATTTGGAAACACCATAAACATGATCCCATAAGCATATAACAATGATGATTTCATAGGCTATAATAATTATATTAAAATTATTACTCCATGGGATGTTATTATATTCCACAGATTACACTTAGGGCCATCAAAACTGATTTGTTTTACTCCCTAACACCATACATAGATTCTAATGTGACATTATCATTATCCAATTCATTATAATTATATATAAGTGAACCCATAATCATGAAAAATAATATACATGTGTGACATATTATTTCAATAAACATATTATAATACTCCATCGAAATAAAATGGGATTTATATCCTTTTCAAGTGGTTCTGTGAGGAACTATTCTATATTTCATTAATAAATATAATACCACAAACCCATGGAAAATAAATGGTTATCTAATCACTTTAATAATCTTTCTAGGAAAATTACACTAAATAATGAATATTTTTTACATGGTATTTTCACTATATAAAAAATCGATATATTGTTTAGAGAAAAATTTCCCAATTCAATTGATGTATTAGGAATCTTGGTGGACACCATACTATCATGTATAGGAATATTGCGAATTCACATGGGAAACTTAATCTAACATAATCATGATTATATTAGTGGGTGATTAGGAAGAAAAGATAGTTATGGATTATACAGTTGGTGTAATGATTAATTTCAAAATTAATCTAATCAATGAAGGTGGATGATATTATTTTAGGAATAGACATGATCAAGCATATGACATAGATGAAGGAAAGTATCATGACCCCCCCTCTTCTTCAACATGAATAAGGATATATAATTACCCCCGAGTCCTGCCTCTAGTATTCCTCGGGGGGGTGACCATCAATAAGGTCATAGAATCACAAAATAATGGAATTAATTTCCTCTTTTATAAGAAAAAATATCAGGAGATAATATGGTCCATCCCAAAAAAACTCCACGAACTATATGTAATGTAAAACCCAAATCCATCCCTAATGAATTCTTAAAAATAATATTATTTCCAATATAACAAAACTAGTATGTAAATACCAAAATAAAGCTAAAAATCTACCCACAAAATGTCAATATCTGAGCTAGTACGGTCCAGCACGGTATAAAAAGTACTCCTGGAAACCGGAAAACTATTTTATATATTTAGGGTGAGCATACAAGTATACTCAATAGGAAAAGAAATCCTCTCTTGTTCACTGTTTCGGTGCGGATGTGCGTCGGGTTACGCTGTTCCGCCAGGACGCGTTCGCGCGTGCACCCGTCAACCCGAGGGGATGGGCGCGCGGCTTGTGGTCCCGCAGTCCCGCTTTCCAAGGGCGGGCGGCATGCGTCCCTTATTCAGGGGCGTCTGCTCCTTTATCGAAACCGGGATGATGGGATGTCGGCTCCTCCTTCCGTGGACGTCTCCTCGGAACTCGTCGCCTAATCCGGGTCTCCCTCATAGATCGAAGAATGTTCGTGAATCTCGTTCCCGGCGCCATGTCTCCATGGACACCGGTTAATTACGCTGCTTCCGCCCGGACGCTCCAAGGAGTCTGGTCGGGGCAGAAACCTGTGGTGAGGAGACCGGGTGGCTCTGGGTGTCGGGGGCGTGCCTTAACACTACGACTCTGCATGTCTGCCTTCCGTCCCTAATAGGGATTCTCGAAGGCGTGATGGCCTGAGGCATCCCGCACTGGGTGCGGGGAACTGTGTTACCTGAGGTTTTCCTCAGCTTCCCATGTTTAACACGGGGTAAGCCGCGAGTTTAACGTCCAGCGGGGACGGCATCGGACTGATCAACACGAGAAGTGGATCAGATGACAGAACCCCTTGCGGGGAACCTCTGACGCTGGGGCCAGCACATGGGCGGCTTCCCGAGTGAAGTGGAGTGGAATGGAATGGCATGACCCCACCGGGATGTGGCGGCCCGGGTAAGGATCAGGGTGGATGATGGAGTGAGGAGCTTGGACCCCGTAGGGGCTTCCTACGTACCACGCGTTGGCGCGGATCAAAGTCAGCGTAGTTCGGACATACAGTTTAACGTCATGTTGGACGTCGGCAAGCCGACTCACAAAGAGATCGAGGCCGCCGGGCGGAGGATTGAACCGAACCACCTCGCACAGAGGGGGATGGAACGGCCGGGTGGATCACAGTTTTACGTCATGCTGGACGTTGGCAAGCCGACTCACGAAGAGATCGAGGCGGTGGGGAAGCACAATGGAGATACACACGTGCAATCCCCCACAGAGGCGGATTCATAGGTGAATCAACGCAAGTGTGAACCTGGGAGGGGTCCACTGATGGACGAACCGACATAAATACGACCGGGACAACCAGGTGGTGGGCTTGAACCTAGGAGAGGCTTCCTACGTACCCTGTTTAGAAGACAGGGATCAAAGTCCACGTAGTTCGTTCTGTTTGCAACACTCTACCCCCGTGGGCGAAGGCCACTCCAATCCCGACATCCCTGCAGAGACGAGCGGGTGGGGGCCACATCCAAACCGGGAGGACCCTGCGTGCGAGACACGGGATCAGGTGATGCGGACGGTTTAACGTCTTGCCGGACGAAGTACAGTTTAACGTCGTGTGTTGAGGACGAATCAGACGGTTTAACGTCTTGCCGGACGAAGTACAGTTTAACGTCGTGTGTTGAGAACGAAGATGCTTGGCAGTTTAACGTCTTGCAGCGCGGACGATGGTGCAGTTTAACGTCGTGCGGGACGTAAACGCCTGGCAGTTTAACGTCTTGCAGCGCGGACGTGGCACAGTTTAACGTCATGTTGGACGTATGCAGTTTAACGTCGTGCAGGACGATGAAGCCGCCGATAGGTCCGTGTCACTTCACGCGAGCCTAGGGGGGCCGCACGGGAAGACGACGCACGTTGCGGGAACCCGGGATGAAGGTCATCGGGCGCCACACAGGCGGGTACCCTCAGGGGGTCAAAGGGGGCGACCCTGGCGATTTGCGCGCAAAAGAGGAGCTTTGGGCGCAATACCGCGGGTCGGCGCGCAAATGGGCGGGCTGGCGCCCAATTGGGCCAGCGCTTTGCGCGCGGATGATTGAGATTGCGCGCACCGGGCTTCGGATAGCGCACGGGGGCAACGACTCATTCTCTAATGAATGGACACTTTGAAAATGGGGGGTGCGAGCAATCGGGTCGGATTGCGCGCACCCGGGGCAATTACGCGCAAGCGGATTCTTTAGCGCGCAAATGCCTTTGAGTGAAGGGTTATTCAAAAGGAAAGGAGCCAAAGCGATTGCGCGCGAAGGCGAACCCCAAGGCTTTCTTGCGCGAAAGAAAAGAGGTTACCTGAAGATCGGCATTGGGCGCGGAAGGGGTTGGATTGCGCGCACGAGAGACCTTTCGAATTCTGGCAACCTTCAAAACGTCGGGGGTCGCCTTATATTTATAGGCAACCCCGGGCGCGGAATCCGGTTCGCGGGCGCGGAATTCCCTTCGCGGGCGCGGAATCGGGCCCGGCGCGCAAGGGAGTCGCGCGGGCCACGGGCGCGCAAAATTGCGCGCCGGCTCAGCGCATTGCGCGCATCCCGAGAGGTTTGCGCGCGGCTCATCAACTTTGTGCGCGGGTCTCCAAAATTCCGCGCAAGGCCTCCGGGCCCTCCGAAACATGCTTCCGACTCCAAATATGACCTCGCTTTCCGCATCCGGAGTTTTGTTTGGGAACAACGGACTTTTCCGGCGTCTACAAAAGCCCCCCCTCGGAATCTGATCGGCGAGAGGTCGCAACGATCGGGTTCCGAGGGAGACGCCGGAATGCCGAAGTCCTGGGTGGCACGGGACTGTGGCGCGCAAAAAGGGGCGTCGGGCGCGAAATTCGCCGGTGCGGTCGCGCAAAGCGCTTTCCGCGCGGCGAGGACTCCCGGCCTTGCCTATAAATAGGGGCCCTGGGTCCCCCGCACCGTACACTGGCCTTCCGCGCAATAAGCATTCGAGCTCTCGTGCGCGAAATTGCCTTTTCCGGCGCGGAATTCGCCCGCTCGTCGCGCAAACCTGTCCGGAATTCTGCCTGCTTTTGCGCGAACGCCCGGGGTTTTACGCGACGGACTTCCTGATTGCGCGCCGTCCACTAGGATTGCGCGCCAACTCTCAAACTTCTCTACCAGCCTTGTCCGCTCCCGCACGCTTCATCCCTTTACCCGCACGACTCCCGAAGCTTCTGAGATGGCCGCGAATCAAGGAAATGAGGGGGATGCCGCCACTCGCAGAGCTGAGATGGCGATGAACGGGGAGGTCTACGGAGCCAAGGAGATTGTTTCCAACAATCAATCCTTGTTCGACTTGCTGACGCCGGCCCAGAAGACATATCCACTGTCGGACAACCTGCCGCTCTGGAACTTCGGCATCCTAGATGAGGTTCCGGTGCCAGGGTTCGAGGTTGATGCGCCACGGACCTGGGTGACTCGGGAGGACGAGCTTCCCCGCTATAACATCACCAACAATGGGCATCTTGCCAGGGAGACCAGACACTTGGATGTCTATGTCCTGAACCCGAGGACGCGAACCATCGTCGGAAGTGAGCCTACTGCGGAGAACTCTCCAGCCCTCTACTCAAGCATATATCGCCAGAGTGTCACCGACGACACCAAGGGCTGGATGAAGGACTGGGACTTGCGATCTGGGGGCAATTTCACCAGTGAGTGGGCCTGGGCGTTCTGGGTACGCCACACTTGCGATCACTTCGCGGAGGAGCTGCGGTACATCGGCCTGTTTGAGGCGGTGTGGACGTCGCAGTTCCACTTCTACCAGCAGTCCGAGCTCGGGCCGGAGCTGTTCACCCGCTGGTCCCCGGATACCAACACCTTCCATCTTCACCATGGGGAGGTCGGCATCGGTCTCTGGGACATCCACTGCATCGGAGGTATCCCGCTGGAGGGTTACCAGTACGATGAGTTCCTGCCTCCAAAGAACACCTGGGAAGATAGGTCACGGACTCCCATTCTGACCTGGCATCTGCTTGACCTGGCTACGCAGCGGCTCGGGATCAAGGACTTCCAGAAGGACATAGCCTACAAGGAGTGGTTCGGCCAGTTCTTGGAGCATGACCCGGCGGTCAAGATTCCAGGCAGGGGGAAGCGGTGCCCGACCGCGGATCAGAGGAGCCGGAACGGGTCGTACTGGCGGGTCCTGGAGACGGGCGACTACCGCTCATGGGGGTACCGCGTCATCGAGGCCCGGGACCCAAATGTACTGTACGCGGCGTTCCTGGCCGCCTTTCTGAGTGGGTGGCTCCTGCCAGTGCGGGACGCGAGAATGGGCGTCCGCCCGGCAACACTGGCGATGGCGGGCGCTATGGCCGCCAACAAAAGATACAACCTCGGGGTCCCAGTACTGGCGAAACTGTATGCCATCCTGGGACGCATCTCACGAGGGGGGTCGCCACGAAGGATCTGCGGGCCCTTCCAATTCTTCCACGGCTGGGTGGCTGCTCACCTTGGTGGGTACACGTTTCCGAACGCCATCATTCCTCCGGGAAACGGCCTGCGACCCTCCCTACTGAACATTGCGGGGGTCGCTCCGATGACCCTAAGTGAGGAGGGCGTGAGGATTCGGATTGGCAATCACGCCAATTTCAACTTCAGCCCATTCCCCACTCCCGTCGGCCAAATGATCGATAACGGGCAGGGTCCGCTGGAGCAGCACGAGTACTTCCTGAACATGCGGGGCGGGGTGCTCGTGGCTCGGATCGACGGGAAGGTGATCTGCGAGCCTTACGTGCCAACCCGGTTCGCCAGGTAGTTCGGGTGCCTTCAACGGATGCCGAAGAGGGTATTCACTGCTGTCCGGGAGGAGACGAACCCCGGCGTCCTTCGCCAGATGTGGCTGATGTTCGTCGCCTTTGGCTCTGGCGATGTCATCACTCTCCCTCCTATCGGGGTCGACGCAGGCCTGGCAACCGAGTACGCCGAACACTGGGCCATCGCGTACCCCGAGGGGCTTCTACGGAAGCCAGTTCGGCGGCTCGAGGTCACCCGTGCGGAGATCGGGCGTCAAGGAAGGAGGCGAGGCGCCGTTACATGGGGGAGAACGGAGGCGCGCCAAGCAGCGGAGCCGGCGCGAGCAGGGACTTCGGCGGCGGGCACATCGCAGGCTGCCGCTACGACCTCGGCGCCCAGAGAGGGGGCACGTGCGGTGGTCGAAGAGCGGCCCGGGAAGCAGGTAAGGCGTCTGCTCGAACCCTCCCACGATGCAGTCTTCCCGGCGCTGTGGTCGGCCTGGATGACCCTGCGGCAGTCACTGGGGACCGACACCATCTGTCGAAAGATACTCAGAGAAGGAATCCATCTGCCAGAGGTCGGGCGCCTCCATATCGCCGACAGGGTGGACTTCAACCGGCAGTATGCGTATCTGACGGCCATGGATGAGTACGCGCGCCAACGTGGTCAGTGTGCGGAGCCATCCCTTCTGGTGAAGGTGATGCTCGGTCTAGAACCCGCTCCAGAACAGATGCCGCCGGCGGAAGATAACAGTAGCAACGACTCCGAGGAAGAGGAGGAGATGGGGGAGGATGAAGGCTCCGAGGGAAGATCCCATCAGGGGAGCCCGCGGGAGAGCGGCGAGGTGGCCGGCTCTGACAATGTTGATGTCACTGAGCTCCTCGAGGTCCGCTTCTATCCCTACTCAACCTGCTTCATCCATTCTCTTATGCGGCTTCTAACCCATTTCTCCATCTTTCTCAGGAGCGCACGGATGTTGGTCAGGCGTCCTCAGCGGGAGTAGGAGAGGCACCAGCAGGACAAGGCGGGGGCCAGATGCCCATTATTGAATTGACAAGCGCTGAAAGGTCCCCTGCTGCAACTGCTCCTGCGGCGGCCGGGATAGCGGAAGATGACGCTCTGAATTCCCGTAAGTCTCCTTACTTTACTGCTGGTGCTTGCCGTTGACGATCCGTGACTAACCATGGAATGCCCCGCGCAGTGATCTCAACACTGGAGGCTCGTCGGGTTGCCGAACCCGGGCCATCCACGAGTGGACCGGCGGTAGACATGCCGCCTGCTCCGGAACAGACTTCCCGCACCGAGCCGGCCCCACCAACTACTGATCAAGGGGCTACGGACGTCGGCGGTGCTGACATCGGAGAGAGGTCGGGGGCTGACGAGGGTGTCAACGCCGCTGGGGAGAGAGAAGAAGGTCGCCCAGATGTTGGGGAACCTATCCCCCATGAGGACATCCCAGGGGAGGACCCTACAGCAGACCTGCTGGCTGCCTTCCCTGCCTACCGGCCTGCCGACCCCGAGGAGATGGACGACTCAGACGCGGAGGCGGTCGAGGAGAGCCGGATAACGCGCCGCAGGGGGTGGAAGTGCATCCAGCGCTTCCTCAAGCGAGACCCATCGGAGTGGCTGGGGCGCATGGGATCACTTCAAACCTGGCTGTGCTTCCTGTGTGCCGGGGGAGATGATGCTCAACGCCTCCATCTGACGGTCCGTGATTTCATGGCCGAAAAGATGCGCGAGAGCTGCCGGCGTGCCGACGTCGCACAGAGTCGGGACATGTCGGAGAGCACGCGGGCGCTCCTCGCGGCGGAGCAGGAAGTCCGGCGTCTCGAAGGGCAGGCGGCAGAGAAGGAGGCCTTCGTTGCAGCGTGTACTGAGCTTGTGGAGCAACTATCGGCCCAACTGATCGACGCCCAGGTACAGCTGACGGAGGCGGGCCAACAGATGGTCACACTCCAAGTCGAGCGGGAGCGTGCACTGGTCAGGATCGACGAACTGCGTGCTGCGACCGCCGACGAGGAGAGGGCACGCAGAGAGCGAGAAGCAGCCCTGGAGGCCGCCAGTCAAAGGGTAGCGGCGTTAGAAAGACTTATCCAGCACGCTAATCCCTAGGGGCTTTGTTTTTTTTGCCATTCCCAGAATATTTTGCTTCCGCTCCTCAATATTTCGATCCATTTTGTATGAACCAATATATTTATCTGCATCTTTTGGCTTAACATGCTCGACCACAATTCATTGACTTGCGGGACCGTTAACCAAGCTTCAGACATCCACAATTGGGCCTGGATTTCTAGAGAAAAGAGGGAGATCATTCCTAGGAAAGGAGACCTCAGACCTAATCAATGTATCATCCCCCCAACTCGTTCCAACACACGAGCGGGACAATGCTAGGGGCGTTGAGATTTTATCCGAACATAGGAAAATGAGAAAGGGTGAATCGCGCGTCCTGAATTCAGAAACCCACAATGGTTGGCCTTCTAGGAAATGCCCAAGACGGCAAGCGGACAATGGATCAATCGACCATACTACTGCGATAGACGGACCGAAGGTCATCATCCATATGGCAAGAGGCGGATCACATGTCATCATCAATGCCGCTTTGGGGGTTCCTTCAGGCACAGGGGTGGAAATCCAGATCAACAGGGCATGCGAAGCCTGGGGTGAAGTGACGATTTGTTCGGATAGAATCCAACGCTCTCAAAATTGCGCCACCGTGGGGAAAGCGTATTAGGCGGATGCATTAATCTGGCCGTGAATCACCCCAATTCTCAGACAGAACCTCTTTGACGAGGAAACCGTCGCTTCCCATCATTGCGATGGGGCATCCCGAGCGGAATCGGGGAGAATATCACAACTGCACCACTCTACCCGAAGTCAGGCCAGACGGCCGGCGACGAGGAGGGGCGGGACTTGGCGATCCCTGAGGCTGGACCCGAGTCGAAATGCCCGGGCGTTCCTACGTACTCCATCAGGCTGGAGATCAATCCATACGTAGTTCTGCGAGTGCAGTTTAACGTCATGCAGGACGCAGAACCCCGTTTGGGGAGATCTTAGTTTAGGGTCGTAGAGCTCGGACCATAGGGGCATATCTTAGTTTAAGGTCTTAGAGCTCGGACCATAAGGGGAGATATTAGTTTAAGGTCTTAGAGCTCGGACCATAAGATCCTCAAAGTACGCCGCATCGTGGTCTTATCCCCTGGATATGCGAAGATGCACTGGGGAATAGTGTCAAGAGTGTCGAGATTTTGCCTGGTCAGAATGGGAGGTGGAAAATGTGATGTGAATCATGCGGCCATTCACTCAAGGACTGGGGGCACCGGCGTAACGATATGGGGGTACTTCCAACCATGGCGGAAGAGCAGTATCAATATCGCACTAACCGTTGATGGAATGAGGCAGCAAACGAGCATCGACCTCTCAATCACAGGATTCATATCGATTTGCTGCCCGAGGCCATTAGGGGCACCAGCCCGAGTCGGTGGGAGAGCACTGAGGCATTGTGTCCAAACCGTTCACGGGGGCTCCACCCAGGGCATAGGCGATGGGTCCGAATGAAAGGGAGCACGAAGCCTGAAAATGGAAGGAACCTGACCAAGCTAAACCTGAACCTCCTGGCAATAAACCAGAGTACTCTTGACACCAGTGGACCACTGCAAGGGGTCGAGGGACACGCCTTGAGGGTGGCCTGAAGGCGGCGGACTCCCCAGAGAAGGGGGGAATCTTTAAGAGGTGGGGGCTGGACCCGAAGTTTCAAACATCCGGGCGTTCCTACGTATCCCATGAGGATGGGAATCAAGCCACACATAGTTCTTGAAGCGCGGCGCAACACAATCGGGCACCAGCGCGGGGAAGGGTGCGGGTCTGACCCTCGCACACAGAAGAAGCGGTATTTGATATTTCTTGTTTGTCCTTAACGATGGATGGTTTTTCGTGCAGCGACATGCCTGTGATTAAGGAATCCCTGGCGTTGCCACAATAATCAAGCCATGAAAGGCATTGATGAATGGCGTGGTTAGTAACCAGCGCCCAACGTGAGTGTCCTCTGAAGAGAACATCACAATGCAGTGCCGTTTCTCGTCGGGCGGCCAAGACGATCACAGTTTACGGTCGTGTGGTAGGACCAGACAACACAGTTTAAGGTCGTGTGGTTCGGACCATGGAGGAATCCACTTATCGCGATACGGCGGACTCAGCGGAGGTGGGAACATACCCAGCCCTGCGGTCACGCACGATTCCAGGAGAACGATCCTGGGATAGGGGCCTGCGTATGTCCATCACCCGAGGGGCAGAGATGCTAGCCTCCAGATATACTGGGCCCAAAACGTGATTGTTCGGGCGACTCCTTCCTCCTTATGGGGACGAGGGTCCATCTATACACGACCCTTAGGGAGGACATCAGCATATACCCTTGGTGCTCAGATCGCGGGAGCCTCGACAGACACCATTATCCTGGTTGGCCTGCCTAACGTGTAAAGGTGTACTGAAGGTCAGTATGAAGAGAGTGTCGAGATTCCACTACAACGCACAAAGGAGGAGTGTGATGAGGACCGTGCGACCAATGTTCGGAGCCTAAAAGAGCCGACATGGCGATCAAGGATGTCGCTGACCATATTCGCAACACAACATCCGATTGCGTCAGCCCAGAATTGGGCAAGCAAACGAGCATCAACCGCTCAATCGCAGGATTCATATCGATTTGCGGCCCAGGACCCGCCGGTAAATCGACCCGGAGCGGTAGGAGAGCACTGAGGCATTGTGTCCAAACCGCTAACGAGGATCCCTTTGAGTGAAGGCTCGAACAAGAGGAAGCGCGCGGCCCGACAAGCAACACGGGACTTGCCGGGATTGCATTCGACACTACGGGTCATAGACCAAAGTTCCCAAAACATGTTAACAGATCACCGGAAAGGGTCGGAGGACTCATCCTGAGAGCAACCAAAAGACAGCAGATCCCCGTGATCAACCAAGAGACGGGGCTGGACCTGAGACACAAGCGTCCAGGCGGTCCTACGTATCCCATAAGGATGGGAATCAAGCCGTACGTAGTTCTTAAGGGGCAGTTTAACGTCATGTAGGACGATGAGGGGTGTGAGGTAGTCCTACACATGGGGGAGGCGTATGGCGCGGCCAGCAGACCAACGTGAACGAGGACATAATCCCCCGCTCACGCCACACGCCTCGCACCAAAAGGAGGGGAACTGGGGCCAGAGGCCCAACGCGGGATAGAGATTCCGGAGAAATGGGGCTGGGCCTGAAACATGAATGTTCAGGCGGTCCTACGTATCCCATAAGGATGGGAATCAAGTCGCACGTAGTTCTTGAGGGGCAGTTTAACGTCATGCAGGACGATGAGAGAGAAAAAAAAGGGGGGAGCAGAAGGCATCCCCAAACGTGGGGGGCGTACAGCGTGGCGAGCAAACCGACGTGAATGAGGGCATAGCCCCACGTTCACACCATACGCCACATACCCAGAGACAACTGGGCCAAGGGCCCGAGATGGGATGGAAATTCCCGAAGGATGGGGCTGGGCCTGAAACATGAATGTTCAGGCGGTCCTACGTATCCCATAAGGATGAGAATCAAGCCGCACATAGTTCTCGAGAGGCAGTTTAACGTCATGCAGGACGAATGCTGAACAGTTTAACGTCTTGTAGCTCGGACGTAGTACAGTTTAACGTCGTGTTGGACGAATGCTAAACAGTTTAACGTCTTGTAGCTTGGACGAAGATGCTTGGCAGTTTAACGTCTTGCCGTGCGGACGATATGCTGGGCAGTTTAACGTCATGCAGCTTGGACGTATGCAGTTTAACATCGTGCAGGACGTCGGCACACTCAGACAAAGTACTGCTTGAGGAACCTAGCGTTGGTGGGAGGAGTGACACGCTCACCATCCATAGTCGCTAGGGAGTACGCGCCATTGGGATAAACTTTGTGGACGACAAGAGGTCCCTCCCACTTGGGCTCCAACTTGGGTGGCTTCCTGCCGGGGATCATTGGCGCTCTTAGGGCTAGCACTAGGTCACCCTGCAGGAAGGAGCGGAGGCGAACCTTCTTATTGAAAGCTCGAGCCATTCTGCTTTGATGCCTCTCCAAGTTGTGCAAAGCGCAAAGTCTATTCTCATCCAGTGCTTCCAACTCGACTAGACGGGCTTCAACAGCTCTGTCCGGCGCTTGCTGGTCGTAGACCGCAGTGCGCAAGGACAGTAACTGGATCTCGATGGGCAGGACGGCCTCAGCTCCATACACCAGGGAATAAGGGGTCATCTGGGTGGAATTGCGAGTCGTCATCCGATAAGCCCAGAGGGCGTTGGGGAGCTTGTCCGGCCAACTCTTCTTGTTCTGACCAACCATTTTTTGCAGAATGTTAGAGAGGGTTTTGTTAAACGCCTCGATCTGTCCATTCGCCTGCGCATGATAGCGAGATGTATGGTTCGAGCGAATGTTGTACTTGGCGTACAACTTCTTCAACTCGGCTGCTCGGAAATTGGCTCCGTTATCCGTGAGGATAGCGTGAGGCACCCCAAATCGATGAATGATGTTGGAGGTCACGAAGTCAGCGATCGAATAGGATTTGACCTCTCTGAGCGGAATTGCCTCTGCCCATTTGGAGAAGAAGTCTGTGGCGGTCAGAATGAACCGGCACTGGCGAGCCGTCGCCGGCGGGTAAGGTCCCACAACGTCCATCCCCCATACTGCAAAGGGCCAAGAATACCTGGTGGTATGGAGAGGCTCCGGCGGCCGATGCACAAAGTTCGCATGAACCTGGCACGCATGGCACCTCCTGGCATACTCGATGCAGTCATGAATCATGGAGGGCCAGAAGTATCCCAACCTCCGAATCTGGTGGGACAGCTTCGGCCCAGTTTGATGGGCACCGCATGAACCAGCATGAACCTCTTGCATGACTCGTGGGATCTCAACTCCCTGAAGGCAACGGAGGAGAACACCATCAAATCCGCGTCTGTAGAGGATCTGCTCCAGGCCGGGACTGCTCTGGAGGACAAACTGCGATGCGCGACGTCGAACTCGCTCGCGCTCGGCTCGATCCGGCGGGAGAATTCCATGTTGGAGGTACTCAACCAAAGGCATCCTCCAATCAGGGGCTGGTTCGACTGCCATATCTGGGTTAATCGGGGCTCCGGGCGTAGGGGCAACCGCGGTGAGATTACTTACCGACGGGCCGCGATCTCCCTCCGGGATAACGGGAGCGATGAGCCTGCGGTGCGTCACACGGACGGTCAGGTTATCCTGTTCAGGCTCTGCAAGTGACGCAGCAAGGCTGGCCAAGGCATCTGCTCGACCGTTCTGCGACCGGGGAATATGGACAATTTCTGGCCGAGAAGGGAACCGGGCCATCAGAAGGAGGGTGCACTCCAGCAGTGGCACAAGTTCCGACTTCCTGACAACATAGTCGCCATTGATCTGCTTAACAACCAACTCGGAGTCCCCTTTCACACACAGATGAGGCACGTCGATCTCGAGAGCTAACTCGAGGCCGGTGATGAGGGCATGGTATTCCGCCTCATTGTTGGTACAACCCTCTGATAACAGGAAAGAGTACGGCAGTACGGCTTGCTCCGGGGTAATGAAGACGATACCCAAGCCCACTCTGTTGTGCTTAGGATTATCGAGTCTTCTACCGGTGGGGCTCCGGGAGGCACCGTCAAAGTGCATCTGCCAGCATGGACCGGCTCGATCGACCGAGAGGATGGCCTCATCAGGAAAGCCTAGATCCAGCGGCTGATCCGCGGAGGTTGGGTGAGCAGCCAGAAAGTCCGCCAATGCTTGCCCTTTGATGGCCTTCTGAGACACATACCTGATGTCGAACTGCTGGAGAATCACAGCCCACCGCGCTAGACAACCAGTCAACATAGGCCGACTCAGGATATATTTCAACGGGTCTACCCGAGAAACCAACTGTACCTCATGGTGCTGCAAGTAGTGCCGTAATTTCTGTACGGCAAATACGAGCGCCAGGCAGCTCTTCTCGATGGGGGAATACCTAAATTCCGCATCGAGGAGCATGCGACTGAGGTAATAGAGGCTATTCTCTGTTCCCTCGTTGTTCTTCTGGGCGAGAAGGGCGCCAAGGGACCGTTCCAGGGCGGTCACATAAAGGACCAGCGGCTTCCCGGATACAGGCGGCATCAGAACCGGAGGTTGCAGCAGGTACTTCTTGATTTCCTCGAAAGCGGTCTGACACTCTTTATCCCATACATAGGTGGCACCTTTCTTCATGAGCCGAGAAAAGGGCTTACACTTGCCGGCCAGATTCGCGATGAATCGGCGTATATAGGCTAAGTGGCCTTGGAACCGTTGCAGTTCCCGGACGTTACCTGGGGGAGGCATCTGGCTAATCACCCTGATCTTATCTGGGTCGATCTCAATACCCCGGTATCTTACCACAAATCCAAGGAACTTTCCGGAGGTGACCCCGAAGGCGCACTTCAACGGGTTCATCTTCAGGCAGCGAGACCGGAGGAAGCTGAACACTTTCTCAAGATCTTTGAGATGGTCCTGACGCTGGCGCGATTTGACTACCAAGTCATCGACGTAGCATTCCACCAGTGTGCCGAGGATTGGCTTGAATATGCGGTGCATCGCCCGTTGATAGGTGGCACCTGCATTCTTCAGGCCGAAAGGCATGACCCGGTAACAGAAGGTACCTTGGGGGGCCCTGAAGGCAGTGAACTCCTCATCCTCAGGGGCCATCCGAATTTGGTTGTATCCGGAGTATCCATCCATGAAGGAGAGGGCTTGGAACCCTGCCGTGGCGTCAATCAACAGCTCTGTCACTGGAAGGGGAAAATCATCCTTCGGACAGTGGCGGTTGAGATCGCGGAAGTCGATGTAGACTCTGATCTGCCCGTTCTTCTTCCTGACCGGCACAATGTTGGCCAGCCATTTGGGGTACTGGACTTCCCTCACGAAGTTGGCTTTGATAAGCTTGTCAACTTCGGCCTCAACCATGGCACCATGGAATGGGTGCATCTTCCTGGGAGTCTGCTTGAACCCGCGATGGTTCTCCGGGAGACCAAGGCGGTGGACGGCTACCTGAGGATCTAGCCCCGGCATCTCGTCATAGCCCCAAGCGAACACATCACGGTGCTGCCTGAGAAAGTCCACGTACTGCTGCCGCTCCTCAGAGGGCATGGCGGCACTGACCAATGTGGGTCTCGGATCTGTTTCGGTTCCAAGGTTCACTTGTACTAACTCATCGACCGTGGCGGAGACGCCCTCCTCAAAGGCTGGGGGTGCATCTTCCACGTCCTCTCCACTCGGGGAGGGATCGTCCATGGGAGAGACTGCGTTGGCAACTGCATTGGGGCTACCAGATCCTACTGGGCCGCTGGTACTGGCACGGGCGGTCGCGGTCATCTCATCAGGAGACTCACAGGCCGTCGAGACCATGGCTACGTCCAACCGTTGAATCGGGAGGACATAAGCGTCATCCAAGCTTGCCCAGGGATCACTTGCAACAGCGACAGGATCGACCTCACCTGCCAGGATCTGCTTATCCTTGCTCTTGTAATAGTCCGCGTCCAAATAACGGGCTTCACATGAGGCAAAAGGAGAGGCATCTCCCTGAAGCATGCCCACTCGACCATTAAGGGAGTATTTGAGGCATTGGTGGTATGATGAGGGAACCGCCGCATGAAGGTGGAGCCAGGGACTGCCCATCAATGCGTTGTACGCAGTGTCTTGAGAGACTACCATGAATTCGGTGTTGGCAACCAAGTCACCGAACTGGGTCTTCAAACGTATCTTGCCGACCGGGGTTTGCTCGGTGCGGTCGTACCCCTGGATCCTGAGGTCGGAGGGAATCAAGTCATCATCAGACAACCCCAATCTCCGGAGCGTCCGAGTGGGAATCAGGTTAATCCCGGACCCCGTGTCGACAAGACAGCGCCGGACTTCAAGGCCATTGAACTGGCCAGTAACATACAGCGGACGAATGTGCCCCTAAATAGGAGGGTCTTCATCCTTACCAGAGAACGAGATAACTGCCTGGCATTCGGCGTCCTCAATCGTTTCGGCGTGAAAGGCCTCTGCAGCCGCAACCTCTGTCTCAAACTGGAGGGGGCTCTTCAGGGCTTCAGCGAGTGCCTCGCGCATCTCAGATGACATGCGCAGAGCCTCAAGGATGGAGAGTCTCGCTGGGATGTCGGCCAAGTGCTTCAGGACATCATACTTTTTGGCCAAGCGCGAGCCCCTGGTTGCAGGAGGTTGCTCTGCGGTTGGAAGCGTGACGGGCCTTGCCGGTTGGGCCGGCGGCCGACTGGTGCTTGGCGCATCTCGCTGTTCATTGGTTGAAGCCCGGGAAATGGTCACCGTACTGGGGTCAGGAGGCCGGGATGGACTCGTGGCAGGGCGGAGCTGATCGCGACGCGGCTGAGGCGGTTCTGCCTAATCCCATACCACAAACAGTGGCGAAGGCGAATCCGTCATCCCCGGATGGGGGGGCTGTGCATGCTGAGCTCAGTTTTGGGCCTGCTGCCTGGTCTCAGTGGCGTGCACGGCCTGGCTGGAGGTACCAACTGCTGTGCCCCGGTGACTCCTGTTGTTGCGGCTCCTCCGACGGTGGCGACGACCGGGGACACTAGGGAGGTCCACCTGGTGTTCTTCAACGTCGGGAACCGAAAAGGGATTTACCAGCTCGACGGTATTAACCGAAGCGTACCCAATACTATCATCGGACGAATCATTCATCACCGGGCGGATCCGGGGAGGGACCCCCAGGCCATCGACGTTGTGAGACGGAGTGCCCGATTTCCCTTTCCCAGCCCCTGGCGGGTTCCGTTCCCTGGTGCTGAATGCTTGGTCGAGCAGCATGCTGGTCTTCCAACACCTCTAAAAGTCATCGATCTTCGTATTGAGGAGAAGAGATTCACGTCGGGTTCACCGTTTTTCTGTTTCGGTGCGGATGTGCGTCGGGTTACGCTGTTCCGCCAGGACGCGTTCGCGCGTGCACCCGTCAACCCGAGGGGATGGGCGCGCGGCTTGTGGTCCCGCAGTCCCGCTTTCCAAGGGCGGGCGGCATGCGTCCCTTATTCAGGGGCGTCTGCTCCTTGATCGAAACCGGGATGATGGGATGTCGACTCCTCCTTCCGTGGACGTCTCCTCGGAACTCGTCGCCTAATCCGGGTCTCCCTCATAGATCTAAGAATGTTCGTGAATCTCGTTCCCGGCGCCATGTCTCCATGGACACCGGTTAATTACGCTGCTTCCGCCCGGACGCTCCAAGGAGTCTGGTCGGGGCAGCAACCTGCGGTGAGGAGACCGGGTGGCTCTGGGTGTCGGGGGCGTGCCTTAACACTGTGACTCTGCATGTCTGCCTTCCGTCCCTAATAGGGCTTCTCAAAGGCGTGATGGCCTGAGGCATCCCGCACTGGGTGCGGGGAACTGTGTTACCTGAGGTTTTCCTCAGCTTCCCATGTTTAACACGGGGTATGCCGCAAGTTTAACGTCCAGTGGGGACGGCATCGGACTGATCAACACGAGAAGTGGATCAGATGACAGAACCCCTTGCGGGGAACCTCCGACGCTGGGGCCAGCACATGGGGGGCTTCCCGAGTGAAGTGGAGTGGAATGGAATGGCATGACCCCACCAGGATGTGGCAGCCCGGGTAAGGATCAGGGTGGATGATGGAGTGAGGAGCTTGGACCCCGTAGGGGCTTCCTACGTACCACGCGTTGGCGCGGATCAAAGTCAGCGTAGTTCGGACATACAGTTTAACGTCATGTTGGACGTCGGCAAGCCGACTCACAAAGAGATCGAGGCCGCCGGGCGGAGGATTGAACCGAACCACCTCGCACAAAGGGGGATGGAACGGCCGGGTGGATCACAGTTTTACGTCATGCTGGATGTTGGCAAGCCGACTCACGAAGAGATCGAGGCGGTGGGGAAGCACAATGGAGATACACACGTGCAGTCCCCCACAGAGGCGGATTCATAGGTGAATCAACGCAGGTGTGAACCCGGGAGGGGTCCACTGATGGACGAACCGACGTAAATACGACCGGGACGACTAGGTGGTGGGCTTGAACCTCGGAGAGGCTTCCTACGTACCCTGTTTAGAAGACAGGGATCAAAGTCCACGTAGTTCGTTCTGTTTGCAACACTCTACCCCCGTGGGTGAAGGCCACTCCAATCCCGACATCCCTGCAGAGACGAGCGGGTGGGGGCCACATCCAAACCAGGAGGACCCTGCGTGCGAGACACGGGATCAGGTGATGCGGACGGTTTAACGTCTTGCCGGACGAAGTACAGTTTAACGTCGTGTGTTGAGGACGAAGCGGACGGTTTAACGTCTTGCCGGACGAAGTACAGTTTAACGTCGTGTGTTGAGGACGAAGATGCTTGGCAGTTTAACGTCTTGCAGCGCGGACGATGGTGCAGTTTAACGTCGTGCGGGACGTAAACGCCTGGCAGTTTAACGTCTTGCAGCGCGGACGTGGCACAGTTTAACGTCATGTTGGACGTATGCAGTTTAACGTCGTGCAGGACGATGAAGCCGCCGATAGGTCCGTGTCACTTCACGCGAGCCTAGGGGGGCCGCACGGGAAGACGATGCACGTTGCGGGCACCCGGGATGAAGGTCATCGGGCGCCACGCAGGCGGGTACCCTCAGGGGGTCAAAGGGGGCGACCCTGGCGGTTTGCGCTCAAAAGAGGAGCTTTGCGCGCAATACCGCGGGTCGGCGCGCAAATGGGCAGGCTGGCGCCCAATTGGGCCAGCGCTTTGCGCGCGGAAGATTGAGATTGCGCGCACCGGGCTTCAGATAGCGCACGGGGGCAACGGCTCATTCTCTAATGAATGGCCACTTTGAAAATGGGGGGTGCGCGCAATCGGGTCGGATTGCGCGCACCCGGGGCAATTACGCGCAAGAGGATTCTTTTGCGCGCAAATGACTTTGAGTGAAGGGTTATTCAAAAGGAAAGGAGCCAAAGGTATTGCGCGCGAAGGCGAACCCCAAGGCTTTCTTGCGCGAAAGAAAAGAGGTTACCTGAAGATCGGCATTGCGCGCGGAAGGGGTTGGATTGCGAGCACGAGAGACCTTTCGAATTCTGGCAACCTTCAAAACGTCGGGGGTCGCCTTATATTTATAGGCAACCCCGGGCGCGGAATCCGGTTCGCGGGCGCGGAATTCCCTTCGTGGGCGCGGAATCGGGCCCAGCGCGCAAGGGAGTCGCGCGGGCCACGGGCGCGCAAAATTGCGCGCCGGCTCAGCGCATTGCGCCCATCCCGGGAGGTTTGCACGCGGCTCATCAACTTTGCGCGCGGGTCTCCAAAATTCCGCGCAAGGCCTCCGGGCCCTCCGAAACATGCTTCCGACTCCAAATATGACCTCGCTTTCCACATCCGCAGTTTTTTTTGGGAACAATGGACGTTTCCGGCGTCTACATTCACATGTTGGAGAATCATACTAATACCCCTGTGAGAAAATAGTATAAACCAACATCACCTAAAAATGTATACAATCCATCCCAACCTCACATAGGAACACTCCCAAAATAACGCAAGTCATGAAAAGTAATGTATTAAGAACATTGATGATAAGGTAACCTTCACCACATTCCCATTTATTAGACACTCTCAAACCCTAAGGAAAAATATCCTGGCACTCCAACCTCTTTCAAAAGAACCACATCCCAACCTGCCCACACACACCAGGGCCCCACATCTAGTCCCGGAACCTGGGAAAACAAAGATGATCACATCCCACCTGTAGACACTGGGGACACATACCAAATCACCTCATTCCCATAGACACCTAGGCCACAAACCAGAACTAATCCCGAAGAAATATGATAAATCATAACATATCTTATCCCGAAGACACCTGGGAAACTTAACTCTCCCTCACAGTCATGGGTTATACAAACCCCAACATGCCCAAGGAAACATGGGTTATCACTGCCTTGAAGAAGAAGTAGGGATGAGCGGGTGGCCATATATTCATCCTCCCATGGGTATGTTTATGAAAGACACCATCCCCCATGATGATGGGGGGGGGGGGGTGGAACATAAATCTCAACTAGGGTGGGGTGAATATTGAAATCGAGAGGAAATAAAATTACGTACAAATAGGTACCAAACACTCAGCCCAACCTATGGGGGTTTTCAAACACCCAACCATCCCAAAAAATAGCCTTTGAGACAACCTCTAAATTAAAAACTACACAACAAGACCCGATTCAATTCATTACCCCACCAATTCATTTAAATAAATTTCATTCTTTATTAAAAAATTATTTTTTTGATCAATCCTTACTCAAGAAACTAAAAACCACAACACATGGAATGTCACACCATGTAACACAAAATAGAGAAGCGTCATGGTAAAATAACCCATTTCACATTACATATCCACTTCACACCCATTCAAATGAATACCATCAACAATATTTAATGTCATTTCTCCCAAACCCTCCGCTTAATATAGTATCTTCCATCACATAGTCACACCCACCAATATAAAAAAAAACACAGCCCCACTACATACCACTTTTCATTATAACCACTATTGGGAGCCCCACTACTCAACCATTCCATACCCATCAATGCATAACTGCACAACTCGATTGTAGCCTTGATACACCACACAGCTCATCCATCTCCCATAAAACAATCTCTCAACATGATATTCCATTAATCCACGCAGACCACCCCAAATCACATAGACATTCCCACGAACCCACTACTGTGCAAGTCAGAACAAAACCACACTCATCACATATCCACACTAACAAATCATGGTGTATTCATATTTATCAAACACTTGATCTTTAATTACACTTTGATAAATCATGGTTTCTCGCAAAGCATATTCGATCTTGAGGATTCCATTTTTTAGCCTGGTATACATAGTTAATCATATATCCTTATATACAGTCATTAACAAGCATTCAAAATCAATCAAAGGTGCACAAACAAAGACCACAAAAATTCATGATTTTTAGTATGCAAACATCCAATACAAATCACAACATGGATCAAAGTAAACAGATAAAACAATACAGTCAATGTCATCATCTTCCATTCCATTCACATATTACCTCATGAAAAGTGTGATTATCTTCCTTATCATCATCTTCCCTACCCTCATTTATTTTCATTAAATTTGGATTAAACTACCCCCTCAAGAATAAATTCATACACCCACAACACAAGATACACATTTTAAATAGATATGAATAGATACCTTCCTCGAAAAACCGATGATTAAAACCTCCTCCTTGTGCCAAAACCATAGGGGGAATTAGCATTAGAAGAACTATAAGGAATTTTTATCCGAAGGCCACACCACATGAATGATCACTCAGTGGAAGAAAAGTTATAGGGATTTTCGAGTATCAAGATAAAGTATAAAGATTAATGAAAGGAAATATGTACAGATTTGAAGGGCTAGTTTAGTGACTCAATAGATATGAAACCATTTTGAACATTCCATTAAAATTCGATCTTGACCATATGTTTTTACTAACTAAATGACACATGAGCATTGGGAATTTAATGATATATTGTATACCCTTTTAATGGTTTCAAAAAACTTAATCATAGTTTTAGAATTAATTTTTTAAAAAAGTAAAATAGTTAAATCTATAAGAACTAGGAAAACTGGAAATTACTCTGTGTGGCGTGATTCATCGCTGTGAGCTACCAGTTGAATAATCACTTTCAGATGAGTTAGCATTAGATGGATCACCGTTGGAAGAGTCACTATTGGATGACTTGACATTAAATGAGTCACTGTAGGATGACTCACTATGGGACGAGTCACTATTGGATTACTCGCTATATGATAATTCATTTTTGCATGAATCATCGCTGGAAGACTTAACGTTTCATGAATTACCAATGGAAAAGTCACAGTATCGAGCCACCACTAGTGACCTATGTTTAGAAACTCACCGTCATGACTCACCGTCATGACTCACCAGTCCTAACCCGCTATCAATAACCTACCATTAGCGAGTCACCAGTCCTATCTCACCATCATTGACCCACCATAAATGAATCACCATTGCGAGAAACCACTCTAGACCTACCGGTGTGATTCACCATTGTTATGAGCTACATTTAATTAAATTGTAAAACTAGAAAATTTTTTAAATGAGCCATCATGACCTCCCAAAACACCTCAAATACTAGAATTTCGTAAAATAATGGACTAGAGAGGTCCAATACATTACATCAGATACCTCTATAACATTATCACCCTATAGAATTTAAAACCACCTCGAGAATTCAAAACCTATTCTAGATGATATAGGATTCCAAACAACCTCCATGTACGATACCTCTCAGGGGTTCCAATTCACTTGAAACATCACTAAAAACACAACAAATTTGAGACCCACTATAAACCACCCTGATTGTTCAAAAGTTGTAGTGGAACCTCGACATTATACAACACCTCCTCTGACACCAGCTAACCAAATTGACCATAAGACACACTATTTGAGCACAAATGATACACTATCCTACCACCAGAATCAGGTAATTCTATATCCATGTCAAGATACTATTTACTCTAGGTAGCATTAAATCTCCAGATAGGATTAATCACATCTCAATTAATACATCTCGATTAAGAATCAGGTCCTAACATTTTCATGTATCAAGACATAATCACATATTCTACCACAAAATCACAAGATAATGAGAACAACTCATCTTATGAAATAAGTTTTGATCATCGCAAAACAAGATAATCACAACTGGGGAAAAATTAAAACAACTCCGGGTACTGGGAATGCATCCGCGTCTCCCTTTCCCAAGTACTTTCCTCTAAGCCACCTTGCATCCAAAACACACGAATCAGGGAAATGGTTTTTCCATGAAGAAACTTCTCTCAATGATCCTAGATCTCCATCGGATGCTCCACAAATGTGCCATCATCCTTGATATCCAACTCTCCTCAGTCATTTACATGGGAGTCATCGTGAAGATATCAATGTAGCTGGGAGACATGGAAGACGTCATGGATCCTCTCCAACCATGGTGGAAATGCGAGCTTGTATGCCACTCTGATGACTTTTCCCAGAACCTCAAAATCTCCGATAAACTGGGGAGAAAGCATAATCCCACTACCAATCCTCAGCTACCCATGTCGAGGGGAAATTCTCAAGAACACATGGTATCCATCCTTGAACACCGAGGGAATATTCCTTTGATCGATATATGACTTATGCTGGTCATGTGCTACCTTTATACTCTCATGGACTAGATGAATATTCTTTTTTATTGTTTTCACTACCTCGGGTCCAAGAACAACTACCCCCACAACCACTGTTCAGGACAATGGTGAATGACACAATCATCCATATAAATCTTTAAATGGATCAATTCCAATGTGATAGTGATAGATATTATTTTATGAAAACTCTACTGAGGTCATGTGTCATACCCATTATCCACTAAATACCAAGATGCATGCTCGTATGATATAATATAATTTCTAGATGGTCTTCTCTATCTTCCCATCTATCTGATGGTGGAAAGAAGTGATGAGACATATCTTGGTGCCAAAATGTTGTTGTAATCCCCTCCACAATAGTAGGGTTAAACATGTATTCTGGTCCAAGATGACGGATCTCAGGACTCCATGAAACCGCACCACATCTTCCACATTACCCTTGGCCAAGGCATCAACTACTCCCAAGTCCTTGATCACTAAGAAGTGGGCTGATTTCTTTAGCTGATCCACCACTACCTAGATCGTATCACACCATCACTGAGCCCTGGGTAACCCCATGATGAAATCCATCAAGATGTCATTGTAGTTCCTTTAGGGGACATCTAAGGTCTACATCAACCCACCAGGAACAATATGCTCAACCTTTACTTACTGGATCACTGAGTACTTTTCCACAACCTCTGCCAATATCCAATTTTTTCAAATCCACCAAAACTACTCCCTCTAACCAACATAGATCTTGGAAACTTACAGGTGTACATTTAAGGGTGAAATATGAAACTAAAAGGGATCTCCCTCACGCATCGCCACTAAAAACAACACCCTCCAATAAAATATCATTTGATTCTGAACATCCCTCTAGAATATCACCCTAGGAAATGTAATCATGCAACACTTCTGCATCCGAGTATCGACACTGAGAATCCTCCACCTGCTTCATTAGAGATGACTACACTATCACCTAAAATGGATATCTTATTCCTCCATCCATCCCTAAATATAGGTGCAAGGTAGTCAACTCATCCATCATCTCCCAAGAGTCCTAATATTCCCAAATTACCTCCCTATGGGACTTCCTACTCATGGAATCATCCATGATATTCCCCTTTCCTGTATTGTAATAGATCTCAAAGTATTAATCCTAGAGAAACCCTATCCACCTCTACAATCAAAAATTCAGATTTCACTGGGAAAAGATATACCTCAATCCCTTGTGATATGTGAACACCACAAAGAACTCCCAAATGAGGTAATTCTACCAAAACATCCACATGAACATTACTAATACATTATCCTGATCATGGGTGGAATTTTTACACTCATAGGGACATAAATTCCCAGAATCATAAGCGATCACTCCTTGTAGTTGCATCAACACACATCCAATTACCAGAACATAAGCATCACATATCACCTTGAACGTCTCCACTTCCTCTTGAAACCAGAGCAATGGATCACTGACCAACTTCACCTCATTATATTTGAATTCTACCTAACACTTCTCACTCCACAAAAATTCATGGTATTTTCTAGAAATGGTTGTCAATAGATCTGTGACTCGAGAGAAGTTAACAACAATTTTATTGCAATATCCTGCCAGATCGAGAACACTATTATCCTCCACCCCTTTCTTGGGTGTTTCCCAATAAAAAACTACCTCAAACTTCAATGGTTAAACTTCTATACCCTAATAAGACAATAAATTCCCATTTATGTGAACCTCTCATGTCCAAAACTTTCACTTGGATTGAATTCTATAGAGTTTGTGGCATTGAAGAACCTTCCATCTAGTCCTCAGATTGTCGATATTATCCTTCACTATCTCTGAGTATATCAGGATGTAATCGATGAATATGAAGATGAACCATTCTTGGAATACATGAACGACATATTCCATAAGTCCCATGAACATGTCAGTGCATTCGTAAAACAGAACACCATAATTACGTCCTCGAAGCACCCATACCTACACTTGAAAGTATTTTTTCAGGATTTCACCCTTCATCACCATCAATTGGTGATACCCATACACCAGATCAATCATAGGTAACCAACCATCTCCCCTCAACTAGTTGAAAATATCGTTTATCCCTTGAAGTGGGTAATGGTTCTTGACTGTTACCTGATTCAGCCTTCGATTGTCTATGCACAACCTCATACCACAATTTAAATTTTTAAAAAACAAGATAGGAGCACCTCATGGATACACACTTGTCCTAATAAATTATTTCTTCATAAGGTTGTCAATCTAAATCTGCAACTCCCACCGACCAGAAGGTTCCATTCGATTAGGAGCAATAGAAACAAGACTAGATCCGAGTTGTAATTCTATCTGGAAAACAATGTCATGACAAATGATTTGAGTCACAATCACCTCTGGGAAAACATCTAGAAACTTACCCAATAGATCTGGGGGCCACCAAAATTTTAAAATCTATCAATTCCATTTATATCTCATCTATTAGGGAATGAAGATTCTCCACATGTTGATTTCCCACCTGAAAACTCCGCTCACCAACAAAACCACACGCTGGCCATTCGTGTCTAAAAAAACTACTCTTCTCCAGAAGTAGTCGATGGCTACACGCAAAAGAGAAAACTAGTATATTCCATGAATGATATCATATGGCATCATCTGTAACAAGATAAGGTCCACATGATATTGTTGTGTCACCATTATTAGTTTACATCACCATCATACATCAAAAAAGATGGTCTATCATCTGATTGACATATTCAAGAAGAAAGGTCCCTGAAATCGTCTCTATGTCTAGTCTCAGATCATGATCTATACTAGGTGAAGTGAAAGAGATTGAAGCTTTAGAATCAAACAAAGGACATGAAATAGCAATGAATAGTCTGATCGTACCTTTAATGATATATACACCTGATGGAACTCCTGCCTCTACGGTGTGAAACTATCCTCGCCTAGTTCCACAACCCCTCTGATGAAGATTTTCCCCCCAACCATACTCGAGTCGAGGTCCCTAAAGAACACCCGGAGGTCTACATCCACCTGCTCTATATTCCCAGTGTTGAGCAAGAAACTTTCATCCCTTATTCTGAAATGTACATGTCGACAAATACTATTGACACATGCCTTGAGCCTTCCAACCTCCACCATACTAATCTCAAATGGACATTGAGAACTTACTCTTAATATTCCCATGGTCTCATTAGTGAATAAACATCATCCTCAGGCCCACATGATAGGAATAAGCACCAGATGGTCAAAACAAAAACTATAGAGGTCATCTCCTCATCAGTCGAAACCTAGAGGACATAGCGTCTGATACATTAATCTTGTAGCCTAGATCATAGAATAACCCAATTGGATTTCATCTCATGGTATACCTCCTCACGAGTTCATCCTCTCAACCGCCTTTTCCTTCTTATGGACTTCCATGTGTGTCAGAATGGTGAAGGGACTAACCACCTACTAGAGAGAAGGATGAATTGCCTCCTCTAGATGTCTCACATGTGAATCCTCATCCAGAAAGAGATCTGGAGAAAAATGAAGGCAATCCATGAACATGATACCCAAATCCCATACTGAAATAATCCCCTACTGGAGGGATAGTAACTCTTAATTCTTATTATCCCTCATGGTCGATGAAAATAATTATTCTCTGATTACTTTCTTGAAATCAACCCATAAAACATCAACCCCATTCCTTTATCCTAGGAAAAATTTACACAACTGATATATAGATCCACATATTTGACACACCACAAAGGGAACTCAGTATTCCATCGGATCCAGGATCAATCTGAAAGTGCTCACAAGATCCTCGAGCCAACTCTCCATCACCATGTATAAAATTTTTCCCACGTACTTTCCTAGAGTGTACCTCTGGAAAGCACGTAGCTTCTTCAATCACTGATCATCCTCCACTACTCGAAGAACCCTCCATCGATCAACTGGGTCATCTTGTTAAGCCTCAACTGGATGTACTACATGCGGATGGAGGCATGGTTTGATAGATGAAAAGGTTAATAAGGAACTCATAATTTCCTGTAGTATGGAATTTTATATAATATTGATTTTAACACATTATTTATTTTGAATTTCCATAACACCAAAATTAAAATAGGAAAAAAAGTCATTATGATGCATGTACATTACCAAGGGTCTCTACCATATAAATGGTGTATCTTCACATTGTCATTCGGTAGCCTCATATTCTTTAAAATGGATCATGTGGGGACCCAAAATCTTGTTTCCTGATCATTCTTCCCAAGAAAATATTACGTACCAAGATCACCTAACACCATTTACCTAACAAAAAATTCAATCCTCAACATGCCTATCTCCAAAATCCAAATGATCTCTCAACCATCAGCTCTGATACCATTTCATCACAACCCCTATTCTTCAACATGAAGAAGGATAAATAATGACCCCTGAGTCCCACCTCAAGTAGGGCTCGTGGTGATTTCTAACACCAAGGGTATAGAATCTCAAAAGAATGGAATGAATTTAACTTTTTATAAGAAAAAAGATCATTAGATAAAATGGTTAATTCCAAAACAACTCCACACACTACATATAATGTCAAACCAATATCCACCCTACATGCATTATTAAAAAGAAGACTGTTTCCAATTAAAAAACTCCAATGTAAATTCCAAATAGAATATTTGAAACAACACATCACCTATCAAGATCTGAGCTAGTGGGGACCATCATGGCCCAAAATGTCCTCTTGGAAACCTAAAAACTGTTTTATATACTGATGGTGAGCATACAATTATTCTTAGTAGGAAATTAAAAATTTTCTAAATCACAAGTTAGATAAGAATACAAATTCTTCTATGAGAAAATAATAGAAAACAACAGCACCTAATATGGTATAATATCCATCCAAACCATCCAAATTCATGTTCACTAAATAACAAAAGTCCTGTTAGTTAATGTAGTAATAAATTTAATGATAGGGTACCTCGTACCACATTCCAATGGATTAACCACTCTCACACTCTAACTGAAAACGTTTTGGAGCACCCACCTTATCCGAAATAACCAAGTAACAACCTACCTGCACACATCTAGGACCCAAAGCTAGTCCAAAAACCTAGGTAAAGGAAGAAGACAACATCATGAATATGGAAACCTAGGCTACATACCACATCACATCCCACCCATAGACATCTAGGCCCTAATCCACCCCTCATCCCAAAGATACTTGTGAAAGTATAAATGATATCATCCCAAAGACACCAGGGAAACATAACCATTCCTTACCCACCTAGGGATTAAAAGACAATGCCATATTGAAGAAAATTGGTCTATCACTTATGGGAATAGGGAGTAGGGAAGAGCCGGTGGCATTCCATCCATCCTCTCACTTGGATTTTTAAGAAAGACATCATTCCACTTGATGATGGTGGTGTTTGGAACATAACGCTCAACTAGGGTGGGATGTCTATATAAATAATAAGGAAATACAAGTATATATAGAGGGACCAAACACTCAGCCCAACCTATGGGTTTTTTCAAGAAAAAAACCATCCCACAAATCTCCCTTTGCTGCTACCTCTAAATACAAAACTACAGAACAAAAAATTCAATTCATACAATAGTAAATTCAGTTTAAAAAACTCTTTATTTATTAAACAATTCACTTGTTCATTCTATACCTTATTTAGGAACTTGAAACCACTACAGAAACCACATCATAAAAAAAAAGTCACATAAAGGGTGGGGAACCATTATAAAACAACCTTTTGTATATTTTCTCTCTACTTCACAACCATGACAAGCACTCCCATCATCATTCTTCAATGTCATTATACCCAAAGGATCCGACTTAACAGAATAAATGTGATATCATAATCACACCCAACAACACAAACAATACATTGCCCCACTGCACAACACTACTTATTACAACCACCCTCAGTAGCCCTGCTGCTCAGCCATGCTATACCCATCAACTCATAATCACACAACCTGCTGCAACCATGCATTACCACACTACTCATCCATCTCACAAACAAATAACTTCCCCACATGAGATTCTATTACTATAGCTAGACCATCCCACATCAGACGTCCATGCCCAAAATTCCACTACAATAGAAGTTAGAACATAACCACACACTGTGCACATCCACACCAAAAATGTATGGTGTAATAAGTTTTATAAAACCCTCATTCATTAATTACAATTTTATAATTCATGGGTTATCATAGAGAAATTTTGATCATGAGGATTCCATTTATTTAACTGGGTATACATAGTTAATTATATTTCCATATTTATATCCATTTAACTAGTATTAACAATCCGTCATAGGTTCCCAAAAAAAGACCACCAACGGTCATGACTTTTAGTATGCATCCAACCCATAAAATTCACAAAATGGATTAAAGATAACTGATAAAACAATATGATCATCAACACCATCTTCCCATTCCCTCATTTACGACTTCATGACATTTTAGACTATCATCATTATCATCATCTTCCTCAACCCTCATTTATATTTGATAAATATGGATTCAACCGCACCCAGTAGAAGAATCTCATACACCATCCATCAATATACATAATTAAAAGAGAGAATAAGGGATCCCTACCTTGATCAACAGACAATCGACACCTCCTCCTTATTCCAAAACATGGGGTGCACAAGTATATTAAGTACTCCAATGTATCACGATCTGAAGGACACACCCCATGCATGATCCATCGAAGGAAAAAAATTAATGGGCACGCTAGTGTATCTAGATAAAATATAAATAAGAATGTGGTGAATCATTTATGGCTTTAAGGGACTAGATCTAAGACTTAATGGATATGAAACTTTTTTTAAATCCACTTTAAAAGTTGATCTTGACAACACATTTTGAAAAACTAAATTCCTATCAAGAATTATAAATTTAATGATATATTGTATACCATTTGAAATAGTTTCAAAATACTCAAACATGGTTACATTATAAATATACATCAAATAAAACATAATTGGGGAGAATTTGGAAAAAAATGGGAAAAGCTAGAAATGAACCTTCATTGGGTGAGTCGCCATTGCGAGCTGCCGATGGATGAATCACCATTGGATGAGCTACCTATGGATTAATCACCATTAGAAAAGTCATCGTTTTATGACTCATTGTTGGACGAGTCACCATTGAATGACTCATTAGTGGATGATTCATTGTAGGATGACACATAGTTGGATGAGTCACTATTGAATGACTCACCATTAAAGGATTCCCTATTGAATGACTCACCATTTGATGATTAACCATTGAATGTATCCCTATTGGACTAGTCATCATTGAATGACTCAACATTAGATGAGTTACCATCACGGTCCACCACTAGAGACCTATTATCGCCACCTACCTTTAGAGACTCACTATCATTACTCAATGATACTGACCCACCTTCAAAGACCTACCGTAATCAATTCACCATTCATAACTCATAATCAGCGACCCACTGTCAGTGACTGACCATTGTGAAAAACCGCTCCTTACCTACCTATTTGAGTCACCATTGGCACGAGCTACATTTTCCCTAACTGAAACACTATAAAACTCTTGAAATGAGGTAGTATGATTACCCAGAACACCTCAAAGATTGTAGTTTCACAAAGAAATGGACCAGATAGGTCTGAGAAAATAAAGACACAGATAAAGTTTATTAAAATTTCCTTGAAAAAAAAATAAATTCCATTGTCCTTTTTAAACATTTAATGGTAAATATTATATTAAAACTATAGATTTTTTTTAAAAAAAAAACATGAAATCATATAGATAAATTCTCCAAGAAAGTGAAAAAATTGGTAAAATGGAATGTTCACATGTAAATGTGTAAAAGAGATCCCTTCTATTGGAAATAAATTCTGTGGAAAACATTAAAAATATTTTCCATCAAATTTTTATATCTAAATTAAATTTAGATGAAAATAAAATTAGAATGTTCTTTATGGAGGAATTATTAAATTATATATAATATTAATTTAATGGAAAAACCTTCTCAAAACTATCCATGAGGAAAATGTTAAAAATACCTTAAATACATTTTTTAATCCCACATTGAAAAAAAGAAAATAAATTTTTAATTTGAAAGAAATTTATTGTAAACATTAATGTCACATTAGAAAAAACATATTTATTTTTAAGATTAGACTTTTTATCAATAAATTATTAGCATCAAATAAAAATATCCTCTGGGAAGTAAACAAGTTTTTCTTATCTGCATCATGCTCTTATTTGATGGATCATTTCCTTAAAAGAGAGGATATTAATGGAGATAAGTAATATCCTTAAATAAAAATTATATCTACCATTTGAGAAGAAAAAGGTACGAAATAGGTACATGGAAGGTCAAAATCAACTAGAAAATTCATGGATCATGGGAAAATGTATTTGAGTCAAGAAATAAATTGGGAATTCATGGACATTTAATTAGAAAACATGAAGGATAAAAAGAATTTAAATGAACCTAAAATACCATGAATAATATTAATTACTTGATAAAATATCAACTATGCCACATATATATAAGGCCATGGCCATAATCATTACATAATATGGAATTATGTAAATAATTCACATTGGGGATCTTTTCATGTTTAGATCGTTAGAGAATTATGTCATAACATATACATAACAACTTAAATATTAATGTTTAAACACTTCTACTAAGTATCAATTTTTCATAAAATAAAAACTCTATAAAAGAGTCATGTCTAGTTCCATATTTTAGAGAACATAACATTTCAATCATCCCATCTTTGACCATATTAATCATTATGTCCTGTAAAAATCGTTTAAAAAAATAAACTTGGGAAGAGCAAAAAAATCTCAGTAAGGTATAAAAAAAGAAGGAAAACTGTTAGTTTTCAAAACAACAAGTAACCCATAAACACTATATCATAATTAATAATTTTCTCTTTTTTGATGAAGTAAATACTCTTCAAAAAATAAAATATCATTTCTTACCCTTCTATAAACAAAATACTACCATAAACCCCATAGAAAGAACACATAACATATAAAGGTATCTTGGTACATAAACATACATAAATGTAAAAATAATATGTATGGCTTCCACACATATAACTAAATGGAATAGCCATATGGCCGACTTCTATACCCAATCCATTTTATTTTATAACCTTACCGCACTTCCTGGTTTATCATGGCACCACCTGTCATTTGGTTACCATTATAAAATCATAAAACATAAAATATTTCAAATATAAATATTTCACTATTAACATTTCATTTTCAATCAAAATAAATCATTTCAATATATTGGAAATAATAAATCATTTTCAAATATCATTTTCAATACCAAAACGCCCCAAAAATAGAATAAGGGGTTTCTTTTTCATTTTAAATTAAACATTAAGGCATATAGAGGAAGAAAACTAATGATTATGGTGGCGTAGAGGTCATTTTTTTCGTAATCATTAAAAACATTCCTTTTCTCATTTAGTAAAACTCTTTATAGAAAAAATATTCATTTTGAATAAAAGTAAATGTGAAAGGGGTTTATAAACCATATAAAATAATGTCATGTACAAAGAAAAGTATGTATCAATGAAAGGATATTGAGGCTAAGTCCCTTATCGTGTGTCCAACAATACCCTTTATTTCATTAATTTCATAAATAATAATCCTAAGTTAATTTCTACTTGATTAAGATCCTTTTCATGTTTATTTTCGGAACTTTAGTTAAAAATGAACTTGTTATAATTATAAATTGTCCATGTGGTCAAAATTAAATCATCTCTAGAATTATATTCATAATTTAGATAACATATATATCATATATATCCAGTATATATATGTATTTATAATAGTACGTAACATTTAGATGTAATAAATGAAATGCACCACTCATGGAGACGGTAAGCTGTACGTACGCCTGAACGTTACTTTCATTTCTATTTAATATTTAATGGAATAAAAAATTAATGATTCATAGGTATATTATAATTACAATATAATATACTATATATATTTTCATTTACTCCATCTTTTATACGTCCCACATATGTCATGAACAAGCCATATAACTTTGAGGGGGTAGTAATCCGCACTTCCTCAAATGAAATTATCGTATTTACCAACTTTGGAAACCATAAAGTTATTATATAAATGAAAAACATAGAATCATAGAAACTATATAAATATAATATATATCACATATATATACATTTCCTTCTAATTGGCCACCCTGAGAGGCTGTAGGAAATAATTGAACAATCATCGTTTCGTGAGGCATTAGTTTACCGTCCACAGAAAAAGTATGTTCTTTACCCATTATATGTTGGTGTGTGTAAGTGTAGTTATAATAATATTAATAAAAACCCCAAATTATATTTAGGAAGCAAGGTGTTTTATAAAAAATGTGAGAAAAAGTGTTTAGGGGGTTGGAGAAGGAATATAAAACAAAAGAACTAAAGAAAAGATGTTACCATTAAATCAAGTAACTCCCTTTGGTTTGAACAAAAATGATTCCTTGATATTAATTCCTCCAAATATAAGGCATATTGGTTGAAGAGAGGGATGTAGGGAGCTTAATAGGTCCAAGGTTGTATGAGACAATGGGCTTGAGAGATCTGAGTAATGAGTTATAGATGAGGGCTTTTCATTAAGGGTGATGAGGGGCTCTTTAGGAAAGTTTGAAAATAATTTTTTATTATATCATTATTTTCATTTTATGAAGGTCAAAAAATCATTAACGTATAATATAAGTTGACTCATGTTATAAATAAAATCATTCAATAATAATTGGATTGGTTATTGATATTTTTTTAATCATTATAATCTTATTTATTTAAATTATTCATTAATGAGGTAAACACTGCATCATTATTGTATCATAAATAATTATATTTATTTGATGTATAAAATTTATAAAAAAAATCCCATGATGTAGGAAATTGTTTTATCTTTCTAATGAATATTTATACTCTAGGTGAAAACTTATATAACCTCATGTAAAAATTAATTTACTAAAAGATATATGTTTATGTCATTTTTGCCTTTACTTAAAATTAATTAATATAATTTCTCATTATCACTCTTATGTGGCTCCATGGGGTTCCTAAATCGACCTAATGATGCCCATGGTCAGAAATGTATCAACCAATAGAATTATAACTCATGTTAGGGTAAATTAATATTATTATAATATTATTTTCAATTTAATTTCCATATTTACCTTTAACCGTGGTAAATAAAAGTCAAAAGTTACTACACACCAAAAATTATTTTCGTCTTACTAAAACAAATTTTACTTATAAATAACACATATATTTCTCATATTTTCAAAATTCTGTTCACAAAAGCGATAAAATTCCATTAAAATAAAGATGTCGGTTTTTTAACTACTACTACGTTTTTTAACTATTCATCAAAAATTGAAGGTTTTGAAAAAAATATCCAAAATTCAGCCTAAGATATATTTGATATTTAGAATTCAAAAATGATGTCTTTTTTAAAAAATAAAAAACATATATGTTTTATTAATTAAATTAAAATTAATTCCAGTTTTCAAAACAAAAGCGTTTTTTAAGAAACAATAACTTTCAAAATATTGAAACTTGTTTATGTCTAATTTCAAAGTTAAATTACATCCAATGACCAAAATTGGATTAAATGGTAAAAAAATATTCTAATTAAAATTTAAAAACAATTAAAATGATAATATTACCAAAAAAATAAAATCTATTAAATAGCTATTTTGAATTAAAATACATTATTTTCACTATTCATTAAAAAATGAATTTTATCATAAAAATACAAAAAATTTACCCCAAGTAAATATTAATGTACCGATTCTTAAGAAATATTTTTTTTGTCGAATTAATTATATAAAAGTTTTAAAACTAGATTTAAAAATGGTTCACCATTAATAGGCGGTAAATCGACCTTTTAAAGAATATTAGAGTATTTATGCTTAAAATTTGATTCATTCATATTTTAAGAATCTAATTTTTTTTGGATTAATGGAAAAATATTTAAAAAACATGTATATTCTTATTGAATTTATTTTTGTCCATTCTTTCCGATACAATGGCTAGGCGTTAACAACCATTCAAAATAATATTATATAATTATTTTTCAGTATGACCCAATATTTTGTGCAACGTAAGATTTAAAGAAAATACGTTGTTGTGTATCGGGTACGCCATAGAATATAACATCCATTTTAATGTAAAATAAATATATAATTCACAAATATTGATATATATGAAAATTTATTATTCTTTATTTACCTGGGATGTTACATGATTTCCCATTTTTGGAAATTGCGTCCTAGATGTTGTATTCACTTATCAAATAAATGTGGGTATTTATCCCTTATAAAATATTCAGTTTTCCACATTTCCTCTTCAACCATATATTTTTCCACTAAATGTTTACCTGATTAATTAACTTATTCCAGAACACATTCTCCCTTTAGTCAAGAATCTGGACTCGTTGTTCCTCATAAGATATATTATCTTCCAACTGAACTACCTTTGGGCTCAAAACATGAGATGGATCTGAAATATACATTCTCAACATTGAAACATGAAAAACCTTGTGTACCTGGGATAAACATGGAGGTAAAGCCACTCTGTTGGCAGTTGATCCAACTTTATCAAAGATTTCATAAGGTCCAAATAACTTCAGACTCAACTTTCCCTTCTTACCAAAACACATCACAAATTTACATGGAAAAACATTTACAAATACATGATCACCTACCTCAAAATAATGATCCTTCCTCCAGTTATCTGCATAACTTTTATGCCTGCTCAGATCTGTTCAAATGTGCTTCTGAATCAACTGAACTTTTTCATCAAGCTGTTCTACCAATTCTGGCCCCATCAACATCCTTTCACCTACTTCATCCCAAAAAGATGGAGTTCGACACCACTTCTCATATAATGTCGCAAATGGATCCATCTATATACTATAATGAAAATGGTCATTATAATAAATTTTGACCAAATAAAGATGTTGGTCCCAACCTCCCTAGTAATACAGTGAAAATGCACATAGCATATCCTCCATGTTCTGAATATTTCGTTCTGACTGCCCATCAGATTAAGGATGAATGGATGTAATAAAATTTAATTTAATACCCAATGACTTCATAAGGACTTTCCAAAAGTTATTTGTAATCCTAGGATCATGATTAGTTAAAATAGAGAGGGTAACTCCATCAAACCACATTATCTCTTTAACATACAACCAAGAAGGTTGATCTAGAGAGAAATTATCTCAAATAGGATCGAAATGAGCAGATTTATTCAATCGATAAAAAATAACCCATATTTTATTCTTACCTAGATATGTCAGTAAATCCCACAACAATTTCCAAGGATATATTTTCCCATTTCCACTCTGGAACCGTTAAAGACTGAAGCATCCATTTCGGTAACTTTTACTATTTTGTAACCTATTGAATTATAAAAAACCTCACAATATTGTCATCAATATAAATTTTAATTCCATCCCACCAGTAATACTCTCGAAGATCTCTGTACATCATAGTTTATTCAAGATGAACTGAAAATAGTGAACTATGAGGTTCACATAACAACTCATTCATCAATTAGGAACCACAAGGCACACATAATATCTTCCCGAACATCAAAACACAATCATTACCAATGTTAAATTTCAGGACATACCCTTCTGAACCAACTATACCTTTTTTTGTAACTCATTGTCTTCCTTCTACGAATTCTTAATTCTGTCTGATAGAGATGATTTCACTGACACCTAAAGCAAAACACATGAATTTCTTGCACCAAAAAATTATATTCCAAAGTTCATCAAGTCTATAATCAATGTATCTTGTTCCAAACGTAACAAATTTAATTAAGCATTCCATTTTCAAATCGAAGCATCATCCACTTTATTTTCCTTTCCTAGATGGTAATAAATTATGCAATCATAATCCTTGATAAATTCTAGCCATATCCTCTGTCTCATGTTCAAATCTTTCTGAGTGAATATATACTTCCAACATTTGTGGTCAGTGTATATTTCACATTTTACTTTATACAAATAATTCATCAAAGTTTTTAAAGAAAAAAACAACACCATCTAATTCCAGATCATGTTTACTTTAATTTAACTCATGAGGTTTCAACTAACGTAAAGAATAAGAAATTACCTTATTATTCTACATAAGGACACAACAATGTCCTTTTAATTACGCATCACTGTAGATAAAAAACTCACCATCTCTAGAAGGTAATACCAAAATATGAACATTCACTAATATTATTTTCAATTCTTGAAAACAATACTCACATTAATTTTTCCAAATGAACCTAACACCTTTTGAGTTAACTTAGTCAGTGGGCTAGATAACTGTTAAAAATTTTCAACAGACCTCCGGTAATAACCTACTAAAATAATGAAACTACTAATCTCAGTTATATTTGTGGGTCTTGTCCATTCTTCAAAAACCATTGTTTTAGAAGGATCAACAGTTTGTCCATATTTTGAAACAATGTGACCAAGAAACGAATTTTTTTAAATCCAAAACTCACACTTGCAGAATTTCCCAAACAGTTTCTTTTCTTTTAGGGTTTGAAATAAAACCCATGAATCAAATTCATGTTTCTATTTACTTTTGGAATAAACCAAAATATCTTCAATGAAAAAAACCACAAACTTATCCAAGACCTCATGGAAAATTACACTCATAAGATCCATGAATACAACAGGTGCACCGGTTGACCCAAAAGACTTAACTAAATATTTATAATGGCCATATCTAATACAAAATAAAGTCTTTGGAATGCCTTCTTCCTTTACTTTCATCTGATGGTAACCATACCTCAAATCAATAATTGAAAAATACAGAGCTCCCTGGAGCTGATCAAACAAATCATGGATATAAGGAAAAGGATATTGGTTCATAACGGTGATGTTATTCAGTTCTCTATAATCAATGCAATGTCTAATTGAACCGCATTTCTTTTTAAAAAATAAGATAGAAGCATCCCATGGTGATGTGTAGGTCGAATCAAAACTATTATCTAAATAACTCATGTAGTTGCTTCTTTGACTCTAACTGTTCAATTTGAGCCATTCGATAAACGGGTTCTGGAATTTGTTTATCAATAAGAACTAAGTCTACAGTAAATTCAACTTCTTGATCTGGTATAATACAAAGAAACTCGTCAAAAAAAAAAAATCAAGGAACACATTTACCATAGGCACATCATTAATATTAATAGTTCCATTGTTTCAAACAGTATTTGCAATGTAAGGTTCATTTCTATCTTTTTTTAGTTTCTCAGCTTCCTAATATGTTATCAAAAGTAAGGGTTCATTCTTATAATCAAACTGAAAAACTTTCTGAAACCAAACCTATTTAGCTTTGTATTCAATCTTATCATGATAAAAAAAAAGAAAATTCATTCCCATAATAACCTCAAACTCTACTAGAGGAAAAACAATAAGTTTTTCAGGTAGATTCTTTCTGTACATAAGAATATGAAGGTTCTATGTTTTCATTTTGTATCATCATTTCCTCCCAATGTTTTTACCATAAATTTTTGATTCATATGTTGAGATGGAATTCCCAATTTACTAGAAACCTTCTCAGAAATGACTGAATATGTAGACACTAAATCAAATAATAGAATTACATATTCTGAACAAACCAACAGTGTACTAGGTACTACTTTATTTGATGGACCAACATCTACTGAAGTAGTTGCAACAGATTTCCCCACCCCTACATGCTTATAGTCCGACTAATTTCCCTCAGTTGTGTTCTTCATTAGACACTCATTTACCTAATGATCCATTTCATTTCACTTGAAACATCTTACCATTGGATTTTCATTGTTTTCTTGATCATTTTACTTACAGTTATGAGCAATATGAGCAGAATTAACACACCAGAAGAACTTTCCCCACATTGATAAACATTATCTAGGATGTTTTTTACCACACATACCATGTTAGGGATATTTAATTTTTTTACCTCGAGGATTTTTTGATGAATTCCTTCCATTTTCCTACCAACTGGACCTCTTCTTTGGGTTACTCTAATGGAACACCTGATCATTAAAAAATACATTTCTACCTTCTCGGCACATCTGAAAAGTTTTTCATAGCTTTTGAATTCACGAGAAGCTAATGCTCTTTGATATCACGGCTTAAGTCCGGAGTAAAATTGATTTGTCTTACTATCGAGAGCTCTGATGAAATTTAGAGCATACCTTGCCAATGGAGTGAATTTTGCTTCAAAATCAGCCAATGTGTCATCCTCCGGCCTCAATTCCAAGAATTTTTCTTCTACCCTAAGACGAACCAACATAGGAAAATATTTCTCAAGAAAGATACCTTTGAATTAATCCCAATCAAGAGCATCAATCTCCGAACGATCTCAAAAAAATTTCCCAATCTACCACCATTGATTAGCTTTACCTTCAAAATGGTAAAAAGAAAGACTCACCTATTGATGTTCTGAACACCTCCTTACATCAAAAATTATCTCCAGTTCTTTAATCCTACCTTTAGATTTCAAAGGGATAGATGATCTTCTGAATGATGAGGACATTTCCTCGCGAAAGTTTCCTCTACTAACATGTTCTTTTGTGGTTGTTCTGGCAGATCTCATCCATGGATAACAACACCATTTATAGCCTAATTCAATTGTTCCATCACTGCAACAAACTGTTTAGTTATAATTCCGACCATCTGAGGTTGATTATTTGGAAGGTCATTCTCCTCAGTATGACATCCTAGAAAAGGTGCTCTGTTTCCTCTACAAAAAACCATTCTGAACACTGAAATATCATAGGCGCAAAATCATGGTAATATGTAAATGCTATATAATTTCAATCTTACCATAAATTAATTTAACAATATTCTAACCACAAAAATTATCTAAACCGACCTCTAATACCAACTATAAGGCCTCGACCTTAAACATTACATAATCTTGAATTATGTTAATAATTGACATTGAGGATCTTATAAGGTTTATAGCTTTAGAGAATTAGGTCAAAATATATACATAAAAACTCAAATATTACAATGTAGACACTTCTACACAGTATCTATTTTTATCCTAAAATAAAAACTCTAAAAAATGAGTCATCTCTAGTTCTATATTTTAGACAGAATTACTTTTCCTTCATCCCATCCTTGACCCTACTCATCAATATGTCCAGTGAAAAACATTTCAAAAAATTAAACATGGGATGGGCACAAAAATCTCAATAAGGTATATAAAAAGAAGAAAAAATGTTAGTTTTTTAAAACAACAACTAAACCATGAATACTATATCATAAGTAATACTTTTATCTTTTATAAAGTAGTAAATAATCGTTACAGAATAAATGATCATTGCTTAGACTTTCGTAACCCAATGATTACCATAAATCCCATTTAAATAACACATATAATATAAAGGTAACTAGGGACATAAACATAATGGAATAACCATAGGGTCGAGTACCACGCATATCACTAAATGGAATAGCCATATGACCGACATCCATACCCATTTCATTTGAGTTTATAATGTAAAAACCCATCTTGGTTTATCACGGCACCACTCGTCATTTGGTTTATCATGTAACAACCCGTCAAATACCCAAGTACCATTACAAAATTATAACACTTAAAATATAGAAAATATAAATATTTCACTAATAACATTTCCATTGCAATAAAAATAAATAATTTAATGATATTTAAATAATAAATAAATTTCAAAAACCATTTTCAAATCCAAAAAACCCAAAATACAGAATAAGGGGGTTCTTTTCATTTAAAAAAACATTAAGGCTTATAGAGGAATCTAACTAACGATTACTGTGGCAGAGAGGTCATTGACACCAAAAATATTAAAAACATTCCTTTGGTTGTTTAGTAAAATTATAGAAAGAAAAAAAGATCCCCTTTGAATAAATTTAAATTTCCAAGGGGTTTATACCATGTATAAAATAACATCGTGTATAAATAAATGTATGTCTCAATGAAAGGAGATTGAGATGAAGTCCCTTACCTCCTGTCCAACTTGACCCGTTCATTCTTTAATATCCTGAATAATAAACAGAAGCTAATTTCTAATTTCTTAAGAACCTTTTTCAAGTTGATCATTCGTTTTATATCACCTATACCTTTCTATAACAATTAGTTAATTATTTGAGTTCATATCAGACATTTTTTCGATGTTCGGAACTTGTGTTAAAAATGAACTTGTTAGAATTATAAATTGTCCATGTGGTAGAAATTCCATTATCTCCAAAATGATATTCATGATTTAGATATCATATATATCATATATATCTAGTATATATATTCATTTATTATAGTACATAACATTTTTTGGTAAGAAATTAAATGCACTGTCCATGGAGACGGTAAGTCGTATGTACGCATGAACGCTACTTTCAATTTTATTTTATATTTAATGGAATGACAAATTAATGATACATAGAGATATTACAATTCTAGGTTAATATCATATATATAATTTCATTAACTCCATCCTTTATATTTCCCATGTATGGCATGAACGAGTCATATCACATTGAGGGGGCGGTAGTCCGCACTTCCTCAAATGAAATTATCATATTTACCCACTATGGAATCCAAAAAGGTATCTGATAAATGATAAATAAATAAGAATAAAAACAATATAAATATAATATATATCACATATAAATATAGTACCATCTTAATGGTCACCATGTGAGGCGGTCAGAGGAAATTGATCAACCATCATTTCGTGAGCTATTAGTTTGTCGTCCACAGAAATTGTATGTTCTTTATACATTAGATGGAGGTGTGTGTAAGTGTAGTTTGAATAATTTTCATGAAAAAAACCTATTATTTTGAGTATACTTGTGTTGTTATAATATAATGGAATAAAAGGATTTTGGGGGTTGGAGAGGGAAAATAAAATAAAATAACTTAAGGGAAGATGTTACCTTTAAATCGGGCAAATCTCTTTAGTTTGATCAAAAATGTTTTCCGGAAGTGCCTTCAGCCTCATATATGGCTTCTAGGTGGAATATTGTGTTGTAGGTACCTTAATTTGGTATAGGTTTAATGATACAAGGTGCTTGAGAGTTGTGAGTAATGAGTTAGAGGAGAGAGATTTTTATAAGGTGGAGGAAGGTCTCTTTAGAAAAGTTTAAAAATATTATTTTATTATATAATGATTTTCGGTTTCTAAAAGTCCAAAAATTATTAAAGTCGAATATAAGATGAATCATGTTCAAAATAAAATCATCCAATCAGAATTGGATAGGTTATGGATATTCATTTAAACTTTATAATCTTATTTATCTAAATTATTCATTAATGAGGTAAACACTGCATCATTTTTGTGTCATATATAATTTTATTAATATGACATCTAAAAATTCTTAAATAAATCATGATGTAGGAAATTGATTTTTCTTTCTAATGAATATTTATAGTCATGGATAGAACTTTTATAAACCATGTAAAAATTAATTTACTAAAATATATATGTTTTTTTCATTTCTGTCTTTACTTTTAATTAATTAATATAAAGTGTCATTATCATTCTTATGTGTTTTTTCAAAATTGTTTCCTTATGACTTTTCCATTCCTTCATGTTTTGAAAATCACAAACACTCTATCATAAAGGAAATTTATTATCTCTTATGTTTTATCCTTATCATGATTTCATTGTTCATATCATAATTTCTCTAAATCTAACTCAGTTTATTTATAAGTATAAAACTCAATTTCTTAACTAAAACCTCAGAATATTTTAAAAAATTTGATATAGAGAATTCCCTTTTTTAGGTTCTGAATTTAGGTTCTGAATTCTCTAAATTCAGACTCCGAACTTACTGAGTTCAGACTCCAAATTCTCTGAATTCAAACCCCGAACATTCTGAGTTCCGACTCCGAATTCATTAAATTCAGACTCCAAACATTCTGAGTTTAGACTCCAAATTCATTGAATTCAGACTCCAAACATTATGAGTTCTGGCTCCGAATTCTCTGAATTCAGACTTCGAATTCGATGAATTCAGACTCTGAATTATTATGAAATCAGACTTCTAATTCCCTTCAAATTTAGACTCTAGAATTCTAAAGAATTCAGGTACTGAATTCTTTTAAAGATAGAATCTGAATACCCTTATATTATAGACAACAAATGTTTTTTTGTTAGACTCTAATATTTTATTTTTCCTTACACTTTGAAAAATGGATTTGGTTAAGCAAACATATTTTTTCTTACTCCTGTTATAGTTATGAAACAATGTTGGGCTTTCTGTTTCTAACCAACTATTGTTTGTGGGACATGTGTACATGTCCCTTCAAAATATCAGGAAAAATATGACTGTTGGTGGAGGGAGCCAACCATTGAATATGTACCTATAAATAGGAGCTCATTTGAAAGATCTTAGAACTTTGACTGATTTCTCTTTGACTCTAGATATTACATATTGCTGAAGTGATTTCTAGAGACATACATTAATGCTTTAAGCATACTGAACATCTTGTTCAGAATTTCTTCATGCAACTCTGAATGATGAGGAGTAAATTCGAGGGATTCTGTGTATAAGAAGACAGAGGTTCTGACTACCTTGAAGTTCAAGGGCTTGCAGGGATAGCAAGACAGACTCCGATATTCATATCGAGGGATTTCCTAGCTGTGGGTAGGACATACTCTCTTGAAAGTATAAATCAAGTGACATTTATCCATTATAGTTGGACACCCTTCTATTTGGGTTAAAATATTTACTACTTGTTATGTATATTGTTTCATGTTTTCCACTACATTTTGGTTTTTAAGGATGGTATAACTATCTTATAATTTCTTATACTTGTACTTTTATTAGTAATATTCTACACACTTTAAGGTAGAATCTTTATCTTTGTAAACTTTTCATAAGTATCATTTTTGGAACCACATTTTCAAAATCAATCAAGTATGTAAAACCAAGAGGTATTTTGAATTTACCTACTTTAACTTTGTTAAAATTTACCATCTTTAAAATTTCCAATGAATTTTTTTAAAATATAAAATTAACACCCCCACCCCCACTCTTTATATTGAGCATCTACATTCATTATTTTGATCCTACTATTGGTATCAAAGTATGTCTCTAAAATACTTATGTTCACATATAAGTTTTCTTGTTCCAGTTTTTCATTGTTCTATATTTTCCATGCATAAGATATTTTTATCCTTTTTTACAAACATTTATTACTGACAAGATTGTGTGGAAGGATTTTATTTATGATGGTAGGAATTAATATTGGTTCAATTGACAATCTTAATCCAATTAGACCACATAATTTTGATGGGAATGATTATGAATTTTGGAAATAACGTATGAAGACTTTTGTTATTAACACTGGAGTGGATAATTTTTTTTATGCTTATTGGAGATTACAAGATTACTGATAAATAATTCAGAACATTTACTAATCAAGATAAGTCAGAATAAAATATAAACTACTAGGTATACAATACTTTGTTGTGTTCCATGACCAGGAATATATATAGCCATATTTCTTCTTGTGAAGTAGAAAATTTTATTTGGATGATGCTTGAAGTTACACATGTTGGTACTTCCAAATTAATTGAAACTAGAAGATCTATACTTAGAGCTGAGTACCATGGTTTTTTATTTCCTTATGGAGAACCTATATGTAATGTACAACATCGATTAATGACTATTTTCAACATCTTACAATCCATGGGTGAAAATGGTTTGGATGATCAGTCACATGTAGAAAAGATTATAGACATCATGCCTAATGAGTGGGAATCCAAGAGAAAAACTATAGATGAGAATATGAAAGTATCACAGATTACTCTTGATGAGCATTTTGGAACTCTTCTTCTACATGAGAATAGAATGAAGAGAAATGCTGACAATGATAAAAAAATAATGGAAATGGAAGTGTTTTCTTCACAACTACTTCAAATAACATGAAAGCCAAGACTCCTAAGAGAGTTACATGATCTAAATCAAATAAGGTTACTGTTTTATCTGAAGTGAGTGAAATTGAACATTCTGAGAATGAACTAGCTAATTTTTCTCTAAATATAACAAGATAGTTTGTAAGAAAGACTTTTAGTATAGATACAAGAAGAAAGAAATAAAGGATAAGAAAGACTCTAAAGTCACTTGTTATGAATGCAAAAGAGCTGGGCATATAAGGCCAGATTGTCCTACACTTAAGATAAATTATAGAAAGAAAAAGAATTCTGAGAGGAATAGAAAGATTTACTACAAGGATAATGCTATGAAAGTTTTGAAAGCTATTGACTCTTGGAGTGCTAGTGGTGGGGACTCTTCTGATGAATCCTAAAATTACGAATCTTCTGGACAAAAGAATCATGGTCTAATAGCTAGACTACATATTGAAAATCATTGATTAATGGAAAAGTTACACAATGTTGAATCCATCACCAATGTCTCCTTGAATTCTAATTATAGTGGTAGTAAATACTTTGAATCCTCAGATGAATAATCTTCTTTTGATGAAATTAATACTTTACCTACCAATGAAAAAGTTTCTAGGTTTGCTAAGATCTGTGAGAATGAAAATTCTAAATTCATGAAAAATCTTGCTAACAAAAATTCTAAAATTTATATTCTTACTAAGGAAATATCAGATCCTTCTAAATATCTTGATAAGAATCCTCTCGATTTTCAATGTTTTTCAAAAACCTCGAGGAATCTAATTTAATTAAGGACAAACTTTATAAGGGTCTGAAAAAAGTAATTTCTAAGAAATTTTTTTTCGATACTAAATCTAGTGCTAAAACTGATGTTTTTGGGGGATAATAACATATTTATTAGACTATAGTCAGAAATATTTTCATTGGGGAAGTTTTTTTCAAACATTACCTTAGGTAAGGAATTCTTTGATAATATGTTTTCCAAAGTTTGACCTCTTAGGAATAATTATAGTTTTGGTTATAGAAGATCTAAATCGATTTTTAGTAACAATTATTTTGTTCCTCAATGTGATCCTTTATATACTAAGTGTCAGTGTGGTGGGCATTGGGAATTTTTTTTTCTTTAAACAAAACTCAGTCTTTAGGTTTTCATAAATCTTATTTTTCAAAGAAAATGTGGATTCCTAAAATATTGCTTTCTGAAGATTCTGGATCCATGAATGTTTGGGTTCCAAAAGTCTAACTCTATTATTTTCATAAAAATAAGGATATTACCAACAAAAATACTTGGAACATGGATTGTGGATGTTCTCGGAGTATAACTGGTAACAAAATATTCTTTTAAAATATTATCAAGACGAAAGGAGGAAAAGTAACCTTCAAAGATAATGCTAAAGAAGAAACTATTGGTATATGTAACATTGTTCTGCCTGGAAAAACATTGATTTCAACTATTTTATTTATTAAGGGTCATAATTACAACCTCATTTTCATTAGTCAATTATGTGATGAATTTTACCTTGTAAATTTTAGGAATGAAAAGTTATTAGTACTCAATTCCATGGAATAGTTTATTCCATCTTCACATAGGCAATAGAATGTATACACACTAAACATATAAGGCCTTAGGATACAAGATCTACCTTACCTTAGTACAATAGTAGATCATTCTTGGTTGTGGCATAGAAGGTTAGGACACTGTAACCTTAGGAACCAATGCAAACTATTGAAGAAAAGATTAGTTAAGGATCTACCAGATCTTAGATTTGATTCTTTAAAATATTGTGATCATTGTCAATATGGAAAGCAACATAAATCAAGTTTTAAATTAGTTGGTGAAGTCTCAACTACTGATTAAATACATTTAGTGCATATGGATCTTTTTGATCCAACACAAACTGGAAATATTAGAGGCAAATATTATGTATTTGTATTAGTTTATGATTATACTAGATTTATGTGGGTATATTTTCTAGCAAATAAATTTGAATCTATTTTCTTATTTAAAAAGTTTTAGAGCTCAAGTTAAAAATGAGAAAAACCTTCCTTTGATAACTATTCATAGTGATCATGGAAGAGAATTTAAAAATTCTATTTTTGAAACTTTTTACTATAGAAAACACATTACTCATAAATTTTCAGTGCCCAAAACACCTCAACAAAATGGTGTTGTTGAATGAAGAAATAGAATTATTCAAGAGATAACAAGAACAATGATGGGTGAATATTCGGTAGCCAAAATTTTTTGGGTTGAAGTTGTAAGTACTTCTTGTTATTCAAAAATTTTCATTTTATTAGACCTTTTCTTAATAAAACACCTTATGAATTATGGAATGGTAGAAAACCTAGACATTCCTACTTCAATGTTTTGGTTGAAAAGTATTCATTCTGAATACTAAATATAATCTACATTAATTTTCACTATTGTCTGAGGATGGAATTTTCTTAGGAAACTCCACAAATTATAAGACTTATAGAGTTTTCAATAAAAATACTTGCACTGTTTAAGAAACAGTACATGTAAAATTTGATGAAACTGATCCTTTTGATTTTAAACAACCAAAACCTACATCTTCATATTTGTTTTCAAAAACCGATTACCATATTTTGTTAGATGATCCTTCTAATAAGGAAAATGTTCAAAAAAATATTTCTGAAGCATTTTCCCCCAAAGACTTCCTACCCAATGTGGATGAACATGTTTTACAAAACCCAAATTAGCTGTTCCTAAAGAATCATCCCAGTGATAGTATCATTGGAGATTTAAATCAACCTTTAAGGACTATATGTTCCTTAAGAAGTGATGTATAAAATCTTTCTTTTATTTATCAATTAGAACCAAATGTCAGTGATGAAACTTTTGGTGATGATGATTGGATAAAAGATATGCAAGATGAGAAAAATGAATTTTAAAGGAATAATGTTTGGACCTTGGATGGAAGACCTAAAGAAACTTCTGTTATTATAGTAAAATGGGACTTCAGAAATAAATGTGATGAAAAGGGAATCATAGTAAGAAATAAAGCTAGATTAGTTGCTAAAGGCTATAATCAGCAAGAAGGAATATAATATGAATAAACCTATATTCTAATAGCTAGACTTGAATCTATTGATATTCTATATGCCTTTGTAGCATTATTCAATATCAAACAGTTCCAAATAGATGATAAATGTTCTTTACTAAATGGTTTTGTTAAAGAGGATGTTTTTTTGAACAACCTCCTACTTTTAAAGATTCAAAATAGCCTGAACAAGTTGAAATAGTTACCAATGATTTTTATGGACTTAAGAAAGCCCCTCGATCTTGGTATGATAGACTTACATGATTTTTTCTTTGAAATAATTATTTTAATGGAAATGTTGATCCAAAACTTTTTATAAATAATTTTAAGAAAAAGGTTTTGATTGTTCAAATATATGTTAATGAACTTATATTTGGTTCAACTCAGAAATCTTTAACTGATTCCATTGCAGATCTAATGAAATCTGAGTTGGAAATGAGCATGATGGGTGAGTTAACATTTTTATTGGTTTTCAAATTTCTCAAAAACCAGAAGAAATATATATATACCATCATAAGATTATTAAATATCTTCTTAAAATGTATGGATATGACAAAACTAAGAGTATAAGTACTCCCATTGGTACCTCAAATTCATTTGATCTGGATGAAGCTGGGAAACCAGTAGATCCATCATCTTTTAGAGGAATGATAGGATGTCTATTTTACATAATAGCTGGTTGTCTAGACATAATTTTTTATATATTCTTATGTGAAGGATATCTATCCAATCCTATGGAATCTCATTTAAATGGAGTAAAAATGATTTTTCACTACGTAAAGGGAACCATGGATCTAGGACTCTTTTACACTTCTAGAAATGATTTTGTTTTAAAATGTTTTTCGGATGCTGGATTTGGTGGATATAAAATGGATAGGAAATGTACATACAGAAATTTTCATTTCGTTGGAGATACATTAGTTTCTTGGTCATGAAAAAAGAAACACTAAGTACCCCTTTCCACTACTGATGCTAAATATGTAGTAGCTGGAAGTTGTTGGGCTCAAGAATTGTGGATTCCCCACACATGAACAGACTATGGTATGAGTTTTACCAAAAGTCAATTTTTTTTGATAATACCTGTTCCATTTCCTTACGTAAAAACCATGCACATCACTCTTGTGAAAAACACAAATATATTAGGCCTCACTTTCTATGGGATCACACAGAAAAAGGAGATATCATTCTTCAATTTATCGAAACATAAGATCAACTTGCTGGTATTTTCACAAAATATTTACCCTCCAATGGATTTGAATACATTAAACAAAAGTTAGGAATGATAAGAGTAAGATAATATTCCATGTTATCTTCATGTTTAAACTAATCTTCTTACAGTAAGGAACTCATTTTCATAGTGGGTGTATATTTTGTTTGTAAGATGTCTATAATTTTTCATAATCTAAAATTTTTTCGTAGTCTAAATTTTTTAATATTCTAAAATTTTTAGTAGTCTAAAATTTTATGTAGTCTAAAATTATTTGTAGTATAAAATTTTTCATAGTATAAATAAATTTTATAGTCTAAAAATTATTCGTAGTCTAAATTTTTTTTGTTGTCTAAATTACTTTTTGTCTCTAAATTTTTTTGTAGTTAAATTTTTTCTGTATTTAAAATTATTTTAATGAATATTTTCATACTTAAAATTTTTGTAATGAATATTTTCGTACATAAAATTTCTGTAATGTAAATTTTTTTACATAAAATTTTCATAAGGTAGACTTTCGTATTGAAAATTTTCGTAATAAAAATTTGCAGAATCTAATGTTCTTCAAGATGAATTTTCCTCATTATGAATAATCTTCCTAGAAATCCGAAAGGTATGTTTCTTTTCATAAATCATCATAATCATCTTTTAATTTTTGGTATTTTCATCTGATTTTAATTTTTTTTTCTTCTCTTTTCTTTGAATCTGATTGTTTTTATTAAAAAAACCTTAAAAGATCAAAATGAATGAAAAATATTCTTCGGTTATTTTTATAATCCATCAGATCTGATAAGAAGGTTTTTCAACCATTGTATTGAGTATGGAAGATGAACCATCACCTCAAACACCTATTTAAAGGACCCCCGATGGTTGTCCCACATCGAAACTCAAGCCTTCACATGCAGAAACTCTAACCTTCCTATATAAGCTCATTCCGGATCATCAAGGATTCCTCAGCTCTAAATTTCTATTGAAGCTTCATCTCAAAATGAAATGTCATCCATAAAAGAAATCTCTGAATGAAAGGTTTACAGAGAAATGTTGGTTCATCCTAATTTCATCACTATATATGATTCTATTATCTCTACAAATATAATGCTGAATGGGTGGGAGAGTGTTTTCATTTCGAAACTAAAAGCACAGGATCCATTGAATCTGGAGTTGCTGATGGAATTCAATGAGACAGTAACATTCATAAAGGAAGAAGGCAGGAGAAAATTTTATTTTAAGTGTTATGGGAAGACATATTCAATTTCCTATACCAAGGCTACAAGCTTTGTTGGTATTCTTTATGGAGAAGAAGCAGAGTTCTGCTCACATAAGAAGCTTGATTTTAAGGGATGCTTTATTAAAGAAAAGGCCCTAGATTGTCTTGGTGTTTCAGAGGTAAAGACTCTGATTATTTCTCACCTTCCAACAAATTTTTGGATTCTTGAATTGCGTGTTCAAGGATTCATCATTCCTATAAAAGGTGATAACGATAAATTACAGAAGAGTGACATCTATATTATGAATTTCTTGGTAAACTTAAGAGAGATAAACTTGGTTTAGCATATCATTAGTATGATTGAGAACATAAATAATGGAAATATGAAGAATCATATAATTATGTATCCAGACATTCTGTGAAATATTATTTTTCAGTGTTTAGAATCCTTCAAAATTCCTTGAAAATATATGTAAATAAATTGCAATGTCATGTTGCTGAGTGATGTCACCTTGAGAGGGAAGAAGGTTGGTTTTTCCATGGAATCTGAGGAATTATAGGATTTGTCTAGAGAGGAAGTTGAAGCTCTTTCAAAGAAACAGAAGTTGGATAAAACCTATAGAAAGGGTGGAAGGAAGAAGAAGATAATGGAATTGGAGGTGAAGGAAAAACCAAAATAGAAAAGGAAACTCAATTTTCACCACCAAATCCAAATAAATAAAAAGCTTATCCTGATGAGGTTGTGGCTAAGTGAAGGGACGGCATGAAAAATCAGAAAAATGGAGAGCCGATGTTTGGATTGGTCCCTGTTGAGGAAAAATATTTGAAGATAATGGCATCTGAAGAGCTTGATAATCAAGAGAAAGTGAAGAAGCAGAAGAAGAAGTTATATGAGGTAGAGATAGTACAATCACTTCTAAAAGCTGTTGAGAAAGCATCCAATAATATTCTAGTACCAAAATCCTTTCTGATAGAGTCATTACCAGCGACTCTGGGAAAGAAGTTTGTGACTCTGGAAAATGTACAAAAAAAGAAGGAGAAGAAGAAGAAGAAGGTAGTGCTGATACTGATGATTTGATAAATCAAGTAGAGGATTTTCATGAGAATAAAAGTCCATCGAAAAAATTATCATTCCAAACCTCTGAAGTCGAGTCTTCAAAACATGCTACCCTAGGAAAAATATGAGAAAAGTGGAGAAGAAAAAAACAAATTATATGAAGAGGAAAGCTCCAACCATGTTTTCATTCATCCATAGGATGCTGAGGCTGGAGTTGAGAAGGAATAGGTATAAGAAGATAAATTGTGAAACTATCTGATAGTGAACATGAATCACCCAATCAAGAAGAAGTAATTCTGAATGTTGATAAGGGAAAACAAGTGGTTGTTTATACACTTAAAAAAGTTATGGTGAAGAAGAATAATGTCGGTACTTCATTGAAGAAGAATGTTTCTAATATAAATAAATATTTCCCACCAAGAAAAATATCTGATTCATAATCTTCTTCTCTTGTACATGATTTTGTAGTCTAGTGTTTGAAAAATTTGGCTGGAAGTATCCCTCTATTTCCAAAAATAGACATCAGATGCTAGATTCATTAGAATTATTTAAATAAAAAATCATATTTAGTATCCAAGGTGGTGGATAAGTTCATAAATATTGAGGATGATTTCAAAATCCTTTTCATAAGCTTCGAAGCCCAGAAAATATCATGCAAGAACACAGCTAGATGGTTAAATAAAACTATAAAAGGCATGAGAATTATAAATGAATTCCTAGAAAGTTTCATGGAATCCTTTGACCCCGAAGATGTGAAGATCAAGGATCTCACAAATAGTTTTTAGTAAAAGATAATACTAGAACAGAATTCTCAGATGAAAGAAGTCAAAGATCTGAATTGTAAATAATATTTAGTTGCTCAGAGTTGGAAGAGGGAAAGAGATCTTAGAATTGAACTTGTGGAAAATTTTTCTAAGAAATAAGAAGTTCTAAAGGGACATGCAGAATCTCTTAAGGCTCAGAAAGAAAAAATCAAATCCATAGAGAAGAAAATAAAATATCTGAATCATCTTCACAAACATGCGGAAGAGGATCACATGGAACTCAAGAAGCTCAGACCCATAGTGAATAAGTTTATGCCAAAGGAGAATGAAGGATAATCTTGTTCAGTTCTGATCTTTCATATCGAGGGCTTACCCTGGAGTGGGTAAGATAGACTTTCTTGAAAGTATAAATCAAGGGACCTTTATCCAAAGTTGATGGATACCCATACCTTTGTGATAAAATATTTACTACTTGTTATGTATATTTTTCATTTTTTACGCTTCATTTTTTTTGTTAAAAAATGAATAAATTTCTTCTACATTCTTATACTTGTACTCTAATTAGTAAGATTTTATACACATTAAGGTAGAATCTTTATCTTTGTAATATTTTCTTAAGATTCATTTCCGGAACCACATTTCTAGAATAAAAAATGTTTGTAGAACCAAGAGGTCTTTTGAATTTACCTTGTTTAACTTTGTTAAACATTATCATCTTTAAATGTTCTTAAGGAATTTTTTAAAGTATACAATTCACCCCCCTCTTGTGTATTGAGCATCTACATTCTTTATTTTGATCCTACATTAAGTGGATCGATGGGGTCAAAAAATTGACCCATGGATGACCATTGTCGAAAATGTATCATCCAATAGGATTAGGACACATGTTTGGGTAAATTAATATTATTATAATATTATTTTTACCTTGAATTACCCTATTTAACATTAATTGCTGTAAATAAAAATCAAAAGATACTACTAGCCAAAAATATTTTCATCTTATTGAACTACATTTTACATATTAATAACAACCACTTATATCATATTTTTGAAATTTAATTCACAAAAGCTGTAAAATTTCATTTAAATGAAGAAATTAGTTTTTTAACTACTACTCATTGTTTTCACTATTCATAAAAAATTCCATGTTTTTTGAAAAATACCGACAATTCAGCCAAAGATTTATTTGATATTACGAATTCAATATTGATGTCTATTTTATCAAATTCAAAACATAGGAGTTGGATTTATTAATTTAAAATTAATTCTCGTTGTTAAAACAAATGCGTGTTTTTAAGAAACAATAACTATGAAAAGATTGATTCTTGTTTATGTGCAATTTCAAAGTGAAATTACTTCCAATGACCAAAATTGTATTAAATGGTAAAAATATAGTCTAATTACACTTTAAAACCATATAAAATGATAATCTAACTATATAAATAAATTATATCAAAAAGTAGTTTTGAATAAAAATTCGATATTTTTCAATATTCATTAAAAATGATTTTTATTAGAAAAATACCAAAAAATTACCCAAAGTAAATTTTGGTGTCCCGATTCTAAAGAAAGAATTTATTTTCTCAAATAGAACATGTAAAATTGTCAAAAACTAGATTTAATAAGGGTTCTCCATTAAAATGTGGTAAATCGACCTTTTAATGAATATTAGAGTATTTATGCTTAAAATTAGATTCATTCACATTTTCAGCCTCAAAATTTTACAGGATAAATGTAAAAAATTTACATACCTGTATATTCATATTATATTTATATCTACCAATTCTCACCAATACAACTGCTAGGCATTAACTACCATTTAAAATAATATTATATTATTATTTTTCAGTATGAATCAATGTTGTGTGCAACATAAGATTTCAATGAAACCTGTTGTTGCATATTGGGTATGCCATCGAAAAAATCCTCCCATTTAAAGTAAAATAAATATTTAATTCACAAATAATAATAAATTTGAAAAAATGTATTATTCTTTATTTACCCGAGATGTTACAATATACACTATATAAATGTAAATTGGTGCATAAAGTAAAATGTATCTCAATGAATGGAATTTGAGAAAAAAATCATTATAGATTATAACATTCTATTGAAACACCCTTAAAATAAGGATATCATTATATTAAGTTTAGAAAACCATGAATAATGATAATAAATTATATTAAATATCCAATTGGAAATATATAAACCATTTTAATTGAAATAGGTGTGTAAAAGAACATGTCTCAAAAAGAAAGATGTTTTTAGATGAGACCCTTACCTTGTTTCAAGAAATAGTACTATTCAATATTCCCCATAGAAAATAAAATAAATATTTTAATGAAAAAATTTATAATGATAATCATACCTAAAATTGATTATAATTTCTATTCATTGTCCTATTCTACGTATTTATTAGTTAGTTTTTCCTACATTTCAACAACAATTTTTTATAGTTAGACTAGTAGTAAAAGTTTCTTAAGAGCGGTGTAAGTATTAATTTCTCTTAAACTGTTCAATATTATATGTTCATTACTTTTATGATAATTTTTTACTCATAATTATTAATGTTGTTTAAAGTCCCTTCCATGAGTGTTTTAATCATTATCCCAAAAGATGAATTGGACAACAAACATTTTTTTTGTGATTTTCATCCAATAAATGGTGTATTATTAATTAATGAGTTAAATATTATTTTATCCATTAAATTGAAAAGAAAAAATTATTATATACATATTTATATAATAATATACTAGAGATAAATTTTTCATAATCATCCATGACATAATTTCATAGCATTGTTCAACTAGTAAGTAAAACATACCAAAATATGAACACACATTAACATGATTGGAGAGAATGGTTAAGGAGGTGTTCATTTTGACATTAAACAGTCATAAAATAATCATTATTACAATCAATTATTTTTTTATGATGTTGGTAGAAATTTTATGATGTTTTTTAAATAAATAAAAGTTGAAGAAAATTAAAAAATTGATTCTTTGTAGAGGTGGTAGTATGCACAATACAGTATTCGAATTTTGGTTACCCCACAAATGATAGGGGTAAAGGTGGACGGTAATTGATCTTATTAGAAACAAAAATTAATTAAATAATTTATATAAATTTTTTAAAATAATCATTTATAAAATCCATATGTATTGGTGATAAAAACTGAAAGTGTTTCTTCAGGGAGGCTGTAATACACGCACATGTAATAACAAAGATTCTTATTTTTAATTGTGGATGGAGGATAATAAAAATGGTTGTACCATTATAATGATTAAATACCAACATATTAATTATTATATAGTTTTTATTATATAGTTTTTATAATTAGTTTAGATTGGAGGTAATAATAAATAATCATAATGAACAATGTGATACCTAAGTTGAGGCCAAGAACTTCCCCTGTATGAAGACTATTTATTTGTGGTAATTATAATTATTTGTGGAGTAATTGGAATATTTTCAAAGGAATTAATGGAGAATAATTTTAGGTAGGGTTTCTAGGTAATTTTGAGATATGATGTCACAACCCATCCCTCGGAGCCCGTGTCGTGACTACCGCAATCCTGCCTCCCAAAGGCCAGGGGCTCACAACAAGTGTCTAAGGCTTCAACCTATAAGTGGGAGGCATTTTATTGGGTACCTGTACGCACACACAAACCCAACAACATCCCAATTCACTGAATGAGGGAAACAAGTATACCACTAAAACAAATCTGATTGAAAGTACAAGTTAATGTAAGTAGGCCAAGATAAAAACCCAACATGGAACTGAAAAAAACAATTAAAAAAAGAATCTATGATGGCCATGCCCATAAAAACCCACATGATCACGAGGGTAGTAATACTACATGAAATTTAAGAATTGTGTCTTGTCTACCTGGTTCTACTAGGCCTCATCTGGTCCCAGTCCACTGTCGTAGCATCCGTCGGTCCCATCTCCCTGAGCACCCCTATCTACACGTCAATCATTTCCACCATACAAAACATGTAACAACCTGAATCTAGAGCCAAATAACTACTGCCCCATACCCGGTTCACCACATAACCTCAAGCATGTTTCCCCAAATACCAGAGGCTACCGACTAGTAGCGAGGGCCTTGGTGAGTCTGTGGGGAAACTATGCCCTCATTTGGTAAATTATGCAGTAGAAGAATAAATATAATCAATAGCGGAAGCAGTAAATAGAATACAATAATCAAACTAAAAGTAGAAGCAATGTATGATATAATAATGATGCAGAATGGTACATGTATCAATGGAAAGCAGTAAACAAAACAACGTGATGAAATACAACTGAAACCCAATTACTAAATGTAAACAGCAACTCCGTCAGCATCGTGAGCCAATGCCCGGTCCCATGCTCTCCAGCTCCAACCAACAATCATGTACCCGAGGTAGAAGGACCACAATCCCTACCTACACCTACAACCATATAATCTGTTTGGGCTGAATGGAAGGACCCAAACAAGGTGTGAGACTAATACCAGTAGGCAACCACCACAAGATTTGTGCACTACTTTCAGTGAGTAATATAACAAAAATAAAGGAAAATAAGTACAATAATGAACTAAGAGAATACCAGTAATTAATCCTACCAATTACCATTCACATTAATTTAATTAAACAACAAGAGAAAACTAGTAAAGCATTCCATTCCAAGGTAATCAAGTAATACAACCGGTATCTAAAAAGACTACATAACCACAAGTAGTACAAAACCCAAGATTGTTCTTTATCATGGTGGACTCGTCACAACCAACCATCAAAATTCCAACTGACTCTCTGGGTGGATTAATCTAGTAGACCCCTATAGTCCAGTAATCAAACAACGCACAGACACTATGGGAAGCTCTCACATAAATTCCCCTATGGTCTTGCAACGATAGCTACAAACTCTCTGAGGAAGCACTTACGTCTAATTACTCCTACAGTCTCGATGCGTGGGTAAACTAGGAACACTCTTGGGAAGCACAGATTCTTATTCCCATAGGTCCTGTGTACAAACTAAAACCAAAAGACCCTCTAGGGAAGCACTTAATCATCTATTCCATCTTGGATCTCCCGCACTAGGTTCTCACAACCCTGAGCAGTCCAGTCATGCGTAATCAACTATTAGCAACACTAGGTAAGTTAAAAAACTACTTGGATAATAGATACCATACTTCAAAATCATTTAAATTGTAGGCAACACACGCGATCAGTGATAAAAAGTATACTAACAATTTCAATAGGATTCGCCTCACAGGAAAACGGTGCCAAACGACGATAAATAGCCATACAGGGGGAGAAAACACCCATGAGGTGATCCTCAAACTTGCAACTAGGCATATATTAGCAACAATTAAACATAATCTAACAATAAGTCTAGGGAAAATAAACAATAGTATCAAAATCCTAAACCCGGAATACCCGATACATGGGTATCTGGCACTTTTGAAACCAAAACTCAAAGAACTTAAACGTAGGGAAAAAACACCTACCTCGATCCTCGAAGATCGATATACTTGAAACTTAAACCATGAATCGGCCTATAATGGAGTATATCTGCAAAAACGTCTAAAACTTTCAACCTCAGATAACTCATACGAGAGAAAGAATCAGGAAACGAGGCCAAAGAATAACCAATAACTCACCGCTGCGATTCTTCTGCAACCAACGGAGTTCGATTCGGACAACAGGTGACAGATCGGTAGCTCGGAGATTAATCGGCCTCCTTGGACGTTCTAGTTGGGATTAGGCATAGAAGAAGGCGTTAATGAGCATTAGGCACGACCCCAGTCTGATTAATGAAAAAAATAAACATCATGTGCTTTTAAAGTACACAGCGTGTAGTGGGTTTTTCCGTACTCCACCAAAAACAGCTTCCACATCACCCCTACACACCGTGTGTGTGGACCAAACATGGAAAACACACGTCTTAGAGCGACAGAGGAGTACACGCCATGTACTCATAAAGTACACGACATGTACTTTGAAAATTTCCAGATTCTTCATTTTTCCTTAAAAATCCCACAAAAGAGATCTGTTCCTGAAACCGAAGCTCCAGGTTCTTAAAAACTTCCCCCCTTAAAAAAATTCATCCCCAAAACTTCCTAACAAGGCATAGAATAAGAATCCTCAAACAACTCTGCCCACTGTGATCGCATATCAGCCTCCCTCTCCCAAGTCTCGTCCTATATACGGTCGTGTTACCATAGCACCCATACTAGAGGAACAGACCAGCCACAGAGTACCATTGCCCTATGATCAACAATCCTAATAGGATGCTCCTCGATAGATGTATCCTACTCCTGCTCATCCTCCACAAGTTGAAAAACATGAGATGAGTCTGAGAAATAACGTCGAAGCAGAGAAACATGAAAGACGTCATGCATATCCTGGTACCTCTGAGATAACTGCAACCTGTAAGCAACCAGCCCAACTTTCTCCAGAACCTCAAACGGACCGACGTATCTCGATAAAAGATTCCCCTACCTCCTAATACTCTTATGTCCCAACATTGGGGTAACACACAAGAAAACCTGATCTCCAACCTTGAACTCCAAACGTCTTCTCTGCAGATCAACATAAGACTTCTGCTGAGACTATGCTGTAGCCATCCACTTTCGAATCAACTCTATCTGCTCTGAGGTCTCCTGAACAAGACGAGATCCCAGCAAAGATGCCTCTCCTAACTCTAGCCACAATAAAGGTGATCAGCATGGCCTACCATACAAATCCTCGTAAGGTTCCATCTGGATAGTCGCCTGAAAACTATTGTTGTAGGCGAACTCCACCAGAGGGATATGCTTCTCCCAAGTACCAACAAAGTCTAGAATGCAAGATTGTAGTATATCTTCATGCACCTGGATTGTACGTTTGGACTGGCCATCATTCTTGGGATGGTATGCTATACTCAAAAGTACCTGTGTACCCAAATCCCTATGTATCCCCTGCCAGAAGTGCGAAGTAAAATGTGCATCCCTGTCTGAAACAATGGATTGTGGAACTCTATGCAGATGTACAATCTCTCAGATGTACAACCGTCCCATCTCATCAACACTCAAGTTCTCCTTGATTGGAAAGAAGTGTGCAACCTTTGTGAGCCTGTCCACTACAACCCAAACCACATCATTTCCTCAAGGCGATCTCGGTAATCCTCTCACGAAGTCCATCACGACATCATTCCATTTCCACTCAGGAATAGGTAACGACTATAAAATCCCTGCTGGTCGCTGATGCTCTACATTCACCTACATATAGGTGGAACACCGCATAACAAAACCAGCCACATCCTTCTTCATACCTGGACACCAATACTGACAGTGCAAGTCTCCATACATCTTGGTGACACCAGGATGAACTGCCCAAGCTGAAGCATGAATCTCCCACATCATCTCTTCACATATGTCCGTTGAAACCCATACGCGGCCATGAAAACGTATCTACTCATCATCGCCCACTGTACACCCTGAAGTAGGGTCTCCATCTAACACACCCTCCCGTAAGACTAGGCCTTCTGGGTCTGATAGCTACCTCATTCGAACTCGATCTAAAAGAGTAGAGGTAACAAATACAGAAGAAAGAACTACCTGTCCCTGTCTATCGTGCAGCTCTAGATGCATCTCAGAGAACAGAGCCATTAGCTTCCACTCACTACTGGCCTCCTAAACTGCTTGCAACTGAGTCCTCCTACTTAGTGTGTCTGCCACAAAATTGACTTTCCCAAGAATATAAGCAAGCTTGAAGTCGAAGGACAATAGGTACTCGACCCACCTCCGCTATCTCAGATTCAATTCACGCTGTGTGAAGATATACTTGAGGCTCTTGTGGTCAGTATATACCACAAAATGATCTCCCATGAGATTGTTCCTCCAATAACGCAAAGAATGAACAACATCAGCCAACTCCAGGTCTTGCATAGGATAGTTCTTCTCGTGTGGACTCAACTACCAAGATCCATACACAACAACATAATCTTCCTGCATGAGCACTACTCCAAGCCCGATGCTAGATGCATCAAAGAAAACTGTATAACTCTTGCTCGGCTTTGGAAGAGCTAGAATCGATGCTGTGGTCAATCTCCCCTTCAGCTCCTGGAAGGCAATGTCGCAAGCTTCTGACCCAACGTACTTCACAACCTTCTTAGTCAAGCCCATCAACGACACTGATAAGCATGATAATTCCTATATAAACTGCCTATAGTAACCAGCCAGTACCAAGAAACTTCGTACCTCTAAGACATTCTTCGGCTATTCCTATGTAACTACTGCTCTCACGTTCTCCGGGTCTACTGATACTCTTGTCTCTGAGATGACATGTCCCAGGAAGTGAATCTCTTCCATCCAGAAGTGGCACTTTTAGAGCTTAGCATATAACTGATGCTCTCCCAGTGTAATCAATATGATCTCAAGATGGGTAGTATGGTCGTGTTGAGTGTGAGAGTACACCAAGATATCATCCACGAAGACAACGATGAAAGAATCCAAGTAAGGATGGAAAACATTGTTCATCAGCGCCATGAAAACGGTTGGCACATTTGTGAGACAGAATGAAATAACCAGATACTCATATAGACCATACCTGATTTGGAAAGCTGTGAGAGGTATATCAGATGTTCTGACCCATAACTAATGATAGCTGGATCTCAAGTCGATCTTCGAGAATACCCTGGCTCCTCAAAACTGATCAAAAAGATCATCAATACTTGGAAAAGGATATCAGTTCTTGACCGTCAACTAGTTCAGCTTTCGATAGTCCACACAAAGATGTAAGGTACCATCCGCCTTCTTCGCTAACAACACAGGAGAACCCCAAGGGGAAGTACTGGGTCAGATAAAACCCTTCTCCAGCAACTCCTCTAACTTCTTCTTGAGTTCTTGCAACTCAGGCGTATCTATACTGTAAGGAGGTATGGATACCGGTGATTCTCCTAGCACAAGATCAATAGAGAAGTCTACCTCACGCTCTGGAGGAAACCCTGAAAAGTATTCTAGAAAGACATCTGGAAAATGGTCAACTACCGGAGGGAAGTCCATCTGAGAGGTCCCCTGATCATCCAGATATAAACTTGTGATCTGGGTTGTAACACTACCCAACCCATGATGATTTGGTCCAGCTCTGCTTGCATGGACATCTCATTCACCCTTGTGAAGAAAATATCTTCCCTCAGGTGACGTAAAACTCACCCTACGACGATAATAATCGACAAAGGCCTGAAAAGGAACTAGCCAGTCCATTTTGAGAATGAAATCATAACCCGTAATCTCAAGGACAAAAATATACCACAAGAAGTGACACCCACCAACCTCAAGTGGGCACTCCCTGCACTGATGCACACTAGTAGTTCTATGTCCCAAAGAAGTGTCTAGTGCCAAAGTATCCTCAGAAGTAAAGACAGTAAGTCTAAGGCTCTCCACAGTGAGCATAGAAATAAAGCTATGAGAAGCTCCGATATCGAAATGTGCAGTAGATAAAAATGAGGCTACTAAGATCGTACCTTGAACTATGGAAGGTCCAGGATCCTGCTCCTGATGGATCTTCTCTACCGCAAACGTCTGGCCAGTACCGTGGCCCTGTGTAGTAGCCTGATATCCCTGAGCTGATCCTCCATGAGCCTGACCACCGAGTCCGTTACCTCTACCCTGGCCTGAACAACCTGAAGGACTCCAGCCCCCAGTGTGTTGCGGAACTGGTAATCCAGCTCCAGGACGAGGAGTAGAAACTGATCCTCCTTCACTCGCTGTTGGAAGAAGAACCCTGCCAAAACGCTGAAGATGACCCATCTTGCCGCATGCTCGACACTCCACTGGATCTCTTAGGCACTGAGTCTTCTTATGCCCTCTCTTTCCACAATGATATCACACCACCTGGTTTCTAGAAGGAAGATCCCGTCTACCATAGGAAATACCTATCTTCCTCGAGTCACCTCGAGTAGACTCTCAGTGGCGCTTCCTACTGTCAGTATAGAAAGAATCAGTCTTGGATGCTGAAACTTCCGGGTCAACAGATCCAGTCTCCCTCAGATTTCTTTCGCTGATTAGCACCTGGTTGACTATCAGAGTAGTAGAATTCAACTAGAAGACGTTCACCTGCGATCTGATCTCTGGTTTGAGTCCTTCCTCAAACTTCCTTGCCAAAAACAGCTCGTCATTTCCCAGAACGGGAGTGAAACACTGTAACTCAGTGTAGCGGGAGGAATAATCCATAACCAAAAGAGTACCCTACTGCAGGTTCATGAACTCCATGTCCCTATCGGCCATCAGCGTCGCCGGATAGAAGTAGTCGTAGAATATAGGATGGAACTCGTCCCAAGCCATAGTCTGATGTCGCCCTGCATGTGAGACAACATCCCACCATCTCTTGGCTGAATCTCGCAGGATATAAGTCGTGAGCTTCACCCTTCTCTCTAGGGGTGTCTCCAGATGCTTGAAGATGGAAAGAATGGTTTCTAGCCATGACTCTGCTGCATGAGGTCCTCAATCCCCTGTGAAGGTGGGAGGATACTGCTTCTGGAAGACTCGCGTCATCTCTACCATAGATGGGGCAGGATGCTGAGCTCCTTGGAAGGTCTGCATGAACCTCATTAAACCCTCTCTAAACTGATCATCGACACCATTGTCTAGAATCACTACAGGTTCCATGTTCGGGATGATCAGTGGAACTACAGGTAGTCCCTGGTTTGCCGTATCAGGCGTATGGTCACTGCCTGGTTCCTGACATGAAACAGGAGGACGTCTTGCTGCCATAGCTATGAGAAGAAAAAAGCACCCTCAGATTTAGGATTAACAAGGACAGAAAAAATCAGAGTAAAAAATAGAAATAGGAGAGAGAAACACTAATGTTTTCCAAAACACGACTACACGACATGTATTTAAATTACACTGCGTGTTTGTTGAATCCATCTACATGGGTGTGTAACTCTGCCCCCACTGGTCGTGTAACATCCCAGACTACAAGCTGTGTTGTCCCAAAACACAACGTGTACTTGAAATCTACTCTCCTACCCGAGCCTCTCTACATGGATAACCTACACGGTCCCCCAAATCCTAAACTACACGGCGTGTTCACTAAGACACAACATGTACTAGACAGGTTTTGGCGGCCCAGGTAGCGGTTACACGACCGACTACGTGGATGACTCCTACACGGCGTGTTCCGAACAAACACAACGTGTATGCGGATAGATCACACTAACTCGTGTTGTTCGTGACACGACCGGGTACCTTAGAGAAAACAACAAAGCTTATTCGTACAAAATACGACATGTACTACCCAAGTTTCCCCGACCCGTGTTGTTAGTGATAGGGCCGGGTACACGGTTGACTACCACATGACATGTACTTAAGGTACACAGCGTGTACCCGAAGACTCTCCGACACCTCGTGTTTTCTTTCACACAGTCAGTAACACGGTTAAAAAACTACACGGTGTGTATTTATAATGTACACGCCGTGTATTCTGGGTTTTACCGGGAATTAGCACAGAAACTGCACCGAATGCCAGAAACATTGAAAAAAATAACATTTATGTGCCAAATTCCGATCCGTGGGGGACCATACTTCCCGTGAATCAATGCTTGGCATCATAACCATGTATACAACAAGTAAACAACATAAAAATCCAATGATCCGCCAAACTCCGATCCTCGAGGGCCTATAACACCTCTAGAACCAGAGCTTGGAGTCCATGATAAATAGGCTGTAAAAATAAACAATACTCTATCAGTACAACAAGTATGTCTATCACAACAACTATCACAACAACATTCATAATTTATCACGACATCTATCACAATAGCATGAAATTATAATGCACCCTAGATGGAATGGTAAAATGCATGACATGTTATTTCCTATCCAGTTCCTGTATGATGCATGAGATGGCACACCCTCTTCTCATCGCGTTGCAACAAAATAGAACCACAATCATATAAACTGTAATAGCACAAAACATGTGCATCACCCAATGGTGAAATATAATAAACTATAACACTTTTAGAAACTGAAAATTTCAATTACGGGGTAATATATCTTTTCCCTGTACAAGGGTTAATTACTCCCGGGCACATTTAAGTACTAACTACCCATTTCTTCCTATCCCTGTCTATTGTTGCACAACAGTATGGAAATAGAAAAGAATAAACCTTCATCTGATACAACTTTGTAACAACCCAAATCCGGAGCCACATAACTGGTGCCCCATACCCGGTTCCCCACATAACCTCAAGTACGTTTCCCCAAATTCCAGAGGCTGCCAACTGGAAGTGAGGGCCTTGGTGAGTTAGTGGGGAAACTATTCCCTCATTTGGTAAAGTATGCAGTGGAAGAATAAATATAATCAATAGCGGAAGTAGTAAATAGCATACAATAATCGAACTAAAAGTAGAAGAAATGTCTGATATAATAATGATGCAAAATGGTACATGTGTTAATGGAAATCAGTAAACAAAAAAACATGCTGAAATACAACTGAAACCCAAGTACTAAATGTAAACAACAACTCCAGTAGCATCGTGAGCCCAAGCGCGGTCCCATGGTCTCCATATCCAACCATCAATCAAGTACCTGAGGTAGAAGGACCACAATCCCTACCTACACCTGCAACCATATAATCTGTTTGGGTCGAAAGGTAGGACCCAAACAGGGTGTGAGACTAATCCCAGTTGGCAACCACCACAAGATTTGTGCCCTACTGTCAGTGAGTAATATAGAAAAAATAAAGGAAAATAAGTACAGTAATTAACTAAGAGAGTGTCAGTAATTAATCCTACCAATTAACATTCACATTCATTTAATTAAACAACCAGAGAAAACTAGTAAAGCATTACTTTCCAAGGTAAGCAAGTAACACAGTAGGTATCTAAAAAGACTACCTAACCACAAGCAGTACAAAACCCAAGATTGTTCTTTGGCTTGGTGGACTCGTCACAACCAACAATCAAAATTCACACTGACTCTCTGGGTGGCTTAATCTAGTATACCCCTAAATTCCAGTAATCAAACAAGGCACAGACACTCTAGGAAGCTCTCACGTCAATTCCCATATGTTCTGGAAATGATAGGTACAGACTCTCTGAGGAAGCACTTACGTCTAATTCCTTCTACAGTCTCGATGCGTGGGTAATCTAAGAACACTCTTGGGAAACACAAAGTACTATTCTCGTTGGTCCTCCATAGGAACTAAAACCAACAGACCCTCTAGGGAAGCACTTAATCGTCTATTCCCTCTTTGATCTCCCGCACCAGGTTCTCACAGTCCTGAGCAGTCCAGTCATGCGTAATCGATTGTTAGAAGCCCCAAGTAAGTTAAAAAACTAATTAGATAATAGATTCCATACATCAAAAGCATTTAAACAACAGGAAAGACATGAAATCAGTCATGACAAGTAAACTAACAATTGCAATAGGGTTTTCCTCATAGAAAAATGGTGCCATATGGCGAAAAACAACCAAATAGGGGGCGAAAACACCCATGGGGTGATCGTTAAACATGAAACCAAGCATATATTAGCAACAATTAATCATAATATAATAAGTAGTCGAGGGAAAATAAATAATAGGATCAAAATCCTAACCCCGGAATAGCTGATACATGGGTATCTAGCACTTTTGCGACCAAAACTCAAAGAACATCAATGTAGGGAAACAAACCACCTACCTCGATCCTCGATGATTGATATAATTGAACCTTGGCCCGTGAATTGGACTGGAAGGAAGTAGATCTACAAAAACATCTAAAACGTTCAACCTCAGATAAATCATACGAGAGGAAGAATCAGGAAACAAGGAAAAAGAAGAACCAAGAACTCACTGCTGCGATTCTTCTGCAACAGACAGAGTTCGATTCAGACATCCAGTGATGGATTGGTGGATCGGAGAAAAATCGGCCTCCTTGGAAGTTATGGAAGGGATTAGGTGGAGGAGAAGGTGTTAATGATCATTAGGTGCGACCTCGGTCTGATTAATGAAATAAAAAAAATACACGGTGTGTACTTTTAAAGTACACGGTGTGTAGTGGGTTTCTCCATACTTTGCAAAAAACGGCCTCCACGTCACCCCTACACACCATGTTTGTGGCCCAGACATGGCCAAAAAATGGCTTCAAGTGTTAGAGGAGTACACGACTTGTACTCATAAAGTACATGGTGTGTACTCTGAAAATTTCCAGATTCTTCATTTTTCCTTAAAAATCCCATAAATAAGATCCGTACCTAAAACCGAAGCTCTTTGTTCTTGCAAAACACATGTGGGAGAAACCCCATGCATGGTTAAGTAACAAAATACATAGTAGGGGACCCCAAAAAACAAATAAAAACAACAAAGCGATACTCAATGCAAAGCTCAAAACATATGAATGAAGAACAAGACAACTCAAAGCAGTTATATTATAGTGTAGTGATAGTAGCATCATCATTCACAACATAAAACACCTTAGATACTAAATAAATCCTTCTATATCAAGTATAGTTGGTCTTCCAGGTCACAAACATCCACATACCACTAACCTAGTACTTCTGTCTTACTCATCCCTGAATAGCACTGTGGGTATGCTAGGTCATATAGAGTTGCTCCCCACCGTGGGCCTGTCAGGTCACACAGAGCCGCTTCCCACCATGGCCGAAATGAGATACATCTCATTTAATTTACCATGGGTCTATTGGGTCACACATAGACGCTCCCCACCAAGGGATTTTCGGGTTACACAAATCTACTTCCCACTGGGCCATCGTTAATTAGTCATGAGGTCTTAGCTAACCGCAAGATTTCATAGGTAACATACTTGGGAGGAAAAATTCTCAAGACATTCCCCACATCTCGATGTCCATGAAAGTCACAAAAAAGAATTAAAAAATATCGGCCACATCAAGATGGATCCAATGACGCAAAAGGCTCTTAAATCGGAAGAACGATCAGTAAGATACATGCATTTTAGTAAACAGGGGGCCATTTGCAACAGGGCCCGGTCTGACCCGGTAGGACCGACCCGACTAACCCGGCCTCGTGGTTCATGCATACACTGGTTTTATTAGACCGACTGAACCATACCTGGATCAAGTCATGGTTGTTCTGTCCAACATGGCGAATGGGCTAGGCCCAATAGGCCTCGCTGGACCTGGCCCAGTTTGGCAGAGGGTCAAGCCCATCGGGTCGCCCTACGACTCAGTCTTGTTCGGCCCAACCTGAAGGGCACAGGTTTGGACTTTTGGGAACGTGACCAGCCCGAACCACTAGGGGCTCACCCCACCAGCTAGGGACTAGATGCTGGAGCGGCTGGTGGTGTGCCATCCCACTAGTACAAGTCATCACACCATGTCCATCTCCCTCTGCCCTATATGATGCCATGGGGCATCCCCCTCCGGCTACGGTCGATGGGCCGCAGCTCCTCCACCCAACTAGGTGGGTTGGTCGCAAGCCACCCCTCCACACGGAGCCCCAACAAGTGCCACGTCTTCCATATTCACTGCTTGATGTCCACGGTCTCCAGCCACCATGGTGCTCCGATGGTCACACCGCTCCACCTAGCTGCAGGTGTAGTTTTCAACCCTTCATCCCACTAACTGGAATGAGGCTGGCACGTACCACTTCCACCGGCACAGTGGAAGATCCTTCGATGGACCACTGGACATGCACTAGTGGTCGGTTTTTCATACCTCCTTCGTCTATGGCCCCTGGAGTTCCCATTATTCACTACGAATGCCTTAGATAACCATTGTAATCGTTTTGAGAATGTGGCCACCAAGAACAAGTTATTAGAGGTGCTCAAGCCTTGTTCATGTTCGCCCATGTCCTTTGTGTTATAGGTTTAAATAAGGGGAAGGTCTGGGGATTTAAATTTCAACCATTTGCACCATTTTTTAATCCTGGATAACAAAAACCTCAAATAATTTCACCCTCCTGCATAAACGTACGTATCACATATCAAATTTTTAATTGGTTGATCTGTGTTTGTAATTTCTTAGAGAATGATGAATAGCGAATAAATTAGAAATAAAACTCAATCCCCTAACTCATTGACACTAGTTTCTGGATTGATCATCCTTAGGAGACTAATTCATTAACGTCGTCACTTCCAGCTCTGTTCATTGAGGTTCATTGAAGATGATGACAATATCCCAGTGTTCATCTTTCTTTGTTGGAGGGGATACTCTCTAGAGTTTCATCAGAGAATTATCCAAATTTAATTCGAAAACTCCACACATTGGGTTATTAAAAGAAAAAATCACACAGTGACATTGTGAGCATTAATGAGGCTCATTATATTAGCCACATATAATGATCCACATTTAGCGAGTGATTAAGATGACAGTGTTGTGGTTTCAAACGATCCATTATTGACCCTCTATCAATGCTCCTCATTTTTACCTCATCAGTGTAGCACAGTGTCTCTGTCTTCCACTCAATGGTGAGAAAGAAATAAAATAATTCTTTTAATTTCATTTATTATTTTTCTCGAAAAGTCTGAAATATAACTTTTCTGCTCGGCCCTTGCTGGACGAAGATAAATAATTTCTATGAAAATCCATGTGAAACGAGTTCAAAGGTGCCCTTAGATTTTCGATCTAAGCACAGGTTCAAAAGATAGAAAAACCCACTCATACATATACTAAATGTACCTAAAAAAAGTTCAAAATATATTTTCAGGCTCTTTGGGCCTCAGAATCATGTGCCATCAAATTTTGCGGTCTCAAAATAATTCCATATTAAAAAATAACATATAATTTCCAAGACATTACATATGACACTATTATTCAAAGGGTGAAGATGATACCCATTATATAAGTATGAAATATGGTCTTTTCCTTTGAAAAGAATGGTAAGTAAGCGGTAATAATGGAATGGTGTGAAAGTCAAGTGATTTAATAGAGGTTTGTTTGGTAATAAAAATAGAAAATACATTAAATCCTTAAAATGTATTCTATATGTTCTAATGGTATTGCATAATTTGAAAAAAGTGATCCTTATTATATTTTCCATTTAAACACTTATTACTCATAATTAAATATTAATCACATTAGTTAATTTATTACTAAAAATATAAGTAAACACATATTACCAAATTTTAAAATTCCAATTATAAATATGGGATTAATTTAATCTAATTCATTTAATAAAAATCAGAAAATATGATTTTAAATTAAACACACATGAAATTAATTTTTTTTAAATATAGGACTGTTTGTAAACATTAAACATGTCTATATGATAAATAATTAATAGTTACTAATATTGAAAATATTTATTGAATTATTAGAAAACAAATTAAGTTTGTTTTAATTTAAAATCAATCCATAATTAATTTTAACAAAATAGTAATTAATGAAACAATATATAACACTTTTTTATTGAGGAAAAATTTTACATTAGTTTTAAAAATGATGAGATTGGGTGGCCTAATTTCAAATAATATTTTAAAATGTGTAATTTTATTACCTAGATTCATATTTTATAACATAAATGATTAAATGGCCATGTACATCATTACTATATATTGATATGGTCATGAATAGAATTTTTTTGTAAAAAACTCATTTTCAACAGGAAAATCAATATTTTCATAAAATACTAAAACAAATTCTTACCCAAATTTGATATTATAAATTCAAGGATATTTTATTTTTATCTAATGAAATTTATTATATTTTTTATTTTACATTTAATTAAAAATTAAAAATATAGTGTTCAACTAGATTTATTTAAAATTACCTTCCTAAAACATATGTCCTTCTAATATTATTTCAAACAACATTTTAAATATATAGATTTTTAATAATTATACCATATTTAAATATATTATATGGTATCATAATGATATTTTAATAATTATTATTCTATTTTAATAATATATCACGACCATTATTTTATATTTTGTGAAGAACGATATCAAGGTCAGTATTATTTAAATGAAACAAATATGTGATAAAATATCGGGTTGATACATTCTATACAGCTTAAAAAAATTGAATCCTCATTTTTTTAAATAAATAAATTACATAAGGATTCAAAAAATATAAACATGACTCAAGATAAACATTCAAATTCGATTTCTGCAATAATATCTTATGTAAAACTAGAAGAAAATATTTTTCCCTTATCGAGTTAACATAATTCATCATTTTCACCCAGTATAAATTTTCATTACATCATCATTTTTTACACATAAAACAATTTCTAGTTCTATTGATACATTCCCCAGTGTGTCTTCCAAATTCTAAAAATTCATAAAATTTTATCAATTTTCCTTCATCGTCTTTGTCAATTGAATTCTCAAGTTACTCCATCAATCCATTATTTAGAGTGATATGGAATTCAAATATGTTCAATTTATTAATTGTAATTCATAATATTTGGTTTGGAATAATAAAGATATTTATAATACTAGGTGTTGACTCAATACATTTTAGGTTAGGAAAATCACAACATAATCCATTGTATTTATTGTTATCTTGGTTCTGCAATTCTATAACCATTACATTAAAATAATTTCCATGGATGATAATACCAAAATTAGTAAATATTAAAAGGAGAAAACTATGAGAAAAGAAAAAATTATTCATAACTGATATGAATATCCTAACTTATGATTATTTATATTCCATTTAGGTTATTTTTAGTCATTTTACTATTACATTCTATAATCTAGTTAATTTTCATTTAAAAATATATCCAATTACTTTTGAATGGTTTGTAAATAATATTTGAATAAACCAATGAATATCCACTAATAGTGCCTGGAATAGTTGGGAAGTTAGGTCCCATTAACCATGCACCAAAATGATGAATGAGATATAATCGAGGAACACTTTTCAAGGTTGTTACCCCTAGATTTATATGTGAAAACTGCATCCACATGCTATTATCTATATAGGGTTGTAATTTGTTTAAAAAATATATCTAGCTTGCAAAAATTTGAAGACGTTCTCCCATAAATATAATTATTCCTAGGGATGACATTGATGTTATACTATCATATATAATCCATAAAAACCATAAAATATTAAATAATAAAAAGCAATGGTTAAACTGTATCTTTAAGACACATATCAGCTTTAACAAATCTTCACATTATTTCAGTTATTGATCATAAATAATCCTCAAATGATAACATCCTAACATATAATGTTATCTAAACAATCCCCAGATAACAATTGTAGAGAACCCAAACATGCGCTCCTGAATCCAATGTCTATAGCAGATAAGATACATTACTAGATTTGACAAACTTCTGTGGATACAAAATCCTTTCAATATTTATAATCAACGAAACATTATGTTTTGAATATTAGACAATTAAAAAAATGAAAACTACTAATATTAAATTAATCTCAATAGATAGGCATTTTACCTAATATATATGAAGATAATAAATCAATAATGGGTATTTACCATATCTCATAAATTCTCCGCACAAGATACATGTCTAGGATACATATACCTAATGAATCTCTTCAAAACATGGGGAAATGGAAAATTTAGAAGGGGTTTATTAAAATTCTCAATAAGGATAAAAATAATAATAAATCATAACTTGATAAATGTGAGAAATATCATGATATCATAATTAAAATGATCATAATAATGAGAGCATGTAATAAATAGATGATATCACAAAGACTTGGATTAATCAATTATCATAACATAAGATCACACCATCATTGAAATGAGGAAAAAACAACAAAGTGTTATCCTAAGAATATGACAAGGATTAGTCCCTAGACCATCATCATTACATGCCAAGGATTAATCATTATTGCATTATCATATTCCAAGGATTACCCCTATTATATCAATAAAATATCAGCTTCACTCTATAATCAGATACACAGCTTCTCGTGGGACATTAATTTTCCAAAATCATTAGATCACTATATGGGCACACCCATTATAATGAAAAATCATACATATATGTGACTGATGATTTAAAAAAAATTCATAAAATCTTATGTAAATAAAATTTGTTTTATATCTTCTTCAAGTGGTTCCCTCATAAACCCTTCAATATCGAGTCAATAAACATGAAATTATAATCCCAAAAAAATAAATGGGTATCCCAGTACATTAGGTATATTCCTGGTAAATACCACTCCAGAAATATTAGTACATAAATGATTTTTACATCATATATTAATTGGATATATTGTTTTGAAAAAACTTTCTTTAATCAATTGATGTAATTTGATGAGCCCGTAAAGGGCGCTGCGGGCTAGGGTTCGTCTCGTCGCTGCCTTCCTCCCACTTCGCTCGGACGGCGGTGACCCCTCCTCGATCTTCCCGGTTGTTTCGTGGTGCGGTGGCTGCTTCCTCGGTGAAGGGTGGCCCAGATCGGGAGTCTGTTCGTTCTCCCGCGGCGTGGGTCCTCCGGCTTCGGGTGCTCCGGCTCTTCTGCTACGTGGGGTCGTGGTCGGCGCCGCGTCACGGTCGCGGTTCTCCACGGCGGCGAGGGGGTACCCGATCCGGTGCGTCGGGATCGTGTTTCAGCTTTCTGCGAAGGTAAGGTCCGGATTCTTCAGGGTCTTGATTTTGTAGCAAAGGGGATCCAGATCTGGTGCTTTGGGGTTTTTCTTCTTCTACTGAGGCCCTGAAGATCCTTTCACGGCTGGTTTCCGCCTTCTGTGTTATGATTCAGCAGGGGGCTCTTCGGCTGGTCTTTGTGGTCTCTGTGTGTGGGTTGGAGGGTGGCGATGGGATTTTTCATGATTTCTGTTCAACACTGATGAAGGTTTCGAGGTGGGGTGATCCGTGTGTTTTAAATCTGCTGTTCTGGATGTGTTTGTTGGTGGAGGTTTGTGACTTCGGGAAGAACTTGCGGTTTTGGATGATTCTCGATGCTGGCATGGTGATGTGTTTTCCATGTTTGGTGATGGATCTTGATGAAACGGCTACCGCTGATGCTTCCGGTCACCTTCTTCAGCGGTGGACGGTGAGGCTGACAGGTTCTGGCGACGGCGGATGGATGAGACATGTCCTGTCTCGGGATTCGAGGTACCCTCTTTTTGGATTGCGGTGGATCTGATTGTGGTTCGAGGTGGATTTTTGCGGACTTCATGAAATTTGAATGTGGAATTTTTGGTTGAATGGGTTTGTGATTTTGGAACTGCTCGGCCCTTTGTACTCTTTTTCTTTTTTTAATAAATGGTCAGGGGATTTTTTCCCCCTGACAGACTTTCCTGGTAAGATAGGTAATTATCATCAGAAAAACATTACAAATAAATCATTCCTAAAAAAGTGGATGATTTGGAATGAAAAACATTTGATGGATCATACCATAGATGTAATATAAAATTACATAAGGGATTCATATAATTAAATTGGATGTAATCATTTTAATTGTACTATTGATTTACGATGAGTCAAATTTAAGGAACACTACCAAATGCATTAGGAAAATTTATTTAAAATTAATAAATTCCATTTCACCATAAAAAACATAAAAATGAATATTTTAATAAATATTGATTATAATAATTTTCTTTTTCAAAACATGAAATCGTAGAGATAAATTCTCGTATAAAATGAAAAAGTTAGAGTAAATATACATTCACATGAAAACATGTAAAATATATTGCTTTCATTTATAATGACGCATGACAAAAAATATAAAAATATGATACTTTAAATAATATTTATAGAATTTATGTGTTGTACAAAATAAATATAAATAATAAATTATGAAATTACTTCAAAAATACTAAATACATTACTTGAAAGGAAAACAATTATTAAAACAATCCATGTGAAAAATGTTAAGAAGTACATTAAAAACATTTTATGAAACCCATGTCATAAACAAGATAATAATACAATACTTTAATATGAGTTTAATGTAATCCTGAAGGTCACTTGAGATGATAAATATTTTAGTTTTTTATAACACGTTAGATATTTAAAAATCATAATTAAATGAAAATTTTTAATTATATTTTATATGAGTAATTCATATAAACATATTGATTTTATTTAAGGAAGAATTTAATCAAATGGGAGGATATCAATGAAGAGAATAAATATTCTCATAGAAAAGGTAAATATACAATTTAATATGATAATTATATGAAAGAGTTACTAGGAAGATTGAAATAAATAATATACATCATGACTTAGTGGATAAAGCACATGAGTGGAGTAAATAATTATGACTTATGTAACATTTTAATCAAAACCATTGAAGGATAAAGTGATTGAAAATGAACCTCCAATACCATGAATAAAATAAATTTTTTGTTAACATATAAATTGTTTACCACCTAAACAAAAAAATTTATTTTGTAAAAGTCATCTCAATGAAGTGACATTGAGAAAAAAATCTATTACGGCTTAGGAACATTTTAATAAAAACACCTCTAAAGAATTAGAACTCGTAGTTGAATTCTGGATACAATAAATAAGTAATATATATATTTTTAGATATCCATTAGGCATTAAATACACAGTTAAAAATAAATTAGTTTCTTAAAAAACGTGTCACAAAGAAAAATCTATTGATACGAAACAAATACAGTATTTCCATGATATGACGAAAACACTCTATGCTACTATAAAAGAAACATAAATATATTAATGACTAATTTTGGGACTACAATGATACATATAACTATTTATAATTTATATTTATTTTCATTATATTCATGTAAATTATTTATCTTTTTAATATTACATCACATCTGTTCTTTATAATATAGATTTTCGGTAGTAGTTTTATAGTAGTGATTTAAATATTCATTCCTCTTAAAAATTTAATAATTTAAATTACATTAAATTTAAAATAATTTATTAAATATATTATTTATGAAGTTGATATTTCCATCCATGAGTACATTAATACTTATCCTATAATATGAGATTGACAATTAACATCCATTAGTGATTTTCAACCAAGGAACCATGTTTTCATAATTAATCATTAAAATATTTTTTTATCCCTTCAAAAACAAATATAATAATTAATTAAAAATTTATATCATATTATACAAGTAATGAATTTTTAATATTCATCCATTACAAAATTTCATATATTTTATCATGTCTGTGGTCAAACAAATGCAAACATTAACACACATTAAATCTTTTGGTGAGTATGGTTAAATAGGGGTTTATGTTGACATTATTTCTTCCGAACATAAGGAAAATAATATTATCATTATTATTTTACTATTTTTTTTACCATATTTGAATATAAAATTTTAAATAATTATAAACTAGTCTAAAATCAAAAACAATTCCTTGTAGAGGCGGTAATCCATACAATAAATGATTAGTATTTTCCTTACACAAAAATGAGAGGGGTGAAGGTGGAAAATAATTTGTAATTTAATAATAATAAATACATTATATATTTCATATATATTCTTAAATAACATCATTAATACCATCAATGAGACGTATGGATGAAAAAAATAAACGTGTCACTTCATGGAGGCGGTAATCAACAAACATGAGAAAATTATGATTCTTATTTTTCATAGTAGATAGAAGTGAATAAATAATTATATTAATAATATAATAATATAATATCAAAAAAAATAACGATTATAATTTTTTATTATACTATTTTTATGGTTGGGTTTGAAAGGAAGGAATAAGAATAGAACATTAATAATGATGTGATACCTATATCGAGACCTTTAACTTTCTACTAATAAGGACATAGATTTTGTTAGATTAGTATAATTTGTAGTGAATAGGGGAATTAGGGAGTATAAAGTACATCCCATAGTGGAGTTTCTTGTACGTTTTATAGTAAATTTCATAACATGAGTGGATTACTAAATGGTTGGAAGTGATGCCTCTTTTATAAGTTATAAACATGCAAATTTCCATATAAAAGAATGATAACTATGGGGTAATAATAGAAATTCATAAATGGTAGGTGAGTTTGGTGTGGTAATATAAGTAATTGATATAGTTAAGATATTAAAATATAATACATGTTTTTTATATGTTCTAATGTTTTTGTTAAAATATGAAATATGAGCCACCATAGAATAGTCATTTAAACTCTTATTACTCTAAATTAAATAATAATCATTTATATTAATTTTTAACTAAAAATATATGTATACCCGTACTACTAAATTTTTATATAAGATTTATAAATTTGGTTTTAATTTAACTTAATTAAATTTAGTAATATGTTAAAAAATTATTTTATATTAATCATACAATACACAAAAGAATTATTTTTTACTAACAAGTGTTTTAAAAAGTTAATCATATAAATAATATAATTTTTTGATAGTTACTACATTTAATGATATTAATTTTTTAATTATAAAAAAACATTATGTGAAATTAAAATCATCCAACAACAAAATTTTAACTAAATATTAGTTAATTAAAAGAAATATTATAAACCAATTTTCTTTTTTAAATTAACCTTTTATTTTAGTTTATAAGATATTGTTCAAGGAATTTTTAAGTTAAAATAATATTTGAAAATTATTAAATTCAATAATTTGTTTCATATTTTATAAAATATAATTTCTATGAAATTATATTTCATTATTTCATATTGATAATGTCATGAAAAATATATTTTTTATTAAAAAATATATTTCTGACTAAATAATAAATATTTTCAAAAAAGACTCCGAAAATCATACAAATTAAATTATGATATTATAAACTACAGAATAATCATTGTTTTGTATAATTATTTTCCTAAATAATTTTTAAATAAATTATATTTGAAAATAAATAATATTAATACTAACTACTTTTATTGAGAAGACCTTAAACATTATGTCTTCCTAAAAATATTTTTAAAAAGATTCTAATTTAAGCATTTGAATTTTTTATATTTTATATAGATATATTATATATTATAATAATGATATTTTGATGTAAATTATTTTAATTTTATAATGATTAAAGAAGTTAATTTTAGATCATGTGAAGAAAGATATTTAACTATGAATTATTTAATGAAAAAAATGTATATACTAAAATCACAGGATGATACATGTTACATTGAATTATATTTATCCAAATGGTTAGGATATTATAATCAATTTTTAATCTTTAAATGAAATGGGAATTTATTAATTAAAAATTAAGAATACTGATTGGAATATAAAATCACAACCTAAGTGAGTGAATGAGTTTTTTACAATGAGTATGTTTTAAAATTTAATTTTAATTGGAGAATAATTGGTGGAAATTATTTGTGTTTTTTCAGTAGTGTAACAAACTCAATTTGATGATTTCAAATATTTATAGGGCATTTTTGTATACAATATTTTTTTAAATAATATACAATGAATAAGAGGTAAATTAAATATGAGAGTCACTTACCTATCAGAATTTAATTCCATGACAATTATGGGTTGACCCTATCAGTTCACACTACCAAAATTTATTAGAAATATATTTTTTTAAAATGCATTTTGAATAAAAACTAATTGAGAGTTGTTTTTTAATAGTGATTTAGCACAATAGTTATTATAGTTAACCTCAATGGATTCCTACTAAATAGAATTCTTTAATTATAATCTCGCTTTATTCATTCTCAAATTAGTGTATTTCACAATATATTATAAAACTAAAAAAATCATGTTGTGTCTTCCCAAACATAGGAGTTGATAGAGAATGAGGATATGACTGTGACATATGAAGAAACAAAATTCCTATATTAATTAAGTCATTAGTATGAAAATCTATAAAGGAGTAACTTGTAATTAATTTTATTTGATTTATTTTAGGAGTGAGTGAATAATAATAGTCATTGTGACAATATGAATAATTCATTTAAATCCAATAATTAAAAAGAAAATTTAATATTAAGACAAATATTTATATGGATTGAATTATTTAAGATATTATAGATGTTTTTTATAGAGTTAAATCATGGTAAATGTGTGTGAGGGGCTTCAATAACATTTGAGGTAATTATTCACATTATTTTTTGAATACTTCCATGTGTTTCAAGATAAGAACCGTATAATATATTAATTTTCACTCATTGTACTATAAAAAATGTGAACATATTAATTATAAATATAATTTGATATTCTTTTCAAAAAACATTAGTAATAATTTTACATTATTTAATACATTTTATTTTATTATTTTAGACTATACTTAACATTTAAAATCGCTTTTTGAATTTTTTTAGTAAATTTATTGGAATATTTACTCTCTATTCATTTATTTCTTTTTGAAATGTACTAATAACAATATTTAATTTATTTTTAAAATTAATATTGTTTGTTATTGGAGGAACAAATATTCAAAATAAGTCAATAAATTCAAGAGTGAATTGTGTTTTAAATTATTTGTGTATGAGTACTTCCACACAACGTATGTAAAATCTGCCAGCTTTATATTATTAACTGAGATTTTGGAATAAAAATGTTTTAGTAATCTATAATATGAATTGGAAATGTAATATATTTTAATCTGAAATGTAATTGGAAATATTAGTAGGAAATATATGATTAATTTATAAATTTTTAAGGACATGTAAGAATAAATCCCACTTTATAAAATTAATAATTATTTTAGTTTGAATACATATGAATAAACCATTAGATGTACGAATCCAATAGTTGGAATATTTGATTTAAAATAATTTTTTCAATGTAAGATTAAAATTCTGTATAGAAATTTTTAAATAATATATGAAATATTAAGCTTCAATTCCAATATAAAATGAAATAATAAACACTTTTCTAAATTTTTTGAGATGATCTGATTGAGTTGGAGAAGTTATGAACCTTGAGGGGACCATGAACAATATTTGTAAAATATCAAATGAAAAAATATCTCCATAGAATATTTGTAACTATAAAGTACCATAAATATTATTCATACTCAATTTATTAACTATATTGAGTAAAATCATAAACAAATAGACCATGTGGAGCTCGATCAAAGAGAGATGATATAATGAAAAACTCATAAAACCCCACTTTGACCAAATTTTAGTTGATATGTATGGAATATTTGGGAAGCCTCATCTATGTGTAATAATCACAATAAACAACATGCCACATTGAGTAATCACTAGTTATATTTTACTCATTAAATGTGGATAAATTCATTCAGTCAGGGAGTTCATGGGGCAGATAAATAAAATAATACGAGCAGATGAGATATTTTTTTGTGAATCCTTGAGTTGATTTTAAGTATATGAGTTGATGATAGGGGAGATTGTATGTAATCAAGTGTAGAAATATATAGATCCTTGATAAGACCCTGAATTATTATTCCACATTATCCTTTTATTTCTATATTTTTTTGTGGTGTTCCTCAGGTTGTATTAATTTTCATTATATTCAAATAGATTTTAATAAATATTGATTTTTTTTTCAATTTTTGGAGTGTTTATTGTAATTATTATGACTCATAATTATAATATATATATCTCAAAAATATAGGTGGATTATATAGTTTTCATGAGATATAGAGAAGAAATGGTTTCTTAAATTACCGAATAATTATTCACAAATTAATGTTAGATAGTGACCAATGAGTTTGGGGTAAAAACAAATGTTATTCTCACAAATGTGAACTATAGAGAGAGCATTGTTTAACATGGTGAGAGTAGTAGAGTGTAGTGAAACCATACACATGTGGGATTGTTAATCAAACCATTTTGGTACTAAGAAATCTACTCTTATGGCCTAATATGAGATAATTATTGGAAACTCTAACCCCAATGAAAAGTGAAATTAATGTTACTATTGAGGAGAGTTTGGAAACCCTTTTAGTAAACGTATCATTATTAGGAAGTTCATGGGGTATCTTGAAAGAATATATTTTAATATACCATGGTGGTTTCCCTTAAAAAATACATTTCTAGTATGAAGGATTTGATATTTTTTATTTATTTCATTTCCCTAACTAGATTTAACCACTACATGTGGAAGTAAATTCTTTGGTTATTATCTTTAGATCGGTGAGAGTCTATTATATCTGTCCATATATCCCATCCATATATATTGAAAATATATTTTCAATATTTTTCATATAAACCCAACAAATATTTGTTGCGTCCCAATAAGCCCCATTATAAAGAAATGAATTAATATCAACTATTATCCATGTTATAGTGACCATATACACTTTTAGTGGAGTCTGTAGTTTACCCTACACATTAACATTAATGAAAATACAATAGACAAAGAAAATATACTTTTCAATGGTTTTTTCATTTTTTATAGAGGTAATATATTATTTCTTTTTCATGTCACTATATACTGGTTAGTAAACTCTATGAACTTTTATCTATTAAATCATGACCACACCTAAAAGTATCCCCCTTGGACTAGTAGTGATGATTTGAGTGATCCTTGAAGCATGTTTCCAATAGGATATGGGATGGAGACAATCACATAGGGTATAAAACATAAATATTGGAGTCATTGCCATAAAAATTCATAGTTTAATATAATAAATCACCAATAAACTCCATAATAATAAATAACCATGTCCAATATATGAAATTTCAAATAATCTAGGACAATAAAAAAATACCATAAACAACGCATAAGAAATGGTGACAAATAGTAGAAGCACCTAAACTACCTCAATAATCTACATTCATCCAAATCAATCTCTATTTCACACATGAGGATTTAAAAATCGTATATTTGTGGGTTTTATATAGATATATAGAATAATGGTATACTTTACAAGTTCATCCCTAAAACCTCTTCTAAAATTGTTGAATAAGCATACATGGGCACCAGTGAAAAAATATCATATTTTAACCTATTAACTAAATTTGGGGAACTATATTACCAACTTTACCATGGATTTTTTACCATGTAATACCCCAAAATAGATAACACAATATGGGAATAGAATATGGAGATGAATGTTACACCAAATAAATATTCTCCCTAGTCCAATCACCCTAAACCAAAATGTCTTACATCATGGTACTCTCATCCCCATTATAAGTCATAATACACATCCATGAAAAAATATCATGGCCACATAAACCTCAAGAGTCATAATTCACATCCTTGAAAACATGTCTTAGTTATACCATCATTGAATTACCATATCACATAATAATACATTGATAAATTTTTACTTGTATTAGTATAAAATATCACTTTAGGAATTATAATTCAAGCATAAATACACTTGTATGTCATAACGATGAGATAATATAGCCTGTACGAATATATAAAATTCTACCATAATCCACCATATCCTGGATATGTCTACATACCATATACATCTTGGTGATAGAGTGGGGAAAGGTTAATATTAAGTCATCTAAATCCTCGAACACTATGTTTCTATTAAGAATAGAGGGAACTCGAGGGAAAATATGTGCATCAGCTACCACTACAGACTCAAGTGGTTGGGAATAATGAATAAAATATAATATTGATAATAAATTGTATAAATAGTATACAAGATACTAAGATACCAATGAATCAAACTATATGTAATGTATCACTTGGAATCCCAGTTTCCTTCACTATAAATAAGAATATAGTACTTTATTAGAAAAAAGTAAATAATGATCAACGTGATCAATAATTATTTATTGTTAATCTATTACTGATCATTTTAATAATATCCCAATACAAATTCATGTTTTTCATTTACTTTAACTATAAAATCCTTGGTGTTTCTATACTCAATATTACAATTCCAAATATATTGACCATGCTCTTTAGATCATTTACCCAAATCAATTCAATGTTACCATTTAATTTAAAATACCATTATCAACACCGCATCATGTCAGATAATTACTAATTCATTATCATTCCATATTATTGATCATTCTAAGACACAACTAGTCATATCACATGGATGATAAGAATTATAAAATAAGAAAAAATCAACATTTATAAAATAAGAAAATTACAAAAAAATAACGACTATCAACCTAATCCTATCATATCAACGTCACCCTAACACATTTATAAATTATCTACATTATCTATTTATCAAGTATATCAATCCAATGTTTTAACTAGTGAAAAATAGAAAAACCATTGACCTTACAACCAACTATAAGTGATTTTGAAAAATAGTTACTATAAGGGATCTATCATAATAAATATATGTATGGTAGTAAATACATTTTCTAGAATTAATTAATTTGAAGGAAAAAAATCAATAATTATACAATCAAATAATACAATCTTATAGAAAACATGATGTATTCTTCAACTAGTTATTTATTCTTACAATTAATATTATTTTCTATCTTGATTTAAAATTTCATTATGAGAATGTTTTATCCAATAAAAAACCGAATAATCAATAGCTAGTAAAATAAATATTCAGCTAATAAACTACATCAAATCAACACATTATCATGCAATTAAATTTTAAGAAGAATTATAAAATCAATTCACATGACTCTTAAAAATTTCATTTATTTATCTATAATTATGTTGTCTAACTATATTTTATTAATATAACAAACACAAAGAATGCATAGATGATCTTCGAATTAATCTGCCACAATAATCGGTTAATAACACAAGGTAACCATCATTAATAAATCATAATTGCTCATCAATCACAATACTATTTTAATATTTTCCAAATTTCAATTCAATATTATCTTCTTAAGGTTAGTTATGCCATTTATCCAATATAAAAAACATATTAATCCCACATCAACACATAATATAAATGATTCATTTATGAATCCCTTAACATAATTTGATGATTCAAAATTCTCTGTATAAGAAATGGATTTGGTCAAAGGAAAACAAACATGAACATTTAATGTGAACCCATCATTACTAAGGGAATTATTCCATTATAAAGTATTCATCAAACATTTATAAGAATCCTAAAAATAGTGGTAATGGGTCTTATAGAGAATGAGGGGAATAAATGAGAGGAGAAAAACAACATGTTGGAGGAAAAGATATATACCTTAGTTTTGAGGATCACTATTTCACATGCAATTGCCTAGGAATCAATAACGAAGGCATAAACTAATGAAAAGTGATCGCAAATCCTCCTTGTCTTCAAACGATGGAGGGAATAAGAATAATTTTAGTGTATCATAAAATTTATAGATATGTTCGTAAAACATATTGATATGGAATGATATGTATTTGTAATTTCATGACAGGCCTAGATCCAAATATTATGTTTTGACTCCCCAACAAGGATCCCCCTATCTCATGGTAAACAAAAATTTATTCAATTAAAATAATGAAACTCATGGTGTGACTAATGGAGTAATGTTGATGAATTAAAATTGAGACATGTCACATGACTAATTTCCTCTTTTCTATCGACTCCAGATAAACACAATTTAATTGCCCATATTCCTTAGTGAAATGAGATCCAATATGGTTGATCCAAAAAACACAACCTACAGGATGTCATGGAATGGAAAAATATTTATTGACATGGTCATAGTGATTGAAAAATGAAATATGTGAGTGTATTAAATCTATACATAAGTACATTTTTTGGAATACTTCTCTATAAATTTACATCAAAACATATCATATTTTAACCACCGCATATCACAACATTACAAGGACTGTAACCTAAAAATGCATAGATACTAATCATTTTCTTTTAATCACCCATATCATGACAAATATTTCCAATGATAAATTCCGATGTGATAGATATTATCACATTATGACATGGTTTTTTTAGAACAAATATCAGCTCTAGAAGATCTTTCTATCCCTTAACCTCAAGACTAACATCCGTGAATACCCAGAATCCCTCAACATCCAGTAAATGAAAAATTATGGTTTTGAGAAATCTAGAACATTAGATCATAAACTAATAAAATGATTTTTATCCTTTATAATAAATACAAAACCTTGAAATGGAAAAAAATTGGTAAAACCACCCTATGGGATACCTCTCTAGAATCTCTCAATTACAATAAAACGTATTAGTCAATGGAAGGGAGGATAATATAATTAAAAAACCTAATAAATACTATCATAATAAAATAATGGTCATATACAAAAAATAAAAATCAATATTCAAACAGATTTTGATATTGAGAACACTTTTTAGAGTCACATTCCCAATTACACTATTCCAAACTGATGTGTTTCTATAGTATATAAACCATGAAAAAGAATTAAAATGCAAAAAAATTCTTCTAGTAGTCCAAAATATAAATAGTTCATTATTCAAATATCAAAACATAAAAAAATTATAGCTCTCCCCATTTAATAAAATGGGAATCAACATTAAGATATCAATTAACCTGTGTTATGGAAAACTTCATGGATCATATTCACTTATGGGGGAAGCGCTAACTAATATAAAACTACACCAATGTCCGCCAATATCTCAAAAGGAACCAATAATTGGAAATATATATTATTCCCATGATCAATCCAATTCTTCTTTGATTATGATATTGTAACATCCCAGGTTAATAATGAATAAAACATTTTCATATTTATTAATATTTAAAAATTAAATATTAATTTTACTTTAAAGGGGTTGCTATGTTCGATAGCGTACCCGATACACAACAAAGAGTTTATTTGAAATCTTACCTTGCACAGTAGTAATAAAATAATATTATTTTAAATGGCAGTTAAAAAATAGCTGTTGTATTGGCGGGAATGGATAGAAATAACTAAAATATGATTATATATGTTTTTTAAATATTTTTACTTTTATCTAATAAAAGATAAAGGATTAAAATACGAAAAGAATTCAATTTTAGGCGTATATGCCATAGTTTTCATTAAAGGTTCACTTATTGCCTTTTGATGGAGAACTGTCATTAAATATAGTTTTCTTCACTCTTATACATTATATTGGTCCAAATAAAACTCTTCTTTAGAATCGGGACATCAAAATTTACTTTGTGTAAATTTTTGGTATTTTTCCGATAAAGTTCATTTTTTTAATTAATAGTGTAAAATGTTGTATTTTAATTCAAAACCACTTTTTAATATAATTTATTTATATGATTAGATTATCTTTTGAATTGGTTTTAAAGTCAAATTAGAATATATTTTTACCATTAAATCTAATAGTGGTCGTTGGAATCAATTTCACTTTGAAATTGGACTTAAACTAGTGTCAGTCTTTTGATACTTATCGTTTCATAAAAACACACTATTTGTCATGACAACGGGAATTAATTATTAAATTAATTAATGTGACTTATATGATTTTAATTTTGTAAAATAGACATCATTTCCGAATTCAGAATATCAAATATAGCTTAGGGTAAAGTTTTGGTATTTTTCTAAAAAACTTCAATTTTTGATGAATAGTGAAACCACTAAGTGGTAGTTAAAGAAGCTGATTTTTCGTTTAAATGAAACTTTGTCACTTCTGTGATTTTATTTTCAAAAATCTGACATACATGGTTGTCATTATGAAGTAAAATGTGGTCCAATGAGATTAAAATAATTTTTTGGTGAATAGTAACTTTTATGTTCTTAATCGCGATTAGAGGTAATTAGTGTAGTTTAAGGTAAAAATAATGTTTTAATAAAATGAGATGAGCTTGACACATGTACTACCCTAATTGGATGTGTCATGGCCGACCAAGACAATCCAGGGGTCAACTTGGGGACCCCATGGAGCCACTTTGGTTGGGAAATGACATAAATAACTTTTTATTAAATGTTAAAGTAAAAATGACACAAACATGAGATGTTTTACTAAAATTTTTTTTAAATGGGGTTATACAAGTCAGATTTTTGATTATAAATATTCATTGGAAATATAGAAAGATTTACTACATCATAGTATTTTTTTTTATAATTTTTATACTTTAAATAAATTAAATTATTTATGACATCATGATGATGCAGCGATTAGCTCATTAATAAAGGATTTAAATAAAATGAAATGATAATGTAAAATCTATGACCTAAACATGTTCAAAACCTATTGGATGGGTGGATTTAGAACCCTTATCACATTACCCTCCAATTATATCAATGTGGGACCCTTTGAATCCTAAAATCCTTTTAAAAATAAAGTAACATTTCCTTACTTTCCAAGAGTGCCCCTCCTCCCCTCTTATAAAAGGCCCCCACCTCTAGCACCTTACCCACACTTAAAAAGCCTTTGGCACGGCCAAACCCTACCCATTTTGTCTCTCCACATCCCTCTCTTACTCCTTGAAGCCTCACATTGGGCAGAAGTCTTCCCAAGGAAGCCTTTGAGATCAAACCAAAGGGAGTTACCCGATTTTAAGGTAATGTCATCACTTGAGTCCTTTTGTTTTATTTTACTTCTCCAACCCCTAAACTCTTTTTATTCATTTCTTTTGTTACAAATCTAGTATCATAAATATACTAGGATGTTTTTATAAGATTTATTCGAGCTACACTTACACACACCTACATATAATGGTTAAATAACATACTGTTTCCGTGGATGGCGAATTTCGGCCTCCCGAAACGATGATTGTTCAAAATTCTTTTAACACCTTCAAAGGTGGCCATTAAGATGAAACTATATTTATATATGATATATAATATGTTTATTGTTTCCTTAAGATTATGTATTTTTCATTTTGGGAATACCTTTATTGTTTCCATTATGGGTAAACGCGATATCTTCATTTAAGGAAGTGCAGACTACCACCCTCTCAAAGTGATTTGATTCATTAAATACCATATGTGGGACATATAAAGGATGTAGTTATGATATTATATATGATATTACACTGGAATTATAATAAACCTTTATATCATTATGATTCCATTCTATAAAATACGAAATAGAAATGAAAGTAGCGTTCATGCGTACGTACGACTTACCGTCTCCATGAATGGTGCATTTCATTTATTACCTCTAAATGATTATGAAATATTATAAATGCATGTATATACTGTATATATATATGATATATAAGATATATACATCATGATTATAATTCTGGACATAATGGATACATGAACAACTTGTAATTATAAAGGGTTTATTTTTGACTCAAGTACCAATGATCGTTAAAACGACCGTTATTAACTTAAATAATTACATAGTGTTCATGACATGAAAATAAGTGATATAAAAGGAATAATGAACTTGAAAAAGGTTCTTAAACAAGTATAAATTAACTCATGTTTATTATTCAGGAGATTAAAGAACGACTGAGTCAAGTCGGACCCGAGGTAAGGGACTTCATCTCAATCTCCTTTCAATGAGGCATATTTCGTTTTATACACAAATTTCTTTTATACGGTGTATAAACCTATTTGACTTTTACTTTTATACAAAAGGAATATTTTTCTACAAAGCGTTTTATAAAACGACAAAAAGGAATGTTTATTTTAACGTACGCGGTGACAATAACCTTTTCCACCGCCGCGAGTATTATTTGGTCTTTGGCTTCCTGAACAAGCCGTAATGTTTTTTTTAAAATGAAATAAATACCATATACTATTTAATGTATTTTGGTATGGAAAATGGTTTTTTATAATGGATTTGTTATGTCAATATATTTAAGTGATATATTGTGATGAAAGTGTGGAAATGTTTTCTTTCCATTATATTTGTTTTATGTCTTATGATTGTTATAATGGTACTTGGACATTTGACGGGTGGTTACGTGATAAACCATATGACGGGTGGTGCCGTGAATACCAGGATGGGTGGTTAGGTTATAACCTCCAATGCATTGGGTATGAAAGTCGGCTGTATGGCTATTCCATTAAGTATGTATGGAAGTTGGCCGTATGGCTATTCCATTAAGTGATATGTGTGGAAGTCGACCGTATGGTTATTCCACTTAAGTATGTTTATGTCCTAAATTACCTTTATATGTTATGTGTTCCTTGTATGGGTTTTGTGGTAATACTTTGGTTACAAAAGGGTATGTAAGGATATTTTATTCAGTGAATAGTTTTTACTACTTCATGAAGGTGAAGGTATTACTTTGATAAAGTATACATGGTTTACTTGATGTTTGAAAAACTAACAGTTTTCATTCTTTGTGTATCCATTACTGAGCTTTTTATGCTCACCCCAAGTTTTTTTTTAAATGTTTTTCATAGGACATAATGTGGAATATGGTCAAGGATGGGATCAAGGAAAAGTCATGATATATAAAACATGGAACTAGACATGTTTCTTTTTAAGAGTTTTTTTATTCTATGTAAACTTAGTAGAAGTGTCTACTTTGTAACCTTTTGAGATGTAACAGTTATGTCCTAATTCTCTAAAACTCTAAACCTGAAAATATCCTCAATGTGAATTATTCATTTAATTCAATATTAAGAGATGTTTAAGGCCGGGGCCTTATAGTTGGTATCAAAGGTCGGTTTAGAAAACTTTAGGAGTTAGAAAAGTGTAAAATTATAAGTTAATTTATGGTATGATTGAAATGATATAGAATTTAAAGATTACCATGTTGCTTCGCCTAAGATATTTCTGTATTCAAAATGGTTTTCCGCAGAGGAAACAAAGCAGCTATGTTGGGACGAAATCAGGAGGAAGACAACCTTCCAAATCAGCAAACTGAGATGGTCGGAATCAGAACTGAACAATTTGTTGCAGTGATGACACAGTTGACTCTGGCTATAAACGGTGGTGGTATCCATGCACATGATCAGCCAGATCAACCGCAGAGGAACATGTCAGTGGTGGAACATTTCATGAGGCAACATCCCCTATCATTCAGAGGATCATCTAACCCCGTGAAAGCTAAAGGGTGGACTAAATCACTGGAGAAGATTTTTGATGTCATGGGGTGTTTGGAACATCAAAAGGTTAGTCTTGCTGTTTACCATATTGAAGGTGAAGATGATCAGTGGTGGTTGATGGTGAAAAATATCCGGGATAGTGATGAGATTGAGGATCTTCACTGGGACGAATTCAAAGGTATGTTTCTTGATAAATATTTTCCTATGGTGGTTCATCTTAGGATGGAAAAACAGTTCCTAGAGTTGAGGCAGGAGGATGATTCAGTGGCTGCTTATGAAGAAAAGTTCACTCGATTGGCAAGGTATGATCCAAACTTCATATGATATCTTTATAGTAAAATAAACCGTTTTTACTCAGGTTTAAGGCCAAAGTATTGAAGGGCATTAGCTTCTCATGAGTTCAAAAGTTATGAAAAACTTGTTTGATGTGTGGAGAAGTTGGAAATGGAGTTTGCCGATGATCAGGTGTTCTATGACAAACAACAGAATAAGAGGTCCAGTTGGCAGGAAAAGGGAACGAATTCATCAAATAATCAAGGAGGTAAGAAAACCAAATATCCATCCTGTGAGAAGTGTGGTAAAATGCATCCTGGAGGATGTTTATCCAAGTCTGGTAAGTGATTTCGGTGTGGTAAGTCTGGTCATATTGCTCGTAACTGTAAGGAAGATGATCAAGAAGGCAATGAAAAGCCAGTGGTAAGAAGTTTTAAGTGTAATGAAATGGGTCATTATGCAAATGAGTGTCTAACGAAGAACTCAACTGGGGGAAAGCAGCCATACTATAAGAAGATTGGGGTGATGAAATCCTTTGCAACAACTTCAACAGATGTTGGGCCATCGAATGAAGTAGTATCAGGTACACTGTTTGTTTGTTCAGATTATGCCAATGTGTTGTTTGATTCAAGGTCTACACATTCTTTCATTTCTGAGAATTTTTCTAGTAAATTGGGAATTCCATCACAAGATATGAATCCTGAACTTATGGTAAAAACACCTGGGGGAAATGTTGAGACAAAAAGGAATTATAAGAACCTTCCAATCCTTGTGTGCGGAAAGAATCTACCAGCAAAACTTATTGTTTTGCCTCTAGTAGAGTTTGATTTTATTTTGGGCATAGATTGGCTTTCTGTTTATCATGCTAAGATTGAATGAAGAGCTAAAATGGTTTCTTTTCAGAAAAAATTTCAGTTTGCGTACAAGAATGAACCCTTGATTTTGATAACATATCAGGAAGTTGAGAAACTAGTAAAAGATGGAAATGACTGTTACCTTGCACATATTGTTGAAAATAAAGGAACTGTTCAGATTAATGATGTGCCAGTGGTAAATGAGTATCTTGATGTTTTTCCTGATGATTTTCCTGGTATTATTCATGATCGGGAAGTTGAATTTACTGTTGACTTAGTTCCTGATTCTAATCCAATTTCAAAAACCCCTTATCGAATGGATCAAGTTGAACTTTTAGAGTTAAAGAAGCAATTGCAGGAGTTATTAGATAAAGGTTTCATTCGACCTAGCACATCACCATGGGGTGCTCCTGTCTTGTTTGTTAAAAAGAAAGATGGCTCAATGAGACTTTTCATTGATTATAGAGCCTTGAATAATATTACTGTTAAGAACAAGTATCCTTTGCCTCATATCGATGATTTGTTTGATTAGCTCTAGGGAGCTCAGTATTTTTCGAAGATTGACTTGAGGTCGGGGTACCATCAGTTGAAAGTAAAAGAAACAGATGTTCCGAAGACTGCGTTCCGTACTAGATATGGCCATTATGAATTTGTAGTTATGTCTTTTGGGTTAACCAATGCACCTGCTGTATTCATAGACCTTATGAATAGAATATTCCATGAGTTCTTGGATAAGTTTTTGGTTGTTTTCATCGATGATATTTTGGTGTTTTCTCAAAGTAAAGAGGAGCATGAAAGTCATTTAAGGGTTATCTTGAAAACCTTAAAAGAAAAGCAACTATATGGAAAATTCAGCAAGTGTGAGTTTTGGTTACAACAAATTTGTTTCCTGGGTCACATTGTTTCAAAAGATGGAATACCTGTTGATCCTGCTAAAACAAAAGTTGTTGAAGAATTGAAAAGACCCACAAATGTAACCGAGATCCGTAGTTTTCTTGGTTTGGTAGGTTACTACTGAAGGTTTGTTGAAATTTTTTCACGGTTATCTGGTCCAATGACTAATCTAACTCGGAAGGGTGTTAAGTTCATCTGGATAAAGGAATTTGATGATTGTTTTCAAGAGTTGAAAAGAAGATTGGTGAATGCTCCAGTTTTGGGACTTCCTTACAGGAATGGTGAGTTTGTTATATACAGTGATGCTTCATTGAAGGGACTTGGTTGTGTCCTTATACAGAATGATCAGGTAATTGCTTATGCTTCACGTCAGTTGAAAACTCACGAGGTAAATTACCCTACACATGATTTGGAATTAGCTGCTGCTGTTTTTTCTTTAAAAATTTGGAGGCATCATTTGTATGGAGTAAAGTGTGAAATATATACTGATCACAAAAGTTTAAAGTATATATTCACTCAAAAAGAATTTAACATGAGACAGAGAAGATGGCTAGAATTAATCAAGGATTATGATTGTACAATTCATTACCATCCGGGAAAAGCAAATAAAGTGGCTAATGCTTTGAGTCGAAAAAGTAATGCTTCATTAACCATGCTATGTTTGGAACGAGATCCTTTGGTTTTTGATTTGATGAACTTTGGAATAGAAGTTGTTGGTGCAGGAAGTTCTTCTGTTTTGTTCCAGGTATCAGTGAAATCATCCCTATCAGACAGAATTAAGCAAGCACAGAGGGAAGACAGTGAGTTGTAGAAAAAGGTAGAGCTGGTTCAGAAGGGTAAGTTGCTTGAATTCAACATTGATAATGATTGTGTTTTGAGGTTTGGGAAGAGATTATGTGTGCCTTGTGATTCACAGTTGAAGAATGAGTTGTTATGTGAGGCTCATAGTTCCTCGTTTTCAGTTCATCCTGGAAGTACTAAGATGTACAATGATCTGCGGGAGTATTACTGGTTGGATGGAATGAAAAGGGATATTGCTGATTTTACTGTGAAGTGTTTGACTTGTCAGAAGGTTAAAGCAGAGCGGCAGTTACCGAAAGGGATGCTTCAGCCTTTACCAGTGCCAGAGTGGAAATGGGAAAACATATCCATGGACTTTGTTGTGGGATTACCGAGGACATCTCAAGGTAATAATGCAATCTGGGTTATTGTTGATTGCTTGACTAAATATGCTCATTTCCTTGTTATACGAGATACTTTTTCACTAGATAAACTTTCTCGTTTGTATCTTAAAGAGATAGTCAGGTTACATGGAGTTCCTCTCTCCATTGTGTCTGGTCGTGATCCCAGGTTTACATCTAACGTTTGTAAAGGCCTTCCGAAGTTGTTGGGTACTGAATTAAATTTTAGTACAGATTTTCATCCTCAATCAAATGGGCAGTCAGAACGAACAATTCAGACCTTGGAGGATATGCTACGAGCTTGTTTGATGGATTATCAGGGAAGTTGGGACCAACATCTTTCTTTGGTTGAGTTTTCTTATAATAACAGTTTTCATTCCAGTATACAGATGGCACCATTTGAGGCATTATATGGGAAGCGGTGTCGAACTCCATCATTTTGGGATGAAGTGGGTGAAAGGAAGCTGATGGGACAAGAATTGGTAGAGGAAATGGCAAAAAAAGTTCAGTTGATTCCGAAACACATGAGAACAGCTCAGAGCAGGCAGAAGAGTTATGCGGATGACCGGAGGAAGGTTCTATCTTTCGAGGGAGGTGATCATGTTTTTCTCAAGGTTTCTCCATGGAAAAGTGTCATGAGATTTGGTAAGAAAGGAAAGATGAGTCCAAGGTTCATTGGACCATATGAAATTCTGGAGAAGGTTGGATCAGTTGCTTACCAAGTGTCTTTACCTCCGAGTTTATCTCAGGTACACAATTTTTTTCATGTTTCTATGTTGAGGAAGTATATGCCAGATCCATCTCATGTTTTGAGTCCAGAGGTAGTTCAGCTGGAGGAGAACCTATCTTATGAAGAACGACCAGTCCAGATTATTAACCGAAGAGAGAAAGTGTTGCTAAATAAGGTAATTCACTAGGTAAAGGTTTTGTAGAAAAACCATATGGTTGAAGAGGCAACGTGGGAATCTGAAAATGCTATGAGGGATAAATACCCCCACTTATTTTGATAAGTGAATAAAATTACGAGGACACAATTCGCAAAACGGGGGAAGGATGTAAAATCCTAGGTAAATAATGAATAAAACATTTTCATATTTATTAATATTTACAAATTAAATATTAATTTTACTTTAAAGGGGTTGCTATGTTCGATAGCATAACCGATATGCAACAAAGAGTTTCTTTGAAATCTTACCTTGCACACTAGTAATAAAATAATATTTTTTTAAATGGTAGTTAACACATAGCTATTGTATTGGTGGTAATGGATAGAAATAACTAAAATATGATTATATATGTTTTTTAAAAGTTTTTACTTTTATCTAATAAAAGATAAAGGCTTAAAATACGGAAAGAATTCAATTTTAGGCGTATATTCCCTAGTTTTCACTAAAGGTTCACTTATCACATTTTGATGGTGAACCGTCATTAAATATAGTTTTGTTTACTCTTATACATTCTATTAGACAAAATAAATCTCTTCTTTATAATTGGGACATCAAAATTTACTTTGTGTAAATTTTTGGTATTTTTCTGATAAAGTTCATTTTTTTAATGAATAGTGTAAAATGTTGTATTTTAATTAAAAAACTCTTTTTAATCTAATTTATTTATATGATTATATTATCTTCTGAATTGGTTTTAAAGTGAAATTAGAATATATTTTTACCATTAAATCTAATAGTGGTCGTTGGAATCAATTTCACTTTGAAATTTGACTTAAACTAGTGTCAATCTTTTGATACTTATTGTTTCATAAAAACACGCTATTTGTCATGACTGCGGGAATTAATTATTAAATTAATTAATGTGACTTATATGATTTGAATTTTCTAAAATATACATCATTTCCGAATTCAGAATATCAAATATATCTTAGGGTGAAGTTTAGGTATTTTTCTGAAAAACTTCAATTTTTGATGAATAGTGAAACCACTAATTGGTAGTTAAAGAAGCTGATTTTTTGTTTAAATGAAAATTTGTCACTTCTGTGATTTTATTTTCAAAAATCCGACATACATGGTTGTCATTAAGAAGTAAAATGTGGTTCAATGAGATTAAAATAATTTTTTGGTGAATAGTAACTTTTAAGTTCTTAATCGCGATTAGAGGTAATTAGTGTAGTTTAAGGTAAATATAATGTTTTATTAAAATGAGATGAGCTTGAAACATGTCCTACCATCATTGGATGTGTCATGGACGACCAAGAAAATCCATGGGTCAACTTGGGGACCCCATGGAGCCACTTTGGTTGGGAAATGACATAAATAACTTTTTATTAAATGTTAAAGTAAAAATGACCCAAACATGAGATGTTTTAATAAAACAATTTTTATATGGGGTCATACAAGTAAGATTTTTTATTATAAATAGTCATTGGAAATCTAAAACGATTTAATACATCATAGTATTTTTTGTATAATTTTTAGACTTTAAATAAATTAAATTATTTATGACAACATGATGATGCAGCGATTACCTCATTAATAAAGGATTTAAATAAAATGAAATGATAATGTAAAATCTATGACATACACATGTCAAAAACCTATTGAATGGGTGGAGTTCGAACCCTTATCACCTTAACCTTGAATTATATCAATGTGGGACCTTTTGAATCTGAAACTCCTTTTAAAAATAAAGTAACATTTCCTTACATTCCAAGAGTGCCCCTCCTCTCCTCTTATAAAAGGCCCCCACCTCTACCACCTTACCCACACTTCCAAAGCCTTTGGCTCGGCCAAAACCTGCCAATTTTGTCTCTCCGAATCCCTATCTTACTCCTTGAATCCTCACATTGGGCAGAAGTCTTCCCAAGGAAGCCTTTGAGCTCAAACCAAAGAGAGTTACCCGATTTTAAGGTAATGTCTTCACTTGAGTCCTTTTGTTTTATTTTACTTCTCCAGCCCCCTAAACTCTTTTTATTCATTTATTTTGTAACAAATCCAGTATCTTAAATATATTTGGATGTTTTTATAATAAGTATTAGAGCTACACTTACACACACCTACATATAATGGTTAAATAACATACTGTTTCCGTGGATGGCGAATTTCGGCCTCCCGAAACGATGATTGTTCAACATTGTTTTAACACCTTCAAATGTGGACATTAAGATGACACTATATTTATATATAATATATAATATGTTTATGTTTTCCTTAAGCTTCTGTATTTTTCATTTTGGGCATACCTTTATGGTTTTCATTATGGGTAAACGCGATATCTTCATTTAAGGAAGTGCAGACTACCACCCCCTCAAAGTGGTTTGATTCATTAAATACCATATGCGGGACGTATAAAGGATGGAGTTATGATATTATATATGATATTAAATTGGAAGTATTATATACCTTTATATCATTATGATTCCATTCTATAAAATACAAAATAGAAATGAAAGTAGCGTTCATGCGTACGTACGACTTACCGTCTCCATGAACGATGCATTTCATTTCTTACCTATAAATGATTATGTAATATTATAAATTCATGTATATACTGTATATATATGATATATATGATATATACATCATGATTATAATTCTTGATGTAATGGATACATGAACAACTTGTAATTATAAAGGGTTTATTTTTGACTCAAGTACCAATGATCGTTAAAACAACCGTTATTAACTTAAATAATTAAATAGTGTTCATGACATGGAAATAAGTGATATAAAAGGAATAATGAACTTGAAAAAGGTTCTTAAACAAGTATAAATTAACTCATGTTTATTATTCAGGAGATTAAATAACGACCGAGTCAAGTCGGACCCGAGGTAAGGGACTTCGTCTCAATCTCCTTTCATTGAGGCATATTTCGTTTTATACACAACTTTATTTTATACGGTGTATAAACCCCTTTGAATTTTACTTTTATACAAAAGGAATCTTTTTCTATGAAGCATTTTACAAAATGAAAAAAAGGAATGTTTCTTTTAACGTACACGGTGACAATGACCTTTTCCGCCGCCGCGAGTATTATTTGGTATTTGGCTTCCTGAACAAGCCGTAATGTTTTTTTTAAAATGAAATAAATACCATATACTATTTTATGTATTTTGGTATTGAAAATTGTTTTTTATAATGGATTTGTTATGTCAATATATTTAATTTATATATTGTGATCAAAGTGTGGAAATGTTTTCTTTCCATTATATTTGTTTTATGTCTTATGATTTTTATAATGGTACTTGGACATTTGATGGGTGGTTACGTGATAAACCATATGACGGGTGGTGCCGTGAATACCAGGACGGGTGGTTACGTTATAACCTCCAATGCATTGGGTATGGAAGTCGGCCGTATGGCTATTCCATTAAGTATGTATGGAAGTTTTCCGTATGGCTATTCCATTAAGTGATATGTGTGGAAGTTGACCGTATTGTTATTTAACTTAAGTATGTTTATGTACCAAGTTACCTTTATATGTTATGTGTTATTTATATGGGTTTTATGGTAATCCTTTGGTTACAAAAGTGTAAGTAATGATATTTTATTCAGTGAAGAGTTTTTACTACTCCATGAAGGTGAAGGTATTACTTTGATAAAGTATACATGGTTTACTTGATGTTTGAAAAACTAATAGTTTTCATTCTTTGTGTATCCCTTACTGAGATTTTTATGCTCACCCCAAGTTTTTTTTGAAATGTTTTTCAAAGGACATAATGTGGAATAGGGTCAAGGATGGGATCAATGGAAAGTCATGCTATATAAAACATGGAACTAGACATGTTTCTTTTTATGTGTTTTTTTATTCTATGGAAACTTAGGAGAAGTGTCTACTTTGTAACCTTTTGAGATGTAACAGTTATGTCCTAATTCTCTAAAACTCTAAACCTGAAAAGATCCTCAATGTGAATTATTCATTTAATTCAATATTAAGAGATGTTTATGGACGGGGCCTTATAGATATACCATCAAGAACACATGATCTCTAATATCGACCTCAAGGGCCATTCACCTATAATAAATATAGGGCATCTAATGAACTTGATTTTTTTTCATTTTTCATGAATAACCTTCACCTTATCAATGAAATTTAATATTTATCGTATAAGAATTAATAAATATCAAACCTTGATCCAACGTAATTGATATGATAGTGGTCATCCATACAATACATCAAATAGAGCATACCAATGGAACATTTGTTTCTATTATTTTACAAAAACTCCACCAGGGGTAGGTGCTTCACCCATGATCATATAAAATAAAGAACACATGCATGAAACATTTCTTCCAATGTCTAGATAATCCACTCCATCTAACCATCCATTTGTAGTGGAAAATTTGTGTTCAGTCTTAACTAGCAGACATAAGAATTCAAGAGACCACTCCATACTCGTGATGTAAAATGGGGACTATGATCTGAAATAATAATAATTGAAACCCCATGTAGCCTCAAAATCTCCTCCATATAATATTTTGAAAGTAAAATCTCCACACTAAACTATTTATTAAGAAAATTTTTCTCTAACTTCATCAAATTTCCTCAATAACTCAAATTGAATCACATCCACCATGAGATCCATGTAAACTATTCAAAAAAATACATCAAGATTTCATCTAACATCTACTGAAGGATATAAATTGTCTGAAAAACCAACCAGGAACCCAACTCTCACCCTTCAAATTCTGTAAAACCATAAACTAAGAAGTTGACTCTATAACAAACAACTTCATTCATTACTACAAAAAATAATATATAAAAGAACAATACATATTGGGTACACCTGGAGGAACTTCTAATGGTGTTATATATTAATCATGAAGTAAAACATTGTGATTCATTGTTGTAAAAAAGTGCGTCCCATTGAATAACACACATTATTGATCATCCACATATCATCCATTGTGACTATTTCTATGAATACCATGATCCTACCAAAATTATCACTCCAAATCCCCCTACATGGATCCCACAACTTATTGAATGAAGGATAACTTCATGATTATCTTATAGAGACCCAATACCATCACATTATCACATATCATTATGAATACATAAAATCTACTCTATCACTATCCAAATATCTCTAGAATCACATATGACATTACAAAGTGACTTCCTACTCAGTTCATTAGAAATAACATCACATTCACCACTTTTTAATAAATATTGAATTTTTAAAACTATAATAACTCCGCCCATAATCATTATCACTAATTGGAAGAAATTGTTACCCAAAAAACTGATCACCTATAAAACCAACAAAATCGCTGGATGTAAGATTAATATTCCACTGGAAGTTCATATGCATATTAGTGTAGAAAAAAATGAATTCTTGCATCCCTATAATAAGTATATGAGAAGTAGGAATTCACTATACCCTATCTACCCAACTAATTTTACATTTTCACAAACCTTCATACATATATAAAAAGAAATGAAAAAAAAAGAAACAATAACACATGAAACTAATGTAAATAATGTAATAGATAAACCATGATGATTAACCTGCATTGGGATTTTGTCATACATGAATGTTAGAAACCACTATGAATTGTTTATATTAATGGATGTACAATTATTATATGAAACTACTACACACTATCAGTGACATTTCATTAATGGATTATTAATACTCTACCAAACTCTACTACACTATATATTCAACTACGATTCATTCATACCTATTATTCTTTTCTTAGATTTAATTTTCAAAGAATTTATTATTATCATAATTGAGGTTCAGTTCTACTTGCATTTTTATGAAAAATATCTAGTTATATTGGTCACAACTCTTTCACATATAAATGGAGTAAATTCCAAAAGGAATATCAATTTTTACTTCCCTTAACCAATTTTACACCAATAACATTCCCCAATAAACCCTTACAGATTATTATTTATGTATAATTATATCTAGAGTGTGTAAAAAAAATCTGAATGAACAATTATGTCATTGAAATATAAAACCTTCTCATGAAAGAACAGAAACTGGGGTGAATAACTTCAACTATAACAAACTATGTCATTCCACCTACCACTAATCAAATTTATAATTAATGAATCTTTTTTGCTCAAACTTCTGGGGTTCTATTCATTTGATCCTAAAATAATTTTTTCTAATGGAACCATAATAATATCTATTTTTAAGGAAGAATTTATAACATACAATGACTTGATTTTTGAGATATTAACTTATTCCTTTTTTAACCCCTCTAACTTCCAATTGGGATTTCAATTTTTCATATAATTAGCATGTGTCATAATATTATTGACCAAATTATTCCCTAGTTCCTTTTTACCCACAAGTAGTTTAACAATTTATAAACATCCATTGGAAATCAATGAATCCATATACTCATTCATGTATGAATCAATCAATTTAAATTCAGTGAGAAAAATCACCTCCTCTAGAATCTCATGTTCTCCAACATTATTTATGAGTAGAGAGTTTAAATAATTTCCAAACCACATCAATTTTCTCCTAATTCCATACGATATATAAAACTGAATTATCTAAAATGAACAACATAGATCTATACATTATTATAGATCTTGATATTCTGGTAATCGGACATCTAGGTAGTATAAATCTAGTGCTCCATCTTGAAGATCATCTACTCTTAATATTTTTGGTCTTTCTGATTGTCCTATTTTTGGATTTCATTGATCTAAATACATACATCTAAGTTGATGGGTTTTTATGAACTACTTGTGCTCCTATCAAAACAAAATCCCATTGTCTATATTCCTAAAAATTCTTTCTCAACCATGTTCAAATCCTTCCACAATACCTTTTCATTGATCAAAATATCCCATCTTGTAATGTTCATCTTCCTGTAACTGTCCAACAAGCGATATCCCGAATTATTATCTTTATAGACAAGGTAAAAAATATATTTTATATTTTTAATCAATCCTTTCCCAACCAAAATAATTTACATTTAAATATTATGAAAAATAAAAAATCATTAATATGGTGAACTTTGACTCATTTTCCAATCCATAGAACTTATGCAAGTACCTTCTCAATAGCTGATGATGGACTTCTATTTATAAGATTTAACATCATGCTGAGTGCATGTTCCCAAATCGCTATAATAATTCTAAAATTAACATCATACATCATTCCCTATTTGTTAAATTTTGATACTTTCTCCTAGATACAACAATATGCTATGGAGTTATGGGCATAATTTTCTCATGCCTTATTCATTCCTATTTTAAGAAATACCAAATATTTCATCTCGTGTACTCACCACTATTTTCAATATATTTCCACTTTAACTTCCATTAAAACTCCCATTTGTTGATGATTTACAAAAATTAAACAACGGAAATACATCAGATGTATATTTTTTATTTTAAATCCACACATTCCTAGAAGCATCATCAATGAATTTGATATTGTAGTGGTAACTACCATTGGAATAAATAGGGTAAGATCAATAAAAATTTGTGTGTAAAAGCTCCAACATCTTATTCCTGGTCTCCTGAACATCGAAGTTGAATTAAACTCATTTCAAAATTCCTTGAACATGACAATCAAACTTCCAATATTACTATAATCGAGATTCAGTATCCCCTTACCCTTCAAAACATTAATGTTATTTTCACTAAGGTGAATGAAATTACATTTCCATATATCATGATCATTAGAGGTTATAATTCTACCAACCACCATTCAATATGACATTATAGTCATTTAATGTTTTCAATTATTTAAACCATGTGAAATTATCATTGATCCTATGGTAACATTCCATACCCTATCAAAAAATCCAGTCACATAACGTGGATAATCACATTTCATAATGGAAACTAGATCTCATGTAAGACCTAGGATATGATGAACATACATTAACTTCAAGAATATTCTATTATTATTTTGAAGGATGACATCTTATTTTCCTTAAACTATAAGGGCTTCAACATCATCAATATTGACTTTACCAAACATCTAAAATATATTATAATATATTAATTGTTGACAACTAGTTCAATAGTATGACGATCCAGATTAAATCACCCTAGATTCAACGAAATAATTCAAACTCATTATAAGATATTTTATTTTATCAATTGACATGTGTTGATGCATTTCCAATGTTATCATTTTAAAACTTGTATTCTTTTATAATACATCATTTCTTCCAATATTTCCAATATTTTGGAACTTGACCAGATGTCTTATATTTACTTTCATTATGGTACATTTCATCCATTATTATTTTTTTATTTTCAATGGGGAAACTTCTTCTTCCATCATTATTACATGAACTATCTATCAGTATCTAAATTTCCCTACATTTTAATAATTTATTTATGACTATGATCCAAATATCATCAAATACCGTATTTTTTTATGTTGGAGTTACTACATATAGTATCTATTGCATCCCATATCTCTAAAAGTGTAGGAAACCACAGAAAATCTAATACATCATCATAAAAGTTATCTTCCATTATTTTAGTTTCTTTTGATTCATAATAAATCAATTCACATGACCTTCCACTAGTTTTCCAACTAAAAACCCTAATCCAAAACACTTTTTCAACTTGAATGCATTATTAGGAGCCCTTATTTTTTCATACATCTCTACTAATTCCTTTATAAATTACACTATAGTATTATTATCTTGAAAGTGAAAAGAAAAAATTCCTTCCAGCAAAATTCATCCCTGTGAATGTACATTCCCATCCAAGAGTTCAAATTCATATTTTACTATTATAATTGACATCCCTGCAAAAAATTAGACTTCCAAGTGATTGTAAACTAGATGGTATTCAATATGTTTTCACTTAAAATATATGTTCCATAAAATTTATTGATCTGGATAATTCATTCATCTGATTTAGTTCCTAATTATACTATAGGAATACTAAAATTTACCTTTGATATAACATTATTGGGATGAAATGTTTTCCAGAAAAATGATCTCCTACGTTACTAATAAAACCATTGCATGAATGATCGATATTCCACCAATAGAACATACACAGATTAGTGGACTGAAAATTGAACCCCAAAAGTTACCATAACCTTGACTGAGTGTATCATAATTATAAATTCATTTAACCCTACCCACCACACTATGTAAACATTTACACATTACTTATTACATATAAAGATAGAGAAAAAATTATTAAATGGAAATACATGAAGCTAATTTTAATAATGTAGTAAATAAACACAGAATATGAGCCTTATTTAAATTTTTTTTTATCATTCACATATAATGAACTATTTTATTATGTTTATACTATCATAAGTACAAATAAATTAGCAAACTGATAAACAACACAAGTTATATTTCATTATAGAATTACTAACACTCTAGAAAACCCTTATTCTCTATAAATTACACTATATGAGTTTAATATTTATTGTACCATGATTAGATTCATTGTTCATCACTTGTATTAGTATTGGAATTTTAGGGGTTTACCACTTAATTTAATAAGAATATTATCATGTTTTCTAGGTCACAAAACATAGACATCTACATGGATGAGCCTCCAAATAGAATTCAACTAATTATTCCCCAAAAACTTCTAACCTAGAGCACGTTACCCAGTAAACACTTCCCAATTCATTATTTTAGGGAATTACTATAGTAAGGATCACATAAATTCATTAAAACCAATTATTTAAATTAATTTAAAATATTTTGATGGCCAAAATTATAATAAATAGATGAACTATAATTTCCAATACCCTGAGTCCAACCACTAACGTAATAACCATGAATGAAAAAGGGTTAAAAGACTAAATAACATGACTCAAGTCAACAAGGTGCACCATTATAATTGTGAGCATACTTTATTAGACCTCCATAGTGAAGCTTTATTGATATGGATTAGTAATCATAATGGGTTACCTTTTAGGATTTTTCCCAGGTGATTTTTAGTGATGGAAAAGCTCACATGAAAGAACAAGTGTTCGACAGTGGGGACAATCATTAGTCAGACGACACTTTTGGGAATGTGGGTGGGCCCCATTGTGGGGGTTACATCTTTTTGGGAAACTGGTGGTACCTAGAATGCTAGGACATAACTACAATTTTATGTCTTGGTGTATGTGATTTCAGCAGGGACAAGTTGTTACAACCTACCTCTATTTTAATTTAAGATTCTCAAAAATCAAATGATTAGATTTCAGATTCTTAACCCATTTTATATTTTGAAATATTTGATTCTATGTACTGGGATTCACATAATAATAATCTCCCACTTTAAAACTCTATTTAGGGAAGAATTTTAGAAATCCTCCTCATAAAACTACCTTCCATACTCTATAGTAGTAGAGTTTCTCCACCATTTTTTCTTGCATTCAAACAATCCCTACTAAGGAATGATGATTTATCCTACATTATTATTTTAAACTCTTAGAGAAAATATCCACTATATTTTTCTTTTTTGGGGTCATCTAGAGATAAAACATTATCCCCACAAACTTATTTCTGTTGAATAATTACATTATGCGCTTGTTATTTTTCCATGAATGGAAAATCTTATTTTTGCCCATGTGGATTTCAATTTATCTATCATATAAAATAATTCATCCACCTATAATATTTCCTATTTCCTTTATAAACTACTTCAACCAAACCAAATTCTTCCCATATTTTGTAGTCACAACATACTATTCATCAACTATACTTATTTTATTAATCCTCTTTAGTCAAGAAATCCAATTGATTTTAGTTCCAATGTAAGTACATATGACTTTTTTTATATTTTGAATTACTGAGTCTCTAGAAAATCATGAATAAATAAATACATGTAACAGATCATACTCTCCAAAAAATAGCTTCATTTTTTAATCCTTTAAAATATAAAATGTTCCACTTGATAACATTCCAATGTTATATTGTAGGGATAGAAATATATCTTAATACAACCACCACTACAATTAAAGTATTTGGGAGAGTAAAAATCATTGAATACATTATACTTTTCAACATTGAATCATATCCATCAAATTATTTTTTGATCTTCACATACAAAAAACAATATAGTTGAGTGGTAACCATTCTAGACTAGGACTAAAAAACCATATTTAAACCAAGAAATCTATAAAGTAACAATGTAAAACATTGATGAAAACTCAAAATAAAAATATAACATCATGAACATACCTGATAAAACCTAAGAAGGTTCCATAACATGGGTAATATTTTTCTAGAAAATATTCGAGCACTAACCTTTAGTTATCATATCTAAAAAGATTCCCTCTTCACACCCATAATTGAATTTGTGTCCCTTACTTTTTCTCTCTAGTGGGAGTGGTTCCAATACCTCATTGTACGGTCGTATACTATATGTATTTTTTAACCATTTTAGTGAAAATAACATTATGTATAATTGTTAAACCAAAAGTTTCTAAGATTATCCCAAAATTGGAAAAATGTGTTTCCATCCCAATGTATTATTAAAGTGTTTGAATATTGAAACTATAGAAGACTTCGGATGATAGGTAATTTTTACCACATTAGAATCTCATATAAAAAATATTTAAATAAATATTCCATTAAATCCCAACACTTAATGAACTTCCCCATTATAATATTATTTTTTTTGAAATCCCCAATGTATAATTTTGGACTGAGTATTAATCCATGTTACTTTTTACTTGCATCTAACTTTGACAACACTACCCTCCATGTACATTTAATCTTCCTTGTATTCTTGGATACTGAAGTCACCTTCTATATAGAGACCTAGGATTATCATAAAAAGATATTACGACATTATTATTGAATATTCAACACATTACACAAATTCGTGCCTAAGGACTGTAATAGTTTAGTGACTTTGGAAGCATTTAAATACAAACAACTGGTTAATATGTAAACTGCATCATATCCCACTATGGTCTTAATAACTATAACCCTTCTCAGATATATCATATGTAATAGATTTTTTCATAATCTGAGGAAATGAAACATAATAAAGGGTCATATTAGATGATTGTTAAGGGTAAAAAGGGAGATAAATATCCATAACATTCATATAAGGGTTTGATAAAATGAGCATAAAATTTGAAAACTATACTCTCCATATCAAATATTATAATCTTTAGTTAGGGAATAATGATTGGTAGTTCATAAGATATTAATCATAAGAGAATCAAAGAACATGATACATGAGAGAATAAAATTTTCATAAGATAATAACAGAGACATTTGTGACAAGTTAGGATTTGTCTAACCACAAATGTACCTACATAATGCATTGGATGACCTCTCGTGTACCCTTACTTAGGAATAGGATAATTGTATTTGTAAAAATTGAGAACATATCATTAACCAATAAATAATTCATTAGATGGAGATATAGTTCAAATGCATCACATAATGAAAATCATACATATATGTTCCAAAATATCATAAAACATTCATCATATCATAATCTATGAAATGAAAAAATGGTTTCATAATCATTAATTCATATCATAAGTTAGAAAAAAGACATGGGTTTCATCATTATTTCAACATTTATTCACATAATAACCCATAAAAAATAATTCACATTCATAAGAACTATTTCATGGTATAACCCATGGATGATAAATGGGATTCATAAGCATATTTTCATAAAATATCATTCCGAGAAATAATAAGAATGATATCCGTAATTCATATCCCCAGTAAGTCATAGGTTATAGTAATGGATGTCATCATAAAAGAAAAATTATTTAAAAGGATCATTTAATTAATTTATTGAGGAATCTAAATTTTTATTGAAAATAATATTTAAAATAACAAAACATTTTCAAATTCTATTTCGTTGAAATTATCTTAGGAATAAAAGTGGGGGCTTCAAAACTAATTTAAAACATTTTATGAGTAACATATCTATTCCACATTGGAATAACGTTAACATTTAAAACATTTTGAAAATACATTTATTTGAAAATAAATTTGAAATATTATAATGTGATCTTCAAATAAAATAATTTTGATGATAATGGGATGTTGTTTTATGTTTTACAGGTTTAAATAATGATTCCTTTGACCTTTTTGGTAAAATATAGAACAGAATTATTAGGAAAATGGCATAAAGATTCCATTCAAAAAAAATTAAAATAGTTAAACACATCTAAAAATATATTTTAAAAAACAATGGATGATATTAAAACATTTTAAAAAAATATTTTTGGAAGAAAACATATTTCTAACCAAAGAGATAGGTAAAGTCATATTTTCATAAAACAATTTTCTCAATTATTATTATTACTTGTGAGTTGTAAAATGGTATTATTAATATCAAGAATAACTATATGAGAATAAAATTAATGTTTTCCTTTATATATGTATCATAAAATGTTATCATTGTAAACATAATTATAAATAATCCGGATAAATGATGAGACTGTAACATAATATCCTTACTACTTTGGTAACATTGAATCAAAAGTCCCATGGAAGAATAAAAATAAATAAAACATAAAATAAAATTAATATAAATAAATTCATGATATTACATGACAAATGGTATGTATATACTCCTTCTAATAGAATATAGGTTCATAACTTGTCATTTGTCTCAAAGAAAGAAAATTGAGAAAAAAACCCTTACCTTAAGTCTTGACATCCATTGTAAACGATCAATACTTAAGTATAATAAATATAATTTTATTATACATATATTAAATATATATATATATATATATCATAAAATATATGATTTAATTCTGACCTTTTATTACCTAGTTATTATCAATTCCATGTTAAAGTCATGTTGAGGGCAGTAACTGCTTTGTTATTCATATAGGTTTTGATTTTCTATATTTGTTCCTATTACATTTATCAGGGTTAAATAATCTCAAAAAATTTAACCACTATATAAATATCACATATATTCAAAACATTTTCATTTATATTAATCCCTAAAATTTAGTGTTATAAAATGAAATACATTGTTCATGGGGACAATGGGTCATACATAAGTACAAATGATGATTCCATTTTCCTATTGTATTGAAAGAAAGAAAGGTAAATAATATTTCATCATTATAGAATAATCCTTATGTCATATATATCCAATATTTTCATTAATCACATCCATAATAGCATTCATGTAAATCGTGAATGAATCACTTCACATCGCAATGATGTATTCCCTCGTGAACATGAGTGATGTTATCTTATTCATAGAAAATTGATTTTATGAAGGATTATTTGATACAATTATTCCATAAGAATAATAATATCATATATATCATAAATAAATAAAAAAATACATCATTATTTCTACCTGTGAAATGCGGTAATGAAAAAATGAATGACATCAGGTCGTGAGACGATAGTACACCGTGCACACGAACGATGATTTCATAACCCATTTGATGGGAGTGGAGATAAATGTATGCCCTTAAATTAACATAAATAACCCCTATTTATATTTTATATTTTGTGAATATTATATAAATATGGAATAAAAAATTCCATATAGTTGGAGGAAGAAACAACACAAAAACATCTCATAGATGAATGTTACATATTCTTTGAGTATCTTCCTTTGGTTTTTACAAAGAACCTTCCTAGGTTGGTTTTCCATAAAAAATAAGTATTCTAGAATGAGGGGAGAGGTTTTCAAAATTTATTTATTCAGGGATTCTAAAAAAATGGGATTTTTGGTGAGTAGAAAATAAGAGAGGGTTGACCATTTATAAGTGTGGTGAGTGACATAGTTGTAATTTTTAGAAAGAAAGAATTCCATGCATGTTTTCTTTAGGTAAAGAGGCTCCAGAAAAGGATAATTCTCAATCTTGAAAGAGTTAAAATCATACTATTTCAATCCAATTTTTTTGTACATGTTTTTCATCATTTTTAAAAATTATTATTTTATATCACCCCCTAGTAAACCCATTTTTACCTTAACCGCAGTAAATATTTTTTTTTTCAGTTTTTAATATTCCAATTTGAAAAAAATAAATTTAATATTATTTGATAATATAATTTATTCAGATTAAAAATATAGAGTCTTATTTTCAAAATTCCACTCACATTAGTTGAAAATTTTAATTTAAAATTAATCTCAAAGACAGCATGCGAAAGCAAGTTTTCGAAGATAAAATGTTCAAATGTCAACACATATTTTATATCATAATTTAACATGAAATATATCTAAATGAACAAAATTTGATTATTGGATTCATATTTGAACTAATATAACTATGAAATGAATTTTTAATATAATTTAACTTTATAAATAATTTATAAAAAATGGTTCTTTTCACTTAAAATTTGGTAATTATCACAATTCATCAAAAAAGTAACACTTTAGAAAAATCACAAAAAATAATCCTAAGATAATTTTTACATGCTACTATAGAAACTAAGATTTATTTTATAGTATTTATTTTCAAAAAATTTAAAAATATGTATTTTTATTTTTCACAAAAAATAATATTAAAAAACGTTTTTTGAGAAAATTTCTATTTTTGAAACATATATTGATTTTAACAAAAAATAATAATTTTTTATCAATGTGTTTAGTTTATATAAAAAATATACATAATTTTTAATAATTAGTTATTACAATTCATCTCACTATGTTTAATGTCTAAGTTATAGTGGCCGTGTTTGAATAATAATTTTATATTATATCATGTTTTTGTTAAAACTAGGAGTTGTTTGTAATGGATCCTAACCTAATGTTTTGTTTAACACAAGATTATATTGGTGTTGTATGTAACTTAGGCTAAAATTAGTGTCATGTGTAATATACGATAATAATGAATTTTAATTTAATTGGAAAAAAATTACAATACATGTGGTTTTACATTCTACCCCCTTTAATATGAATTTAACCCTTGATATTTTTCACCCCAATACAAAAAAATGAGGATACTTATGCCTCAACATATCCTGAAGATCCCATGTATCTTAATCAAACAAGTGGTTTCTCCACATATAATTTACTAGGTGAGTGTTGTTATTTAATTGCAATTTCTCAGTAATATAAAAAATAACCACTAGTTATTCCTCTCCAGTAAGATATTTCACTAGTTGTATGACATATAAGATTAGTACATGTGAAGGGTAATGTATGAGAAAAATTAATAGAGATACATGGAACAAATCATCTACATGAGCTAGTTTTAGTTGATGCCTCAGCTGATAGTCTACCATCTTGATACAATCAATAATTTCTAAGGTCCAATCTATCTAGGATTCAGTTACACTTTCTTCTAGAATCTCATTAACTTATTCCATGGATAAATTCATAGAATAACCTTGTCACTAATATCAAATTTTACATCACACTAGTGATTATCATCATAATGTTTCTTCCAATGATGATCTACCATGATGTGTTGATGAATTTTCGTGACATTATCTACCATTTCATCATCTATCTCAGGTTACACTATATTTCTCTCACCAAAAAAATTCTAGAATGTTTGTGCTCGAAATTTCTTCCCATAAAGGGTTTCATAAGGGTTAATCTGATTTCTTGAGTAAAACCAATTTTTTTTAAGAAACTATAACTTGAGGAACCTAATAATATCAACATACTTTAAAATCAAATAAATAAGATCTCAACATATCCTCTAGGGATTGAATTGTTCTCTGAGATAGATCATCTATTTGAGGATCATACACTGAGCTGGATCATAACTCTATATCAAGATCTTTCATTATACATTTCCATACATTTGAGGTAAACCTCAAATCCCAATCAGACACAATGGAATGTGGAACATTTTGCAACATTTCCACGTCCTTAACATATATTATAGAAGGCTGGTACAAATTGAAGACTTATCTAATGATTATCATGTATGATGACACTATAAGGTGATCATTTATAACCCATATAAATTTATATCCTTTAGATATTTTAGGGAGTCTGATGAAAAAATCCAAGGTGATTTGTTTTTCATTTCCATTCTGGTATATGTAATGGATGGAACATACCATTATAATTTTTTCTCTCATCCTTAACTTGTTGGAATACCCATCACAATGATATAATCTCTACTATATCTCTCTTTATTCCGTCCCTCCAAAAATACACTTCTAAATATTATACAGCTTCGTACTTCCCCGATGAATTGAGAATGAAGAATTTTGATCTTCCTCTTATAACTCCTTATTTAATTATAGTTGAGAAATAAAAAAAACATGATTCATAAACCTCAACATTTCATCACGATCAGGACTAAACTTATGAACATTTCTAACCTTATTTTTGAGCTCTACGTATTCCTTCTTCACCTCTTTAATCATCACTAGATAGATGGTTAAACATTCAATTTACCAAGTTAATATTTCTCCGCATTATTTAAGATTTACGTATCCATCCCTTGAAAATCAATAAATATTAGATTTTATTTTAACCTTATCATAGATAAAAGAGAATTATTTTTTACAACATAAAGCATCATCCACCTTGTTTACTTTCCAAAGGGGTGATATATTCAGTATTATTAGTCATTAATCAGCTCTATCCATATTCTTTAGAATATATGAAACTCTCTATATGTTAATATATAATTAAGCTTTTATGATCGGTATATATATCACACTTTTATCCATAATGTTAATGCCTCCATATATTTAATGAAACAATTCTATAGATGACACTAAATCATGATTTGGGTAATTTTTCTCATGTATCATCAATTGTTGTGAGGTTTAATCTATAACCATTTCATTTTGTATAAAAACACATCCCAATTGTTGTGTCTCAGTAAATGACATCTAAAAATGCAATGTGGTTTCAAAGAATATGGTGAGTATATACGCGGTTGGAATTTCCCTAATACATCATGACATACACAACTAGTAAAAGAACCAGTTAACACATTTTATAGTAAAATATTTGAAAACAGTAGTTAAGTAGTATATATTAATCTATATGAGATATATATATGATAAAAACCATAGACAAGAATAAATTCATACTTTAGAATTTGTCATAAACATTTTTTTGTCCATACACACAACCACACAACCACACACACACACAATCACTCAATATTGGTTTTTCAAAATGATGGTGGTACTTCATAAATATTCTATATCCCCTATTTTAATTGTTTTACTTAATGACTGTACCCCATTACACTATACACACACACCAACCTAATTATACTGATTACATGACAAAAAAATTCATATTAAACAAATCTTCCATAGAATCATTTCAACAAATTTCTTATTTACATTTAAACTATTTAAAAATTTTAAATTCAACATTTTAAAATTATTCCCATAAAGGTTTTCCCCAAAATAAATATGATTTCAAATATTTTCTAAAAAATGAAACCAAATAATTTTTCTTCAAGAAATAGAAAACCATTTCCATAAAAACCCAAAAAACCACATAAAATAAATACATTCCTTCATGTTCTTTGTCGAATGGAGTAATAGAGATGTCGCCTACTTCTCAACTAGTGAAAAAAATAAGAACGACACTAAAAAATATAAATCTAGGATCAGAACACCTTCCCTTCAATATATACAATTATATTTCATCATGATCCCAAAAAAACATAACATGGATCTACCCTTGTTAGACAAGATCTAATGACCTAGGTGAGTGGAAATTATAGAATCTATGGGGAGAGATAGAGATATGAGACAACGAATTACTGATGAATCTAGATCTCCAACACAAATAGGTTTTGTAAAATTCACCTATGAATTGGAGGGTATCTCTTATGGCGTCTTATGAGGAATATGAGTTAGATATCCTGGAATAATAGTGAAAATAAGTGTTTCAAGGGCTTAATATGGGTAAAAATATAATTTTTAATTCATTAACTATATTTCATACAGTTAAGACACATGGATTTTCATACCATGTACCAACCATGGAAATAATAATATAAGTCAATAAAGATCCACACAATTTGCCTAATTATTTTCGAACCATGATGTGCTTTTGTCATAAGGCTTCAACCTCATATAGCTTGCTCAAAACAATTATCAACTATCAACAAACCATGATTTTCCCATTATTCCCACATTGATGTTTTCTCATAAGAATCCACATTTATTTTCTAAACCATGAACATTACTTATAAATCCTCTCCTCACTTGCACAGTTTTATGGAGAGATTTCATGTTTTGTAGAAACCATGCTAAAACAATAAACCCACAGAAACAAATTCAAAACACATTATAAATTATTGAATCATAACCCAAATATTATATAAACACAAAATGGAAAATGAAATGAAAAAATACATTAATATAATGGTGTTACATTTTACCAAACATTGGTCATTCTATCCTTGTAAAGAAGGATTCTAGAGTAGTATCGAAAGATCATAATAAACGGCTCCTCCTTTTCCATTTAAAATTCTCATGACTCTTCCTAAATATGAAAATCTATCCATAAAACTCATAATAAACTAATTATTATCCAATTAAAGGGATTTTATTACGGATCCAAAATCTATATTGGGTTAAAAATCAATGTAGTATCTGGCTCAATATCTATATAGTCCTATAGAACTACATGTTCAAGATCATCCTGGTATTTCTTTAATTGAGAATCATGGAACAAAATTATGCATGAAACTGAATATTGTAATTAAATCTAATTGTTAATCTTCGTCACCAAATATTTCAAGTATCTCAAATGGGATAATGTTCTAAGGAGAAAAAATTATGATGCCTTCGCATTGGAGATATTTTCAGAAATACATGATCACCCATATCAAACAACAAAGGTCAATGAAAATGATATATATATGATTTCAAAAAACTATAAGTTTTCAACATACTATTTGTGACCATTTCAATCTTCTCCATTCTCTCATGTATAAGGCTATATTTGATAAGTGATGTCTCACATAACTCTACCAAAAAAATTGTAGAATGATAAGGATATTCATAAAAATATTTTTATGGGGCGATAAAAATAAAGGACTAATGGTTGTTATTGTACAAGAATTAACCTAATTGTATATAATCCTCCCATGAGAAACTAGAATACATAACACAAATAGAATGAATTTCTCCTAGTGTTTGGATTTTTAATTTGGATTTTCTATCTATTTGAGGATGATATTCTATATTAATGGTTAGGTTACTTTAGCGGGGTTGCAGTAAGGAATTATAAAAACGAGATATAAACCCATTATTCTGGTAAAACACAATCAAAATTGGTATTCCATGTAGCCTTATGACATCCTAGATATAGATTATTTAAATTTCTTCACCAGTATAGGTTTTATGATTTAGGATAAATTGAGTCAACTTCATGAGATTATCCATGATCACACATAGGGAATCATGTTTTAGAATTGGTTTCGGTATACCTATGATAAACTACATAGTTATATACTCCGATTTCCATACTATAATAGGTAAAAAATGTTACATACTAGCTGGTTGTTCATGTTATACCTTTAATTTCTAATAGTCAAGGCATCTTGGTGAATAATCCCCAGCACTCCTCATCATTCCAACCAACAAAAACTATGTTCTCAAAGCTAGATACATTTTATAAATACTATAATGAAAACCCCAATTCTATTGTTGGTAGTAACTATGATATTTTTTCAATAATATTTAATAACCATAATATAATCACTAGAAGATATATCTAATCCAAAATCCATACATCAATGGTCTCCTCACAATTGAATTTTTACCTCATATCAGTATATTCTGGATTATATTTTGGGGAATCAACTCATTTTGAAACCAAATGCGGAACATAAGAGACTTGAAAGAATACTATTTCATGACATCACTCAGTAAAATCTAGATTAATATCTTCTATGAATGAAATTATCTGCTACTAATTAGAATCTTCTTTTTTCAATACATTATATGACTTTATACTTAATGATTCAACCACAAAATTATTTTTACCTATTGTATATATCAATTTGAAGTCATACATATGAATATATTCCATACAAAATTGTTTTCTTAAGTAAAATCTCTTTGTGATAAAATGTGATTCAAGATTTTATGATCCATAAACATAGTAAATATCTCACCAAATAGATAATGATGATAAGTCTTCCAGTCATATTTTACAACATCTATTACCAATTTGGGTTTTAGGTAGTTTTTATCAAGCACTAATATCATTCATAATCCATCTACTATAATAAGATCATTCTACATGTGAAATCATCCAAACCAAGATCCTGATGCATCACAATATAACATGTACACATTTCATGACTCTAGAAATGTAAGGATAGTTTTTTATATTATCTAAATGTTATGATCTTTGGAAGATTTATATAACTAGTCATACTATTGGAAATGAACTCCTATCATTAACAATGTTTTCTACAGTTTAAAAATCCATAAAAAATTATGTACAAAGATTTTATAATATCATTATATGCTTAGTAAACTATGTATCACAAAAATATTCTTTAATGGTTTCCATGAAATAATAGATTTCATATTTTCTGGATATATAGAAACTTTTATTTCATTGACGATGCGACCACAGAATTATACTTCTAGAATCTGGAATCCAAAGATTGAATGATTTGAATAAATCTGATGTTTCTTAAACATAACATGCACTAAGACAAATGTTTCTCAAGATTGGTCTTAGAACTATAATACACTTGAATATCATAGATGAAAACCACCACAAACGACTCAAGATACCTATGAAATATCAAATTCATCATTTCTATAAACACATATTGGTCATTCATATGTCCAAATATTATCACCACATAATCATAATTCTTATATTGTCTATGAAAATATTTTTTCAAAATATCATCCTTTAAAACTCTATGTTGTTTATATCATGATTGTGACTTTATTTTTGAGAAACATGTGGCTACCATAAATTGATCAAATTGGTCATCAATTTAGTGTTGTTGATACTAATTTTTTATCATAACTAGTTTAACCATTTGATAATCCACAGATAGCCTAAGAGTTCCTTCAACCATATTTGTGAAAGCCATTGGTACTACCCATGTGTATGTGCATGGTAAAATGAACCCCCGTCCTAAAAAATATTCAAATTGAACTTTAAAATACATTAATTCATGTTTTTCCATCCTATAAGAAGGATGTGAAATATGATTAGTCCCTGATAGGAGATCAATTTTAAATTCCACTTCTCTTTTTGGTGGAAACCTAGATTTTGTTTTACAAATACATCAAGAAATTGGTCAATGATGGGTAAGAAATCCAAAATTTCACTACATAAATATATTCCAATGTAATTTACACCAATTGAAAAGATATATTCCCTAACAATAGTACCAAAGTACATTCCCTACTCACAATCGCATCCTAGTATCCATTAAACATATGATTACTTCCATTGAGAGGTGTGAAACAAACATGACATGCATAACATCTGATATGATATTTGAACGATGTCATGAAATCCATTAAAAAATTATTTCATAAATATCCATCTCAATAATAGTGAAATCCCTAACCAATTCAGCACCATCAATAGTTATAGTACATGTTATGAATTTAAAGGGTCAAGAAACTCACTATCCCAGATGTTTACTATGTTTAATAACAAATGGAACCATGTAATCATACAAAAGAATATTATTAATATCACTAAGAGAAATAAAATTATAGTACACACCCTTCTCTAACCAAGAATTTATGAGGGTAAACATAATTAGAATACCTCACGCCATCGAAGACCAGGTCGATTAGTTGTATTCATTTTCTCACCACCAACCAATTATACACCTACTCCCCCTTCCTCTCTGCTTCCCTATTGAGATTTCCTTTATTGAGTAGTTTTGGAATTCTTAGAATCATCATGACATTCCTAGTTCTATAGTGGTGTATTTTTTTTATAGATATTTACTTTTATATGTATAGGATATCAGATAAACAAGATACACATATCAAGCACCAGAATTTGGAGCACTATGAAAATTGTTCCTAATATGTACCATTAATTTATAGGTATGACATTCTCAATGTGATTCCATACAATCTCTCGTTATGATCTCAAGTGAACCCCACTAAAAGAACTAATTTCTACTCTTGGGTCTTAGTTGAACTTTAACTAATCCCATGGTCTGGTTCTAAGATGCTCCACTTCATTATAATTGTCACACTTACCCTTATTTACATAACTTGAGTTCTCACATGTTCCTATGGAGATATGCATACTTCCACTAGACCGATTTATATAAATATCACTTTCCACCACCATTGGTCAATTTACCTTCATTGTATAATATATTATACAAATCACACTAATTTTAGGTTTATGTAAAATATTAATATAGAGATAAACAAGTATTTCTTTATATACACAATAGCATAAAGTTCTAATGAAAAGTGGAATATGTTCACAAACATAGTTGAATACTCTACAATGGATATATTGCCTATCTTCTAGACAAACAAATTTTTTTATCATATTCATGATTGTTTGAGGGTCGAACTATTTGTTAAAAATTATTTTAATTAATCCCATGTAATATATTGGTTGATGTTATCATGGAAAAATAAATCCCACTACTGAAATAAATGATCGCAAAACATATACACTTCCTTATTCACCTTTTCTATGTTAGTGTACACTGGTAATTGAATATTTAATTTATTATTTTCCTCCATGAATCTATTTTTTTAGGCCTCGAATCCCCCAAATTATTGGTATATTCTGTTTCTGAAACTATACAAATTGACCCACCTGTCAAGGTTCATCATTCGGATTTTATCCATCAAAGGATTGAAAAGCATGAATGATGTTATAAATAAGTTATTGTCTTACCTATAGCTCATGTTAAACCAAATTTTCTATGAACACATATTATTTTTCTCTTCAACTTCTACCAGATTCCATTTGTAGAACATGATGAAAGAAAAACTTAATCATCACTCATTAGAAATTAATGGTTTAGAATATTTAAAACCACAAAAATCAGTAATAATTTTAACTATTCTTCTCAAATTTCTATGAGTGTGACATTTTTATAATTATTTTTTAAAATAGAAAATGATCAATGTTGTCTTAGTGGGAAGTATCAAAACTAATTCATGATATGATACACTTATCGCTTAAATATTAAATAATGAGATGAAAAAATTTCTATAAGTTTATTAAAACACATGTGTACCCAACTTCCATGGTAGCATGATTTTCAGCATAAAAAAGCTTGCTATATCTTTTTAATGCATACATTTCACCTTCCTATATTTTAATATTCTTTCAACCATTCGTAGATGATATTTAGAATATCCAAGATAGATTCCATTTGCAATATAATGATCCTCACCCATTGGATTGGGAATAGATTGAGATTCTACTAACCTTAGGTTAAATCCCCAAAACACTAAATGCTGATAATAAATTTCATGGTCATAAGAGAACATTGGGGGATGATTTTCCCTAAATAATTAAAATAACCTGACCACTCAGCATAAATAACAAAGAAAATATATATGATGTATGAAAAAATAAAATTGATACATCCAAAAGGTGTAATCCAAAACAATAACCTTAGTATCAATAGAAAATAAATAAAATGTCTGGAAGAAAAATAAAATATAAAAAATATCACCCAAGTTGCACCATCCCAATAAAAAAATCGTAACAGCTCTGTGATCTAACTCCACATGTTATTCCATCATATCAAAATCATTTACTATATATACAATAAATATGATTTCATTAATATTTACAACAATTACCATAGATATAACCATGGAGTAATAGAATTAAAGATATTTGTGAGAGGAAATAAATGAATCAAAGGAGGGTGAGATGAGATAAAGGCATAATGATGAATCCAGATCTCCAAGGCCATTATATTTTAAAAAATATGCATTTTTATTGATGAGAATAACCCATATATCCTTGAGAGGAAGTAGAGTTTTATACATTAGAATAAAAGAAAAATGAGTGTTTTTATGGATTAATCTATGTAAAAAAAATATTTTTCACATCATTAGTTTCAGGTCTCAGAGTTAGGATTCATCATTTTTTAAAACGATATCTAACAATCCACATGCTACTTCCTTCCAAATAATAGTTCCTCTGTTGTGCCACATGATTTTTATAACCATGAACCAACTATATTGTGTAACTATATTAAGGACACACCATCATAGGATTGAAACACATTGTTTGAAAACCGAGTCTCTATCCACGATTTTCCTTTCATTCCCACTTGTACGTTCCTCCAAGAATTTTTTGTTGTCCAGCCAAACAATGCACCTGCATAGTGACTCACCTAATCGCATTCATAGTTTCATTTTGAAAGTGTATCATTTTTACTAACCATTATCAAACCATGATCCACCTAAAGAACTCCCAAAATACTCTAAAACTCGCTATAAACTCTAGAAACATAATTTACTAATTTTATAATATCAAAATTCAAAATAAAAAGATAAGTTTAGATTAAAATAAGGGTATTACATACCAAAATTTTTTAAACTTCATTGAATATATATCTTCATTCATGAAGGACTCCCACTTCTTAGAGTCACTATGCCAAGATGACTTCTTATGATTTTTCTGTTCTTCTGTGTTTATTAGTGGTAGTGATAATAAATCAAGCTCGAACCACTGCCTTGGTAATCAGATTCTATTTTATCTCCATAACTAAACAAGATAAACTTTATTTTATATCTCTAATAATTATATTGAAACCAAAAAAATTTAAATTCATAATTTTAGGGACCCAAATCTAGTGCTCCAAATCATGCTTCAGCTGCTCTTGAACATTTTATATTTTCGGGTAGTCTTACTCCTGGACATTCAGTTCTTTGATCACCAATATTTGAGTTCTATAATTTCTAAAAACATATAGTTCTCTTATTAACTGGGACTTCATTATTTTATTTTCCATTAACTTCCTACTTAACCAAGTTCTAATCCTTCAATAAAAACTTCTCATTACATAAAACATTAGTACTTTTGATTATTTATTTTTTATCAAGATTTAGAGTGATATATCCAAAATATTCATCTCCATCACCAAGAGAATAACTTATTTAGTATTTTGAATATCTCTTTTTCATATCCTTATAATTTATATGTATATTTTCGAAATATTCATTAACATTAATATGTGGAACTTATAATCATTTTTAAGACTAAATCTCTTTTTAAATTTTATACCCAACCACTGATGTTGGACTTCTGTTGATGACCCATATTGCCATTTTAAGTGCATATGACAAATATATTAGGAATTAATGAGTTAAGCATCGTACTTAGAACTCCCTATATCAATTTATAATCCATTATTTCTTCTACACTATTTAGTTTTAGAGTTCATAGAACCATATTCCCACTCTGTATTCCTTCATCCTTTCTGAAATTAGGGATGTTTCATCAGGGGTACTCAACACTATTGTCTATTTGTATGCAATATAACATCCTTTTCCATTTCCTATATAAAGATTAATACATATATTTAGACACCTATAATATAATATACTTATGATTTAGTAATACAATACATACACTCCTAGTTGTATCATCCATTACAGTGAAAAAGTCGAGGCAACCACTACAGGAATGAATTGAGGAAGGTCACGAAACATTTTTGTTATCAACCTCTAACTACTGATTCATGGGATTTTTATTCCTATGATTCCAACCATATAATTTAAAATACAAACCTTTATACTTTATCAAAACATAAATTTATTGGTTTCCTATTTCAAAGTGATCAAGATTCATTATTCAATTAGAATTACAAATTTTCACATTCTTTTCATTGAGCTCACTAAAACTATAGTTACATACATCCAGATCATTGAATGTTGTACTTCTAGAAACCACCACCCAATATAAGATTCTAATCATGTAAAGGATTACCACCTTTACTTCACATGAAACAATTATGGAACCTTGGTTAACATTCAATACCCCATAATAATAGTTATTACCAAAGCCTTCATCATTATGTTTTCTAATGGAAATAATATTTCATATAAGGCCATGGATATTTGAAACATTCATTATCTTCAAGAATCCACCATTATTTATTTGAATGTGAACATCTAATTTTTTAATAATTTCCAAGGCTTTATCATCATACCTAAGGACTTTCCCAAAAATTCTAGATACATAATTGATAATAAATCTCTAATGTCCAATTGAATGATGGGTAAATATAGATTCAATAAACTATGATTACATTAGAGTATTGAAACCTTGTACATGACCTTTTAATTCTTCCATTAAAAGACATTGACTCTTATAGTCTCTTTTGAAATTTAAAATAATTTCACATTTCCAATATGTTAGACTATGACCAACTGAATTACATAAAATTCTTTTATGAGCCTTTTATTCTATTGGATTCCTTTTGTTTTTCTAATGGGGAGAAATTTACCTTCTATTAGTATTAAGAGAGATATCATTCAGTATCTCAACATTCTTCCTCCTAAATTCCTCTTTTGATACTTATTTGTAGATATCATCAAATACTATACATGTTTATCTCATAGGAGTTACTATTAATCGGAACCATGTCTTCCCTGATTTCTAGAAGAGAGGAAAATAGTAGAAACCATCATATATCATCAGAAAAATATTCCATCACTGATTGTCTCAACCCAAAAAAATGTTGATGTATTTAATATGATCATCTAATTATCATTAGTTTTGAAAAAGTTAATCCAAATAATCATTTCAACATGATATATTTCTTATAAGTGTTATAATTTCATACATGACTTCCAATTCTTTCAGAATATTTGTTTCTTCTTCATCTATGGAATATTAAAAAAACATTTCATTCAAGGGAAATTCTTATGAGATACAAAACATTCTTATCCAATAATTCCCATTTATATTTCTCCATTCTAAACAACATCACCCAATACAATTGGACTTATATACTCTTTTAAATTGAATAGACATTAATTTGAAATTCATCGAAATAAACAAAATTATTCCACTAAATTTCATGGTTCATATATTACATTCATCTAATTCCATGAATTCATCGATTAATAATGTTATAAACAACCACTTTGATAAACAATTATGGGAAATTAACTGTCTCCTAGAAAACTAATCACTTTTACGAAAAATAAGACAACAAGATGTTTGACCCATTGTCCACCAGATGTTCATACACATATTAGTGTACTGAAAACTGAACCTTAGGATGTTATCTTCCCCTTAAATATGAGTAATGGTATCAAGAAATAATTATACCATCCTCACCATACCATGTTTACCTTTTTACACACCTTAGTATAGACATAAATAGATGGAAAAAATTAAGAAATTTTAATACATGGTAATGAAGTAAATAAATTAGTGAATAAAAAAAAGCAATTAATTAACTATATAATTTTGTCCTACATGCATTAGAGGAACAACTATGCATTATTTAAATTATTAAAAGTAAAGATATTATAATAAACTAAAAACATATCATAAATATTTAATTATGGAATTATTAACACTCTATAAAACAACGATTCAATGTACATTCCAATGTTTGAGAAAAATATTTACTATTCAATACTTAGATAAATGGTGCAGCACATGGGAAAATATTATAATTCGGGATTATCTCCCACTTCTATTTATACAAAACATATCTAGTTTTCTAGGTCACACCATAATTCCATGTACATGGATTTCCCTCCACATGGAATGTAATTATTGATATCCCATAATAATAATGACATAAACTACTTTCCCTATTAAGAACTTTTATATGAATAGTTCTAGAGAATTCAATATATAAGGTTCACGAACAATCTCCACCACCCTTGATTTCAGGAAAATATATCAACTCTTGAGGAACCAACTTCTTCTAAGGAGAAGAATTTTTTTTTCTTACACACTGATCACATAAAGTTTCTTTCGATTAAATATAGGATTTCTTTAAATATGATACTCAAACTTTTGATGCTCAGAATATTAATATATCATACCTTCTAATTCAGTAAACTAGGATTCATATACTAATAATTTCACATTCAAATCCCACTGGTATAAATATATCTCAAACTTTTGTGTCCTAAGAAGACCACAAATTCCTCAATTAGGATATAATTTCCCTGTGACATCCTGGAAAACATAGATACTACAATTTTGAGATAATGGGTTGTGTAGTTACACTAATTGGTCATGAATATTGATACCAAAAAAAGATAAATGTTTTGTACAATATTAAAATAAATCACAATCCAAGGTGTGGAGCATCATATATGATCATAAAAACGACTTCTTCCTTTGGAAAATGAAGAATATTAGTACTTTACTATTTGATCACCAAATACTCAAAATCATATAAGTATTGTTCATTACTCCTAAAATCCTAGTCATTCACGGTCAAAGATATTAAATGAATCACATTTCGAGAAAACACATGAACAAACATCCTATAATATCCGATATGACCAATGAAACTCTAAATCTATGCAATATTATTTTGGTTCACCTATGAAAAACACACCTCAATCATTGAGGGATCCACACCATATATTTAATGAGACTTAACATATCCCATTAAATTCGGGTCATATGCCCAAAACATAAAATTATACAACATCCCAAATAGTTTATAATGTCAAATAACCACCAAAATGTCTCATAGATGCCCCACAAGCACTTCGTCGGAGTCAAAACACATATGTTTTTCATAAACTAACTCCACCACAAACTATTCAAGAAAATCATGGGATAATGATTTCTTCAGTTCGAAAAACATGGAGAGTGAATTCATGACACATAATGGTGTTACCAAGAAATCATAACTCCCATAAATAAACATAAATCCATTTATTAGAATATCTTTTTCATTCACCTTTATCAAATGATACCCTAACCTCAATTTGATATTTGAAAATGATATATCTCCCTCGAACAGATTGAATAGATTGTCAATATGTGATTGGGTGTAGTGGAACTTCACTATAACATGATTCATGAGGTTTTAATAAATGAATATTCACAGACCGTCATCCACAAACTCTGTAAATAAGATCAAAGTACCCCAAGGGGACAACATAGGTTGGATAAAACCTATATATTAAAGTATCATCTATTTGATTCAAAACCTCCCACAACATAGATATTTTCATCCTATATGGCAATATAGATATCAAAGAGAAAGGTAGTTGAAGCTCTAACACAAACTCAATCTCATATCAAGGTGGTCACATCAAAACCACTTTATGAAAGACGTCAAGGAACTCTTCTACAACCCTGTAGAACACCATCTGTTGAGAATCCACAAATCTCATCATTAACACAATCGTCATAGAATATTTGGACTCGCTATTCCTAAAACCCCTCTAATGGTCTCCCCCCCCAAATAAAAATGGAATGTTATATGTCAACATCAAAGAATATAACTCAACTCATAAATTAATTTCAAATATAATGTTCTGAATATAGATATCCTATATAGAGGGTGATGTCTGAAAGATGTATCTTCAAAAAATGGGAAATATTTTAAATACATAGGTACCCATAATATCAAACATATCATCTTTAAAAATCATACAAGCTAACTCAACCTACAATTGGAATTTAAAATTATAAAGAACTAAACTCTTATGAACCTAAAATATAAGATTATCGACTATGGTGTGTGAAATAGAGGAGTGGGTACCTCCATAATCAAACATAGAATACACCATGATAAAATAAAAGCATATGGTACATTTACAAATTCTCATCTCACCTATCATTTGTAACTCTAAGTTATGAGTCTGATTGATTCATGCAAAAGGAACTATATATCAATTATGAATCCAACCTATAAGATCATGATACACTGTATTTCTCAACATTCAAGGGGAATCATGTGGCTATCTACGTCCTACCTTCTCTCCAAATATATTAATAAAATATTATAGAACCTAGATATCATTTTTTCCCTATATTATATTTCAATAACTACAAAAACAGAAGTGGGAATCCATATCAATGTTTAATGTCATGAAATACTGGAAACCTATGATTTTGAGGACCCAAACCTCCACATTAAAATATATATGGTTTGATCTATTGGAATAGGTCTGGTAACTACCAGATCTGGTGAAACAAGAAGAAGATAGATGGAAAAAACTCTTTATTTGCCGAAACATTGACAAAGTTCATAACTGAGAACCCTTACCCATACACATTTATCTTGGTAAATTTTATTAATTACCGTATCCTAGAGGCTCAACCCTATCCAAAATCTTCTAGAAAACCTACACCTTTTCCAACACCTCAAGATATGTTTACCATGTGACTAGGGTGACGTGATTCTAGATCTCTGGATGAACAACCTCTTAAAAATGAATCACTCTAATTTATAGATCTATAAGGAGTTCTAAAGAATAGCATAACAGTTTCTTGAAAAAATATCAAACTATTTCATTCAGGAAGTCCCGTGTTTAAGCATAGTAATTTATTTTTTGAAGATTCATTCATTTTGAAAGAAGGGAACTTACCTTGAAACAAATCAGAAAACATATCCCTAGAAACCAATGAATCCACATAATAATTTTATAATAAACACCACCATGGGTGAGTAGCTACATTAAATATACTGACGACCAATATAATCCAATTCTCTCTCCAAGAATGGATAAAATTAAATGGTATATTCATCTCCTATAACAAATCCTGAGTCCCCTGAAAGATTCTATTTCCTAAACTCTCATAGTGTCATCCTCCATGTATCATCTCTAACTATGTCAAGTCCATGAAGATATTCTAGTGAAACCTATTAAACATCATCAGTAAGATCCTAATTTGGAAATCATACAAATCCATAACAATATTGTATAAAATTCTAGGTACATATCAAACCTGAATTATGAAATAAATATTATTAGTTAGTTAATATTCATTATATTAATCATTATCTACCAAATTCAATCATAGGTACAATTATTTATAATAAATTATCCTTACAAAATTATCTCCCCATCATGAGGAATTATATAACATTGTACATTTAATAATCTTAAGGACTTTTCATCAAATCATAGGGAGTTCTAAGATCATGTGACTTAAATTATCTCCCTTTAATACAAACATAAACTATGTTCAACTTACATTATATCCCTACCAACCCATATAATAATCACCAATTCATATTCCAATGTTCTATCTTATATCGCAACCAAACTCTTTGATACACCATTATAATTATCAACCCCTAAAGGTACCCCTTATAGGATATATGTGATGGCGGTAGTGGACCTTGAATCTGTCCCCTAATAGTCTATAGTTTATAGGCTAGTTTCAAGGGTATAGAAAAAACATATAAGAGTTATTGCCAACATAATTACTTGTAAAATATTAGAAATATCTAATCAACATAAAAATATTAACTACCCCTAATAAATAAAATTTCAAACAATGAAATACCAAAAGATGATATATTTCAAGAACAACACCAAGGAAGCAAACATGAAGACATGCAGCTCCTGAACAACCTCCACAATATAGATAAATTTTGCTTTATCTACCTCTCACACCTATAGAACAAAAAAGAAAATTTATTTGTTTATATATATGTGAAATAATATAAGTATTCTATATAAGATACTCTAAAACATCTCATGAAAATATGGATGAAATATACTTGAGCCCCAATGGATAAATAGAGAAAATTAAATCATTACCTAGGTCATGTGAACTATATCCCCAACCTTATGAAGGCCCAATCAGAATGTAATGAAGATAGAATAGAAAAACAGTGAGAATCACCTATATAGAATAATGAACCCCATCTTACAATCTCCCTCAAAACTAGTTACCCTAAAATCCAACATATTATTCCCTAGTTCACTCACCCCTAACATAATTCATATTTTAAATCCATGAAAATATATAAAAATCGCATATTCCTTTGAATTTATAATGGAAATATATGAAAACATTTCATCACCACATTATCATCACATTTTGATAATCACATTATAAGACAGAGATCCCTTTAAAGTTTTGAATGTAACCACAATTTTATAATCCATTAGAGCCTATGTATAAATACATACTCATAATTGTATGAAATTACATGTTGGATAGGTGTATATACTATAAAATTGAGTTTCCACAAACCATATATACATTTAAATTTCAGTTTTGGGTCCTTAAATCCTACATAAATACATTATATTTAACTGTAAACCACCACATCGTGAATATGCCCATGTATCATGAAATATATGGATGATTAGAGCCAATTATGGGCATATATTGACCCAAATTACTCATTTAGTGGATTATAGGAAATTGAAAAACTTAAAGATAATAAAGAACAGAACTGGTATAAGAGAAACAAACCTACCCTAGGCCCCATCTATATCTAACTCCCTACATGACAACCAATATATCGTCATTAGGAATTGGAATCTTATACATTACTAATTAAACAAGGATCATGGTTCAAATAAATAACTACATATCTGTTGTTAATCAATTAATAACCATTTATTAATAGTCCAAAGCCAATTTTAGTTTGGAAGTTATACAACTTATCATATCCATGGTTCTTTTATACCTAATATTAATATCCTATATTTCATGAAATTGATATTTAAAACATTTAACAAAACCAATTCAAGGTTTACATTTAATATATCAATCGATCATAAACACCCTTTACCAATATATCATTTATATTTCATTATTATTCAATAATATCAGAAATTTTAAGACTCAAATACTAACATCAAAAGAAAGATTACAAATATATAACAATAAAAAAATAAGTACCTGATCTATGAAAAAAGAAAATAAACACCATGAAAGGATTCTAAAACAATCCAACCATCTCAACCTTGTCCCCTAATATATTTCTTCATCATCTTAACTATTCTATCACTGACTACATGAATATACTACCATGACTAGGAAGAAATAACCAACCACTTCCTCTGTAAACAATTGTTATAAGTATTCATATTAATTCATTGTAAGGAATCTATATTTTGAAATATATGAGTGATGTAAAATCATAATTCCTAAATAAATGAATATTAATAAACTATCTATAACCCTTTAATAAATGAATATAGGCATCCAAAAAACATGGTCCTAACATACTCATCCACTAGTTATTAATTCAATCAATCAGAAAACTTCTTATCATTATAATTTATGGATTAATTATGATTTAGTTTCAACTAGAAAAACCTAATAATTAATATCTATTAACAGTCATATTCAACCCATAGAATAATCAAAAAATTACATTAAAATGATAGTAGTTTTTAAACTATAATAATAAAATCATTTATTATGAGTGATCAATATTATAATAGTTTTACTATAATTATTATGTCTTACTTGATTTTAGGAATATCATGATTTCAATGGAAGAATAATTAATATTACCATCAAGGTACCACACTACCTAGAATATAAAATTATGCAACAATCATTAATAAAGAATAATCACATACAAATCACAACACCCTATAAATGTCTTCAATTTATCCATCCTGAATTATTATTTTATTTAAATAAACTCCACCACTTACCAATATAAACATAATCATGGTAATACTACATCAAAACATATAATGAAGGATATTTTTTATAAATCCCCTACCTTAAAATGATGCATCGACATTCTTCAAACAGAAATGGGTTGTGGGCCAAGGAACACAGACATTGTCCTTCGTAGAAAATCCATGATTTTTATAAACATCATTAAATCATGGATTATCTATCATACATTCATAAGAAACCCACAAAAATAATTTGGGAGGTCTTAAATTGAGTTGAAATAACAAAATAGGGATAAAAAATAAGGAAATAGGTGGACAAGAAATATACCTTCGTTTGAGGATATTTGTTGAGGAAGAAATGTCCAAGGAATCGATCATATAGGACTAGGATCATCCAAAGTGATCATATAGTCACCTAGGTTATATATAAGGAAGTTTGAAATAGAAATAATTTTAGAGATACCTCAAATTTATATACAAGTATGGAAAACATAGAATCACAACATGGTATAGATCAATCACGTCACTATAGGGTTAGAAAAAATATCACAGTGAAATTCCTACACACATCTCCCCCTTTCTCAAAGTAAAAAACCATTTATTCACTAAAAATAATGAATTTCATAGTGAGAATATGGGTCTTATGATGTTTTATTCAAATCCCTAATAACTGTTATGTGTATCCTACCATTATTCCTCTTCCAATTCATCTTCATTCAAACCCTATATTGTAACCCATGTTTTATGGTTCAAGGATCTACAATACAAAAAATAAAGTAACATAACATATAGGAAATCATGTTGTGGAAACACCATTAATTTCATGAACATCAAAATTGAAAGGTGATACATGAGTATTAAATCTATACATAAAATTATATACCAAAATAATTTTCCAAAAATTAACCCCAAAACTCATTATATCGTGACCAAAATATTTCATGTCGTAACTGGGATTTTAACTAGAAATATAATGGAGAATAACTCTCTTGGATTACTCAAATTCACCCTCATACAAGAAAAAATCATTCAAATGAAAAATTATAGAGTGACTAATAAAATCACATCATGAAACAACTATTCTATAAAACAATCTGATCTCTAGAAGATCCTTTCTCCCCTTAACATCGAGATTACCACAAAAGACTCGTCAAACAATAACAACACCAAAGAATTGAAAAATGATGGGGTTTTAAAATCAATGTCTTTACACAGTATTTCATGGGTTAGTTACTAATTCTATGGTTTCCATTCATGAAATTATAGGCATTACCTATATGTATAACATGTCTCCCAATAAACCATCACAAGCTTAATGTTTTGGGAGAGTAAGTGTGTAAAAACTCAGGTAAATAATTAGTGCCTTGATACCCATGATAGTGACTGAAAACACCAATAGGTAAATAAATTCATTATCACATAGATGTAACATAGATTGTGAGTGATAAAATGAGTAGAAATGGAAATATCATTAAAAACCTCTAACTTAGGGCTATGTGTGATTATGAGAATAAATAAAAAATTATATCATCACCATTAATATCAAACCACCATTAAACTACGTCACACACATAAATAAAAATGATAATGCATAATAAATTACACAACCAATACATGATAAATATATCAGTCATAAAAAATTTCCACATATAATAATGAGTTATTATAACATCATCATAGATTTCCATGTCCTTCCACATACAAAAGTATATATAAAAATTAGTATCATTCATAGAAATATATGAGGAATGAAATTTCATAATTGAACTATTATTTTTATTCATATCAATGTATAATTTTTACAACATTGTAATTCATCATTAGAATCCAATAGAGTATTCCATCTGTATATTATGATATATCTACATCATAGAACAAGAAATTCGTAACCAAAAAGTTAACATCCATGTAATCGTATTATTTCTACATCATACATAACAAGTTTAAGTAGATATCATCATCCAAAAATGTCCATATCAAAATTTTGAAAATCATAAAATAATGAACTCATAATATTCATTAAATTATTATACCGCAAAAAATATGTTTAATGTGTGTGAATATTATTTACTACAAAAAATTCATGATATAAATTTTTATTTAATTTCTCATCCTAAAGGGAAATAATGACCTTATCCAAGAGAATGGATCCCATAGAAATCTTATCATGTTTCATCATTATTATAAACACCAACCTTTGTTCACACACATCCACGTCTGAAATATTATTTTAGAAAATTATTTTTCAAAGGATATTAAAATAACCCAATGGATGAAACTCTTCTATTGTACTTGAGAAAATAAAAAATAAGGTGCTCTAAGAAAAAAATCCAGTTCTGATGTATATTAATTTGATATATCCAAAAATATTTTAAAAATACCAAAACATTATTTTAAAATTTCATCATAATGATATGTGATTAAAATGAGTAAGATAGTCATTTTTTAAAAACAAAAAATATTGTTAAAATTTATATCTTTTATGATTATATATATATATTATAATAATTGGTATAACATGAATAACTACTTTACTTAATAACTAAATGATTTTTTATATTTAATATATGACACAAGATTATACTTACCCAAAAATTATCTAATATTCAAGGAAGATTTATCTCATCACATTCAACAAATATTTCTTCTATAATAATTCAAAAATCATAGTTTATTAAAAGATTATTTTGGCCAATTAATTTTTTTCTATTAATATTGATTGTATTTATTTGATAACTCTTTAGGTTAATTGATAAAAAGAATACATTCCAATATTTTTATCATGAATATATATAATTTAATATTTCTTAGATAATAGAATTTAATAATATGATAATTTTAACTCCTTTTGAATAAAATATGACATATAACATATCTATAATGTATCTTTATTTACATATGTTGTACTTTCATAATTATAGCGCCAAACAGTCCATTTCATTACAACCATTCCAAATGAAAGAACATATCCAAGTGAATTTTACATTAATACACAAAAATTCTATAGAGGATTTTCAGTTCCAATAATTTCTCTCTAAAAATTATTCAATGTATTCATTAGATAGTCAGTATAATTATAATAATTAATTTTTCTTATAATGATGACCTTTTTTATGTTTGGTACAAATATTGATTTAAACTAAGTAGATTCTTCTCTCAATTAAATAAACATCAATGAAAAAATATAACTTATTTATTTATAATATCATAATTCAAAATTTAAATATTGTAATATCAATAAATTAATATCAAGCCAAGGATTATAAAATTACTATCATTTCATGTTATTTTTTAAGCCATTAAATATTTAAGAAATTTTTTATATCATTATATCTTTTATAAGAATAAAATTTATCCATTAATCAAATTAATGTTATTCAAATTTTATATTATTCAACACCATTTAAAATTCATTATATTTAAATTCTATTCCATTATTCAAATCATAAAATAAGAGAAAAGGGTTTGGATATATGTTCCATAGAAACAATTACACAATGTATATTACATAAAAGGAAAATATCAATTTTCTAATGAATTACTAATCTCAAGTTAATACGGTTAATCTCTAGTGGCTGCCTCCATATATAGATAATTTTGGTGTTATGATTCATGTAAATTCTCCCTTAAATAATGAATGTTTGGAGAAAATAGGTTTAAAATGATAATTTATATTATTATGATATTTATCTGTAAAATTACATTACACTAAAAAATTCATCTATCTCATATCAATACAAAGGCTACACAAAAATAGAAAAACCCCAATACAATATTAATGGAGAACATAATTTCATAATCTAGCACTCTATTAAAAAAAATATATTTGTAACATTTTTAGTTTCTTAGAAATCATCTTTTTGTGTTTTCATTAAAATATTATTTGGTAAAAAACCACAAGAATAACAAATTTATAAAATATAAATTTAAATTAATAGAACACAAGTGAAACAAGTGTCAAATAACAATGATAAAGTAGGTTATTCTCACATCAAGTCACAAAGAGAATTATGAGGAACCCCTATGTCCACAATCACATTACACAATCTAAATTTATTAAGGATCGTTTTTCAACTACAAAAATGAACTATTTTTTAAATAAAGAAACCAAAAATTATAATAAAATTGAATTTAGTGCCACTTTAGGAGTACATGATAGATATTTTTTAGAGGTACGTTAGAACAGTACATTCTCCCAGCAATTACATTTTTCAATCCTTATAAAGAATCTAGAAATAAAATGTATTTTCAATGAATACTATCCCCCCTATAAAAAATAAATTTACCAAAAGAAAAAAAATCCAACTTCTAATGAATGAGTGGAAAATGTATCCAACAAAAATAGATTCCTTATATCAACTGATGGTCTATTCATAATCTCATGGAAATACACATATTTATATCAACCACATTTATAAATGGAGATAAATTAATATTTAATACAAGATATATAACAAATTTTCATAATTCGTAACCCAAATAAGTCATCGTGTTCAAAATAACAATGAAAGTAACAAAATGTGTAGCCATTAAATATATTCTTGTCGGACCAGCATATCATTAACTATCAAAGAAAATACACATTCATTTTCTCTTTTACTCAATATCATTTAGGGACCTATAAGTAAACATATGTAACCCTTTGAAACAATAAAATTGGAGGAATATACAATATTTTTAACATATCACATACTAAACATTAAACATCACCAATAACGACATAAATGTATAACTATAAATAAAATAATATAAATGAATATCTGTCAATGATGAGATATGAATCATGCATGATTTTCATGTGTCAACATATTATAAAATATAACAAAATAAATCACATAAAATACAAGTAAACTAATCTTGTCGAACACATGATATATAAAATAAAACATAAAATGGAAAAAAAAAATTTATCCTCAATTAATGCTCTAGGATAGTTTCCACTGTATCTCCCTTTTTTCTCTATAATCTATGAAAATATATAAATTACACTTACAAATATATAAGAATAATATACCCAAAACCTACAAAAATGAAACTAAGGATTAGTTCTAATACTCATTATAATCACCCCTTCAAGTGATCAAACTCTCATATAAAACCAATGTCAATGTGATTCCATAATGTATAATGTATAATTAAACTAAAAAATTCAGCACAAGTTTTCAATATTTTTACCTATAAGGATATAACTACTATTCCAATTTATCATCCCAAAATAATAAATGTCTTATTAATAATTATGATTGATTTTATGTCATACTACACATAACACACCATAATCATCCACACAAAATAAAAATTTATTAATATAAATATATTACTCAAACCTCATAATATGACACCAGAAATGATCTACATAGAACACTCTCCTATTATGAGCCATCAAGAACCCAGGAACAAATTCATACCATATGTAAGGACCTGACCCCATTTTCCGAGAGTTGGTGCCTTATTTAATTACATTAGAATATGAAAAAGGAATATACATCCCGAATAACTGATTATTTTAGTAGAATTATAAAAAATATACATACATATTTTATGTAATTACAAATTGAAACGAAAAACAACATAGAAATTCCATTGACATCATCAATAACTCTTAGGTTATTTATGAATATCATTCATAATAAAAGTATTTATGTCCTGAGAATATGAAACATGAAAAAGGGGTGAGCTCAAATTCTCATTAAGGGAAATAAATTTAGCGGAAGATATCATAACATAAACATGTGGCGTGTTTAATAACTAAAAAAATATTCCCTTAGCAAAAAACATGAAAACATTATGGCAGGAATAAGAGCTGAATAAATAATTCCATAATCATGGTTATTCTACTAGTTGAATAACCACATGATCCATCAATACTATTTTAATAATTATTGAATTTATAATGTAATACATCATATTTATATTGTCACGGCCTCATGATAAGACCATAAACAATCATTTTTCAAGGCCTTGTGCCAAGACTGCAGTTTGTCTCATAAGATCTCCCGGCACACCGAGGGCCTATAACGGGTGCCACCCAAAACTTAATATGTCCAATGTGTTACTCATATGAATGGAGATACACCTAAATAACACGTACAATCATATTAAAACTAATATAAGAAATATAAATAACTTTCCCCAAACATTAAGCATAAACACCAACCCTTCTGAGTAAATCGGTGAATGGTTTTAAGATAGAACATCCACAAACAAACTGATCAAAAACCATTAAATTAAAAATATTATATTATACCATGAAATATTAATCCCAATAATACATAATAATCACCAAGAGTGTTTACAAATATAGTGATACTCTTATAAAATCTCCAAGTAATTCTTCACATAAATACTCTTTTACATTGAAAAGAAGAGTTATTTTTGAAAGATATTTCTAAAAAAAAAGACGTCAAGTAAGATAGTATTTTAATAATAAATTTAGTTATTTTATAATGATAAATTGTTTCCAAAAATAGATTATCGGGTGGCCTTGAAAATAGGTATGAATTTTAGAAATTCCCTAGAACCGGGAATGTATTTCAGGATGATTTTTGAAATATCATTTTAGAACATATAAATCCCAATAAAATAAGGAAGTATTATGGTTGGTAAACATATAGATAACACACACAGAGAATATTTGAGTATCATATAATAATAAATAAGAACTTCAATGAGGTAATTTGATAATAAAAGTAACCCGAATGAAAATGGAGGTTCGGGTGGAAAACAGTTACCTTAATTCGGAATGTTCCGCTCTTGAACTTATGGTACTAAAATATGAAATTAGTCTCATTAATAAAACAATTATGAAACTATTATATATGAATTTATTTTATCGTATTTTATTTTAGTTCATTTATGTACTTATTGATAAGTAATAATATTGAATTCTCTCCTTCTGAAGTATTCATTTTTCTTCATTTTTATAATCAGATCAATTTTGTTTAAGTAATTTTGTTCATGGGGAATGGATGTAATTATATAGAATTGAAGTTATATATTTTTTATTAACATAAAAATTTTTAATGTTTATTTTATGAGTACGAATCACTAGATGAAATATTAATGACATTCACTTAGATTATTTATACAACATCATTATAATTGGGAACTAAATTGGCCATATGATTAATATTATGTACATATACTAGTTCCTAAATATTATGTAGGATATAATACAGATTTTATAGACTATTGAAACCACAAAAATGGTTTCATTACAAATAAAGAGCTATAAATTGAAGAACAAAACATCGTCACCCCAAAGGCTGTAAAATTGCACCTCACAAATGATGATTTTTTTATAAAATAAAAGAGATAGAGAGTAAGGATATTGATGATGGTTCTTCCATTCACATGATATAATTATATTATATTAATTATAATGTATTTATCATGGTTATTTGGATAGAGTATGTGAGGAGGAGATTACAATATAAAGGAACATGGAATGAGAATGAAAGAAATAGAATGTTAATTTACCTCTTGAATCCACCTCTTTGAAAAACTCCTTAAGTGATGGGGTTTTGGTATTTTGGAAAGAAAAAGAGCTTCTTGGATGTGGGGAGTGACTAGGGATGTGTAACACCCCAGGTAAATAAAGAATATGACATTTTTATATTTATCCATATTTTTGAATAAAATATTAATATTACTTTAAAGGGAACTCTATGCTTGATGGCTTACCCAATACGCAACAACATGTTCCTTTGAAATCTTACGTTGCACTCTAATAATAAAATAATTTTATTTTAAATGGTAGTTAACACCTATCCATTGTAATGAAGGGAATGAATAGAACTAACTACAAAATGATTATATATGTTTGTAAAATATTTTTACTTTTTACAATAAATGTTAGAGGATTAAAAATCCAAATGAATCCAATTTTAAGCATAAATCTTCTAATATTCTTTAAAAGGTCGATTAACCGTCTTTTGATGGAAAACACTTTTTAAATATAATTTTGGAAATTTTATATGTTGTATTTGACAAAGTAAAATTCTTCTTTAGAATCGGGATATCAAAATTTACTTTGTGTAAATTTTTGGTATTTTTTGGATAATGTTATTTTTTTAATGAATAGTGAAAAGTGTTGAATTTTAATTCAAAACCTATTTTTAATATAATTTATTTATATAGTTAGGTTGTATTTTTAATTTTTTTTAACGTGAAATTAGAATATATTTTTACCATTTAATCCAATGGTGGTCATTGGAATTAATATCACTTTGAGATTGGATATAAACGAGTGTCAATGTTTTGATAGATATTGTTTCTTAAAAACACGCTATTTGATTTGACAGTGTGATTTAATTATAAAATTAATTAATGCAACTTCTATGTTATTAATTTGGTAAAATAAATATCATTTTTTGAATTCAGAATATCAAATATAGCTTAGGGTGAATTTTTGGTATTTTTCTGAAAAACCTTACTTTTTTATGAATAGTGAAACCACAAAGTGGTAGTTACAAAAACTGATTTTTCGTTTAAATGGAACTTTACCACTTCTATGATTTGAATTTCAAAAATTAATATATAAATTATTTTCATTATTAAGTAAAATGTGGTTCAATGGGATGAAAATAATTTTTGATGAAAAGTAACTTTTAAGTTTTATTAATCGCGATTAAAGGTAATTAGTGTGATTTAAGGTAAAAATGATATTATAATAAAATGAAAATATCTTGACACTCTTCCTAACCCTATTTTATGAGTCATGGACGACCAAGAAAAACCATGGGTCTATTTTTGGGACCCCATGGATCCACTTGGGTAAGATAAAGACATTAATGCCTTTTATTTAAAGTAAAAGTAAAAATGACACAAACATGTATTGTTTTAATAAAACAATTTTTACATGGGGTTATACAATTAATAATTTTGACTATAAATAGTATTTGGAAAGATAAAAATATTTCCGACATCATAGTAAATTTTCTATAATTTTTAGACACTATATAAATTAAATTATTTATGACTTCATGATGATGCAGCGATTACATCATTATTTAACGATTTAAATAAAATGAAAAGATAATGTAAAATATAAGACCTAAACACGTCAAAAACCTATTGTATGGGTGTATTTAGAACCCTTATCTCCTTATACTCGAAATATATCAATGTGGGACCTTTAAAAGCCGAAAATAATTTGAAAATAATGTAACCTTTCTTGACATTCCAAGAGTGCCCCACCTCTCCTCTTATAAAAATCCCCCACCGCAACCTCTTTACCCAAACCTCTCAAGCCTTTGGCTCGGCCAATATGTGATCATTTTGTCTCTCCACATAACTCTCCTCATCATAGAAGCCTTAACTTATGCAGGAAGCTTTTCAAGAAACCCTTTTGGTTCAAACCAAAGGGAGTTACCTGATTTTAAGGTAACGTCTTCACTTGTGCTCTTTTGTTTTATTTTGCTCCTCCAACCCCCTAAAATATTTTTCTTAATTTATTTTGTAACAACACCAGTATCTTACATTTACTAAGATGTTTTTATAATAAGTATTCGATCTACACTTACACACACCTACATCTAATGGTTAAAGAACATACTATTTCTGTGGATGGTGAATTTCTGCCTCACGAAACGATGATTGTTCAATATTCTTTTAAAACTTTCAAAGGTGGCCATTAAGATGTCACCATATTTATATATGATATATAATATGTTTATGTTTTCTTTATGTTTTTTTATTTTTCATTTATGGCATACCTTTATGCTTTCCATTATTGGTAAATGCGATATCATCATTTTAGGAAGTGCGGACTACCGCCCCCTCAAAGTGATTTGATTCGTTAATACCATATGTGGTATGTATAAAGGATAGATTTAATGATATTATATATGACACCATTCTGGAATTATAATACTATTATGTATCATTATGTTTTAATTCCATTAAATATGAAATAGAAATGGAAGTAGCGTTCATGCGTACGTATGGCTTACCGTCTCCATGAACGGTGCATTTCATTTCTTACATCTAAATGATTATGTAATATTATAAATGCATATATATAATGGATATATATGATATATATGATATCTACATAATTAATATAATTCTTTATATAATGGATATTTTACCCCATGAACAAACTGGTGATTATAAAGAGTTTATTTTTGACTCAAGTACCAAGTATCGACAAAACGACCGTTATTAACTTAAATGATTACATAATGTGCATAAAATGGTAATAAGTGATATAAAAGGAATAATGAGCTTAAAAAAGGTTCTTATGAAAGTATAAATTAACTCAAATTTTCTTATTCAGGAGATTAAAGAACGATCGAGTCAAGTCGGACAAGAGGTAAGGGATCATACCCCTCTCTTTCTTTTTAAGTACACTCTTTTATATCATTCCTTTTAAGCTCATATTTCTTATGATTGGGATGTTCTTTTATATTAATACTACTGTAATTTTTATGTTCCTATGATTAGAGACCCTATTTTCTCTCTTCAATCAATTTTGGATGTTTTGAGTGACGTCGTTAAGCTGCCGAATTTTAGTAAGAGATCTAACCTCTCTCTTTCTTTTTAAGTACTCTCTTTTATGTCACTTCTTTTAAGCTCTTCTTTGTTATGTTGGGGGACATTATTTTATATTCCTCTTGATTTAAATTTTATTTTAATATGATGAGAGACCCTATTTGATCTCATAAATCCATATTTGGATGTTTTAAGTGGCGTCGTTAGGCTGCCGAGTTTTCGTAAGGGATTTTTCATCTCACTTTTAGTCCCGTGAGATTTATGCTATATTTGCCACCATTTACATTGAGTGGTGTATGTACTGCCCATTATTATACTCTTTGTGTAATATAATTTCATTTATGGTTATTTACATACTCATTGTATGACCCTTCTTCAATGGGGTGTACGTTTCGAAAGTTGCCGAAATCGGTAAGGGAACCTATCACACTCCTCTTTTTAGAAGAATTATTTTGTTATGTATTTTAATTCACATAATATTATGTTGGGATATGTTCTTATATATCCTTATTGATGTAAATTTTATGTCCAAGTGATGATATACCCTTTTTATCTCTCATCAACTTTTTTTTTGAAGTGACGTCGTTAGGCTGTCGAATTTTTGCAAGGGAACTTCTTAACCCAATTTTGATTCTTTGGGATAAACTTGTACTCTTTGAATATGTCGTTCTATGAATATGTGTGAATAACCTCTGATTGTTTTACACTTAATATCCACTTATATTTTGTGTATTCGTTCTTCACAAATAATTATATAATTGATTTATCATTAATCCAAGGATACCGTCTTTGTATGGGACTTCGTCTCAATCTCCTTTCATTGAGGCATATTTTGTTATAATACAAGGATTTCTTTTATACGGTGTATAAACCCCTTTTACTTTTATTTTTATACAAAATGAATATTTTTCTATGATGTGTTTTACAAAATGAAAAAAAGGAATGTTTTTTAGGTACGCGGTGACAATGACATTTTCTGCCGCCACGAGTATTATTTGGTCTTTGGATTCCTCAACAAGCCATAATGTTTTTAAAATGACATAAATACCATATAATATTTTATGTATTTTGGTATTGAAAATGGTTTTTTATAATGTATTTGTTATGTTAATATATTTTCGTGATATATTGTGATCAAAGTGTGGAAATGTTTTCTTTCCATTATATTTGTTTTATGTAGTATGATTTTATAATGGTACTTGGACATTTGACGGTTGGTTATGTGATAAACCATATGACGGGTGGTTCCGTGAATACCAGGACGGGTGGTTACTTTATAACCTCCAATTCATTGGGTATGGAAGTTGGCCGCATGTCTATTCCATTAAGTATGTGTGGAAGTCGACCGTATGGTTATTCCATTTAAGTATGTTTATGTCCCAAGTTAACTTTATATGTTATGTATTCTTTATATGGGTTTTATGTTAATCTTTTGGTTACAAAAGGGTAAGTAATGGTCTTTTATTCAGTGAAGTGTTTTTACTACTTCATAAAGGTGAAAAGTATTACTTTGGTAAAGTACTCATGGTTTACTTATTGTTTTGAAAAACTAACAATTTTCCTTCTTTGTGTATCCTTTACTGGGCTTTTTATGCTCATCCCACGTTTTTGAAATGTTTTCCACATGAATTAAAGATGAATAGGGTCAAGTATGGGATCAAGGAAATACATTATATCTAAAACATGGAACTATACATGTTTCTTTTTAATTGTTTTTTTTATTTTATGGAAACTTAGTAGAAGTGTCTACTATGTAATCTTTTGAGATGTAATAGTTATGACCTAATTCTATAAAACTCTAAACCTGAAAAGATCCTCTATGTGAATTATTCATTTAATTCATGATTAAGTAATGTTTAAGGCTGAGGATTTATAGGATGGGTATTTGGGAAGAACATTGAGGAGATTCATGGCTTAGAGGAGTGAAGAGAAGAAGAAGTGATGGGGGTTATAGTGGAGGAGATGTGTAAATTTTGAATATTTTATTCCTTATTTTATTGATTCCCACAATAAAACCAAGTGTTGATTCATGTGACCCATAATAGTAGTAAGTTCATGTGAGTTCAAAACCATGTGGGATTACATCACTCAAGATTTCATAAATTGTGTATTTAACTGATAATTTGTATATACGGTATTTTACCTTGTTACACTATTTATCAAAAATTCGTTAATTTCCAAAAAAATCCCAAAAATTTACTCTAAATTTTTTATAACATATCGAAATAAAAAATGAACTCTGTTTTTTAAAAATAATTTTCTAAATATGATTAATTTAATATTTAAATTAAATCATAGTTATTTTGAAAATTAACAATTTTAAAAGTATATGTAGTTTTATATAACATTAAAAAATTATTCCAGAACTCATTATCTTATTACCTTAAGAAAATAAAATAATAATATTTTTTAATATTCATAATGGTAATTTAACTATTCATATTATTATTCATAATGGTAAGTTATTATTCACTAGAAAATCATGTTAGTTCTATTATACTTTAAATAACTTACTAATCACAACTTTAGATGACTATTTTTCAAAATTCAAAACATAGTATAGGAAAAGATGTTCTTAACAGCTTGATTATAAAAGGTGTTGTTTTTTAGGGACTCAGTGTTTCGTGCATTCAATATTTATTTTCAAAACTTTTTGGTTCTACATTATCCCCTCCTTACTAAAATTTCTTCCTCAAAATTCACATAATGTTACCTCACAAAAACTGTTGGGTGGGTCTTCATCATAAGCTCCTCAGGCTGCCACGGTGCATCTTCGATTTTGTTATTTCTACAAAGTATATTTACCAAAAGAGCCATTTGATTACTCAACACTTGTTTTTTTATGTTCCAGAGTCTCTATCAGCTCTTCACGGTATGATAGGACATGTTCCAACTCTATACCTTTAGAAGTGAGGTCATGATTTGGGCCTGGAATGCACTTTCTCAAGAATGAGACATGGAACACGTTGTGCACTTTTGACTATCAAGGCGGCGATGCCAAATGATATGTAACAGCTCTAATTGTCTCTAGAATTTCAAAAGTCCCAATGTACATAGGGATCAGTTTCCCGTTATTTCCAAAACATATAAATCCCTTCGATGGAGATACATTTAAGAAAAAATGATATCCCACATGAAATCCCAAATCCTTAATTATATTGTCAACATATCATTTTTTTCTTCTTGGAGCTGCTTTGATATGGACTTGAATAGTCTTCACATTCACTATTTTTTCCTCTAAAATATTTAGGACCATAAGAAATCCTTCACCAGCTTCATCACAACATGTAGGTGTACGAAATCTCTTCTGATAAGTTGCTTCATATAGTTCCATTTTAATACATTAAAAAACTATTATTATAGGAAAATCCACTAAATGTGAATATCAATCCAATATACTGTGAAAGTTAAGTGAAAATGATCTCAACATGTCCTATAATTTTGGATCATCCTCTTTGATTTCCCATCAGTTCGAGGGTGATAAGCAGTACTCAATTGAAGTTCAATTTCTAATAATTTTTGACGACATTTCCAAAATGTTGATTTAAATCGTGGGTCATGATTAGACACAATTGAGAGAGGTTCCCCAAGAAGTCTCACAACTTCATGGATATAGAGTCATTCTAGGCTCTCAAGTTGAAAATCCTCCCTTATATAGAAGAAATTTTCATACTTTTGTAAGTTGATCCACAATCACACATATTGCATCATTCTTCCTTGGAATTTTGTTTAATCCAGTGACAAAACCTGTGGTTATTTCATCCCATATCAATTTAGGAAATGTATTGTTTCCATGACACTTTTTATATCTTTCCTTTCATTCTTCACTTGTTGATAGGCTAAACATCTTGATATATAATCCGCAATTTCACTCTTAATGTTATCCCCTAGAAATATTCCTTCAAATCTATTTACATATTAGTTAAACTTGGATGTATGGAGAAATTTGAAAAATGGGAATCATCCAATAAATCCATTTTAGCTAATGTATATCAAGATAACAATGCCTTTTCCCAAATTTAAGAACACCATCTTCACACGAAATTTTTTCCATCTTCCCATCTTTTAAAGCATTAATTTTCTTTCCTATATTATCTTCATCATACTATGAAGCTTTAATTATCTCCAATAATGATGGTTGGATGACCATTTGAAAATTTATTGATGTCTAAACTTCTTTGATAATACATATAACCATCCCCACTAGATCCATGTCTAAAGGATTCTAATCAATCAACTTTTTGTTGAGAACTCCATGATCCTTACTACTCAAATCATCAACCACCATATATTCCTTTCTTGGGTGGTAGTGTATGGTACAATCATAATCCTTGAGTAGTATGACTCATCATATTTCCCTCATGTTAAGTTGTTTTTGTGAGAGTATATACATCATACTCTTGTGATCCGTATATATCTCACCTCTTTCACCATGGAGATTGTGTATCTGTATCTTTAGAGAAACAATTAACACTTCTAACTCAATATCATGAGTAATATAGTTCTATTTATTAATTTTTAACTTCCTTGATGCATAGGTAACAACTCTATCATTATTATTATGGAAAAACCATGTCCTTTCTTTGATGTGTCACTATAGATTACAAACCCAACATTCCCTGATGGTAGAGTTAGGATTAAATAATTCACTAATATCCTCTTCATTTTATCGAAACAATCCTTAGATTATTTTTTCCATATGAAATTAACCCCTTTATGTGTAATCTTGGTCATTGGGTTGGCTAAACATGCGATTTTCTAAACTAAATGCAGATAATAACCTGCTAAACCAATAAAACAACATACCTCGGTTATGTTCGTTGGAGTAGGACATTCTTGCACTACCTTTGTCTTTGTAGGATCAATAGATATTCCATCCTTAGAGACAATGTGGACTAGAAATTAACTTATGGAATCCAAAATTCACATTTTCCAAACTTCCCATATAATTCATTTCTTCTAAGAGTCTTTATAATGGTGCACAAGTGATTTTCATGATCCTCATAGGTTTTGTAGTAAAACAAGATATCATAAATCAATACAACCACAATGTCATTAATATATTATTGGAAAACAAAATTCATTTGGTCCATAAAAATTGAGGGTGCATTAGTTAGTCCAAAAGGCTTTACAGTACACTTTTAATGCCCATACCTAGTTCAAAATACTATTTTTGTAATGTCATCCTTTTATACAATAAACTAATGATATCCAGATTGAAGTTCAAACTATAAAAAATATTGATCTCTATAAAATTGATCGAATAAATGATCAATCTGGGGGTAGGGGATACTTTAAATTTATTGTTATATCATTGATCTCTCTGTAGTCAATGCACAACCTCATAGATCTGTCTTTCTTATTAATGAAAATAATAGGGGATCCCCATGGAGAATCACTAGGGAGAATAAATCCTTTATCACTCAATTCCTATAATTGTTTCTTCAGTTCCACTAATTCCAGAATGGCCATTCTAAAAGTGGTATTTGGTATGGTCCTTGGACAATAAATTAAGTCAATGGAAGGATATATTTCCCACTCTAGTGGATGTCTCTGTAAATACTCTGGAAAGATATCAATATATTATTTCACAATAGGTATATCCTCTATTTCAATATTATTTTCCTCACCCATAGTTGTTGCATTCCCTTATTCTTTAATGATTGAATTCAGTTGAGCTATTGGGGTGGATCTAGATGAGAATCAGATGGTGATGTTTCTTTCGTAAATATAAGAGATTCCACATCATCCTCAAAATAGTAACCTTCTTCCTCTTGAAATAAATTTTTAAATCATGGTTCTAAAGAAAATCCACACTGATGATTATATCAAATTAAATAACAGTAATGACAGTAAATTCAACAGATAAAGCACATTTATATTACATAATGGGAACTTCCTGACACAAAATTGTTTCAATGATACATCCCTTAAGAGTTTTGTCTGGCAGCTCTCTTATTAAATCAAATTGAAAATATATAATTTTCAGCCAAAATAGAGAAGATATGAATTAATGTGATGATCCATAATCAAATAAATAATTTTCTATGTTTTAGGAGACAATTAAATTACCTTCCACCACTTCTTTAGGAACTTCAACTTCTATAGTTGTGATCACCATTTCACCCTTGGCCTATTTTGGGGAATGTTTCCCTAGAACTTTGGACATTAATGTGCATAATGTCCCATCTCCCTACAATTTTATCATTGAACATTTGGAGCGTCTTTATTCCCCATTCAATCTCGATATATGTGGCCTTTTTATCGACACTTGTAACAGGCTCTCATTCCTTTAAAGAAAGTGCCAAGCTGTTTCATTTCACAATTACTCTAGGATGGAAGGTCGACTCATCCCATCTTACCCATTTCCTTATTTCATTTTCCACAATTTTCAGAATCCCTCTTCTTTTTCTTTCATTTATTGTAATAAGACATAGAAAATTAATTTTCCCTCATTATAGAACATGAGACTATCTTCAATATGATTACAAACATTGGGACACTAGTACCCTTCATAGGAATGGTTTTAAACCATCAATGAATAGGTCAATCTTGCTCTTTGGATTATGTTTGAAGATTATAGGATTCCTTTCTAGCCTTGTAAAGTTGTCTTAATACTTGAAACTTTTTCATCCTCCTTATGCCTCACATTGAAGAATTGTTTTTATTATCTTCTGGTTGTTTACGGGGGAATTTTTTTCATAGAATCTTTCATTAAAACTCTCCATTTCATATCTTATATTTTTCCTCCTATTTTTTTATTAAATACAACCACTGATCTGCTTCCCCTAATAGAAGATAAACTACCATGACAACCTTCTCTCTTTAGTTGCATCCTAATGAATGAAATACATTCTCTAGAGAACATTTCTGATTCTCAGCTACAAATGGGTTTGTAGTCCCCTTGAATGATGGAGACTGTTGTCACAAAAATAGATCTAACATATCTCCGCCATGTTGTGGATCTGAATGCTCCATATGGTTAATGTTATTATTCATAACCTGAGTTTGTTTTCCCAATATAGTTATAAGTTGCTCAGCAGCAGTCATAAATCCAGATCCAACATCATTATCTTGCATTAGAGGGAAATCCCAACATGGTACATGCGTGTTCATACAGTTTCCATTCCTTCCACTAGGCGCCATTTCTAAATAATGGAATTCACTATATTAGGGTATGAATCATAATGTATAATATCAATTCATAAAAACACATAACATTAAATTTATTTTCTATAAATAGGTAATCTCTTAATTATAAACATGGTTTCATTGAGGAAATATTTACATTTAAATCCCTCATAATGTGTTGTAAAGAAAATGTGAATTGTCCTACGAATATCCGTCAGGATTGTCAAACCAAGTGCAATTTAAGGCCTATGGTCATGTACTAGGATACCCTAGGCCAAGCTCATAACTCTTTGTTGGATTTTTCATTCCTAGGTACATCTGTGCTAGAACCACATACAGTTGTAGTATCTAGACAGGGATGTATTTTTTTAGAAATATCCCCATAATATATTCTTTACCAATATACCAGGACGTTTTTATATATTTATCCTCAAAGTCTATCTTATGGATTCTTCCCTAATCAATGTTTTCTAAATCTACTTTTGATGTTTTCTACTAAACATCATCTGATACCAACTATAGGGACTCAACCCCAATTTTTCAGAGATGGTGTCTTATTTAATTACATTGGAATATAAACAAGTTATATGCATCCAGAAGGATAGAGTAGTTTAGTAGAATTAGAAACAAGATACATACATAAGTTTAGTAATTACAAATTGAAATGAAAAACAACATAGAAATTATTTTGACAATATCCATAACTCCTAGGTTATTTTTTCATGTCATTAAGTATTAAAGTCTTCATGTCCAGAGAAAATGTAACATAAGAAAGGGGTGTGCTCAAACTTAAAGTAAGGGTAAACAATATAGTCAAAGACATCATAACATAAATATCAGCTATGTTGAATAACTAAAAAAATATGACTTCAACAAAAAACATGAACACATTATGGTAAGAATAATAGATGAATAAATAATTCTATAATAATGGGTATTATAATAGTAAAATAACTTCATGAACCATCGATACTATTTCCATAATGAGAGAATTCATAACGGGGGACATCATATCCATACTGTCAATGCCTCTTGACAAGACCATAAATAATCATTATGTCATGGCCTTGTGCCAAGACCGTAGTTTGTCTCATAATACCAACTAATGCACCAAGGGTCTATAGTGGGCCCCACAAAACACATAATATTTCCAATGAATTACGCATATGAATGGGGATAAACATAAAAAACATGTTCATTCATATTAAAACTAATATTTGAAATGTAAATAACTTTCCCCAAACCTTAAGCGTAAACACCAACCATTCGAAGTAAATTGATGAATTGTTTTAAGATGGAATATACATAGAAGAACTAATAATAAACCAATAAATATAATATTGTAGATGATAAAATTAAATTTAAATCCCAATAATACACAAGAATCATCAATAGAGATTAAATAGATGAGGGTACTCTTATAAAATAGTCAAGTAATTCGTGAATAAAATACTCTTTTACATTGAAAAGAATAGTTCTTTTGGAAATAACATTGTATAAAACCATAAGTTAAGAAATATTCTATTTTGATAATAAAATTAGTGATTTTATAAAGGTATTGGTTTCCAAAAACATATTATAGGGTTCCCTTGAAAATAGGTAATAATTAGAGAAATTCCCTTGAATCGGGCTTCTATTTCTAGATGAATTTCTGAAAGGCACTTTTAAAATGTATAACTCTCAATGAAATAAGAAAGGATTATTGTTGGTAATAATATATAGAACACTCAAAAGTAATTTTTGAGTAATACATAATATTCATAAGAATTTCACTAAGTTAATTATACAATAAAATTCACCAGAATGAAAATGGTTGTTCGGGAGGAAAACCCTTACTAAAATTCTGAATGTTCTTCTATTGACCTTATGATAAAATAATATGAAATTAGACTCATTAATAACTCAATTAATGAACTATTAGTATTTTATTTAGTTTATCATGATTTTAGTTGATTTCGGTCTTTATTAATAAGATATAATATTGAATTATGTCATTCTAAAGTATTCGTTTTTCATGATTTTCATATTCAGTTCACTTGTTTTTAAGTAATGGAGTTTATGGGGAGTAGATGTAATTCACTAAAATTGAAATTATATATTATTTATGAAAATATAGAAGTGTTAATGTTTTTGGTATAAGGATGAATAATTAGATGAAATATTGATGACATTCAATTATATTATATAAGCAGTATTTGGATTATTATGAACTATTTTGGTCATATGATTTAATATTATGAACATATACTAGTTCCTAAATATTAGGTAGGTTATAATACATATATTATATTCTGATTCATCCTTTAAAATTTTTTCATGATCATTAATTTAGGATAAATTGAAAAATGAAACATCCTCATCCACGCAGTTTGTAAATTGACACCTCACGGATGATGATTTCATTTATAAAATAAAATTGAGAGAGTAGGGATATTGAGGATGGTTCATCCATTAAAATGATATAATTACACTATATATATGATACTGGAGTTATCATGATCATTTGGATAGAAGTGTTGATGCTAATATAACAATAGAAAGGAACATGAAATGAAATTGAAAGAAATAGAAAGTGAATTTACCTCTTGAATCCAAATCCTTGAGAACCTCCTTAAGGTAAGAGGTTTTAGTCTTTCAGAAAGACCAGGAGATCATGGACGTGGTGAGTGACTAGGTAATGTTATTTTGGAAGACCTATTAGAATCATCAGGTCTTATAATAGTGATGTGAAAAGCGATTGATGGGTGTTTTATATAACAAAACGATCCATGTATAAGTTGGGACCAACTCATACCCAAAAAAATTATTAATGAAAAGAAGTAATGAAGGGATTACATGAGGTGAAAAGTATTTTCACCAGCTGAAGTCAAGAGGTTAAAGAGGTTAAAAAATCCGAGGTAGAAAATGAAGAGCATTAGTTTCATCAAGACCGAAGTATCTCACTGGATTACATCGTGCTCTTTCATTGTTGTTGTGTATGCTTGTCCGGATTCATCTGATGAAATCATTCCAATCACAACTAATAGTTGATCCTGCAAGACACCAAAGACAGCCAAACAAATAAACTGAAAATTTTATGAAAATATCACCCTGTAATAAGAGTCTGTCTGAGGGTTATGTGTACTCAAAGAAACCAGGAGACAGGATGAGCACATCACTTTGACAACAAACAATCATGCAACCTAAAGAAAAAAATCAACCTTGCAAGACCATGCCAAGAAAGATTGTGCATATGTTCTATTTATTGGACATTTATGTGAATGAGGGATCCATGTCCTATATAAAACATTTCATTTCCCGACATTTTAGTAGAATTTTTTTTACCCGGTGAAGAGACATCAGAATTTGTTGTGGTATCAAAAGGTCCAAATATCTAAGAGCAAACAAGAAGACCTCGAAAAGAGCACAAGAGAAATCCTGAAAAACTAAATGGGCCGAAAAAATGAAGATAGAGATATTATATCATCACAATCCCATCACTCATCTTTATTTCTAGCACATGGCATCCAAAAGCAATCTTTGTGTCCCATCATCAAATTTGGGATTCTGCTCAAAATTCAACTGAATTTTAGAGAGTATGCACTCCTAGATTTGTAAATATTCATTGAAGTTAATATAACATTTTTTATACCTTTGAAACACCATGGAATCATTATATTCAATCCATGAGTATATCTCTCTATTGAAACCCTCCTTGGCAGTACAAATATGATTTTTAAGCTTCTGTGTCTCATCCAAATTCTCTTCATCGATAAATGTAACTTATTCATTGACTTAAGCTTGTGAAAGGCCCATATTAACTTTAGCATTTATTCCCAAGTATCTGGTTACAATGTTTCACTTCAAATTGGAATAATCTGTAACACCCCGAGCTTCCACAATACGCTTCTTATTCAATAATGCAATAGCTTGCATTGTACGCAACTTCGAGTTCTAAAACACCGCGAATAATCAAAGTAGCCGTTATGAATAGTAATAACCACTTTTTAAAATTATAGAAATTTTATATTTCAAAATTGACTTCATTTTTGGATTCGGAATATCGAAATTAGCCTATGTTGAATTTTTGGTATTTTTCTGAGAACTTCTAATTTTTTATGAATAGTGAAAAATACTTAAAAACAACTTTTTTTAATCAAAATAATTTATAGTGATAAATTATACTATTTAGTGGTTTTAAAGTATAATTATAATATATTTTTACCATTTTATCCAATGGTGGTCATTGGAATTAATTTATCATTGAAATTGGATATAAACAATTGCCAATCTTTTGATATAAATTGTTTCTTAAAAACACGCTATTTTTTGTGAAAGCGGGAATTAATTATAAAATTAATTAATGAAACTTATATGTTTGTAATTTTGTAAAATAGACATCATTTTTGAATTCGGAATATCAATTATTGCTTAGGGTGAAATTTTGGCATTGTTCTGAAAAACTTCAATTTTTGATGAATAGTGAAACCACTAAGTGGTAGTTAAATAACTGATTTTTCGTTTAAATGAAATATTACCACTTCTGTGATTTGATTTTCAAAAATCCGACATACATGGTTGTCATTAAGAAGTAAAATGTGGTTCAATGAGATTAAAATAATTTTTGGTGAATAGTAACTTTTAAGTTCTTAATCGCGATTAGAGGTAATTAGTGTAGTTTAAGGTAAAAATAATGTTTTAATAATATGAGATGAGCTTGAAAAATGTCCTACCCTCATTGGATGTGCCATGGCCGAACAAGACAATCCATGGGTCAACTTGGGGACCCCATGTAGCCACTTTAGTTAGAAAATGACATAAATACCTTTTATTTAATGTTAAAGAAAAAAATGACACAAACATGAAATGTTTTTCTAAAACAATTTTTACATGGGGATATACAAGTCATATTTTTGACTATAAATAGTCATTAGAAAGCTAAAAAGATTTAATACCTCATAGTAGTTTTTTTTATAATTTTTAGACATTAAATAAATTAAATTATTTATGACATCATGATGATGGAGCGATGACCTCATTATTTAACGATTTAAATAAAATAAAAAGATAATGTGAAATCCAAGGCTTACACTTGTCAAAAACCTATTGGATGAGTATATTTCGAACCCTTATCACATTATCCTCGAATTATATAAGTGTGGGACCTCTAAAATCCGAAACTCATTTTATAATAAAGTGACTTTTCTTTACTTTCCAAGAGTGCCCCTCCTCTCCACTTATAAAAGGCCGCCACCTCTACCACCTCATTCACACTTTCAAGCCATTTGGATCGGCCAAAATCTTCCCAAATACTCTCCCAACTTCCCCCTCTTACTCCTAGAAGCCTCACTTTGGGAAGAACGCTTCCCAATGAAGCATTTGGCTCAAATCAAAAAGAGTTACCCGATTTTTAGGTAATGTCTTCTCTAATGTTGTTTTGTTTTATTTAGCTTCTCCAACCCCTTAAACTCTTTTTATTCATTTCTTTTGTAACAACAACAGTATCCTAAATATACTAGGATGTTTTTATAATAAGGATTCGAGCTACACTTACACACACCTACATCTAATGGTTAAAGAACATACGGTTTCTGTGGATGGTGAATTTCTGCCTCACGAAAAGATGATTGTTCAACACTCATATAACACCTTCAAAGGTGGCCATTAAGATGTCACTATATTTATATATGATATATAATATGTTTATGTTGTCCTTATGCTTCAGTATTTCTCATTTATGGCATACTTTATGATTTCCATTATGGGTAAACGCGATAATTTCTTTTTAGGAAGTGCGGACTACCGCCCCCTCAAAGTGATGTGAATCGTTAATGCCATATGTGGGATGTATAAAGGATGGATTAAATGTTATTATATATGATATTATACTGGAACTCTATTATACCTTTACATAATTATTATTTCATTCCATTAAATACGAAATAGAAATGAAAGTAGCGTTCATGCGTACGTACGGCTTACCGTCTCCATGAACGGTGAATTTCATTTCTTACCTCTAAATGTTATGTAATATTATAAATACATGTATATACTGGATATATATGATATATTTGATATCTAAATCATGAAAATAATTATGGATATAATGAATATATCACCACATGAACAAATTTTAATTATAAGAATTTTATTTTTGACTCAAGTACCTAAGATCGACAAAATGACCGTTATAAACTTAAATAATTACATAATGTTCATAACATGGTAATAAGGGATATAAAAGGAATAATTAACATGAAAAAGTTTCTTAAGTAAATAGAAATTAACTCTAGTTTGTTATTCAGAAGGTTAAAGAACGGTCAAGTCAGGACATGACGCAAGGTAGGGGAACTTCTTAACCCAACTTCCATTCTTTGGGTTAATCTCCCACTTTCAAATTATTTCATGATATTATTATGTACTATCTTGTATTTGTACTTTCTTTATGTGTACTTATAGTGAATACACATAATAGATCTATTTTATTTTAAAAATTATCTTTGTATGGACTTCGTCTCAATCTCCATTCATTGAGGCATATTTTGTTTTATACACAAATTTCTTTTATACGGTGTATAAACCCCTTTGACTTTTACGTTTATTCAAAAGGTTTTATTTTATAATTATGTGATTTTTAAATGATTTCAAAAAGAGATATTTCTCTCAAATATATGAAAATCCAGTGCAAATGTATACATATTTAACGCGAGCTTAAAAATGTTTTCAGAAAACCCGACTCTTGAGTGTGGTAGAAAGGAAGGGATTGGGCGTGGACCCATCATGGCCTGTAATTAGTCGAGCAGTCTCAGAATTAGTTATTTTGTTTTCAGAAGCTTGCATAATGTTTTCATAAAAACATTGGAGTATATTTTATCAATTTTAAATGTAATTATATTCTTAAAAAAATTTGCATCAGCAGGTCTCATGATACAAACTAGTGTCTTGGCACGAGGCCTTGACAAAATCTTATTTGTGGTCTTGGTATGAGGCCTTGGATACGTGGTTATGATAATCTGGAATTATGCATTCCATCATTATGAAAGCGGTTATTGATATTGCATGTGATTATTCGACCAGTAGAATATCCATGTGAAGAAGTGAATGGCATTATCTCATTTTACTTTTGCCATATTATGTTGAAGTTCATGTTTATAAGGCTTTTGTTTTAGTTATACATTGCCTTAAATGTTTATGTTTATTAATGAAAGCTTCCGCTATATTGTTATCCTTACTTAGCATCTGAGCTCACCCCTTTCAATGTTTTAATATTTTCCAGGATGTGAAGAAGTATTTTAGGAATGACCTTCAGGGATAGTCAGAAGAGGATATGAGTGTGGACTATGAAGACTTTGTTATTAGTTTTTCACTTTATGATGTAATGTAAGACTTATGAATGTATCTAGTGTTTCCAAGGCTTCTAAACTAATCGGCCTTTCGAGACTTGATCTTTTGTGATCATGCCAATGTTACGAAGTAATGCACCGACTCTGGGTAGCTGGGGTCGGGGCGTTACAGTTGGTATCAGAGGCAGTTTAGTACTAACCTTGGAAGCTAGATTTAGATAAACTCTGATTAGAGCACATAGCCCGAAGATAGACTTTAATGATTAGTATAGAAGAACTTCCTAGAATTTTGGTATTATAGAGATTTTGTGAGTTTTCTGAGCAATACATCCCTATCTGGATACGAGCAAGTAGAGGCGGCTCTGGCACAAATGTACCTAGGGGTAAAACCCGAAAACACTGCTTTAGGCTAGACTCGAACGGGAACTGGTGAACGACAATGGGCCTTGCGGGACTCTTGGTTACGACACTCCCGGGGGATATTCTTAGGATAATTTTTATTTTCTTTACAAACCACTATGAAGGGTTATGATTATATACTTCCTCAAAGAAAACATTCCTTTTTATGATTATGGATTATATCCATAAATAGTTCAATTTATGTAAATATGTAATTATGTATTTTAATTCATAAACTAATCTAGTTTATGCCATTGTTTAGAAATGGCGCCTAGTGGAAGGAATGGAAACCGTATCATTGCACACACTCCGTGTAGGGATTGCCCTCCTGCTCAAGATAATTATTGTGGATCTGGAGATACAAATGGTGCTGATCAACTTATTACCATACTGGGACAACTCACTCAGGTTATGAATAATAACCTTACTCATATGGAGCACCCTGATCCGCAATGTGGTGGGTCAATGTTAGACCGATTCATGAGGCAAAAAACACCAACATTTAATGGGGGTACAAATCCGTTAGTAGCTGAGCAATGGATAAACTCCTTAGAGAAAATATTCCATGCCTTGGGGAGTAGCGAAAGGGAGAAGGTTATCATGGCAGTTTACCGCCTCACTGGAGATGCTGATCAATGGTGGTCATTGATTCAAAATAAAAAGGAAGATGATGACGTATCGAATATGGAATGGAGGGAGTTCAAAGAGCTTTTCTTAGAAAAATACTTTCCTCATGACCATCAAGCAGATATGGAAAGGAAATTTCTGAGTCTGAGACAAAAGGAGGATGAAAATGTCGCAAAGTATGAGGCCAACTTTACAAGGTTGGCGAGGTATGCTGCAGATTATATACGTAACCCAAGAGGTAAGATTGATCGTTTCTTTGATGGGTTAAAACCATTTCTTTGTAGAGCTTTAGTATCACAATCTTTCTCAACATACGAAGATATTGTCTCATGTGCTATCAAGACAGAAAAGGAATTATCTAAGTCTTATGACAACAAAGTAAAGCAAGAGAAGAAGAGAATGGTGGAACAAGAGACAGATAAAGGGAAAAAGGGAAAGAAGGATTTTCCATTATGTGATAATTGTGGGAAGAATCACCCTGGTACTTGCCTAAAAGGAATGGGAGTTTGTTATAAATGTGGATAAAAAGGTCACAAGGCACGTGATTACAAGGGAAAGAGAGAGGCTATCAATGTTGAATGCTACAATTGTAGGGAAATGGGGCATTATGCAAATGAATGTCCTAAGCTTCAGGGAAACTTACCTCAGAAAAGGCCAAGGGATCAAGGAAAATCTTATGCTGTTACTACAGTTGAAGCGGAATAATTAATGTATTGGTGCTTTTGGACTCATGGATTATATTCTGGTTATTAGAATAATGTGATATATATATAAGGATTGTACTGCAGTACTTGTTGTTTCAGTAAGGTTTTAATATGATGAAGGTAATCATATTTTTAGTATGTGACAATAAGAGAAACTTTACTTTGTTTGGGGAATCTGATAAATTGATTTTGGAATTAAGAGACCTTTTAGAGAAAGTCTAGACAGAGGTATTTTGGATAACTATAAAGGTTGGAGTGGATTAAGTTGATCTTTGGATAGTATTGTTTATGGTTAAAAAATTTATGAAGATTATTTTTGGAATATTATACTACTATAGTTTTAGGAAGAGGACAACCTGCAGGGTGGGGAATAACCCGTCACGTCGGACAAAGCTGCAGGAATCGAACCCACAACCATAGTGCGACAGGCCTTTATTTCCTACCACTAGCCTACAGGAAGTCCCTGGTTATTACAAAATAATTTTACTAATCTAAATGGTATGTGTTAACATTTGGAACCTTATACAATTAGGATAAGTATAATATTTTTGAGTTCTATTATCTTTTTGAGTGAAAGATGAGTTGAAGGTTGAAACTCTAATTGTCAAGCATAAATATATATATACCTATCTCTTATTCAATGAATAAATTAATTCTTAAACTTTAGTAAAGGGATATTAAAACAAAAAAATGTGTTATCCTAATACCTTATGTCTTGTTGAACTGATGATATTTTAAATCAACATAGATTGAAGGCTTTGAGGCCCTCAATTTGACAGTTGATTGTGATTGATGACCTCAATCACTCCCTACAAATATTTACGTTTTTCCTCCAATTATATGTCTCTAATTTCCACCAATGTTCTCCTAATCGAGATCATAATTGGGTGGTGACTTTTTCATTTCCCTTTCCCTCTTATTAATGCTAAATTTTATTAATCTTATTTCCGATGTGGGTTTTCCACAAAGGTATTTTCTATTTTCAAACTTTTATTTTCCAAGAAAAATTTCAAATTGCGAGGACGCAATTTATTGAAGGAGGGGAGAATGTAACACCCCGAGATTCCACAATACGCTTCTCATTCAATAATGCAATAGCTTGCATTGTACGCAACTTCGAGTTATAAAACACCGCGACTAATCAAAGTAGCCGTTATGAATAGTAATAACAACTTTTTAAAATTATAGAAATTTTATATTTCAAAATGGACTTCATTTTTGGATTTGGAATATCGAAATTAGCCTATGTTGATTTTTTGGTATTTTTCTGAGAACTTCTAATTTTTTATGAATAGTGATAAATACTTAAAAACAACTTTTTTTAATCAAAATAATTTATAGTGATAAATTATACTATTTAGTGGTTTTAAAGTATAATTAGAATATATTTTTACCATTTTATCCAACGGTGGTCATTGGAATTAATTTAACATTGAAATTGTACATAAACAATTGCCAATCTTTTGATATAAATTGTTTCTTAAAAACACGTTATTTGTTGTGACAGTGGGAATTAATTATAAAATTAATTAACGCAACTTATATGTTTGGAATTTCGTAAAATAGACATCATTTTGGAATTCGGAATATCAATTATAGTTTAGGGTGAAATTTTGGCATTGTTCTGAAAAACTTCATTTTTTGATGAATAGTGAAACCACTAAGTGGTAGTTAAATAACTGATTTTTCGTTTAAATGAAATATTACCACTTCTATGATTTTATTTTCAAAAATCCAACATACATGTTTGTCATTAAGAAGTAAAATGTGGTTCAATGAGATTAAAATAATTTTTGGTGAATAGTAACTTTTAAGTTCTTAATCGCGATTAGAGGTAATTAGTGTAGTTTAAAGTAAAAATAATGTTTTAATAATATGAGATGAGCTTGAAACATGTAATACCCTCATTGGATGTGCCATGGCCGACCAAGAAAATCCATGGGTCAACTTGGGGACCCCATGGAGCCACTTTATTTAGAAAATGACATAAATACCTTTTATTTAATGTTAAAGAAAAAAATGACACAAACATGAAATGTTTTACTAAAACAATTTTTACACGGGGTTATACAAGTAATATTTTTGACTATAAATATTAATTAGAAAACTAAAAATATTTCCTACCTCATAGTATTTTTTTTATAATTTTTAGACATTAAATAAATTAAATTATTTATGACATCATGATGATGCAGTGATGACCTCATTATTTAACGATTTAAATAAAATAAAAAGATAATGTGAAATCCAAGGCTTACACTTGTCAAAAACCTATTGGATGAGTATATTTAGAACCCTTAACACCTTATCCTCGAATTATATAAGTGTGGGACCTCTAAAATCCGAAACTCATTTTATAATAAAGTGACTTTTCTTTACTTTCCAAGAGTGCCCCTCCTCTCCACTTATAAAAGGCCCCCCACCTCTACCACCTCATTCACACTTTCAAGCCATTTGGATCGGCCAAACTCTACCCAAATACTCTCCCAACTTCCCCCTCTTACTCCTAGAAGCCTCACTTTGGGCAGAACTCTTCCCAAGGAAGCCTTTGGCTCAAATCAAAAAGAGTTACCCGATTTTTAGGTAATGTCTTCTCTAATGTTGTTTTGTTTTATTTAGCTTATCCATCCCCATAAACTCTTTTTATTCATTTCTTTTGTAACAACACCAGTATCCTAAATATACTAGGATATTTTTATAAGAAGTATTCGAGCTACACTTACACACAACTACATTTAATGGTTAAAGAACATACGGTTTCTGTGGATGGTGAATTTCTGCCTCACGAAACGATGATTGTTCAACACTCATATAACACCTTCAAAGGTGGCCATTAAGATGTCACTATATTTATATATGATATATAATATGTTTATGTTTTTCTTATGCTTCTGTATTTCTCATTTATTTCATACTTTATGATTTCCATTATGGGTAAACGCGATAATTTCATTTTAGGAAGTGCGGACTACCGCCCCCTCAAAGTGATGTGAATCGTTAATGGCATATGTGGGATGTATAAAGGATGGAGTAAATGATATTATATATGATATTATATTGGAACTATATTATACCTTTATATAATTATGATTTCATTCCATTAAATACGAAATAGAAATGAAAGTAGCGTTCATGCGTACGTACGGCTTACCGTTTCCATGAACGGTGAATTTCATTTATTATCTCTAAATGTTATGTAATATTATAAATACATGTATATAATGGATATATATGATATATATGATATCTACATCATGAAAATAATTCTTGATATAATGTATATATCACCACATGAACAACTTGTAATTATAAGAATTTTATTTTTGACTCAAGTACCTAAGATCGACAAAATGACCGTTATAAACTTAAATAATTACATAATGTTCATAACATGGTAATAAGGGATATAAAAGGAATAATGAACATGAAAAAGGTTCTTATGTAAATAGAAATTAACTCTAGTTTATTATTCAGGAGGTTAAAGAACGGTCGAGTCAGGACAGGACGCAAGGTAAGGGAACTTCTTAACCCAACTTCCATTCTTTGGGTTAATCTCCTACTTTCAAATTATGTCATGATATTATTATGTACTATCTTGTATTTGTACTTTATTTATGTGTACTTATAGTGAATACACATAATATATCTATTTTATTTTAAAAATGATCTTTGTATGGACTTCGTCTCAATCTCTATTCATTGAGGCATATTTTGTTTTATACACAAATTTCTTTTATACGGTGTATAAACCCCTTTGACTTTTACGTTTATTCAAAAGGTTTTATTTTATAATTATGTGATTTTTAAATGATTTCAAAAAGAGATATTTCTATCAAATATATGAAAATCCAGTGCAAATGTATACATATTTAACGCGAGCTTAAAAATGTTTTCAGAAAACCCGACTCTCGAGTGTGGTAGACAGGAAGGGATTGGGCGTGGACCCATCATGGCCTGTAATTAGTCGAGCAGTCTCAGAATTAGTTATTTGGTTTTCAGAAGCTTGGATAATGTTTTCAGAAAAACATTGGAGTATATTTTTTCAATTTTAAATTAAATTATATTCTTAAAAAAATTTGCATCGGCAGGTCTCATGATACAAACTAGTGTCTTGGCACGAGGCCTTGACAAAATCTGATTTGTGGTCTTGGCACGAGGCCTTGGCTAAGTGGTTATGATAGTCTGGAATTATGCATTCCATCATTATGAAAGCGGTTATTGATATTGCATGTGATTATTCGACCATTAGAATATCCATGTGAATAAGTGAATGGCATTATCTCATTTTACTTTTGCCATATTATGTTGAAGTTCATGTTTAAAAGGCTTTTGTTTTAGTTATACATTTCCTTAAATGTTTATGTTTATTGATGAAAGCTTCCGCTATATTGTTATCCTTACTGAGCATCTGAGATCACCCCTTTCAATGTTTTAATATTTTCCAGGATGTGAAGATGTATTTTAGGAATGACCTGCAGGGATAGTCATAAGGGGATATGAGTGTGGACTATGAAGACTTTGTTATTAGTTTTTCACTTTATGATGTAATGTAAGACTTATGAATGTATCTAGTGTTTCCAAGGCTACTAAACTAATCGGTCTTTCGAGACTTGATCTTTTGTGAACATGCCAATGTTACGAAGTAATGCACCGACTCCGGGTAGCTGGGGTCGGGGCGTTACATAATCTTTGTGCTTCTCTGTCTTCATAGGATGTGGGATGGTTTTTATAGGGGTGGAGAGATGTGTATTTTGAATATTTTTTTCCTTATTTTTTTATTTCCTCAAGAAAATAGATAGTGTGGATTCATGGGACCCATAATAGTAATAAGTGCATGTGATTTCTAACCATGTGGTATAAAATCACACATGATCTCATAAATAGTGTATTTAACTGATAATTACTATATACAGTATTTTACTGTAATTCACTATTCAACAAAAAATTAATGAATTTCAGAAAAATCCCAAATAATCACCCATATCATTTTTGGACATGTAGAATTAAAAACAGAAATCCATTTTAAAAAATAATTTTCTAAATATGATTAATTTAAATTATAATTAAAATAATAGTTAATTCAAAAAATAACAATTTTTAAAGTATAATTAGTTTTGTATCACGTTGAAAAATTAATGAAGGCCTCATTATCTTATTACCTTAACAAAATTAAATAATATTATTATTTACTATTAATTAGGGTCATATTACTATTCATATCACTATTTATAAAGTTATGTTACTGAAACAAAAAAATAAAGTTGGTTCTATCAAACTCCAACTAATATATTAATCACCACTCTAGATAACAGTTTTTCAAAATTCAAAACAAAGTAGAGGCATAGTTGTTTTTAACAGCTAGATTATAATTTTTTTAGGGACTCATTGATTCTTGAATTAAATATTTACTTTCGAAACCATTGGTGTGTTACACCATAAATATATAATTTGATTACCAATATAGGGGAAAATCAATAAATCTCTATCTATATAGAGGTAGACTGCATCATCAGATCTTTAATGTATACTAGAAATCATCTTCCCAACATACCCATGTAGACACATAACATGAAATATATCTACTAATATTCCATGAAAATATCCATTTAAAGAGAATTGGTACTATAAAAACAATGAAAATAAAATAAAATAGTCATAGAATATATTACATTTTCATCTTAAATTACATGTTCTATAAATCATCCAAGAATCAGGATTATATTATTTTAGAGAAACACTTATATGGATAACATATTCCAAACATAGAGTAATTAGTGAGAAATTTATAATACCCAACACATCATAATTTTCCCAAATCCTTGGGTGGTGGGAGAGAAACTGAAAAAACACTTTGGTGAATCTTCATAAACTAAAACCAATGATAGTGAATGAGAAAAAGAACATAAACTAGGATGCATCATCGCATGTCTTTTATTCTGAGTTACGTGTGTGAAAATTCATTGATAAAGATATATCATTAGTAACCTATAACTATTTTATATAGGGTAGTATGAGAATAAAAACGTGAATTTTTCAACATAATCAATATAAAATTCCCATTAAATCACACGTATATGGGAAAATGAGTTAGAATAATAAAAAAAACAACCATTTGATGATAAATGTATCAGTAAAATAGAAACACTCTATAAGATTATATGTTATTATAATATTCTCCAATTTTTCCATGTCCTTTAGTTTACATAATTATAATGAAAAATTGAAGTGATTTATATGCTTTTATAAGGAAAATCCAATTCAAAATAATAATGTTATGTGTACCCAAATCATTAGATAAATTCCACGTCAACATAAGAATTATATTTCATTATCAATATATTCTCTTTTAATTTTTAAAATTTATCTACAACATATTCTTAATAAATAATCATTTATTCAAATGTAATGGTTGGCCTAATTATTTTCATTATAATCAGAACAATTAATCAAATTCTATAATAAGTCTCAGTAACTTTCTTTATCCTCAAAATGTTTGTTTCATACTACCATAGTCATATCCTAGGTTTGGGACCCACCATGAGATCCACATGAATTTAAAAGTTATAGTTATTTCTATGTTATTTTCCCATGTATTTATATCCAAAATATTTTAATATAAAATTTTTTAATCTAAGAATTCCCAAATTTCCTAATATAAGAGAAATTATTGTGTTCTATATAAAAACACAATGATACTCCCAGAATTTTTACAATTTTTGTTCTGATTTTGGCCTCTAATTATTTAAAATTCCAAAAATGACATGTCATGTTCCATAAATAAATTTTAAAATATATTCTTGATGGTATAAGACGAAAATTGTGTTAGATAGACTGAACATTTTTTTCAATAGAAATTATCCTAAAAATAAGTATTTCCCAAAATTGTAAATTTATTATAATTTTTATTATATTAATAATATTTGAGCATCTACAAACATGTATATATATATAATAACCAGTGACCCCATGAAACACATATTTCATAGAACAACATGGGGAAAGACTCATATATAACTTTTTTCCAGATTATTTTAGCTAACAAAAATTAAATAACTCTACAAATTACTATACAATTGGATAATTTTTATCTTGGATAGATATATAATATCCAATTATCTAAAAAAAATCTCAATGTCTTATATGATAATCTTAGTCAAAAAATCATGTCCATTATATTGATGGTAGTACTATAGTGACTCATCAAACCAATTGAGGTAATCCATTTTTCATTTCATTAATCTCATCTATAACTATAATTTATTATATGATAGATCATATAATTTAACCCCGTGATATGTTTGTCTCACTCTAAATAAAAGTATTAAAAATATTTCTCTCAAAAATATCTCAACATTCATATGTAATATTTTTAAAATTCCTTTGAAAAACAGTTCATTCTATTATAAGAATTATAAAAATATGAATATTTCAAAGTGAGTTAGACATTAAGGTAGAAATATTAATGAAATATGTCCATGAAATTAAATTTTTTTTATAATAATAAAATCAAATAATGAATAATATTATCAACATTCTTCTATTAATTAAATTTTCTCATCAGTAAGATTTTTTTGCAACATCGATGACATAGTGAATCAATCAAAGGATAAATTTATACGACATAAATAAAAGACAAAAAAATTATAGTTAATTTATTACCTAAATAATATTTCATTAATTAAATGATATTATATTAGTAGAATAAGGTTATGATAAGGATTATATAAAAATATCTCATATAATTTAAAATTTTTATTTAAGTCATTTAATCATAGAGAGAAAATTTAAATTATCTAATTTATCTCCAAGAAAGACATAAATATATGAATCAGATTGAGGTTATTTCAATAACATAATATTCATCATAATTAAACATTATTATACTTAAATTGCTTGTTATTATTTAAATAATAAAATTGAGGGATTGCATTTGGACGTGAAAGATCTGTAAAAATTTACATCAAAGACATCATATTAATGGTTCATTTTATTTTTCCAGTGAATTTCCCTTATTAGGGGACTTGTAGTCATCATTGATGGTTTCCTCAATCTGAAGATAATTATAAATCTAGTTCTTGTGTAAATTATCTCTAAAATGAGAAATTTGTAAATAAAATTAGTTAAAATAAACATATATAATATAATATAATATTTATATAAAAATCATCACCGAATTAAAAAAAATATTTTCTCATATCCATGAAAAATGTTGACCCATATAGAATTTATTTATTCTAATCACAATGGTCAAATATATTTCTCAATATAAATCTTTGTTAAGAGGAAACATATATCTTTTCCCTTTCTAGTGGCTTACATATCCAGAATTATTATTTTCATTCAAAACTCCTTGTAATTCAGAGAGAAAAATATAAATAACTACATTTGATAAATATAACTGTCAATGAATTAAATGAAATTTAAAATGGATCAAAATAATTAGGATAATATTTGAAATTATAGAAATAAAAGTTAAAAACACCAATCATAGTTATCCTTATATCCATTGTGATTTAATATTATCCTAACATATCATACTATTAACTTATCTATAATAGGGGAATAATTTATAAATAAGAATAGTAATAAATCAAATAAAATTGGAATTCATGGTAAATTTACAGTATTTTAAAAGTAAATGTTAGAATAATTGGATAATAAAAAAAAATCCCAAAGATAGAAACATTTCATCCTTGAAAAAACGTAAATCATTAATATCCTCGTCACTACATAATCTTCTCCCCCAAACATTTTATTTTCAAAAATAAAAATTCCATTTTTATATATTTTAATCAATAAGTGGAGAATACTATCCAATAAATGTGGATTGTTTATTTCTACTACACATGATTTAAAAATCATGAGGTAAAAAATGAATTCATATCAGACACCATTCAAAATAAAAAATTATAAATATATAAGAGATAATAAATAATTATTTTCCTTGATATACAATGGAAAAGAATCATTATCTTTGAATATGTTTAAAATAATTCATAATTACTGTAAGACTGTCACATAAAATTACCCTCACACCACCAACTATTATAGAAAACAATAATTAATTTTCACCACAAACCAATGCCATTCTATAACATTTAGTTACACATATAAAACCATTCAATACTATGGTACATGATATAAAAAATGAAATAACCTATATTAAATATAGTTATATGGTTCCATACAATGGGAAACAATCATTTACCTAATTTTAATCAATTTTAATGTCATTACATATTAAAAATTACCTAAAATATGAATGATAATCAATATCACCTTTTCTAGATCCTAATTCCTGAACAATATAGAAATAGAGAGACTAATAAATCAAACATATACTAATATGTAATATCCATGACCACATTAATTATTATTTATAAATGTATCACTATAACACTTATCATTCTCCAAAATCATCATAATTCATGATAAATATACAAAACATTTGACATACAACTACCCAAAAATGTGTGATTTTCAAAAAAAAATCCATCTAATTCCCATTATACATCTACATTCAGATCAAGGGAAGATAATAAATCTCCTGTCCTTTAATAAGGTATCTTAATAAGTTTTATGATATAGTATATGAAGTTGTAGAATCTCATTATTATGTGATAACAAATTTTTCACAGCCTAAGTCAACCATCAATAGAACTTGAAATTTCCCCTCTATATCGTCTATAAGAAAACTTTCTAATCCCAAGCAAAAAAATGATCTCATATGATATATAATATTTGTATTAATAATATTTTCAGCAAATTAAAATTAATAATGGGTCGACATCGTTACCAATTCTATTTAATGTATCGCTCATAACACTCATTTTATCATGTAGAACCCACTTAAAATTGGATGCTTTGAAGTTACACAATGGATATGACATAATGTTGATGTGAAACCATGGAATAAACATCAATTAATCAATATGAATGGAAATCAGTATTACCAATATTACTAAAAGTAAATTTGATAATATCCCTTAATTAAATATTATGGTAATTAATACTATAACCATAAATAGTGCCCTCTTTAAATCATTATGTCATTATAATGAACTAATCATCGCATATATTATTACTTAATTAAATATAAAACATTTATTTCACCATCACCCAAATAAAAAAAACAAAGAAACTCATAATTCCACATCCAAACAACTAGGGTTGGACCAATTCTGTGTTGAATTTAATTCCAAAATCATTAATTAATGTAGAGAAAAATTTCATCATGGTAGAATGATTAGGAATAATTATATCATTCAGATTATTATCCCAAAATAATCAATTTCTAACTCATTATAGGTGTTTCTCTCCACCCTTCAATGTGATCATAACAACATAACCAATTTTTTCCTCACCAAATATTACAGCCTTCTTTATCACCCTATTAAGAATTTACCAAAAACAACCATAATAAACATTTTGATATTAATCATTACAACATTTATAAGAAACAAAAGAAATATCTTGGTTAGTTTATTTTTAGTTTTCTGTGAATTCACTATCACTGTTGTCTCTTTTATGTAAATTAGGATCATACTTGCATCAACCATTTTACAAATGGATAGAAAACTATCAGTGAAACATCCCCATGAATTTGAAGCATGTCATCCCAAATATAAATAAATAAATATGATATGTATATTCTAGACCCTATAATTGAACCATTCAAATCTATAGAAACATTAACATACCTAAAAGAATCACATTTTCCAACCACTATTAATCATCCATCACTATAAACAATATAGTTGACATTATTTTAAAAACTCATTGTGCCATGTTAAAGTGAAATAAGATATAAAATCATTATATATTTCCATTTTAGAAAAAATTATATCTTTATATATGTGTTTTTGGAAGTCTCATAACTTATATTTACATGAAAATCATATTAATCCTTGCACTAAAGTATTTATTAAATACAAAAGATAATGTTTTATCATAAAACTCATCTCCCATAATTATTAACTCACTATAAAATAAAATTATGTACTTATTTAAGTTACTTCTACTAATCTCCCAATAAAAATTTCCATCAAAAAATATTTTTAAAGTGAAATTCGCTGTAATACCATATTTTGGATAACATTTCTTATATAGAAGTGAAGTAAAAAAAGAACAAATATTTTTTCTATAATGGTGTAATATTATATCCAATGAACAAATAATAAATTAATAAATGAATAATTGGAACATAATTTAAAATAATATACACGGAATAAAAACATATCTCAATAAAAATATATATTGTGGAAATATTCATAATAATTATATCCCATTTAGATCATACCATCAAAAATAAATGTAGACAGAATTCAAAAAATATAACATATGATATAACTTTTGAAAATAAAGTTAAGAAACATGATGAATGATTTTAAAAAAAATTTTAACGAAATATTTAGTAATTGAAAATAGAAACAATTTTGATATATGAAATTAGGGTAAAGATGGTTATTGTTCATATATTTCTGATGAGATTATAAAAAATTTGATATAAGATTGGGTAATGAGATAAAATAAATTGATACATTGTTTTTTTGAAATAATATTTAACACTCAATTAAAATAATCATGATATGGGGCTCTTATAACATAGACATTGATTTTGTGGGAATAAATAGAGTTAAACACTTTTTGAAATTTATGAAGAATTAAAAAATTTGTTACATCAAATCATCAAATTTTCCTATTTGATATTCATTTAAATAGAAATTGGGTGAAGGTAGAAACATTAGGGTTCACTCAAGGCCATGTTCAATCTAAAATTCAAAAAAAATATTACTTAAAAGAAATAAATTGTAAGAAAACATCATGCTCAAGGAAATCATTATGAGATCCATGCTAGTTGAATCACCACCCATGACTGTAAAAATTTCTTATCTAATACCTATGGATTATGTGAAGGTCCTAAGGTCTTTTATAAGTAATGTTTAGTATGATATAAACATTTAGTTATTAATTTAATAAATTATATTTCAAAATATTTATTTTTAATATTGGTATTATTATGGGTATTTTAAAAAATCATTTTTTTAATTTATTATATTAATTATGTTATTTTAATTAATTGTATTATAAAATTAAAAATATTATTTTAATGAATATGTATTGATAAAATTAATTGAATGGCTAGTGGATAAAAAATTATTTTAAGATAAATATGAATAAAATTATTTATTGTTAAAAATAGATATTTTTCAATAAATTGTTTTCTTATGTGTTGTATTTTTTATATTAAAAATTAAAATTGATATTTATTAAAGGTGTATAATAATAAAATATAATTTAATTATAAATTAATAATTACTATTATAGTAAAAAATAATAATATGGAATATAAATAAATTTATTTACAGTGGATTTGTTTTCATAGGTTGAAAATTTTATTTTTAAATAAGTTTTTATTTATTAATGATAATTATTTTGATAAAATGAATATTATATTTTGAATCATGCTATAAAAATTATTTGATTATAGAATAATATTTTTTTTCAACACTAGTAGTTAGTAAAGTAAATAAAATGAGTAACAAAATTAAAATATTAAAGGGGTAAAATGATTAAAATGATTTGTAAAGTGATATGATATCACAAAGACTTTTCACATTAATTTTTTTATTGTGTAAACATTAAAAAGACGTTTTTCTTGGTCTGATTTTTTTAAATCTTTCAAAATTATATTCTTGTGCATTAAATAAAAACTATTCACAAAAATTCCACACCTCATAACCTATAAACAGACCCATGTTCTACCCACTTGAATCTATTACATTCCATAGATTTCTTCTCCAATAACATCACATTATTCTTCATTTATAATCCTTTCTCTTTTTGGGGAGCCTCTACCGCATGAAGTTTCCCTAAATAATTTATATCAATGTAGCTCCATATGGAATGATTTGATCCTTCAACGTGAGTATTACATTTTTCATTACAAAATTTGATTATCATTATCATCCACCAATTATTGAATATTATATAAAAATATAATATTTATGTTAAATAAAAATTCTTATATAAAATTAATATTATAATAATAAAATAAAAAAATTTACTTTTTCATTCATTGATAACTTTGTTAATTAGGTCAGTTTTACCACATACATGAATTATGCTATAACATTTCTATAATTGATGATTAATAAAACAGAAATACTAGTAATATGGGTTATTAATTTTTAATTAATATTTTTTTTAAATATATCTAATGTTAATATGTTTAAGAATATTCATTAAAAAAATAAAATCTTTTCATTAATTTATAATTCACAAAAAGGTTAGTTTCAAATTGTTCTTTATGAATCGTTATAGTAACATCTTTGAAATAATAATGGAAATTTAGAACTTAATAAACACATCTATATATTCCCGATGACCGTTTTCTATATGTTGAACTTATGATCAATGATCAAGAACAAAACCCACTATATCAAAGTAAGAATGGATGAAACCGAATAATTTGAAATCTATTGTTAATTTAAACTATGAAAGATTAATAAATAGTTAATAAGAAAATATAAATTAATAGTACTGATTAAAATATCTAAAAATATTATTCATATATAGATTAATAATAATCCTATAATTATTATAGTTGAAGCTAGAACATGTCTCAGAAAGTGGGAATCTTATGTAAGTGTTTTCTTTACTCAATATGCTTTCACTAAGATATAACCTTTCTAGTTTTAATATATTATACTAAATTTAATATATTATATCACTTTTATCTTATTTTTAATTTAATATTTTCTTATGATAAAATTAAATCTTATTTTCAAAAAAATATATTTTTAATTATTTTGTTACTTCATAAAAATATAATGTTGTAAAGAATAATTTTTAACCACGTTAATAGGTATCTCTATTCCACTTATATATTATTTTATAGTAAATACATATTTTTATTATTTTGAAATATGAAAATGTATCATATTTTTTACCTTTAATATATCTCTTTCAATTTTATTAATGTAAAATATTATATCTCTTTTATTGACATGGGATACATTAAATAGTTAAAAATGAGTAAAAATATTTTATTTTTTACTTATATATAATTTTCTATCATTCACTTCACATTTATTCAACATAAAATTTATTTTATTTCATTTAAAGGTTCTTTTATTGAGAAATTTATTTAAAAAAAAATTCATTAAGTTATTTTTTCTGATTTTGGAAATAATCATGAAAGTGAAAAGAAAATTCTTTTAACAACCCTGTTTCCATAACTCAGAAAGGACAATTTCTATAGTTAATATTCCATTTTACATTTTTCCCTAGAGTATTCATCATCAATTACTATTTTAAATCCCTCATGTATCACATTTTAAAATGTTCAAAGGATGTTTTTCTTTTGGGTGATTGAGTTTTGGGTATCAATAAATGTAATTCCAAATTTATTCTTATGTGTTACCTTTGGAAAAAAATTTATAACCCATTTTATTTCTTTGGTCAAATCTATCTATGATGTATAATTTATTTCATGTGGTGAAAATATGTATGGTTTTTCATTATGTGATTAATGGGACAATAATTATATATACCTATAATTAATTGGTAAAATATTTATATCTCATGATATTACTATAATACAAGGGTGGTTTTACCATTCTATTATGATATAAGACATTGGTGGTTATATAGGTACATCATGTTATATTGTATATGTATTTTCCCATGTATACTATTAGATGAATATATTGGTAATTATCCTTGACATATGTTTTTATTTTCTATACTTATTTTAATTCCACATTTCATTGTTATGTCTCCATAGATTATCATTATTGTCTAATGATTTCACATTATTGTATTATATATTATATTATGATTTTATAATGATCATTTAATGGTTCTACATTTCTATGATGTGATATTTGAAAATTTTATCATGTATCAAGATAATTTTTTTTGGGTTCAATGATCTTATTCCACTTAATATTCCATTTTATCCATGTTAGTGTTGCACTCATGTATATGACATAATGACATTGTATCCCCAACTCATTGATGTGATATTTCAACATTAATAGGAATTTGTGCACACCCATTTTCCTATGATTATTTATTTAATGAAGAAGAATATTATATATTATTTTTCTATATTAGTTTCATGTATAAATAATTGTTTCAAAATAAATTAATTTTCATCATAAAATAAGTGGTGATAAAGAATATATCTAAATATACTAAACATTTGGGTTTTAGTAGTGTGTTTTATTTGAGAGATGTAATGTTATGTTATTTGAAATGATGTAAAATAAATATATTTTAGGATTGGTTTATCCCACATGGTATAAAATATGGGTTTAGTTAATTTTATTGATTATGTTATGAAATATGAAAGAGTTATACTCAATGAAACATAGTACAAACCAAAATTTTCATAGGTTAAAATTATGGTGTTATTGAGTAAGAAATCGTAGACTTGATTTTTATTCTTATGATTATTTTATCAAATATTATTTTTTACTCATGTTATAATTTTTTAATTTATAAATTTTAAGGAACCAAGAAAAATTATCTGTAAAATGAATGTGATGGATAGTAAAGTGATTGACTTAATAAATATCCAAATGGGATTTTTTTTTCATAAACCATCATTGATTTGATACCACATTTTGTGAATATTAACTTAAACAATATTAATATTACAAATAAAAAAAATAATTAACAACTCGGTATCAACCTCGTTATGTGACAAAAACCAGTATCCATTAGTGGATCTTTTTATTTATAAGTTTTTGAGAAATTGATCAACATTAAAAATAATATATTTTCATTCAATCAACGTTCAGATAATACAATGTTATTTTTAGAGGATTATAATTTAGAAGGTTAATTATAAAAATTGTGTTCCAGGATAAAGAACATGTGGAAAAGGATGAAATTGAATCCATAAAATGGGAGGAATTTAATAAAAATATTAGAAATATATTTTCCTCAAATTCTTTGAAATATGGTGGAGTGAAAATTCATTGATCCTAAAAAAATGGGGGACAATCAATTTTTGTCTGAAAAAACATCTTAATTCATGAAATTTAAAACAATATTTTTGTCATTGAACCAAAACAACTAATTTATATTTGGTATCATAAAACTATATCATAAAAAAAATTCTATAATGATCTTTGGTAGATATAGAGAAATTTAGTATTGTGATCTTATGGTGGATATAAAAATTAGAGATGCTCATTATTCTCATGTATTTAGGGATAAAAATGAAAACTGAGATTCATGGTAGTTTGAATTATAATGGCCAGGGATAAATGATTTTTTGATAGTCTATATATTGTTTTTTTGGGGAAAATAACATGGTAAATTGCCTCAAATTAGTGTAAAACTATATTATATGTGGAAGAATAGGCAATCAAGTACATGAGAGTTGAATTTATATAAACTGAATAAAGAACAACTTGGAGGATTAAAAATTTCTACCTAATACATGTTAAATATTTCAATGATTCAAATATAATGAAATTGGTAACTATACATATAAATAAACTAATACAGGGGAGTATGTTAGAGCATATGAAATCTCTACCACTAAATGGAATCATGAATTCATTTTTAAAAGGTACTCTAAGTATCCCCCCAATAATTACAAGAATATTATTTGGTTTAATTTTTTTCATTCCAATGTATCTTGAAGGTTATATAATATTATTGATTCACCACCTAAAATATTGGAATTGAGTTATTAATGAGACACCTGGTGGTGTAATGATTACATCTCAATTATATAACCCTTCTCTAATTGAGGTTGATGGTAAGAAACTTATTTTAAATATATTTATTATTCACTTGGTATAATTATATTTAATAATGGGAATATATTAGGATATAATATTTCATATCCCAAATCATCACATGATCATTTATTAATTAAAGTATCATTATGAACTTCGATTGGGAAATAATCCATCAATAAAAGTGTTTATGACCAATAATGCGGGATTATTTTCTTAAATGATTGGGGTTACTCTCAAAATTGAAAACATGATAATTTTAAAGGAATATTGTGATGTATTTACAAAATAGATATTAGGTATTCCCCCTAATTTGGAGGTTTATTTCCCAACATAACCCATACTAGGTTCTTTTCAAATTTCAAATAGTTCTTATAGAATTCCTTCCATTTCAATGCTGTAATTCAGAATGTAACTACATGATAATTTAGACACGGTTTTTACACACCCAATTACATATCAATGGGGTGATTCAAAAATCATTTTTTATTGATGGATAAGTTTATACATCTTTGAATTGATCATCATGATCTTAATTAGATCATGATTAAGAACAATAATCCTCTCTCACATATTTTATTTTGTTTGAAAAACTTTTAGGTGTTAAATACTTTTCAATGTACATATTTTATCAGGGTTTCATAAAATAAGGCTGAACAATGAGGGTATACCTAATACATCATTTTTATAAGAGATTCACACTATTGTTGAAGTGGGTCCTTGAACGACATTGTTTATTATGTTTTTCAAATTAAAAATTTAATCATTTATTTCCATTAACATTATTAATGAAATGAGTCTAATAAATTAACAAATTATAAATTAAATAGTATTTTTTATATTTCTTTTATTTTTTACTATTTTATATTCATATTTATGGTGTATTTTATGAACTTATTTCACGGAAAAAAATAATCTTATAGGTTAGTATTTTATTTTTTGTTAATCTAATCCTATTATATTTTGTAAAATATTTATAAGTGTTGTATTGATTGTGTATTTCAAGTGAATTTATTGATTGTATCGACTATATGGATAAAAGTTCGACTGTGATACAATTAACCACATTAATAATGCATTGATCAAGAAAATGAGTTGAACATGCTCAAAAAAAATTGTATGAGTCGATTATTTATAATTATTTCTTAATAAACTACCATATAAAGATGATATCATGATAAATAATGCTCTAAAAATAAAGTATCAATCTAATTTATCAATGGTGTGGATTGAAATATTTCTAGTCTTCCTTTATATAAAAATGATGTACATTAAAATCATAAGTGAATTACTGAAATCGAATATCACTTAAATGAATTCTCAATTATCCATCCTTGTGAAGATGAAGGAGTCACAAGAGGTGACATGGATCTACTAAATAGAGTGGTAAATATTTTGATGGTTTACCCTTACAATGATAGAGTTTTAAGATATTGATGTCAAAAATGTGTTTCATCTATGTAATAATTTAAGATGGAGGTTCTAGATAATTAAAAAAGCTTATCATTCTCTATTAACCTAGGAAGTGGAGTTATTTTTAGAGATATTAATGATCACTTCTAGTGGAACAACATGAAGGGGATTATTTTAGATTTTACATCTCAATGATTGTTTTTTAATTGATTTTTAATTGTTCAATATTATAATTGGGTTATTAAACCATTAGAAATTCCCATATATAAATATTAAAACAACCATAGGGATTTTTTCATAGTTCTCCCAATGGATTCAAAAAGGAATAATTCTATTTCGGTAATGTTTGATTAATTGTTTAAAATGGTACAATTAATGGATATTCTAGTGGATTTATAACTTGATATAATTTTTAATATATTCATAAAAGAAGTTTTAAGAGTAATAATTTCAATTATATATTACTGAGATACAAGGACCATGTCAATATTTTGGAGAATACCTCAACATGAATGAGATATTTAATAGGGTATTATCACAAATTATCATAATCAATCTAAGGATTAATCAAAAATGATCATTCATATTTGGAATATATGAAAAAATAATTCTTAACGGATTTGAAAGGTTGTTATGATCAATGTATTCCTCAATTATAGTTATAACATAAATTAATTTCCACATAGTCATTCAAGTGGAAAAATATGAGGCACTTTATTATAAGAGATACAGAACTTTAACATGTTGGGATAAATTTAGAAAGAGAAATCCATCATGATCATATCTTCATTGGTAAATGATATACAAGGTTAAATATATTAAAAAAATTAAATCAGAGTAAGATCAATATATAATCTATTCAAATAATCATCAACAAGATCTGATATCTAAAGCTAGAGAAAAATATTCCTTCAAATGTCACTATGCAAGAAGTTGATGAGATTCAAGAAGAAGGGAGGGTCGGTTCTACGATTAATTATCTGCATTCAGATTATGTATTGCGTGGGGACCTAGATTATTTTGTTACACTTTCATAGAACCTATCACTAATTTAGGATATTTTCCATATATCACTTTGGAGGATTTATATGTCATATCTATCATTTATACTAAACTAAATGGTTACATAAATGTAACCTTGTCTCTTTTATGAGGAATATCTAATGAATACCTTAGAATATATAGATAAATTACTATAAGAAACCACTCACTAGGTTAATTAATTATGGATAAATGATAATTATAATTGTAACAGCACAAGATTCCATGGTACTCTTCTTTTTAACTAATTCAATAGCTTGTGTTGCATGAAAAAGTGATTTTAATTGCAGTAGTTTCTATCAAAAAATCAGTTTAAAAATAGGTTATGAATAGTAATAAAAAAATTATGAAATTTATATATTATATAATTAATAAAATAAAATAAATCAATCAAAATGATTTTATAGGCATAAGATAATAATTAATCTAATCTTATATATTAAAATGTCATTTTTCTAAAAACAATTTTATCACCTTTTAATAGTGAAGCCATTTTAAATCCAATATTTGACACTTTTATTTATTAAATTTGTAAAAATAAACATATTATTTGGAATTGGGACATAAAAATTTAGTTTGGATAAATATTTGGTGTTTTTATGATAACTTTCATATTATAATAAATAGTAAAAAATACTGCAATTTAAATCAAAACTACTTTTTCATCTAATTTATTTATACTGTCACATTATCCTTTTAATTTATTTTAATGTTTAATTATATTATGTTTTTAATATTTATTACAATTTTTTAATTTTAAGTAATTTTACATTGAAATTTGATAAAAATACATGTCCATATTTTGATTGTAATTACTTTCAAAAAACAAGTTTTCCTACTTAGTCAGCATGGATTAATTTTAAATTAATTTCTACAACTTTTGGGTTTTTGATTTTTAAAAATGGATTATTTATTTATAATTTGTGGTTAATAATTATTTGAATATGTTGCTTTTATTTATTGGATATGATGAATAGGGAATGTAGTATTTTTTTTATTACTGCTGTTTTGGGTAAATTGGGAAATTAATGGTAAAAATGGTATTATCAAACTACCAAAACACTTGTTCAAATCCTATTGGATGACTAAATTAGAACTGTATCATTAATTTTTATAATTTAAATCATTAAATGGACACCTTTCCTTGTATATGAAATTAATATTATTAAAATCAATGAATTTGACAAAATGTCATACTCTGATTTTATATAAGTTTTTTAATTTTAATATAGGGATAACCCTGACATAACATCGACTATAGGTTTTCTTTGGAAAAATAAAATAATTACCTAAATTATATAAATTTATTTATAATTTTTTGAGATTATATAATTACCATTAATGATGACACAATAGTGACGCCACAATTATTTTATTAATAGAAATATCAAATAAATGGTATTGAAAATATTAAAAGAAATATAATTTAATTAATTACTTTAATACACTAATTTTATAGTTGGATATGACATGTTATTAATACATTAAATAATTTTTTTAGATGTTATCTACCTTTTTGGATTTTAATTACAATCAATATAATGAATTGTGGAAAAATTGACACTATTGATATCTTATAAAAATATATTAAATTATTTGAAATCATGTAAAGTTTTATAAATTACCAAGTGACAATTATAAGTTCTATACTTTTATATAATATCCATTTATGTTCAATTTAAAATATATAAGAAAATATTTATATCCAATTAATATTTCCAATATTTTAACCATAGTTAAAATTAAATTGATTAAATAAGGTTATGTAAAAATGATAAGGTTTAAAATAAAATAAAATAATGTATAAATTTTATTCATTGAGAGTATTTATACCCGTAATATTATTATCTTAAAAATATCCAGGTTTGCAACCATTTTTATTTAATAATTAACTTATATTAATTTAATAGTTTTGGTGTTTTCTAAGGTACTCCTCCCCTCTCTAACAAAAGGGAACCACTTCTTCTCTTTATTTAACACCTCAAAGTCTCGTTGGATCATCCAAAACCTGAAAATTTCCTCTCCCAACTTCCCTAAATTCATCCTTGAGGCCACACATTGCGCAGAAATCCAACCTATGTATTCCGTTTCTTTATATCAAAAGGGGATACTCAAAAAATGATGTAATTGTTTTATCACCTTTTCTAAGTTTATTTTTTTCTTCTGCTTCTACTTCCAATTTTGTTTCCATACTAAAGTAGTAAAAAAGTATCATGTACATTATTATATGTTATTATAATCATGGTACAACCATATTCCTCATTTTATCCATCCTATGAATAACAATATCTCCATGTGTGTGTACATATGGCTCACTATCTCCATGTTGTGGTGTAATTTGTTATTCAACACTACTTTATGTGGGTGTGTAGAGTGATAAGTGTAATGGATATAAATAATTAAAATAACATGATAATTATTCTATATAATTAATACACCATCTAATTCAAAACCCTTTAATAATCAATGGAATGATACCTTCGCTCATGCGTATGTACAACCTACCATCTCCATGACCCAATGAGATTCCTTCTCAATATGAACCACTCAAGAAAGATTATAAAATTCATATGATGTGTATATATAATTTTTAAAACATTTTATCATTCTGTATTTGAATTAAATATATCATATGCTTAAGAGGTAGGACTTACATAACAAAATAGGCATCAAAAAACAAAGTAGTGAACACCCGAAATAATGGTAATACTGAAATATTATTAAAAAAATGATGTAATATAATCTCATATGATATAATAAATATGGATATGGTCATATTATAATATAATGACATGATTTATCCATTATAAAATATGTTAACACACTCTCTAATGAATGAAAGTACAAGGTTATGGTGAAATTCAACATCTCATTTTTATCCGTGATTATTTATATGTATGTATGTACATGGAAATATTTATCATCCATGTCCATGCATCATAAACATTTATTTCAAAGTACTATTACTATTACTAGAATAAATTTTAAAGTAATTTTCAAAAAAAAAATACTTTTTATAAAAAAATATATATAATTTTTTCTTCTTTTTCCAAACCAGGTACATTATGTCCTTTTCAACAAATTATGGAAAGAATGTTTTTTAACTTATATAGCGTGGCAGTTATTTCCATCATCATAAAACATTAATGTTTTAAATCTTCCCTTATCAGCATAAAAATTTCATTTTAAAAAAATACTTACTTTTATTATTGTGGATACTTTTAAATTATTTCAACAAAATTCATTCCAAATATTATTATTGAATTTATGATATTTTTTTTTCATCTTTGTGAACATCCTTTGTTATATTTTATAATTAATTTTGGATAATTTATTATGATATAAAATTCTATATTGTATTGAATATTTTATGTTATGTTTGACTGTTGATGTACTATTTTGATACTATTCATGGTTTATTGTTAAATTGTTAACATTTCATATGCTAGTTTAAATATGAATGTTTATGTTGGCTATAATTCACCTATTTCATATGAGGAATGTATGGGAAATAGTATGTATTGGGTTGGGAACTTGTTAATGAAATACCTGTGGCTTAGGGATTTGTTATTGAAAGTAATACAGGTTGGGTACCTATTAATGAAAGCCCCTTGATGCATCGACGGTTCCCATGAGACAATCTAATTTTGGTTTTGACTACCGTCTTAACAGTATGGTCTTGCCACGAGGCCTTGACATTATGCCCATCATTATTCACTCCAACATTATGAGAATAGTTATTGATATTATATGTGATTATTCAACTAGTAGAATATCCATGTAAATGTTTAAATGTAATTACTTGATTTTTTAATTTCATATTATAATGAATATTAAGTCAAAAAATTTTGTTTTAGTTTTATACCTTGACTTAAATTTTTATGCTTGTTTATAATAGCTTCTATTATATTTTTTTCCTTATTCAGCAACTAAGGTAACCCCTTTCTTACGTTTCATTATTCCCTTGGATGCAAATAATTATATTATGATGGAACTACGGTGATTGTTTAATTGATATGGATGATTTGATAGGAGATAAGATGTTTTTTTTCATTTCAAGTTGTAATATAAAACTTATGTTTGTATTTAGTTCTTTCATGGATAATAAACTAATCGGTCCCTTGGGATTTTATTATCATGTGATCATTAAATGTAACAAAATAAGGCATAGCCTTTGGGAAATTGGGGTTTGAGCATTATATTTGGTATTAGAACAATTTTAATATAATCCTTCAAAACTAAATTTTGAAAAACATTGATTAAGGAACATTACCCTACTATAGACATTGAGGATAAGTATAGAATTATATTCTAGAATTTTGGTAATGTTGATATTTCAGGGGTCTTCCATGCAGTACATCCCCGTCTTAGTACTATAACTGGACATGGTTCTGGCACAGGTCTACCGAGGAGTAACAACTCCGACATGGTGTTCCAGTATTGACATAGGTTAACCTGGTAAATGACAACAGTCATAAATGTGCTCCTAGTTTGAAAATCCAAGGGGATTTGTGTGGGATAATTCAAATTATCTTTACGAACCATTATAAAGGATTAATGAGTAAATATTTTGCCCAAGACAAATTTTTTAATGTTATGGATTAGATATGCTTAAATTTTTCAATTTACGTCAGTTATTTTACTAGTTTGGAATTATGAATTATGATTCATAACCTAATCTAGTGTATGAAATTATTTAAAAATGGTGTCTAGTGGGAGGAATGGAAATAGTATCAACACATGTAATCCTTGTACATATTTCCCTCCAATGTAAGCTAATTATGGTGGACTTAGTGATACAACTAGTGCTAAATAGATTATAACCATACTGGGATAGCAGATTCAGGTTATGAATTATATACTTTCCTATATGGCGCACAATGATCCAAAATGCAGAGGATCAATGTTAGACCGCTTCATGAGACAACAACCTCTGACATTCAATAGGACTACAAATCATTTTTTATTTAACAAATGGATAAGTTCCCTAGAGAAAATATTTATTACTTTGGGAAGTAATGAAAGGGAAAAAGTTATCATAGAAGTTTATCATCTCTCTGGAGATGTGGATAAATTATGGTTATTAATTCACAACATGACAGAAGATTAATAAAATAAAAGTATTTAATGGGAGGACCTTAAAGAAATTTTTATAAAAATAATTTCCTCGTCAATAGACAGGTGATTTGAAAACGCAATTTCCGAGTCTTAGGAGAATGGATGATGAGAATGTTGAAAAGTTTGAGGTTAACTTCACATGGTTAACAGGGCATGTTATGAACTACATATGTAACCCATGAAGTAATATTGATATATTGTTTGATGGGTTAAAACCATTTCATCAATAGGCACTGGTCTCACAATCTTTTTTATCATATGAATATATAGTATCATGTGATATCAAGTTAGAAAATAAATTCTCTATGACTTGTCACTTTAAAGTAAAGAAAGATAAAAAAAGGCTTGTTGGACACTCTCTAAAAGAAAATAAGGGGAAGAAGGAAAAAGATAATACTCTACCCTACAATGATTGTGGGAAGAAACACCACAGTACTTTCATAAAATGAATGAGAGTTTTCTAAAATTTAGGATAAAAAGGCCACTAAGATCATGAATACAATGGGAATAATGATTCTACCAATTCTCAATAATATAATTGTAATCATATGGGACATTATAGACATGATTTTCCTACACTTCAAGGATGTTTTCCCTATAAAATTCCAAGGAAGAATGTCCAAGATTATGTGGTCAATACTAATAAGGTTGATGTTTCAAATGATGTGGTGGAAGGTACTATAATAATCTCTTCAAATTTATCAAAATATTTTTTCTGATTTTGTATCCTCTAATTAATTTATATCTTTACAGTTTTCTCTAACAATCAAATATTTCCAATTCACAATATCAATGTATTTGATATTGGAAACCCCTAAGGGATGTCTCCTTCTAACAATTATTTTTCAGGATGTTCCCAATATTGTATATAAACATTCCTTATCTACTGACGTTTTCATCATACCTATAGTTTACTTTGATATAATCTTTAGTATGGATTAGATATCAAAATATGATGTGAATATGTATTGCAATAATAAGTATGTAATGATTATTTATGAAAATGTAGAATCCATTATATTTAGAGAAGAAACATCATCACATAATTTTTATATAGATCCACCCCAATACTTCTTCTTAATGAAATTATTGGGGAGTAAGAGGAAACAACATCCATGAGTGATGGATGAAATATTCAAATTGAGTATTTACATATTGTACATGAATACATTGATTTATTTCTAGATGATCTTGTTGGACATCCTCCAGAGTTTGATGTATAGGTTTCTATTTATGTAGTCTCTAATGTAAGGCCAATAAAAAAACTCTTTATAGAATAGCCACTATTGAATTAGTAGAGCTGATGAAACATCTTGAGGTGTTGATTGAAAAGGGAATTATTTGCCCTATTGTTCCCCATGGGGAGTCCCTGTTCTATTTTTCATGAAGAAAAATGGATCCACGAGTCTCTATACTGATTATGGGGATATCAGTGCTATAACATTAATGAACAAATATCCTCCACATTTTATTGTTGATTTATTTGATCAACTTCAAGGATATCAGTTCTTTTCAAAGATAGACAATTGTTCTATATATCATTAATTATGAGTGAAGAAGAAATACATTTGGAATACAACTTTTCGAATGAGTTACGGTCATTACAAATATACAGTTATGCCATTTGGATTGACTAATGCGCCCTAAGTTTTTATGAATATCACAAATAGAGTGTTCAAGGAGTATCTTGAAGAATTTTTTGTGGTATCCATTGTAAATATTTTGATATATTCTAAAATATAATAAGACCATGATAATTACTTGAAAATCATTCTTGAGTCTCTCATAGGGGGAGAATTATATGGTAAATTTAGCAAGTGTGAATTTTTGATTCAATAAATTTCTTTTCATGGAAAGTTTTCCCTAATTATGGAATATTTTTTAATCCTTAAAAGACAAAAGAAGTCCAAATATGTTTATTATGGATGATTATAACTATGTTATGCAGCATTTCTGGTTTATCATGTAACTATAGGTATTTAGTCTATAATTTTTCCTGATTGGCTAATACATTAACCAAGATCCACATAAAGTTGTTAAATTTAGTTAGAAAAAAACATGTGGTGATTATTTTGAATAATTGATGTGAAGATTGATCAATTCTCTTATCTAGACATTACCAGCTCGAAATGATGGGTTTGAAATTTATAGTGATTCATCAAGGAATGGACTAGGTTGCGTAATTTTGTCGAATGTTAGGATTAATGTATATTCATCAAGAAAATTAAATACTCATGAACAAAACTATTCTACTCATGAACTTGAGTTAGGAGTAGTAATATTTTCTCTGAATATATGGAGACACAATATCTACAGTGAAAGATGAGATATATATACTAATCCCAATAGTTTAAATATATTTTATCATATAAAGAACTCAACATGAGACAAACGAGATGGATAGAGCAATTCAAAGGTTATGATTTCACAATACACTAATGCCTTGGAATGAAAAACAATGTGGAAAATGCTTTTAGTGGAAAGGACCATGAAGTTATTAACAAGATGAGAATGGAAAGGGATCCTATGGTCATGGATCTTGTAAATATGGATATGGGAATTATTATCGAAGTGAAGACATCAATACATTTTCAAATGGGTGCCAAACATTTTTTATTATAAAAAAATTTCTTGGATAGAAGATGAGGTGTTTCAAATGAAAATTAATTATGTGAATGATGGGATATTGTTTGACATCGTATTTGAAGATGGAATTTTGAAATTTTGAAATTGAATTTTTTTCCCAATATTCCTGATCTAAAAAAATATTGGATGATGCTCGTAGCTCAAATTTCTCCATAACCCCTGGTACCACTAAGATGTAAAGAGATTTTAAGGAACAGTTTTGGTGGGACAACATAAAAAGGACTGATTTCTGATTATGTCTCAAGAAGATTGTTTTTTAACAGATGAAGGTTTAAGGAAGACATCCTCATATATTCTTGTAGCCACTTCCTAACCTGTATAAAAATGGGATGATATTACGACGTACATTTTCATGGGACTACCAAAGGATCCAAGAAAGAATTATGTTATATGGGTCATTATTAATCATCTTATAAAATCTGCACATTTTCGTTCTATAGGGGAAAATTTACAACTAGAACATTTATAAATACTTTATATTAAAGTGGTTTTATGACTTCATGGAAAACCTAAATCATTTGTTTTAGATCTTTATCCTTGTTTTACGTCATAATTTCCGAAATGTCTTCAGAAGACCTTAGATACTGAGCTTTGTTTGAGTATAGCCTACCACCCTCAAACTTATTGATAATTATAACAAATTATTCAAACATTAGAAGACAAGTGGTGATATTTTTCACATGACTTTCCGGGTATGTGGGATTAGTATATACCTCCTATATAATTTTCCTATTACAATAGCTTCCATGAGAGGGGAAAGATGGCACCATATGAAGAGTTATATAGAAATATATCTCATAAATCAACTTGTTTGGATGATTTTGGTTAAATAAAACACGTAGTCCCAAAACATGTTCAAGAAATGATAGAAAAGGTAAAAACAATTAATACCCACATCAAAAAAGAACAATGTAGAAGAAAGAGCTATACCGATAGCAAAAGGATGGATTTGGAATTTCATGTAGGAGATGATGTTTTATTGATGGGTTCTATAAGGAATGGTGTTATACGATTCAGTAATAAGGGTATATTAAGACCAATGTATATCTTACCTTTTGAAATTCTAGAACTATTTGGATTTTTAGCTTACCGTTTGGCCTTGCCGCCAAGTCTCTCCAGATATCCTGATGTGTTCAACGTATCAATGTAAAGGAGATATATTCTAGAACCACCACATGTACTCACCTATGAAAAAATAAAACTATAACCTGATATATATTATTTTTAAGAGGCTACCATGATTCTCGATACCAGAGAATGAGTTTTGATAAATTGAATGACTCATCTGGTAAATGTTCTATAGAGAAACCATAAAATGGAAGAGGAAACATTCAAACATATGGAACATATAATGAATAAAAAAATGGATTATTTTATGATGTGATATTATTGAAATTTATAATATGAAATTATTTTAAGGAGAGAATAATGAAACACCCCATGCTTCCAAATTACGCTTCATTATAAATAATTCAATGGTTTTTGTTGCACTCAACACTAAGTTAGAGTGCACCATGATCTATCAAACTATTCATTTAAAAATATTTTACTAATAGTATTTAAAAAATTATGAAAATTATGTAATAAATAATAAATTTAATGTTTTTAAATCCATAAATATGATTTTATGGGTATAAGATTAGAAATAATCCAATATGACACATTAAAAAGCCATTTTTCTGAAAATGTTTTAAAAATTTTAAGGGGGAACCCATTTTAATTAAAATATTTGACACTGTTTTATATTAAATTTTAAAAAATAAAAATATTCTTTGGAATAGGGACAAAAAAATTTATTTTGGATAAATTTTTGTCTTTTATGATAATATTCATATTTTAATGAATAGTGAAAATACAACATTTAAATTAAAAACAACTTTTTCATATAATTTATTTTAATTATTAGATTACCATTTTCATTGGTTTAAGAAATAATGAGATTATGTTTTTATTTTATAATCTAATTTTGTTCGTTGTAAGTAATTTACAATTGAAATTTGATACAAACATACGTTTATTTGTTAGGGTTATTACTATAAAAAACCTCATTTTATTTCATTGTCAACGAAGACTAATTTTAAATTAATTACTAAAACTTATAAAATTTAGATGTTGAAAAATTGATTCCATAATTAGAAACATTGGGTATAAATTATGTTAATTTGATACTTTTAGTTTTTGGATATGATGAATAGTAACAGTATTAATTATTTTATTACCACGGTTAGGGATTAATCTAGTAATTAAAGGTAAAATTGATATTATAAAACTACCCAAACACCTTAAAATTCATATTGGATGACTGAATTATACCCTTTTCATCTATGATTTTAATTTAAATCATTTTATGTACTCTTTTTTTACGAATATGAAATTAATATTATTCAAATCAATGAATGTGACCAAATGTCACACTCTTATTTTATATAAGTATATTAATTTTATTATTGGGATAACCAATATTTAAAATTGACTACATCTGGTATCAATAATTATAAAATAATTACCTAAATCATATAAATTTATTTTTGTTTTTTAGTTATTAAATAATTACCCTTATGGATGACACAATAGTCTCGCGGAAATTATTTAATGAATTGAAATATCAAATATGTGGTTATATAAATATTAAAGGAGATATAATTTAATCTATTATGGTGATCCATGAATTTAATAGGTGAATAAATCATGTTAGGTGTCCATTTAATTATTTTTTTCGAGGTTATCTTCCTTTTTTAAATTTAATTAAAATTAATGTAATGGATAGTGTCAAAATTGACACTACTGATATTTAATTAAAATAAAATATTATTAGATTATTTAAAAAAACTATTTATTTTAAAATTTATATATTGATATGTATAAAATCTAAAATAAAATTATATATCAATTTATAGTAAATTTATACCATATAAGTAAATATTTATAGCCATTTAATGTCTAGATATTATCACCACAATATAAATTATACAAACTAAATAAGGATAAATTAAAATCATATGGTTAAAATAATATAAAAACATGTATAAATTTTATTTGATTAGGTGAATTATACCCATAATAATCTTATATTTTAAATAATATACTTTGGATCCACATCTATTTAAAAATTAATTTATATTAATTAAATAGTTTTGGTGTTGCCAAAGGTGACCATCCCCTCTCTTATAAAATGGTTCCTCTCTTTATCTTTATTTCACACCACTAAATCCCATTTTCTCTACCAAAACCATACCATTTCCACTCAAAAAGACCCTCACTTAAACTTAGAGGCCACACATTAGGATGAAATCCATCTTATGGAGTCCTTTTGTGAAAATCAGAAGCGGATGCCCATAGAAGACGTAATTGTTTTATCCCCACTTTCAATGTTATTTTCTTCTACATCCTCCACATCATATTTTTTCATAATAATGTAATAAATAAATTATAATATACCTGATTTTATGTTATTATAATCATAGGACAACCATATTCCTCATTTTATATATCTTGCAAATAACAATATCACCATGCATGAGTACGTAGAGTTTACCGTCTCCACGACATGGTGTAACTTTTTATTCCAAACTAATTTATTTTGGTGAGTATATTGATGAGTATAAAGGTTATAAATAATAAATATAACATGATAATAATGATTTATAATTAATACAACATCTAATTCCAAACCATTTAACCATCAAGGGAATGATATCATCGCTTGTGCATACGTACGACCTACCATCTCCACGATGCTGTGAGATTTATTCTCTGCACTAAGCATTCATTAATGATTATAAAATTCCTATTAAGAGTATATATAATATTTAGTAATTTAATATAAATTTTTATTTGAATAAAATATATACTATTCCTCAGAAACATGACTCATATAACAACACATGCATTGGAAAACAAAGTAGATAACACTCAAAATAATGGTAATCCTAAAATATTATTAACAAAATGATGTAAGTGGTTCATATATTAAATCATAAATATGGATATGGTCCTGGAAAAATTTAAAAACATGAATTATACATTGTAAATGTGGTTTAAACACTCTTTACTATAGGAAAGTTCATGTTGAGGGTTAAATTTACAATCTCAGTATTATCTGAGGTTGTTTATACATAAGTATCTACTGGGACATATTTATCATTCATTCTGTTGTTTCATAAAAATTAATTTCAAAATAATATTACTATTACCTATGATTATTTTAAAGTCATTTTTACACATTTTTTATTTTTTTAAAACATTTTGAAAAGAATCTTTCAATAATTTTCCAAACAAGGTACTTTTAGAAATTTTCCACAAATTACGGAATGAATGTCTTTTCAATGTATATGGCATGAGCTTATATTTATACCATCATGACACCTTGACGTTTTGAATATTACCTTACATGATTATATGTTTATTTTTTAAAATAAAAGTTTTATTTTATTATTACACAGGATTTTAAATTTATTAAAAGATATTTTTTTCAAAGAGTGTTAATGATTTTATTAGATTATTTTTATCTATGTCAACATACAATGATGAATTTTATACATAATTGAGGTTGAATTATTATGATACAATCTTCCATATTTTATTTGATGATTTTTTGTTATGTTTGAACATGTATGTGCTATTTAGATACCATTTGTGGTTTATGGTTAAAGTATTAATATTTGGTATGCTAGTTTTATTAGGACTATTTATTATTTTTATGTTTCAACCATTTCATATGAGTAATGCATTGGGCTTATTAAGAAATAGGTTTGGTACTAGTTAATGAAATATATATGGGTTGGGGACTGGTTAAGTAAATCCCTATGGGTTAGGGACTGGTTAATGAACTCGCATCGATTCATTGAGACTTCTCTTGAGATAATCTAATTTGGGTTTTGACTAATGTCTCACACATATGGTATTGGAACGAGGCCTAGACTGTATTTCTAGAAATATGAATTCCCACATTATGAGATTATTTATTGATATTACATGTGATTATTAGACTTTTAGAATATCCATGTAAATGATTAAATGATTTTATTTGATTTATTCTTTCCATATTATGCTAAATACTATGTTTGAAGGGATTGTGTATTAGTTTTATACCTTTCCGAATGATTTTATAGTCATTTATGATAGCTCATGCTATATTCTTTATTCTTACATAGCATTTTATCTCACCCCACTCTTAGGTTTCATTGTTTCCCATGTTGAGAAGAAGTATATTATGACAGACCTTCAAGGACACTCTAATGGGTATGGATATTTTCAGAGGATATAATATGTTGTTTTTTCATTTCAAGATTTAATCTAAAAATTGTGTTTGTAATTTTTTTTCACAGATACTAAACTGATCGGTCCATTGTGATTTTATTTTCTTGTGATAATGCATATTTAAGGAAACTATGGTCGGTGCATTACACTAATGAAGCAATGAGAGATCTCAAAAATTCAATAGGGAAAAATAAAATCTTATTCTTTCATTTGAGTGATGAAATTTAAAGAGGAACACTTTTTATTAGGGGGTTGCAATGGCCCATATTTTATCTATTAAACTACCCTTAATCCTCTATGTTTGATTGGATGACTTACATACAACATTAAACTAAAAATAAAGATGATTTATTCTTTTAAGATATAATATCAAAATAAAATAAATAGTAATACATTAAAAATAATCTAAATAAAACATAATTATGAAATTTAAAAAATAAATATAACTGTAAATAAATCATAATACTACAAGATTTAAATATTTATCATCATGATCTCCAATATAGTTCATATAATGGATGATATCTATAGAAAGAAAAAAAGTCCTGAAGTATAACAATAACCATGTGAAAATAATCATTAGAATACGACTAATGATTTCATATAAGTATATAAGGAAATATATAAAACTATAGAAGATAAATTTTGTCATTACCTAGTTTTTGGGCATATATTATAATTTGGCATATATGGTAATTCATTATAAATTTGATTAATGAGGTAAATAATATTATTATATGTTAAGTGTAAACGATAATTAATAATCAATTAAAATAAACATTATATGTGACCATTTTAATATATTCATTCACATAATGGGTATAAATAGAATAAAACAAATTTTGAAATTTTTTAGAAAATATATTTGTTATGGAGTCATGTAGTTAAGGACTTCAATATGTGTCTCATTTTCCCATGTATGGGAAGAAGGTTGCGATACTAGGGTTTTCTTTGAACATGATCAAACTAAACATCAATAAGTATAACTTGAGTGAAATAATTTATGGGAAAAGGTCAAGATCATGGAAATAACTATATGATCTATATTACATAGATCACCTCCTACAATTACCAATACAAATTATGTAAACTTTATGGATTATTAGAAAATATTAAGGGGGTTTTATTTAAATTTTATAATGATTTTGGTGTGTAAATATAAACATTATAAAATTTAATTTCAAAAAAATATTATTATTATATTTAATATTATGTGTGTGTTTATAAATTTTCCATTTTTATAAAATTTAATACTTTTATTGAATGAATTTACATAAATTTATTTATAAAATTAATTAAATATTTCAATAAAAAATGATTAATAACATTAATTGACTGGTTTTTAAATTAATAAATAATTTTAAATAAATATGAATAAAACCATTTAATGTTAAAAAAGATAATTTTAAAATAATTATTTCCTTATATGTTGTTTATTATCTATCCTAATAAATTAAATATGTCACTATTAAAGGGTGATTTTAATAAATTGAAATATAAAACAAAATTTTTTATAATTAAAATTGCAATAAAAATAGTATATATTTTTGAGAATTATCCAACCTATAAAAAAATTATATTGTATTATTATACATTAAGTAATGAGTATTAACAATACTCACACTCTTTCTCACCTATTAAATGAACTCCCCTCTACCAACATGAAATGAAAGAATATTTGGTTTATTTAACATTATCTGACCAATTTCCATTTATAATAATTCTATATCACTTTTAGTATTTTTTTATCATAAATAGGATCCTAAAATACTGGAACACTGATGTGGTCCTTAAATAATGATTTTAAGCTTCTACATCAATATTAATTTATTATTTAATCATTTTATTTGTCTAAAAAATCCACCCATTCATGAATTTGATTTATCAATTTAAAAACAAGTTATTTATATCATTATACATTTATAAAAGGTTTAATGAAATAATTTAAATCAATATTCTTACTAATCGAGTTTTAATAACATTTTCTTATTTGGGTCACTTTACCCCCCTCATAAATAAATCTCTAACATTTCTGTTATTGGTGAATGAGAAACTCATATTTAAATTATATTTAGTGTTAACTAAATTTTTTATTATTATAATTATATAATGATTATTTATATGTATATTCCTTAATAAAATCCATTGTTCTTTATATATTCATTATTCACAAAAGGGGAAGATTCAAACTATTATTTAGAAATTGTTATTGTAAAATCCCTAAAAAATAGGGATATATAAATTCATCAACAACATGTATATAATATCTATGAAATTTATTGAGTTGATTAACATGTGAGAAAATGGAAAGTACCAAATTTGGTATACTATAGAAAACCTGGAATAAATGAACAATTAACAAATGATGATAGATTTTAACAATGAGTGATTAAAAATAGGTAACAAGAAAAAAACTTACATGTATTATATAAAATAAATATAAATAATTTTATTATATAAATAAAAAGTTATCCAAAATTTATTATGTGACAAATTTGATCATGTCTGAGTAATCAATAATCTAGTATAACTATTTTATTGAGTCAATCTCCTTTCATGGTGTTTTACTCCTTATTATTTGAATATGTCATTATATGTTTTATATATTCTAATCCATATATGTAAAATAATAAATTTTCAAATTCTTTGGTTGAAGAATTAATTTTCTTATCATAAAAAACTTTTTAATAAATTTCTTACTTCAAAAACATGATGTTATAAAGGATACTTTTCATGCAATTTATTGGGAAATTCTCTTCTTAACCATTTTCATCCATACCAAAAATCTATAAATTAATTATTTTAAAACATAAGAAATTATTCTCTAAAATTCCATTCATATTTCCATTCCAATATATTTTAAAAATTAATATCTCTTTAATCGATGTGTGTTACATAAAACTATTAAAAATATTTGTTATGTAATTTTTTAATTTTTATATAAATAATTCTTTTACTATGAATTTATCCTATTTTTCTTATATATATTCCCAAGTATCTATTATTGATACATTAATTAATTAATTAATTAATTAATTAATTAATAATATTTTCTCATTTTTTTAATTAATTTTAATGTGAATTACCTCTTTATTTAACCATAGCACTACCATAACATTAAGAAAATTATTTTTATGGTATCTTTTCTATTTTACATTATTTGTGTGAGATTTTAAATAATAATTACAATTTAAAATGTGTAATATAAAATATATATAAATTATATTGTTATAAATTTCCTTTCATTGATTGTGGTTTGGGTATTAAATAGCCTGATTCTATATTGATTCTTATAAAATACCTTATAAAAATATTTAACAACCCATTTTATTTTTATGGGTAAATAAATATATGATATATAAATTATTTCAAAAGAAGAATATTTATTTGTTTTATCATTATATTCTTGGTGGATTTAAGACTATAAATTCCTCATCAATAATGGATAAAGCTTCATATATCATAAAATTACTCTAGGGAATGGGTAGTTAACCTACAATTTTATTATAAAGACACTAGTTGTCAACCCAATCCATTATTTTATGGGATTTAGGTGCGCAACTATGTCACGAACCAGCCCAGGTAGACCCTGAACTGGTTGTAAAGACCCGAAAATTTCAAGGAATTGTTTTTTTAATTTTCTTTGGAATTTTACAACAGCACAGCTTCAGACGGCACCTGATTCCGAGGCCCGGTGTGCCCGGAATCAATTTCCGAAGTTTGGCTCGGGTACGTTCAGTGAACGGACGAGCGGGTTTTTCTATCTTTTGAACCGGTGCCCGGAATCGAATTCTGAGGGCACCGATGAAATCGCAGCGCCGGTATTTGCTTAGAAACGCCTCTTCCGGAGTTGCGTTTGCTCAGACGTGGTTTTTAAATTTTGCGGCTTTAAGTCAGAAATAAAATAAAGTTTGTGCGACAACTTTATTTTATTTCACTTAAGCTGCTTGGAAGTCACTTGGAAGCCACTTGAACTGAGTTAAAGCGGATAGGGTGCTATCCGGAAATATCCTACCCCTTGTTAGGATATTTGTGCGGTGGGGCCCGCACGAGCCCCGCCGTTTCTTTCGCTAAGTAACGCACCCACGAAAACCCGTCAAAGTAACTGAAAAGTCAACCGACGCGTTTTCTTTAATTCTTAACAGACCATTTAATTGGACGGTTTATTTCGTGAATTGAATGGGCTGTTTCTTTCGTGAATTAAATGGGTTGTTTCTTTCGTGAATTAAATGGGCTGTTTCGCTCGTTGAATTAATTCAACGAACTGATGGGTCGTTACTTACGCTTTTGCGTCTGTTGGCATGTTTATAAAATAAGACCAACCTAAAAATACTTTGAAAGGATTTGAGAGGATCCTTGTTTCTTCATCTCCCCGCAAAGAACGCGAAGAACGCGAAGAACGCGAAGAACGCAAAGAACACCGGCGACCGGAATTCGACGACGCACACCGAGATCTGCGACGTCGACGAGCTTTACCAGCGACGTTCTTCGGCGACGCCTCTTCTTCCGCGGCCGATCCTCGTTCGGCAACTAAGGTGTGAATCGGATCGTTTAAATTCTCCCTTTTTAAATTTCATGGCAACGGATTTAATTAATTAAATCCGTTTGTTCTTGATCCGGAGATTGGTGACGCGACGCCGGATACCGCGACGACGCGACGATCTCCTTCATCCGCGACGAGCGATTCCGCGACGACCTCTCGTCCGACGACGACGACAAGGTAGGGGTTTATTTTTTCTTGATGAATCTTTCCCCGTGTTTATTCTTTTAAAGTGAAGAACATGATCTCCGACAATTTTAATTTATTTAAAATTGTTGTTGATTATTCCTCCCGTGGTTTATGACTAACGCGGAGGATGCGGGTCTAACGAACAAGACCCGGCAACCCTCCGCTGATCTCTTTTGTTGTGCGGATATGGCGGACGACGACGAACCGCGCGGCAAGGGCGATTCGTTGATCCCGCAGTGAAGATCGGCCCCCGGGAGGAGCAACGGCGCAGACGGGAGGCAAAACGGGCCACCGGAGCAACTCCGGCGGCCCGCGGAAGGCGGCGGCGGCGCGGGTCGCCGGCAAGGCGGCGCCGGCGACCGGAGGCGGCGGCGCCCGGCGCGCCGCCGTAAAGAAGATCCGCCGCGGCCGAAGCCGCGGCGGCGGCGGCTGGTTCCGCGGCCGCGCGGAACCGGGGAGGGACGCGGCGGCCCGGCCGCGTCCGCGTGACAGGCGGCCCCCCCCGCGGGGCCGCGTTTCCTTCAAGCCGCGGGTCAAACCCGCGGCGGCGGCTCCTTCGGCCGCTCAGCCGAAGCCGGGCCGGCCGGTCCGGTCGGCCGGGCCGCGCCCAGGTTGGACCGGGTCGGGCCGACCCGGTTCGGGCCGACCCGGGGTGGGGGGGGGGGGGGGGGGGTTCGGGCCGGGTCGCCCCGGGCCCCGAACCCCCGTTTTCGGGCCCTCTTCGGTCTTTTGCCCATATCTTGGGCCTGGGACCTCCGATTGACGAACCGTCAGCGGTTACGCGATCCTTGGATCGAGACGGTCGTTTCGGTATATTATACTCAAGGTTTCGGAAGACTTTGGGTTCGGCCGGGTTGGTTCGTACACGAAACCAACCGGGCCCTCGGAGCGGAAACGCTCATAACTTGAGCTACGGACGTCCGATCGACGTACCGTCAGCTGTGGTAGTTTCCTCTAAGTGAGACGGAACTTTTGGCATACTCCGCCCGAGGATCGGATACAGGCGGAGTATGGTCGGGTTGGTTTTGCCCTAAAAACCAACCGGGCCCCTGGGACGAAAATGCCAATAACTCTCAGACCGGGCGTCCGATTGACGCGCCGTCTGTTGCGTTGAGATCCTGTTGTCGATACGGAACTTTTGGATAAATCAACTTCGGACTACGTGTCAGTTGATGTATCAGCCTCTCGGCTCGTGGAGCGGACCCTCCTAACGAGCTCGCTATGTGCGGGAACCCTAGCGCTGGCTGTGACTTCGACGACAGAGCAGAGATCCTCCGTGGACTGCGACGACGACAGAGCAGAGATCCTCCGTGGACTGCGACGACGGCAGAGCAGAGATCCTTCGTGTACTGCGGCGACGACTGTGCAGAGATCCTCAGTGGACTGCGTCGACTACTGCACTCAGCGATCCTACGTGGACCAGTGCTACAGGTTCTGTGTGAGCCCGATCCTATGTGGGTCCTTACTACCGGTTCTGTGTGAGCCACTGCCTACAGGTTCTGTGTGAGCCCGATCCTACGTGGGTCTTTTGCGGGGGTTAGTACCTATCGATCCTTCGTGGGTCCGACGACTTAGATGGATCAGTGATCATCTTTGACGTCATCTGAAAAAGTATACCTGGTTGAGCTGAATCTTATGTTACTCTCCTTTGTGGATTGTGTTGAACTATCCTATGTGGATTTACTGTTTACTCTCCTTTGTGGATTTGAGTCTTGCTTTCCTATGTGGATTGAGTTGTTCTTGAGCTCGTGAGCAGAGCTAGAAGTGGGGACTTAGGTATACGTATGGGCATATACCTAAGTCGAGTCAGATGTTACTTCGTGATTGCATCTTTCTTTTGTGCTATATCCTTTGTGGATTTCGGGAGACCTTCGGGGGTCTCGGGGTCCTTACTGAGTAGCTTGTACTCACCCCTGCACGGGCTATGCCCGCACCTTGTTGTGTTGGTTGCAGACGACGGACAACGCTGATCACGGTTGGGGCGTGGAGCAGGACGGTACCTGGAGGTGGACCACTGGGCGGGACGTGCTCGGAGCGGACGCGGGACCCGAGGAGCCTGGAGGCTATCTGTACCCACCCTTCAGGTGGGATTGCCAGTGGACGACACGAGGCTTCCGTCTTTTCTTTAGTTGCTGTTCTTTACTTTTCCTGTTGTACTTTCAGTTGGGCTTGTATTCCGTCCCCCTTTACTTTTCTGCACTTTACTTTCCGCTTGCTGACTCTGTGTGGTTGTTACTTATAAAGGCAATGCCTTCCCTGTTTACTGGGATTTTACGCCTTGGTGCTAGTCGCCAGCCCCTGGCCTATGGAAGGCGGGCTTGGGGTAGTCACGGCACGGGCCCCGAGGTCGGGTCGTGACAAATTGGTATCAGAGGTGGTCGGTTCTACCGCAGACTCTGATCGTCTTTTCTTTCCATATGAAGCAATAGTGTTTAGTGTATTGAGTGTGGTTATCAGTTCAGGGAGCCTAGTGTTGGTGCGGCGGCCGACGTATCCGTACACCAGGACCCTGACTCCTGATTTCCGACTTAATGCATGAAAACATTTATTGCGTGTGTGTTTCAAGTTTCTTTGTGATTTCTTGTGTCAGCTCACCGGGTATACTGATATGCTTCATGAAAGTCTCAAGTTTTCCTTGTGATTACTTGTGCCAGCTCACCAGGTATACTGTTCTGACTATGGTGCTCTTGTTCTCCTTTTCAGGAAGGCCCCGCGACGACAGCCAGCTAGGGTTCCGAGTGTAGGGCGCGATGGCAGCCCACCGAGCGACGAGGCCTCGGTGCAGGGCCCTTTGCCAGCAGTGGCACCGGCGGTAGCTTTACCCGCCGAGCCACCGATGCTACCAGTACCAGACGCTGACGATGCACGTCGCCTTAGGGCACTGCATGAGTTTCAGAGCCAGCGACCACCCAGGTTTCGCGGTGAGGCGGACCCCCAGGCCGCCGAGGACTGGCTAGAGGCGGTGGTACGGATCTTTAGGCTAGTGAGGACACCAGCGGATCTCATGGTGATTCTCGCAGCGAGCCTCCTGCAGGCGGCGGCAGGACGATGGTGGAGCTTGATGCTCCAGGTTCACGATGAGGCATCCTTGATCTGGGCGGACTTCGAGAGCCTCTTCCGCTCTGAGTTCGTCCCGGCCACCCTCCGAGCGGTGCGCATCCAGGAGCTTCTCCAGCTGCGCCAGGGCAGCATGACGGTCGCTCAGTACGCGGCGAGGTTCACGGACCTATCTCGCTACTCGACCGACATGGTACGGGACCCCTTCTTCCGGGCCCGGACCATCGAGCAGGGCTTGCAACAGGAGATTCGGGCGTCGCTGATCTCCCTCAGCATTCCGACCCAGGCGGGAGTGCTGGAGCGAGCCCTCCTGATCGAGAGCTTCCTGGCAGAGGCTTCTTCAGCGGCGAGACCTAGCGCAGGGCGGAAGGTAGCTGAGTCTTCGGCAGCAGGTAGCCGACAGATGACTCTCGGGTCCAGGCAGACCAGACCCCCACGCAGACGGCCTCAGGACACCGGCTCAGCAGTGCAGGGCACACAGCGGAGTGCCAGCCTTCCGAGAGGCAGGCTGTGCTACTCCTGCGGCGGGCAGGGTCACATGGCTCGTGACTGCCCGACTCGCCGATCAGAGGAGCAGCAGTCGGTGGAGGGGCCACCCAGGAAGAGGCAGAGGGTCGACCGTGGCGGTCCGCAGGGAGGAGGCGGACGAGGCAGAGGAGCTGGACGAGCAGCGGGTGGTGGGCGACGCTTCCAAGCTCTACCCCCACCACCACCAGGAGGGCCACCTCGACCACAGGGAGCTGGCGGGCAGGGACAGGCCCAGCTCCAGGCAGTGGAGGCCTACGACCCCGACTTTCCAGAGATGATTCGAGGTACGATCTGTGTCTATTCCACCCTTGCTGCAGTACTTATAGACACAGGAGCGAGTCACTCTTTCATAGCCTCTGCCCTTGTTCGGAGCTCGGAGATTCCGACTGAGCTGTTGGCTCGATCCTTACGGCTAGAGACTCCTACGGGAGCAGACTCGACGATTACGCACTTGTGCCGGTAGTGTGAGCTTACTCTAGGAGGCGAGAGCTTCGGCTGGGATCTCCTTGTAGCGGCGTCGAGGCCTTACGACGTCATCTTGGGCATGGATTGGCTATCCACGGTTCATGCCCAGATCGACTGTTTTAGGCGCAAGGTGCGATGTGTTCGCACCGACGGGAGCAGGTTTACCTTCACCGGCGAGAAGGGAACCTTTGCAGCACAGGATGGACTTCCACGGAGGAGAGTGCAGCCCATCTCTCATCAGTTGGCTAGCCTCATCCTGGGAGCAGTGGACGTGCGGAGTCCAGTTTTTCCTGCAGTGGTGGACCAGTACGTGGACGTCTTTCCCGACGACGTTCCAGGGCTACCTCCTCGTAGAGAGGTAGACTTTTACATCGACTTGTACCCCGGGACAACCCCGATATCTACTCCAGCATATCGGATGGCCCCCGCCGAGCTTCGGGAGCTGCGGGTACAGTTGGAGGACTTGCAGAGCAAGGGGTTTATCCGACCCAGTGTTTCCCCCTGGGCTTCCCCGATTTTGTTCGCCAAGAAGGCGGACGGGAGCTTGCGACTATGTGTCGACTATCGTCGCCTGAACCAGGTGACAGTGAGGAACAAGTATCCGCTGCCACGGATTGATGACCTCTTCGATCAGCTCAAGGGAGCGCGGTGGTTCTCGAAGATAGACCTCCGGTCAGGCTATCATCAGCTCAGAGTTCGAGACGAGGACGTGCAGAAGACGGCCTTCAGGTGTCGGTATGGCCATTATGAGTTCTTGGTTATGCCGTTCGGCGTAACCAATGCTCCAGCAGTGTTCATGAGCCTCATGAACAGGATCTTCCAGCCATACCTCGACCGATTTGTCGTGGTCTTCATTGACGACATTTTGGTATACTCGACGACTGAGGAGGAGCATGCCTACCACCTGCGAGTTGTGCTAGACACGCTCCGAGAGCACCAGCTTTATGGAAAGCTCTCAAAGTGCCAGTTCTGGTTACGTGAGGTCCACTTCTTGGGGCACGTCATCTCTGAGGCGGGAGTTGCAGTGGATCCCGCGAAGATCGAGGCAGTGCTAGCTTGGGAGCCACCCAGGAGCGTGACGGAGGTGCGGAGCTTCTTGGGCCTAGCCGGATACTATCGGAGATTCGTGCCAAACTTCTCCAGAGTTGCGGCACCACTCTCGGCTTTGACGAAGAAGGGGAAACCCTTCGTGTGGTCAGACAGATGTCAGCAGAGCTTCCAGGAGCTGAGGCAGAGGTTGACCAGCGCACCTATCTTGAGGTTGCCTGAGGAGGGAGTTGGATACGTAGTTTACTGCGACGCATCAGGGACTGGACTCGGGTGCGTCCTGATGCAGGAGCGGGCCGTGATCGCCTACGGATCACGTCAGTTGAGGCCGCATGAGCAGAACTACGCCACTCATGACCTGGAGTTAGCAGCAGTGGTCGTCGCTCTGAAGACTTGGCGGCACTATCTGATGGGCGAGCGCTTCACAGTCTTTTCTGACCACCAGAGTCTCAGGTATATCTTCTCTCAGAAGGACCTGAACCTGAGACAGCGGAGATGGCTTGAGTTCCTCCAGGACTATGACTTTGAGATAGTCTATACTCCTGGGAAGGGGAACGTGGTAGCCGATGCCCTCAGCAGGAGGACGGGCATTCAGCTACTTGAGGAGGCGACGGAGCAGCTAGCCTCCTTACAGATATCCTTCGTGGATAGAGACGGAGCAGCCTTTCTTCAGTCTCTCACAGTCTCTCCTCCACTTCTACAGCGGGTCAGAGAGGCTCAGCGTGGGGACGCTGACTGTGAGACCCGGCGTGCACTGATATCCTCAGGTCAGGCGCCTGATGGCTTATCCCTTGGAGCAGAGCACGAAATCCTTTTCAGAGGGCGTACCTTCGTACCAGTCGCTTTACGAGAGGAGGTGTTGAGAGAGTTTCACACTTCTCCCTTGGCGGTGCATCCCGGAGTGGCGAAGATGTACCAGGATCTCAGACGACAGCACTGGTGGCCGGGCATGAAGAAAGCTGTGGCAGAGTTCGTTTCACGATGCCTCACCTGCCAGCAGGTGAAGGCAGAGCATCAGGTACCAGCAGGCTTGGTACAGCCCTTGGAGGTCCCGGAGTGGAAGTGGGATGGCATATCTAGGGACTTCGTGACTGGACTTCCACGCACTTCCAGAGGTCACGACTCCATTTGGGTGATTTTCGACCGACTCACCAAGTCGGCACACTTCTTACCCATCAGAGAGCAGGGCTCAGTGGAGAGCTGGGGACGTCTTTACATCCAGGAGATCGTACGGCTTCACGGTGTGCCATCGTCTATCGTCTCCGATCGAGATGCTCGTTTCACTTCCCGGCTTTGGAAGGGGTTGCAGGAGGCGTTCGGGATGCGGCTCCATCTGAGCACAGCCTTCCACCCTCAGACGGATGGTCAGACGGAGAGGACCATACAGACACTCGAGGAAATGCTCCGTGCATGTGTTCTCGACTTTGGTCGCAGCTGGGAGGACCACCTACCCTTGGTGGAGTTCGCGTACAACAACAGCTACCACTCCACCATCGGGATGGCACCATACGAGGCGTTGTACGGCAGACCCTGCAGATCACCGTTGTGCTGGACAGACCCTGGGGAGTCAGCACTCGTGGGACCAGAGATGGTCCGAGCCATAACAGAGAAGGTCCAGATCATCCAGGAGAGGATGAGGACAGCTCAGAGCCGGCAGAAGTCATATGCTGACAGGAGGCGGAGGCCACTAGAGTTCGAGGATGGCGACCACGTATTTTTGCGTGTCTCACATCGACGTGGTTTACGGAGATTTGGCCGAGGTGGCAAGTTGTCTCCACGCTTCATCGGGCCTTTCCAGGTCCTCAGCGGGATAGGAGAGGTGGCTTATCACCTGGCTCTACCACCTCAGTTGCACCGGGTGCACGACGTCTTTCACGTGTCTCAGCTGAGGAGATACGTGCACGACCCGACGCACATCATCGACTTTGGGGAGCTGGACGTGGACGATGGGGCGACTTTTGCGGAGGTCCCAGTGGAGATCGAGGATCGACAGGAGTGGGTCCTACGTGGGCGGTCTATTCCTCTTGTGCACGTCAGATGGCAGCACGGGAACCTCCAGGAGAGCACTTGGGAGCGGGAGTCTCAGATGCGTGCTCAGTACCCCCATTTGTTCCCCTAGTTTTTGATGTATCTTTACGGGGACGTAAAGCCCTGAGGTGGGAGTAATGTAAAGACCCGCAAATTTCAAGGAAATTTTATTTTTAATTTTCTTTGGAATTTTACAAGAGCGCAGCTTCAGACGGCACCTGATTCCGAGGCCCGGTGTGCCCGGAATCAATTTCCGAAGTTTGGCTCGGGTACGTTCAGTGAACGGACGAGCGGGTTTTTCTATCTTTTGAACCGGTGCCCGGAATCGAATTCTGAGGGCACCGATTAAATCGCAGCGCCGGTATTTTCTTAGAAACGCCTCTTCCGGAGTTGCGTTTGCTCAGACGTGGTTTTTAAATTTTGCGGCTTTAAGTCAGAAATAAAATAAAGTTTGTGCGACAACTTTATTTTATTTCACTTAAGTTGCTTGGAAGTCACTTGGAAGCCACTTGAACTGAGTTAAAGCGGATAGGGTGCTATCCGGAAATATCCTACCCCTTGTTAGGATATTTGTGCGGTGGGGCCCGCATGAGCCCCGCCGTTTCTTTCGCTAAGTAACGCACCCGCGAAAACCCGTCAAAGTAACTGAAAAGTCAACCGACGCGTTTTCTTTAATTCTTAACAGACCATTTAATTGGGCGGTTTATTTCGTGAATTGAATGGGCTGTTTCTTTCGTGAATTAAATGGGCTGTTTCTTTCGTGAATTAAATGGGCTGTTTCGCTCGTTGAATTAATTCAACGAACTGATGGGTCGTTACTTACGCTTTTGCGTTTGTTGGCATGTTTATAAAATAAGACCAACCTAAAAATCCTTTGAATGGATTTGAGAGGATCCTTGTTTCTTCATCTCCCCGCGAAGAACGCGAAGAACGCGAAGAACGCGAAGAACGCGAAGAACGCCGGCGACCGGAATTCGACGACGCACACCGAGATCTGCGACGTCGACGAGTTTTACCAGCGACGTTCTTCGGCGACGCCTCTTCTTCCGCGGCCGATCCTCGTTCGGCAACTAAGGTGAGAATCAGATCGTTTAAATTCTCCCTTTTTAAATTTCATGGCAACGGATTTAATTAATTAAATCCGTTTGTTCTTGATCCGGAGATTGGTGACGCGACGCCGGATACCGCGACGACGCGACGATCTCCTTCATCCGCGACGAGCGATTCCGCGACGACCTCTCGTCCGACGACGACGACAAGGTAGGGGTTTATTTTTTCTTGATGATTCTTTCCCCGTGTTTATTCTTTTAAAGTGAATAACATGATCTCTGACAATTTTAATTTATTTAAAATTTTTGTTGATTATTCCTCCCGTGGTTTATGACTAACGCGGAGGATGCGGGTCTAACGAACAAGACCCGGCAACCCTCCGCCGATCTCTTTTGTTGTGCGGATATGGCGGACGACGACGAACCGCGCGGAAAGGGCGATCTGTTGATCCCGCAGTGAAGATCGGCCCCCAGGAGGAGCAACGGCGCAGACGGAAGGCAAAACGGGCCACCGGAGCAACTCCGGCGGCCCGCGGAAGGCGGTGGCGGCGCGGGTCGCCGGCAAGGCGGCGCCGGCGACCGGAGGCGGCGGCGCCCGGCGCGCCGCCGTGGAGAAGATCCGCCGCGGCTGAAGCCGCGGCGGCGGCGGCCGGTTCCGCGGCCGCGCGGAACCGGGGAGGGACGCGGCGGCCCGGCCGCGTCCGCGTGACAGGCGGCCCCCCCGCGGGGCCGCGTTTCCTTCAAGCCGTGGGTCAAACCCGCGGCGGCGGCTCCTTCGGCCGCTCGGCCGAAGCCGAGCCGGCCGGTCCGGCCGGCCGGGCCGCGCCCAGGCCGGACCGGACCCGGCCTAGCCGGGTCGGGCCGGGTCGGGCCGACCCGGATCGGCCGACCCAGGGGGGGGTTCGGGCCGGGTCGCCCCGGGCCCCGAACCCCCGTTTTCGGGCCCTCTTCGGTCTTTTGCCCATATCTTGGGCCTGGGACCTCCGATTGACGAACCGTCAGCGGTTACGCGATCCTTGGATCGAGACGGTCGTTTCGGTATATTATACTCAAGGTTTCGGAAGACTTTGGGTTCGGCCGGGTTGGTTCGTACACGAAACCAACCGGGCCCTCGGAGCGGAAACGCTCATAACTTGAGCTACGGACGTCCGATCGACGTACCGTCAGCTGTGGTAGTTTCCTCTAAGTGAGACGGAACTTTTGGCATACTCCGCCCGAGGATCGGATACAAGCGGAGTACGGTCGGGTTGGTTTTGCCCTAAAAACCAACCGGGCCCCTGGGACGAAAATGCCAATAACTCTCAGACCGGGCGTCCTATTGACGCGCCGTCTGTTGCGTTGAGATCCTGTTGTCGATACGGAACTTTTGGATACATCAACTTCGGACTACGTGTCAGTTGATGTATCAGCCTCTCGGCTCGTGGAGCGGACCCTCCTAACGAGCTCGCTATGTGCGGGAACCCTAGCGCTGGCTGTGACTTCGACGACAGAGCAGAGATCCTCCGTGGACTGCGACGACGGCAGAGCAGAGATCCTCCGTGGACTGCGACGACGGCAGAGCAGAGATCCTTCATGGACTGCGGCGACGACTGTGCAGAGATCCTCAGTGGACTGCGTCGACTACTGCACTCAGCGATCCTACGTGGACCAGTGCTACAGGTTCTGTGTGAGCCCGATCCTATGTGGGTCCTTACTACCGGTTCTGTGTGAGCCACTGCCTACAGGTTCTGTGTGAGCCCGATCCTACGTGGGTCTTTTGCGGGGGTTAGTACCTATCGATCCTTCGTGGGTCCGACGACTTAGATGGATCAGTGATCATCTTTGACGTCATCTGAAAAAGTATACCTGGTTGAGCTGAATCTTATGTTACTCTCCTTTGTGGATTGTGTTGAACTATCCTATGTGGATTTACTGTTTACTCTCCTTTGTGGATTTGAGTCTTGCTTTCCTATGTGGATTGAGTTGTTCTTGAGCTCGTGAGCAGAGCTAGAAGTGGGGACTTAGGTATACGTATGGGCATATACCTAAGTCGAGTCATATGTTACTTCGTGATTGCATCTTTCTTTTGTGCTATATCCTTTGTGGATTTCGGGAGACCTTCGGGGGTCTCGGGGTCCTTACTGAGTAGCTTGTACTCACCCCTGCACGGGCTATGCCCGCACCTTGTTGTGTTGGTTGCAGACGACGGACAGCGCTGATCACGGTTGGGGCGTGGAGCAGGACGGTACCTGGAGGTGGACCACTGGGCGGGACGTGCTCGGAGCGGACGCGGGACCCGAGGAGCCTGGAGGCTATCTGTACCCACCCTTCAGGTGGGATTGCCAGTGGACGACACGAGGCCGCCGTCTTTTCTTCAGTTGCTGTTCTTTACTTTTCCTGTTGTACTTTCAGTTGGTCTTGTATTCCGGCCCCCTTTACTTTTCTGCACTTTACTTTCCGCTTGCTGACTCTGTGTGGTTGTTACTTATAAAGGCAATGCCTTCCCTGTTTACTGGGATTTTACGCCTTGGTGCTAGTCGCCAGCCCCTGGCCTATGGAAGGCGGGCTTGGGGTAGTCACGGCACGGGCCCCGAGGTCGGGTCGTGACACTGGTCACCCAAGCCGTCCCGCGGCATGGCCCACGGGGCATTACCGATCCCCATAGGTTGGCAACTAGTGTCGGACATCAAAAGTAAACAAGCGGGAACGATTTGGCCAAAAATAAAATAAAATAAACAGTGGAAATAAAAAAGAATAAAGGAAAATAAATAAATAACAACCAACAACGCTACTAACCTAACCATGACCAAAACTCCACATGACCCCTCAGGCCACCCTTCAAAACCACAACCAACATCGCTCAAGGCGATCAACTGAAGCTAGAACCCGTAGTAGAACTAAAAACAAGAAAACCCTATAGGCGTGAGTATTAAAACATAGTAGGATAGCCCGATAAATCTATTCCCAAAGCACAACCATTAAATAAAAAATCTATTAATTTCATGTTTGAAATAAATTGCCTAAAATATGGGTTTCACATACACTTTTCATTTCTAAAACAAGTAACAGTCCATTTCCCTTATTCAAATTTTTAAAAAACAAGTTTTAATGTTAAAAGGGAAAAGTGAATTAAAATTTTAAAACATTTTTCTCAACCAATTTAGAATCCAAAATTTATTTTTTTATCCAAGAGGAAAACCACACACAACACATAGTGAGGGCAATGGAAAAGTAACACACGAGGGCCATCAACCGAACTAGGCACCTCGACTATCTTCCATAATCAAATAAGCACTGAAGGAAACATGGTTCGAACCTAGGAGATCGTGAAAAATCCAGAACATACCAAACTTGTGACTCATCCTGAAGTCTTGACCTAACTCGATGACATCATAATTCCCTAACGCTCGGCATAGCCCTACATGGCCTAACTGAGGGCCCCAATCCCTATAGCAGTATTAACATAGTATTCCACTGCTATGGGGCCACTACCCAGTGTGAAATCTAAAATAGTGCAGCAATCATTCTCAAAAGATTCACTCACTATGTCAGGTTCCCATGTATAGTTATAAAGAGGGTGTGACATACAATTCAAACACAACTCATTCATATAAATATATAATTCAAATACATCATGCAATCTGGCACCACCCCGTCCACCTCAAGGGTATTCCCTTTCCATCGACATACATTTCACTAGGGAGGTCCCATACTGAGGACCCTCCCAATCACATGGATCGGGACTAGGTAAGGAACCCATACAAAGAAGGGTTTTACCAAAAAGAAGTTCAAAATTCCGAATGGGCCTTTGATAGATTTCACACGTCACCCTTTCACAATAATTATCAAAAAATTCAAACCGGGCCTTTAGCAATTCCCATCCCGAGGTACATTCATCAAAATCAACTCAAAACCATTTTAAAAGGGCCAACCGTGCCTCCAAGAGTTTCTCAAAATGAAACAAACACATTTATACACATGTCAAACCACTATTTAATAAAACATCATTTCTCATCAAAAACATAGATTTCTCATCAAACCGAAACACCGCTTGAAAATTCATAAAATAAATTGTAAAAAGACAAACGACATTTTCACCATGATGCGACAGTTTATCAAGAAAAGCTTTTTCAATTCATTGCATAAAAATAAACAGCTTCACCTACATCAATCATTTATTCTAAAAAACTATTATTTCTAATTTTACAAATATTAATAAAATAACAATAAATTAATAATTTCTAAATTTAATGGTAAGTACAGTTGGCAAACCTACCTCAACTTGCAGTCCAAACATGTCGACGTGACCCGCTTCGCGCTTGAACACAAACGCCTGCAAGCTGAAGACTATGGTGAGTACCAACGCAGTGTATAGACACCACCAGGGACACAAAAACACTAAATCATTGGTTTAAAAATATTTCAAATGAAGAAGCAGTGAAAACCTCACATCGACACAACAACCAGTGGACCAGAACAACCCTAAACAACTAGCCTTCAGTGTCGAACACTGAAACAACTGTGTCAAGAACCAATGTAGAAAAAAACACTATCCGGGAAACACAAACGCAATTGAAATACTAAAATAAGTGTGCACATGATAATAAACATCTCATATTCAATGGTGATGGCGACCATGACCAAGCACACCCTGCGAATAACGGCAGGCGATCCGATGCGATCTGAACCACATCGCCTTTAGCATTGGTAGCCAGAATACTCATAATCGAGACCCGAGGAGGACTTTTCACACTCAGCGAGGGGTTCGTGCTAGAGTAGTGGGTCGTCGGAGGTCAGACCGAAGGCCATAGGGATGCTGGCCGGAGGAGGGGCTCTCTGGAGCTCTATTGGAGGTCTTTGGAGGGGGACGAGGGCCGCTATCCGGTGGCGGGGCTCACCGGAGAGGACGACCGAGAGGCTGGTGCGGGTCTGGCCCGCGGCGAGCTGGACGGCGCTCGTCGGCCGTCGAGTGGGAGGAGGCGGTGACGGCATGGTGGTTCGGAAGTGGGGTTGTTGGGAAGTGAAGCGTGGGGTGGGGGGGGGGGGGAGAACGGGAGGGGGGCGGCTCGGCGTGGGTCGCAGGCAGGCGGCGATCGGAGGCCAACAAGGGGGGTGTGCGGGGTGGTGATAGGAGGCCGGTAGGGGCAGTGCGCGGGGCAGCGAGCTACAATGGGAGGTGGAGGCCAGCGCAGCTGGGAGGAGGGGAGACAGAAGGAGGAGGTGGGTTTTACAGGAGAGAAGAGAGGGGGAGATGGGGGGGGCTAGTGTTAGGAAAAAAGGGAAGAGAGAAAAAAAGAAACAAAAAAGAAAAACTAGAAATAAAGAAATAAAATCAAAAATAATATATGATAAAAGTGAAAATTAAAAAAAAATATTAATTATCATTATTACCATAACAATATAATGCTAACAATTATAATTTTATCAACAAATATATATATATATATATATATATATTAAGCATCTGTCAAATACATGCTAACCTAGTCCAAACGCACGGTCACCACTAACGGTGCGGTGCCCGCGCACCGGACCGGGACCCAACAAAAATATTAAGCTTCAAAAATTTCAAACAGAACTCAAACTAAAATTCATCCAACGGATGCAGGACCGAGAAAATAATAAAATAAAATAAAAAGAATCATATGGGGTTGGGGTGTGACAATTCTCCCCACCATAGACACTTTCTGCCCCCAGAAAGTCACCAAGCCAAAGGACTATCCAAACTCGAGTCAATGCCCGAACAAAACCAAGAGACAAAATAAAAACCTCGGGGTGACTATTCACTCTACAAGTCACACCTGACCAACTTAGGAGAAACCCCAACAAAAGATAATGGGAGAACACAAGAGGGTTATCCCCACCACAAGGACCTAACTAGTACGAAAAGTTATACTCAAATACACCACCCGAGGGAGGGGGGCCAATGTGGGAACTCCCAACTAATCCAAACCAATTTCCATAGCACGAGGAAGGGAACACCTCCATTAAAACTTGGAACTCTCTAATCAAGCCAAAAACATCCAACACTAAAGAAAAATCACAAGAAGGACTTGACCCCGTCAGCAAGTCGGAAACACTGCTCCTTAGATCCACAAGACACAAAAATCTCTAAATGAGCACAACTAAACCAAGATCAACTCATACAAGGGTCAAACACACCTTAAGACAAATTCATGATTTAAAATACCCTATTCGACCTTTTAGAATGCAATGGAACCAGTCCATTGCATTCCTCCATTGAAACAATGACCTTAAAATGATGACACAAGATTAGTAGTAGAGAAACAAGAACAAGAAGATTTTAAAATGTTTCAATCCCAACATGGAACACACAACCCGGACCAAGGCTTCACACCCTCGACAACTCCTGACTGTGCACAAGCTTCACATCGAGACATGTGGGTGTGGATCTGATGGATAAAGCATTTAATGCCTCACAGTCAGGAACTATCATCCACAAATAAAATCTACTTCCTCAAATGATCCTTCCTACAAAACATCCCCCGATAACCAGAATGGCCACAACAATGGCATGATTTTGGAGGGATGCGACAAGACAACATGAAATGGTCGAACCGACCATACCGATGGTACATCAAAAAGCATTCTGATGAATGAAATGTCAAAACCAACAAGGACCACTTCTTATATACAAGTTCCAATCATACAGACCACTATACAGATGAGAAACCCTCACGAATGACGAGAGGCATTGGATCTACCAAGCACATGCGCTTTAGATGCCAACTCCTTGAGGCGCCCGACACAGGCCTTCACATCCTCAAATATGATCAATAGGATGAATTCGGAATTCAACACCAACCATGTCATCCCAAATCCAACCATTATGTGACATCAAACCTTCACTGGTCCAAAACTGTACCCTCAAAAAAACCTAAGGTAGCATGAACTTGAACAACGTTGAGTGTTCCCAACAACCCGAAGACACTCTCTAATTCCAGAAACTACACAACTGCCTCTAACAGACCTAAATCACCTTGATGAACATGGAACACTTAATAGGAACCAGGATTGGGAATGAATCATTAAAAACATTTGGAGACTTTTCGGGGCGGCATATTTGGAACAACACATAGGGGGAAAAACTAAAACCCGCATCAAGTCAAAACACAATCGAAATAAACACCCCAAGACGAGACAATCAGACCAAAAGTTTAACGAAAATAAATACCATAAAAATCCTATTTTTCAAAATCAACATTTTCCTTTAAAAATTCAAAACTGCTTTATCCCAAGCCCTTTTTTCAAAAACAAAATCCATTTTTCACAGGAAAAAAATCCATTTGTCATAGAAAACCAATTTCCAATACCTTCAAAAACTCACACATGGAATCCCATGAATCGTCAGATGTTTGTCCATCCATTTATATCCACATCATCCACGAACAAGTTCCCACATGCAATTTTCTTACATACCCACACACATGTGATCCTCTATAAAGAATACCAAGGGTCACAATAAGTCACCCTTTACCAACTCAAAAATTAACCCTAACTTTCAAACCAATTATCTTTCCATTTAAAAACCTCTTTTCCCAATTTAAAACCATTTTAGATAAAAAAACGTTAATTTCAAGATCCATGTTCATTTACAAAAGCACACTTAAACCAACCCAAGCCAAACAAAACAAAAACCACAACGAACCACTGAAATGAGGAACTAGCTGTCACACTTAACCTGTCGACAAGGAAGTAAGCAACGCCTAGGTAAGAAACAACAACTAGGAGGAACTTAAACCACACACTTGGACTCCACATGGGTCACTACTCCATGTGAATTCACGGCGTGACATTGGATCACCTCCATTTTCATTCCTCAATACAAAAAAAATAAGAATACTCAAATCCCGAACTACCCCTGGCAACTCAAGAATCAGTGCGAGAAAGAGTTTGAGATGGTCTTCCCGCACTTACCTCTCCAGTCTTGACACTCTTAATATAGAACTACCAGACACCCCATATGACAAGAACCTCCTCTAATACAATTTTTTCACCAAAAAACCCAGGTCGACCCTGAACCGGTCACCCGAGTCGGCCCATGGTATGGCCTGAGGAGCGTTCTCGATCCCCACGGGCTGGAAAATAGTGCCAGGACACAAAAGTAATCAAGCAGGAATGAATTGTCTAAAAAGAAAATAAAATAATATGCGGATATAAACAATAATGAAGGAAAATAAATAAATAACAACCAACAACGCTACTAACCTGACCACGACCAAAACTCTATGTGACCCCTCCGGTCACCCTCCAAATCCATAACCAACGTCGCTCAAGGTGAAAAACTGAAGCTGGAACCTGCATCAGAAATAAAAACAAGAAAAAACTCTAGGCGTGAGTATTAAAACCCGGTAGTCTAGACCTATAAATCTATTCCCAAAGCACTACAATTAAATAAAAAATCTATTAATTTCAGGTTTGAAGTACATTACCTAAAATATGGGTTTCACATAAACTTTTCATTTCTAAAACAAGTAACAGTCCATTTCCCTTATTCAAAATTTTAAAAAAAGTTTTAATGTTAAAAGGGAAAAGTGCATTACATTTTTAAAACATTTTTCTCAGCCAATTTAGAATCCATAATTTATTTTTTTGTCCAATAGGAAAACCACACACAGCACAAAATGAGGGCATTAATTAAGTAACACATGAGGGCCATCAACCGAACTAGGTACCTCGACAATCGTCCACAAACAAATAAGCACTAAAGGAAACATGGGTCGAACCTAGGAAATTTGGAACAATCCAGAACATACCATACATGTGACTCATCTTGAAGGCATTCCCTAACCCGATGATGTCATAATTCCCTAATGCTCGGCATAGCCCTACATGGCATAACTGAGGGGCCCAATCCCCATAGAAGTAATAACATAGTATTCCCTTTCTATGGGGCCACTAGCCAGTGCGTAATATAACTAGTGCAACAATCGTTCTTATAAGATTCACTCACTACGTCAGGTTCCCAGGTATAGTTCTATGGAGGGTGTTCCATACAACTCAAACACAAGTCATGCATATAAATATATAATACAAACACATCAAACAATATGACACCATCCCATCCACCTCAAGGGTAGTACCTTACCATCAACATATTTTTCACAATGGAGGTCCCATAATGAGGACCCTCCCGATCACATGGATCAGAACTAGGCAAGGAACCAAACCCAAGAAAGGTTTTACCAAAAATCAGTTCAAAATGACAAACGGGACTTGTATAGATTTCACATGTCACTCTTTCACAATAATTATCACAAAATCCCAACTGGGTCTTTAGCTATTCCCATCCCGAGGTACATTCATCGAAATCATTTCTAAACCATTTTAAAAGTGCCAATCGGGCCTCTAAGTCTTTCTCAAAATGAAAACAACACATGTATTCGCATGGGAAACCACTATTTAATAAAACATCATTTTTCATCAAAAAGATACATTACTCAACAAACCGAAACTACACTTGAAAATTAATAAATTAATTTTTTAAAAGCCAAATGGAATTTTCTCCATGATGCGACAATTTATCAAGAAAAACAATTTCAGTTCATTGCATAAAAATAAGAAGCTTCAATTACAGCAAACAGTAATTCTGAAAAAATATTATTTCTAATTTACTAAAAATTAATAAAATAACAGGAAATTAATAATTTCTAAATTTAACGGTAAGTGCAGTGGGGAAACCTAAATCAAATTGCAGTCCAAGCATGAAAACGTGACCTACATCGCACTTGCGCACAAATACCTGCAAGCCAGAGACTGCAGGGAGTACCAATGCAGTGCAGAGACACCACCAGGGACCAAAAACATGAAAACATTGGTTTAAAAATATTTTAAACGAATAATCAGTGCAAAAATCACCTCAACACAGTGGCAAGCGGGCCCGAACAACCCCAAGCAACACTCCTTCAACCGCGAACACTGAAATAATTGTGGTGAGAACCAACATAGCACAAATCACTTTTAGGGAAACACAAACTCAATTGAAATACTAAAATAAATGTGCACATGATAATAAAACTCTCAGCTTCAATGACGATGGAGATCAAGACCAAGAGCACCCTGCTAATAATGGCAGGCGATCCGACGTGATTCGAACCACATTGCCTTCAGAAACGGTCTCCAGAATATGCATAATCGAGACCTGATGAAGACTTCACACACTCGACGAGGGGTTCACGCCAAAGAAATGGGTCGCCGGAGGTCAGACCGAAGGCCATAGGGATGCTGGCAAGAGGTGAGGCTATCCAGAGCTCGCCCGGAGGTCACAAGAGGGGAACAGAGGCCGCTGGCCGGCAGTGGGGCTCACCGGAGAGGGCGACAGGGAGGTAGGCATGGGTCCGGCGCGCCGTGAGCAGGACTGTGCTCATCGGCCAGCAAGCGGGAGGAGGCATAGTCAGCGCGGTGGGTCAGAAGCGGGGCCGTCGGGATGTGTGTGTGGGGGAGGATAACGGGAGGGGGAATCTTGGCGCGGGTCGTTGGAAGGAAGCAACGAGAGGCTAGTAGGGGGTGCGCGGGGGTGACGACTGGAGGTAGGTAGGGGGGTGCGCAGGGTGGCAACAGGAGGCCGGCAGGGGGGTGCAAAGGGCGGAGAGCTGTAGCGAGATGCGGAGGCCGACGTGGCCGGGATGAGGGGAGACAGAAGGAGGAGGCGGGGCGCACGGGAGAGAAGGAAGGGGGAGATGGGGGGTCATCTAGGGTTAAGAAAATAAGGGAAGAGAGAGAAAAAAAGAAAAAGATGAAAAAGAAGAAATAAAGAAATAAAATAAAAAATAATATAATATAAAAATGAAAATAAAAAAAATTATTTATCACTATTATCATAACAATATAATGCTAACATTTATAATATTATCAATATATATATATATATATATTGAGCTTCCAGGAAAGACACAGTAACTTGGGCGAAACGCACGGTCACCGCTAACGGTGCGGTGCCCGCGCACATGACCAGGACCCAATAAAAATATTAAGCTTCAAAAATTTCAAACCGAACTCAAACTAAAATTCATCCAACCGATGCATGACCACGAAAAGAGTAAAATAAAATAAAAATAAGTGTATGGGGTCAGGGTGTGACAAACTAAGCCAACTATGATATGAATATCAAAGTGGTGAACATTTATAGCAATTATGATTTTATATTCTAATTCATTTGAAACATTTTATATGTATGTCTCTACGGCTCTTGATTATTGTCATGTGATTTAACATAATTATTCAATGATATATGTTATGATTTACTAATGATCCATTTATTGATATAAGTTTTTATGCTATGATTTTTGAAGATGATATAATGTTGGAAAATCACTTTTTAGGGTTCTATGATCTTATTCCATAAATCACTTCATTTTATCCTTGTGAAAATTCCTCTAATGTTTATAATCTAATAATATGTTATCTCTACCTCATTGATATGGTTTTCCCCTTATTAACCATTTTAGATAACCCTTTTCCCTATATATACCTTTTTACTATGTATTAAATAATAATGTAATCTATTATGTGTTTATAAGTTGATCATGATTGATAAATAGTTTCAAATGAAATTAATATATTTTTCGGAAATATGCTTGTTTTATTTATATTCCAAAAGGATACTAAACCGTTGGGTTTGGGGACTGTGTTTTATTTTTGATATATAATGTATAATTTGGTTAAATTATGTAAAATATATGTATTTCATGATTGTATTGCCTATAAATTTATCTTCATCTTCACTTATCTGCATACTGTAAAGAAATATTATTACCAAAATATATCTCATGGATGTAAATGTCATCCCAAAGGAAACATCATGTTGAATCATATATAGATGCGCTATTCCACATATCATTATGCTAAATCAAATACCTAGGTAACATAATCTTCTAAAATCCATACAATGTCTCGATAAAATGATTCTCATCATCTTCCATAAAGAGTAATGTTTTTAAAAATTTTTTTAGGTGGAGGTTATTCTAACAAAAATCTATAAAAAATATACATCATGCTATGATAAACCATGAATGACACTCTAAACAGTGGTAATAAAGTAGTCCCAATTTTTGAATTCATAACGAATTCCATGAAATTTTAAATATCAAATAAATAAGAAATTAAAATTTTCAACCAATCCATATCATGTTGAAGAGAGTAATATAAAATATAAAGAAGAATTTATTTATCTATATATAAAAAAGAAGTAATTACCATGCAACCATACTACCACTTAAAACTATTCTTGGTATTTTGTAATCTTTTACCTCCATAGTCAATGATATCTGTGTCCCAAAATTTACACATATTATCCCAACCTCACCTCAATGACTCACAATCTAGAATATATAATGTTCAAAATAAATCTCTATGAATAATTTCCACTTCCTCCATGTTATCATATATATATATATCCTCAGTCAGTATCATTTCTCAATAAAGTTTAAAAGGAATATAAAATATTATTAATTAGATATTTAATAATCTTTTATTTTTCTCCAATATAAAAAATATATCCAAAATAAATCTAATCAACACAACATAGAATTATGTCATGAATCTCATGATGTGTGATCTATCCAAACTATGCCTAATAAAAAACATTCTAAGCATTAATTTTTAAAAGAAAATTATAGTCCATGCATAGGAATTTGTCAGTAAATATATGATATAGATGTATTATTTGTTCTGTGAAATAGAACTATAATACATATACACTATTTCACTAAATTACTAACCAAAACTACATATGTGACTAACATAAAACTATATCCTAACACTATAAAACAAATTTTTCACACCATAAACTATTAGTATGGCACTCCAAATAATTCATCCTCACTAGGAAAAGGGCTATAAACTAGAGATGAGTTATCCCATCATGAAATTGGAGTCATTACCTTATATTATAATAGGTTTCGTGGTAATATATAACATCATCTATAATGAAATGACAATACAACAATTTATACAATAATATAACTGAATAACCATCATTAATGGGATATGAATCATTCATGTGTGTCACAAAGTTCTATAGAATATAATATAAATAAATAAACAACTATGAAATCCTTGTAAAACAACCATTTAAAGCTTACGAGATACAAAATATAACTTAAAATAAGAATGAGAGGTTTGGTTATCTCAATAAATACTTTTTATCTTTCACTGTCACTATCATCAGTCTCTAATATCTAAGAACATCTCCTATTTCCACCTTTTTATTTATATGAATACATAATTCATAAAATGATAGTAAAACTAAAATGGTATGTAATATTACTCTTGTATAGTTTTCACATCTAGTGATCCAACTCTCATATACAACTTCATTCTGTGTTCTTCAACAATATATAAAGTATAAACAAATAAATCAACTCAACTGATATTTACAATGCTTCTAAGTATAGTTATATCAATACATTGGTAATTTAGAATCCTAATATCAATGATATAACTTTAATTCCCAAATTAATTTAATAAAATATAACCATATCTCAGTATAATCATGAATAAAATAATAATAATAACTTATTTTTAAAATATATAACTCACACATTGTAATACAATAATAAAAAAGACTCCAAATAACTGCATCCTTAAAGATGCCTATAGGATCCCATCATAAAATAATATTACTATATCAAATCTTGGGTTTCCTATAAATTTTTAATAATTATAACTCTTTATCCATATAGATATAAAACACATCATTACCTCCCCAATGGATGTTGGAACTTATCGACTGCACATACAGATGGTAGTCTGGTATTGTGATATTCCCTAATAATCTTCCTCAATAACATTAATATGTACCCAAGTGATACCACAAACACTATCTAACATAAATATAATTATTTTAAAAAAATTTAAAATCCAATGTATAAGGAATAACTAGGGTGATCTATAGATGCAGTTCCTATTATAATTTATAAAAATGATACGTTGGAAATGATAAGGGGGAATCATAACAAGTAGAACATCATGCCACCTTTAAAGGGGTCACTACTACCCCCAAATGATATTGTACAATATTCCATTCTTTCTAAGTGTGTAGGATTCACATACCACCATCAATAAACCCACATAAACATTCTCAAATAGTAAAAAATGGACAAGTTAGGAGTAGAAGTGTCAATCATGTATTTTATGAAAAAATAAAAATCTTTCACCATAAAATAAATTTAAATCCCATAAAAAAATACATTTTTATCTAATTATAGGGGATTAAAAACCATGTGTCACATTTAAATTAAACACCACAAAACCTATAGAATCATGGTCTAAACACCCACTTCACATGAGGCCATCCACAGCAGAACCATACATATTCAACAATAATCCAACCTATATAGTAAGCTAGTAGATCCATATACCATTTATTGGAGTTTGAGATGGAATGTGAGTGTAATGAATAAATACAAATATTTCTAAAGGATATATATTTATAATCTTTTAGATATTCCACCAAATCCATAGATAATAAGAAATATTCCAATTTTATGCAAAGAGAGTAAATTATTACCTATATATGTCTAAAATTATTGGGATCCTCCCAAATGGGATAGCCACTTCTATCAAATGTAATTTGATGAAACCTTCATTAAAATTAGTCCTTGTTGAATCCCCAAAACCATGATGATAAGAGGATTAAAAAACATTTAAAACTATTATAAATTTCTCATTCACTAATGAGAATATTATAAGTAAATTAGGCCTAATATCCACGAATAAAAAAGTGTCTCCTCAATTTCTACATGGATTAACAATAATAGTGAGACTATTATGTGATAGATATACCACTTGATTCGACCGCGTTTTCAGTGGGAAGTTCCCCTAGGTGAATACACTGAATATGGGAGATCATCTTCTTTGGAATGTTAGTATCACATTTAATGTTTCCCTATTTATCAATGACTAGGGGACCTTAACGCATCCTTTGGAAGTAACATCCAGGAACATTTCCAATCAACAATTCATTAAAAATGAAATTATCATCAATATATGATAGACATATTACATGATTGTCACCAATATATTGATCATCTAGTACATAATTAAAAGATTTCAGAAATTATATCACCTCTCTAAAATATATTTTATGTACTGGGAAGCCCATGAAGTAGAGATTTCTCACAAGACTATTGTCCATATAAAAAAGGAACTACTCATTTTCAATGACCTACTCTTAGTTAACCATTATGATTTTCAGAGAACTATTCAAGAACATCCAAATCACGGAATGAGAAAAATAACCTTTGAAATTAACATCCAATACCACTCCATAATTTCTTATAGAAAATACCACCCATATATAACTTCCTAAAATGTAATCCCAAATAATTATCACATATTGTTAATTAATTGTAACATTGAGGATAAAAATATTGATTCAATGTGATTTTAAAGCCTAAATAGTTTCTTCTAAATGAACCAATGATATCTCCCCTCAATTCATACATCATAAAATAAGTTAGATAATATTTTCAAGATTTTCTTAAGCAATGTTTAGGGTAATTTTAGTTGTAATAGTGGGTGCCCTAGAACTGACTAAATGGTAATTTTTTTTATTACCATTACATGGATACAGTGTGTTATGAATGATGATAATTTACCATTATAGTGTATACATTTCTATTAAAATTATTTTAAAGTTAATTTTCATGGAATATTTGTTAAATCAAAATGTTATAGAAGTTCCCAGGCTATAATGAGAGCCTCCACATACATTAAATGTAAATATTTGTCATCTAGTCATGATATATCATACTAACAGGTCACAGTTGATTTGTGACAACTATGTGTAGGGTGATCATAAGTATTGGGGATTTATCTCATTAATTTCTCATGTGGTGATCTCTAGTAGGGGATATTATAAAGATAGGTTTTCCAACAATAATACCACATGTTTCATGTGTCATTTACTTTCCCAATAAATTTACATATGTTTTCGTATCCTAACATGAGATCATTTCCAATGTGTATCATTTGATCACATGCATTTATGGAAAGAAAAACCCATGATAATGAAATTTGGGTGAGTTAGCTTGTCTTGGAGCATCATTGGTTGTCTAGAATTAGTTGAATTCTCAATAGATAATTTTTATCCTCTATGTTGAGGAAGTAATATATCATGTCTAGTTAATCAGGATAGTAGTACATTAATAAATCCTTTTCCAAGGTAGTCTAATGTAAGTCTATCTAGCTAGATTAATAAACACTAAATTTTGGAAGGATGATGATAGAAGTGTGCATCCTACTTTATGAGATATCTAAAGACATGTAGATTTTATTATGTAGTACATGTTCATTGGTTGGTTCTTATTTCTATGGCTATTCCTTATCTATATAGGGGACTGATGCGTTGTTAGTCTCTACTCTTGTTCTATGAATATTATTCACTATTTTCGAGATGAGTTCCTAGAGGGACACACATAATAGAATATTAAACAATCAACCTTATTCTAGTGGATATGTATATAGGACATAGTGGGCCCCAGAATTAGATTTTAGAGTTTTCCATGCATCATCAATTACCAAGAATAAATAAATTAATTATTATTAAATTATATAATAATTCATTTGAAATTATTCGTTATATATATTTACATGTGATTAAGTAAATACAAGAAAAATATTATACAAAAAAAATATTTTATAATTCACGGATGTTTTAAAATTAACATGAATTACCTTTCGAGTTTATGAATCAAATTATATCACATAATATATTTATATATTATAGGTTTTCAATAACAATTCAAATAAAAATATGACATAGTTAGTTCTCCATCACTTGTAATTCAATGCTTAATTAGTTGGAAATTTATTTCTAGGGTTCAAAGAATCCTACAGGGTATTTTGATCCTTCCACTATATAAGGAATGGGGCACTAATTCCATGTTTTGATCATTCATTTGGAATGAGAGACTCTCTTTCCACCCACATTCAAGAGGGATAAATTCTCTCAATGAGTGGTGTATCTAAGATCACATTTAACATATTTAAGGCATGAGGTTTAGGTGATCGTCATAACATTAAAGAATTCATCAGAACACCGTTATAACACCATGAATTCAATAAATGATGGCCATTAAGATCCTTTAATCATTTTTGTGTGATCTAGAGGATTTTGTATTAGGATCCTTCGAGAAATGGTTACCTACAATGAGCTACAGTAGAGAACTCTTCATTTTCAATCAAGTTATTTGTTATATTTTAGTTTTGTGTTTTTATTAATTAAAATGAGTTCATCAAAACTCTATCAGGGCTTGGATTTCTACAGGAAACATGTTTCATTATTCCAAAAAAAAGTTTTAAATCCCCAACCTTCCATATTTCGTATAATACCTAGCTACATTCCATTAGTATCAGAGTGATCGCATGAATTTTTTGAGCCATGAAACAAATAATTTACATTAAATAAACTATAGGGATTCAATTTGGTCCAAACATATGAAATGAAATTTGATGGGAATATCTTAATGAACATATTTATATTTTGTATGTTCATTTTACTATTTCCTACTACATAAGATTATAATCGATAATTCAAAAACAATCCAGAATAATAGAAACTATTATTCTAGGGTCCATCAGAATAATAACTTATTTCATGAGTAATTTCCACATGTTTGGGAAAATAAATATCTGATAAAAATATAAGTATTATTATTTTTGAATAGTATATTTCATTGTTGATTGTTCAAAAAAACAAAAAGGGTGGTGTAGGGGACATGACTCAGTATAAAGAAAAAATAAATTCAATGGAGATAGACTAATATTGGGTGGCTTGAAACTGATAAACAAAATATAATTTCTTTTATAGGGGGAACCAAAATAGTTTCCCCCAACCCTTTCCCCTTTATAGATCTTAGTCCATGCAGCCTCCTCCCCCCTTTGTTGTCATATGAAGCCTTACCCGGGCTGAGTCACCCTCAGCTCCTAGTTCCATCGGTCGAGACCCTTAGTTGTCTTCCCTCCCTCTGACACTACCTCGTTGGAAGTTTTCATCAACCACTAGCACCCTGGATAGATACTTCCATGTGGCCACCTCTCTTACCTCCGAGTAGATCCTCGGTCAACCAGGGCTTCTATCTCCACTCATGATGATCCCTACCCCTGAAATCATGTTGATCCCGCCCCAATGATGATCTTCCATCTTGCACCAGCACTATCTCATCTCCCTACTCAACTTCGCCTGGTTATGATCCTCAAGCCTACCACTATGGGGGTCCCCAATCAGACTTCATCATTATTATTACATCGATGTCACGACTTCACCCCGCAGTCTTGATTACCTCTTACCACAACACCAGACTACCATTGGCATCCATCCATCCCAAAAACATGGGGGCTTCCCAGTTGATGGGTTACACAGGGCCAAACCACATTTGGTTACCACCCTTTCTGTAAGAGATGATCCTAGAAAACCCCCTGCATAGCTACGATCTTCCTTGGTCGGGCTCCAACTGGACTCCTGCTGGTACATTCTGACCCACTAACCTCACAACGGGCCTCATCAGGTCTCCCCAACCTAGAATTGGTCAGGGTAAGTATTCCTAGCCCAGAACACCAGTACCAAGGGTCTTACCACCCATAATGGGCCTGTATGGGGTCGGTAAGGCCCGCATTGGCCTTACATGGGGTATCAGGATTCAAGAATAATTTCTATATATAAATTTATTTATTTTATAAATTTAATTTTAGTATTAAATTAAATTAATTATAAAACACATTCTTTTAAAACTAATATTTTAATAGTTTATAAAACATTTAATTACATTTTTCTTTTAAATTAAATAAATTTAGCTGATTTAATTTTTTGAATTAAAATTAAATTAATAGCGGTTCCAAGTAGAATTTAATTATATGAACTAAAAAAATTAATTTATTTTAATAAATTACATGACACTTAAATTTATTGTATTTAATTTTATCATGATTTTACATTAACATGTGACTGCTCTGAAGCACTTTCCAAATATGTGTATATAGGGTTAGTTTATTTAAATATTTGTTACCTATGTGCAATGTTTGGAATAAGTGGTTATTTTTAAGATTGTCTTAACATATTATTCTTTTGGATTAATATGTATTGGGGTATTCATACTGATATAAATGATATTTATCTTTCTTTATCACTCATGAGGATCCCTCACCTATGACTGAGTATTTTTATACCATGAAAATGACACTATAGGATGAAGACAATGTCATGACAAGGAAAAATCTAGATAATAAGATGACACACTAGATGGTGGATGAGCATCATATCCATTCAATACATGACTCTATTATGATTTCCCTATGTCACGGTTAATCCATTATGTTTAAATGGATCAATCAATAATATATTCTCAAGACCAATTGGATATCCTTTTAAATTATAAATTTGTTAACTATTTTATACACTTGAATGACAATGGAAAACACATAAGATAATAAATAGAAAAATACATGAAGAAACAATTAATATTTTTCTATTAATTTTTAGTTTAAAGCGTGACAATATAGAATTATTAGTTTAATTGAAATGGAATATATTAACTAAAAACTATTAAAACCCTCACATAAATATTATTCCGTAAACCCCTTCCGTCACTGGATTTAAAAAAAAAAACTATGTTTTTGGGATGCTCGTCAGCTATTTTGGAGGGGGAGTCCTACTAAACGGTTGTTCTTAAAACAAAGATGGGTTGAATTAACTATATTTGCAAGAAAATAAGTATAAAAAATATAGCTTCTTTCAATTTGAGATTCATGCATTTGGTAAATAAATTTTTTTATATTAGATGTTGGGACTCCACTCAATAGATCAAGGAGCCCCGATTTTATGTGATTAGATACTCAAACATCTACATAGAACTCTCTGAGTAGTATCATAGACAAAGATTGTAGACTCTTAAGGGATGATCAATAATCATTTCAATTATATTACTCCAGAGATTGAGTATTATGATTATATTAGAGAGGATTTCTAGAGTTCGATAAAATAGTGGGAGACATTTAATGATTTAAATAATCTTTAATGTCTAATCATCAAAAAATATAAAAGTAAAAATTGGATACTTTTATTGAAAATGAAATTTAAAACCACTTGATATAATAAAATATATAATTTATAAAGAAAAATTCTACACTATAATGAGTTTCCATAAAGTAGTACATAAACCTATGAAATGTACTAAAACATTAGAGAATCATGGCAATTGTATCCCAAATAACTGTTAAGCCACCATAAAAATCTATTATGTAAAAATACATAATCAAACATTACCAATGATGTATAATATGGTTATTCCATAATTCAATCATCAATGATTGATGTGAGTTTTGGAAAAAAAATTGGGATGGGGATTATTTTAAATGATGTCACGTCTCTTTGAAATTACAAGTATAAAGTGATTCTAGATATGAATAAGTGATTATTACAATATATATAAGTAAATTGAAAGGCATGTCTGGATCTTTCATGAAATCCCTTTCTTATATTCTTTTACCAATAAAATCATGTTTTTATTACAAAATGTAGAGTAGGGAGAGAAATGCTTCATTTCCTTTTTGGGTAAAGTTTGTTTATTATATAAGAACTTAAAGAATGTATAATATTTAATTTTTATGATGCCCAAGTTGAAAGAAATTGTGAAATTGCCAATGTAAATCATGAATTCATAGGCATAGTTTCAACGTACATGAGTTTATATTCTTCGCATAGCAGGGAATAAATATATCTAACTTTAAATACAATGAACATAATTTAAGAAGAAATTAATCACTTATTTTTCAGATATATTCATCAACTACATGTAATTTTTCTATTATACTTATTGTGTATTAAAATAAAATATTCTAATCACATATGTGTATTTAAATTCTATAACCAATTAAGTATTATCAATTAACAATAATAAAGGAGTGTTCTCCATGTGGTTGAAAATGGTGATTAATTTATCAGTGGTGAGAAGTACACAACTTCTATATTTCTATGTTTAATAATTCAAGATGTATATTTGTAATGCATTACAAAAACATTTACCTCATATGTCCTTTTGATATAATGATATATTATTCTGGTTTAGGAATGAATGTTTTTTGTGGTGTTTAATACTCAATAAATAGTTTAGTAAAACATGAATCCTTGGAAATACATGATGAATATTAAATGTAATACAAATATACCCAGTTGTGGAAATATAATTCTTTGTTTTGAAAAACTAAATGTTTAGATAAATTTTATAAAAAGTTTGGTTTTAGAATCAGTGGAGCTAAAAAAATTAGTTATTATTGATGTGTATACTTATTTTTTCTTTGAAAAAAAAGCCTTTAAAAATAAAGGTATGCCAAATATTTTGAAATTCAATCAGATAGAGAGAGTTAACTATTCCAATGGTAATATAGTGGAAAATTTACTATATTTAATTCCATTATGTTATTTTTATGGAATATTAATGCGAAGTATGGTATATTCAAGGTAAGAAGATATAAATTCTACCAAATGGTGTGGTGAATAATATCTTGACCAAGCATTCATTTGTCCTTATAATATGTTGTGGAGTAATTCATAAGCACACATTCCCTTATTTTCCTCAAGGTTGTGATGCTACTAAGGATAATCGATCATGAGTATTACATGTTAAGATTGATCAATATAATGTAGTATAGAGTAATCCCTAAATGAACATTTGCTTATATACATCAGAGTCATGATGTAAGTTAATTGAGTATCAATATTGTTACTTATATTCATTGTAGATACTTTCTTTATGCATCATAAATAATAGAATTATCCCAAAATTACATGCCAAATATAATGATAAATGGATATTCTATGAGTTTTAGAATGATATAAATCAATTATGTCATAATAATATGTGTATCTATGCAATAAGTTTATTAGGATATAATACATCTTACGTCTAGTAAAACAAAAAGAGAATATATGGGAATAATACTATCATTTTTAATGATATTACAGTAAAAACTAAGATAAAATTATATTTTCATGGGATATACTAAATTTATATAAAAGGGTCCACATCTCTACATGAGATAGTGGGAGGAATATTACATTTGTTTTCATCAATTTTAGAGATTCACAAATAGTTTTTATAAGAACATGTTCCACTAGGGAATGTGGAAATTGAATGTTTTAGACACACATACTTTGTAGAATGGATATAAAAAAATGATGGTTTAATATTCATCGTGTATGGTGAGAAATTATTCATTAACAATAATAATTACTACAATTAATAGTTATATAGAAATGAGAAAATATTGAAAAGATCAATTCAAATTAAATAATAAATTCCATATATCAATGTAGAGGGGGATTATAATTTTAATTATTGTGGTGGGTATTCAAGTGATAATTTACATGGATGGTATAAGCGTGGTAACGGTAAGGATTAATTGGTAACCCCAATTTTTTATTCCAAGATCGATTAATATTTTACAGGTCATAGCTAATTTCAATAAACATTTTATTGATCATTGGATGTCACGAGCACCAATCATGGAAGGAATCTGAATGAAAAATCTAGAAAGGGATCATTACAAAATAGAATTTCAATATGATGTGTGAGTTATATAAATATAGTTTAGGATTTAATTGAGGAACAAGATCCTAGAATATTAATTTATAATGAACTTTTTTCACGCGTCAACTATAGTATAGTGGGAGCACCAATGTTTTCCAATAAAAATATGTTTGATAACATATGAAAAAAACATTTGGTGTTAAAATTAGTTAATATAAGAATAAATTAATCTCTCTAGAAATTGAATTAAAGTAGAAACCAATGTTCGAAGGAATAAGAGATACTACAGTTTACATATTGGTTTCTTAGACCTATTCAATAGTAGATATACTAACATGGTTTTGAAAAATACAGGATAGAAAAACTTGCGAGGGAATTTTTACCTTTATCAAATGGAATATATCTATCATGAATGAATGCATGGGAATTATAATATATTAATGTTGTGAGTTTAATTCCATACAATTCTGTGATGTATGAATCATGTATTCCATTATATATACAAGAAATTATATTTTCAACCTAAACATTATACTGGGAAAATATGAATTATATATAGAAGAACTCTAAGGGAAGTAGTCCGAACTATCCAGTTATACATGAGTGTAACTACATCAGATATATAACTTTGATGTGGATCGGAAGATATATTATTTTTAAGGGGAAAAACTATTCTTACATGGATCAATGTGATATAATATCATAGTTAAGCTACAATAATGAGTGAGGAAGCATCATCTAACATAGTAGTAGCCACAGCTACAAATAAAGTGTATGTTGAAGATTAAAAAGCCACTAAAGAAGTAGTGTATATTATGTAATGATATATTATTCTTCATGTAATTTCACTTAGTATGTAATGTTTTATCATTATGATTATTCTATTACTGTTTCACGATATTATTTCATGTTTAGATAGTGGGAAAAGTGTATATACATGAGGATAACATATCCTAGGAGACTTATTTGAGGAGGTGAGGTCACACATAGCAGTATATCAATGTAGTGGAGACATAGAATACCTAGAAACATAATCCCTAACTCAATAGAAACATGATCTTAATCATGTAATAGATAACAATGATAGTTATTTGGTCGACTCTAGTGAAAGAGGGAGTTTTTTAAAATTGGGTTCCCTTGTACTAACTAAACAATCCCTTTTTATTACCAAATAATGGATATAGTGAGTTATTTATGATATACACTAACCATTATAGTGTATAAAGTTATTTTTATACTATTTAAATGATAATTTCACATGATTATTTTTTCTATAAAATGGTTATAATGGTTCCCATGAAATATTTTGAACATCATGTACTATAACAATAATTTAAACTATATATATTATTGTCTAGATACATCAAACTGACTAGAAACAGTTGATGAATGAAAATCATGTGTTTTGGATTTTCAAAAGCATTGGAACAGCTTATAATTATGTTCTAACTTTTTGATATCTAGTAGGTGATACCCTGAGGAAGGACCCACCAATAGTAATACCAATGTGTTATGTATAATTGGTTGTTCCTATATATGAACATGTGTATTGGTCTTTTAAATTGATATCATTACCAATGTGTGTCATTTGATAACATAATTTTATTCCAAGGAAAAACATTTTCATTGATTCCATGGAGAGGTATCATGTGCTGGGTACTTTATTGGGAGAATGATATTTTTTGAATGATCAAGATAGATTTTTTTTTCTTGTGAGCTACGAAAGTAATACCTTGAGCCTGGTTGATCAAGATTGTAGTACCTTAATAAATCCTTTTCCAAGGTAGTCAAAGGTGTATTTTGGAAATTAGATCAATAAAAAATAATTGTATAAAATATAATGACACATTTGTGTGACCCACATTTTGAGATATCTATGGACAAAGATACTATATTACATAGTGCATATTTGTTGGTCGATTATCATAGTTATGACTATTCCATTCCATTTTAGGGGACATAAATTCATTCTAGAATCTACTCTTGATATGTTAATACTGTTAACTACTATCAACAAAATTGTATACAGGGTTACACACAATAGAGTATTTCATAATCTGGCATTTTTTTGGTGAATATGTATATATAACATAGTGGGCCCTACCATGGGATCTGAGAGTTTCCCAGGAATTATCAATCACCGATGAATAAATAAATTCATTATTATTAAATTATTGAATAATTTGTTCAAATTTATTTATTAAATTTATTAATTAGTGTTTTAGTAAATACATGCAAAAATATTATACGAATGAAAATAATTTTAAATTTAAATGTCCTTTTAATATTAGAAAGAATTAGGAATTGAGTTAACGACTTGGGTTTTATCATGTAATATATTTGTTATATTATAGGTATGTGATAAAAATATAAATTATAACACAATGAAGTTATTCCTTCATCATGTGTCATTTAGTGATTATTTATTGGACGTTTTATTTCGGGGGGGGGGGGGGTTGGGGAACCCTACTAGGTATTTTGAGCCTCCCAATATATAATCAAGAGAGAAAAAATCATTCCATGCATAGATAATTCATATAGAATTAGTGCTTCTCTCTCCTACCTATTTTTAGATATAGAAAGTAACACTCTAAATGATTGATCCAAGAGAGCCTTTGTTAGATCTAAGGACCAATATTGAGGTGATCATTACGACATAGAAGGATTCATCAGATCTCTATGCTATCAACCAAAATTCGATAAATGGTGAGTTCCTAGATTCTTAAAGAATGTTTCGATGATATAGAGGGGTTTTTATTTGGTTCATTAAAGTAATAATCATCAAATATGAGATGAAATCTAGTGATCTTCATTATTAAATAATTTATTTTTTCTTTTTAAATTTTATCATTCCATTAGTTAATTTGAGATCCTCTAACCTCTATTGAGGGTAGGATCATCAAAGAAAACATTTTTTTGTTCTGATTATGAAATATTTTAGACCCCTATCCCACAATATTCTATTGTGATCCTGAATACCTTAAAATTTGTTACCAAGTGGATGTGGATTATCATGGTTGTGAGAACTATATTAATAAGAATCACACTCCCGTTAAAGGATACGAATATTTTTTTAATTGAGGTTTTCACTTAGAAATTTAATTATATAATTCATCAAAATGGTGAGTCCATAACCAAAAATTGTAAGGGGGGCCCAAATTATCATTTGGGAATTTCATTTCTTGAAAAACCTTCCATTATTCTATTAGTTGACTACTCCAATATGAAACCTTAATAGAAACATAAATTCACTCTTGGTAGAATTATCTTTCTTCCTACTCTAGAAAATAAAAATTCCAATTACTTTTTTTAAATAATATGTAGAATTGTATTTTACATTAATAAAAACAACAATATCATATAGAAAGGGACATTTTTGATTCTAGTATTTTCACAGATTCCTTTAGTAAAACTGACACACTCAGTGTAACACATCTATATTTTATAATATATTTATCGATAAAATATTTCATACACTACACGAAATAAAAATTGGAAAATACATTAGATGAATATTATTAATAATATTGTAATAAAAATAAAACCTTAAGAAAATAAAACATTTTTTATCAACTAAAATTTCATACATTTATTGGATGGATAGTTAATGTTATTTAATATAAAAAAGGTTTTTTCTTTGTCAATTAAACATTTTTTAGGTGTCGTATGTTTTATTATAATAATTTAAATTATCTAATTATATACCATAACTATGATGTAATATAAAATTTATATATATTAATTAATATATTATTATTTGATAAATATTAAATTTGTATGGCATAGTATTGGAACCAAATAATGTTTAAAGATGTTATTTTTATTAAAATAATATTTTTATATATTGAATTGTTGTTTAAATAATAAATTTTAAAGTTTTAAAATATGAATTTATGAAAATTACTTTAATTTTTAATCCATTATGAAAAATTTATCATTGGGTTAATTTATGAGAATTTTCTATACACTTTTATCTTTACGTGAATAGTGAAAATATAGCTTTTACTAAAAAATATAGTTTTTAACACTATATATAATTAATTTTTAACTAGTATCTAAAAAAATTACAATAAAAATGTATTTAAAAACATAAATTATGAATTTTTAAATACTATGCTGAATTTAGAAAACCCATTTTTATTATTGTAAATATTAATCAATATTTTTCAAATAAAAACTATTTTTAGTCATTATATTTTATTTATGTCTTTTATAGGTTCAATTATGCTATAATTTTTTTTAAAAAAAATTAAAATAAATATACTTTGGTTAATTATAAATAGATTAATTTCAATTAATTCAACAACATTGATAATTTTGGTCGCAATATAACATTTATGCTTAGAAATACACATTTAAAAAACCTAATGGGTTTTTACCCATTATATTCGCTAATGTTAAAATTAATTTTTTAATTATAAATTTAATTTGAAAAAATAGATTTCATATTTAATTAGTTCTAAATTATGAAGTTAGTAAAACATTGTTTATCATTATTAAATTTAAATTACATTGGTAAAAAAATAACTTCTTAAATCCCAAATAAGGTAAAAGTAAAAAATATAAAAAATTAAAAAGTGATTTAAACATAAGTTAAAATTAATCGTTGATGGATTATCTACTTTATCACATACCACATTCCATTATTTTAGAATTTCCCCTACATTTCATGTGTAATATGTGTTGTCTTTATATTAAAAAGTTATATTTGTAGAAAAGACATTACCTTGACCAATAAATGGAGCTTCCCTCCACCCAATTTCTCCGATCATTATAATGAATTTTCTAAACCAAATAACTTATCTATATTTATTGGTCAGATATTATGTAAATATAGGTTTGGAGGAATTTTCCTTTTATAAATTAATGTTTAATAAAATATTAATTTCTGTATTAAAATACTTTTAAATAATAATGGAAAAAATCAAATATGGGATAGTCTGTAAAATTGATTTTAGTTTATAAAGATAATAACAAATTAAATAAAGAATGAATTTTTTTAAATTGTAATAATTAAATTCTAAGAGACAATGTTTAATAATGATATGGAGAAAATTAAATAGGGGAAAACACAATTTATTAGGAGTTTGGCTAATGTTTGATCTAAATCTCTAAGACTCAACCCTTCAACATGAGAGTTAATTGGTATAAATAAATTGGTCTCAACAATAAGTAAGAAATAATCCCCCACAATTTTGGATTTTTATAACCTTCTTGAACATCATTATCCATCACGTAACCCTTCCAAAAATTTTACCGGAGTGTGGACTATCTCAAATAGAAGTTTTATTAGGGAAAGCCTTTACAACTCTCTCAAAAATATCTTTTATATAAGTATTTACAATGTATAATGAATATATTATGAGAAATAATGGGGAACATTTAATAAATAAGAACTTAAAGTCTCTTGATATTATTTGGTAACTTTAACGATACACCATCGAATTGGAAATTGGGAACATATTCATAACATGTGTAGAACATCAAGTGTACAAGAGTGTCATTTTATTGGAAATTTACATCTCAATGAACTTTTGGAATTATCCTGATACATTGAGCATTTACCTAGATTCCAAAATGATCTTTTTGAAAACCTTAATTTCAGGGTTGCTGGAGTCTTCCTGATTCCATCAGGTACCCAGTAACCTCAAACAGGTAGTTTTTTTCCTACCAATAGGAGGAAGAGTCGATATTATCACTAATGGATAGTAACTACTAATCAAGTATTGGATACTATACTTTGAGAAGAACAATTACTTATCTAATGGATTCCCTGATTGGTTGGTGATCCTCCACCATTTAACTGATGGTAGATGTAAGAACCCCATTTTTTACTCTGGTATGGATCATATAATGTTTTTTCTAAATATTTTATTTGGACCTATTATAGATTCCTAATGGTTTAGAAAAGTTCTTAGGGGTGTATGAGGCTAGTTCGGAGCCCAAAAAACGTTCTTTTTTGGAAAAATAGGCCTAGCACACAGATTCTAACAAACCACATGGAAAGGCAACATAGTGTGACTAGCCATGTGGAAGGTGGATTTTCAGAAAAAACCATTTTTCATGGTCGGTGAACTGCTATGTAGCCTTATCATGCATATGACCTCCATTCCTAGGTACTCATTCCTGATTCTCAAATAGTTTGTCAAACTGTGCGGACAAACCGTGCACATGTTATTTTAAGAGTTTTTTATAGGTTTTCCTGTAATAATCTAATTAACCTCTATTATCAAACCTAATATATTTTTAGGATGGATTTACCGACATGGATTTCATTTTGGAGATTTTCATAGCTTAAGGTTATGGATTCAATGATCACCTTCATTAGAGATATGATTGAGCTTCTATTCATCATGTTGGATGTGCAACAATAAGTACTCTAGTCAGTTTAATCCTTTTGTCTCCCCTATTTATATCATCCTAGATATCATGGTGTGATTGGTTTTCCTATTTTCTGAGATCTACGACAATTTGAGCCAAATCAAGGGTCAATACTAGAGTATGACAGTTATACAAGACTAAGGTGGGGTTCTACAACTCATCCCTAATGTTCATCGATTTCGTAAATTTTGTGTGGGGCCTGCAGATTTCTTCAGGGTCCATTTATTGAAATACATTGTAATTATTATACGCATTATAACCATATAGTTATTCTCTTTTCAAATATGTGGTTAATGTTTTTTGGTTATTCTAAAAAATTCATCCATTCCATGTTGAATGTTATTCCATATTTGTTGTTTACTGTTTTAACATGTTTTCCTCACCGTTTGGTTGTTCCTTGGAATGACCTTCCTAATTATAAGTTCTCTTTTATTAAATATAATTTCTAAACTATTAATTTCATAAGAGTACGTAAGATACTTTCTTACCACTTGACCCGGCTAAGGTGAGTTCTTTTATTCAATTATTAAAAGTCAAATGAGAATTGGAAAGTATACTATGTATATCACATGGCCTTAAATGTGAATGAATAATATGTTTCTATCTATAGAACCCTTTCCCACACTAACAGAATGTAGTTTAATGAACCTTAGTTGTTCTATATGAAAAAATGTATTAAATTATTGGTTGCATGCAACTTGTCCATGTCACACTAAGGAGAGGAAAGGCATGAACCAAATGACCATAAATATTAATTAAATATTGATTAAATTGTTGCATGCTACATGGACATGTAATACTAATGAAAGGTTAGGATTGAACCTTACAAAATAATATATGAATTAATTATCAAATAGTAATGGTTATACTCAAGCTAGACTTGGTTTCTCAAGGCGATGCTTTTAGCACTCAAGGAACCCATTTCCAATTCCTGGATGGGTTGCTTATGTTTTGACCCACTTAGATCTCAATCCTTGCCTCTCTTGAATTCCCAGTATGAAACTATTGGGTCCCCTAATGTAGTACTATAGAATGCCTTGGATACACTCCTTGTATCCTAGGATTCCTTGGATACACTCATTAGGTCTAGCATTCCCATGTAGGTGCCATTGTTAAATCCCATGGGGCCTAGTCATTTCTTAGACCTATTTTAACTTGGATGCAATCCTTGGACTCGGTAGGCATTTCATTGTGGAATAACAAGGACTTTTCTCCTTGGATTACACTACTATCCCTTAGATAGGCTTAGATACTACTGAGTAAGTGACCGTTGAGTTTTATGTTTCCTTGTTCATTACCTTGAAACTTCATTATTAAATATAATATCAAGTTGCCTTGTTACATCATTGAAGCATTAAAATTATTAAAAAGTGCCTTATTGATAATATAGTAACAATTTAATAAATTAATTGGTTTTAGGTTAAGACACCAGCCAAGGTATGATGCTGGTGCTTGGGTATTTAGTTAGGTTGTACTGCATTTCTTTATATGTTACTTGCATCTACACTATTGTATTCTACTTCAAGGGCTAGATATTATAGAAACCATTGGGGGTGGCTGACTGATACATATATCAGACTATCTTCTGTAATGTTTTGGTACCCAGAGTAGATTATATGACTCCAGGTGTCGATAAAGGTAATCACCCATCTTCGAACATTTGATTGCTTTCCATTTTGGTTAGATTTTTATTGTAGAGGTTCGACTTGGATCTCAAGATTCATAGGATTGTCTTTTGTTTCATCTTTGATTTTGTGGAACAGGTTATACATATTTTATTTTATCCATGTTTTCTAGTTTTTATTGACATGAAAAATGATTTGGAGTTGTTCTAGTTGATACAGTTATTGTTATCTTTGTTTATTTGTTTCATCAATTTTTTGTTGTTGTTTACTTTAATTTATTCCACTAAATGTATATATTTACATCTATATGTATCACTACACTTTTCCAACGATTTCATAGTCTTCCCATGGACACACCCTATACTCTCATTGCTTGTCTGAAGCCTCTACTGTTCGGGGAGATTCCAACAAAGCCATGGGGCCCATCAGGCTAGGGGAACCTGTTATGTGGAATTCAAGAATGGAACATCCCAAAGTGGTATCAGATAAAATCATTTCAGGAATTAATATTTGATAATAATATTTAAGAGATTAGTAATTCTTGGTACTTGGTCATAAGTCATGCTTGAGCGTCGCAAACCCATGTTCAGGGTAAAATCCCAGTTTCCGGAATTATAGTTACAGTTCAGTTTCTCCTATTACAGTTCACATCATTTCACCATTGGGTAAATCACATGCTTTGTGAAGTTGTTCATAATTGCAATGATTGAATTTTTTTTGAACCTTAGACTAATGATATTATGAAAATGGGATTTTCTACATTCATTATTATAAGAACCTAGAATTCATATGTCATTCATATATTCATGCCATATAAGAGAATTTCACTGAGTTTCATTACTTGATATGATTGTGATAATTGGGTGATGTTGTGATAGTTATCTTCTTCTTGTAAATCTATAGTTGAGATTGATTTATTTCCAATCTAATTTCATGAGGTGTTCTTGGCCCTCATGGGATGGGAAGAGTAATTTACCAAATTGAATTATTATACTATAAATAAATGTGTGTTGTTTTAGTGTAAGGTGTATGGGTACTGAACCATAGAAAATTGATCCACATTATAAAGTAAAACATGACATCTAAATAAAATGGTTTCAAATCCTTATCCCACCTTTTCATGTTTATGAATGGAAAATGATTGATAAAGGCAATTAAATGTAAAATGAAATGAAACTTATACTTGTGAAATTACAGATTATTGGTCATTTAAGTAGGTAGTTGGGGTAGTATATCTTGGGTAGTGAAACCTTACTTATTTAGATTTAGAAATTGATTCTATCCATATGCTTAATTCTTGTTCTAAGGTGTGTTCATGGTAGTTTTAGATCAATGTAGCCAATTCGTTCTCGGGTCATATGCTAGGAAGGTGGTGGTAACAATGCTTTAAACATGGTTGGCCCTCATCCTCTATTATTACCTTTTTCCGTTCCACATAAGGCACCACCTTCTTTACCATATTTGGGAACTGAAACCCAAGTTTTTGATAGTTTCTTATGTCTGATGTAGTCCACACATGGTTCTCCTTGGCTTGAACCTACAACGACCAATCAGACTCGTGAGTTCTAGCGGCAGCATCCACCTACCTTCTTAAGAAATGGTTGTCCATATGCTACAAAGTCTTATCTATATGCCATTATCTCTAACATTGAACATTTTTAAATTCCTCCAGAGTATAGAGTCATGCATTATACATACCTTGTTTAGGATTCATACAAGCATTTGAGGGAAGTGGATACCCAGGCTTTTCACCGTCAATGAATGATATGAGAAGACTTAGAGACTATTTTATATGACCATTTCATTCCTCAGCTATTGAGAATGGACATACCCATAGGGTTTATGCATCTTGAGCAAGGATCTATGATAGTGATGTAATATTCATTGCATTTTGCAATGTTACAGTGCTTCTCACCGCTTCTAGCCAGCGATGAGCTTCCATGCACTAGACGCTTCAATGATGGGATCCAGTACAACATACATACATAGTTTAATATTTCTCTCCAACCTACATTTTATAAAACAGTTGATTAGGCTCTTATCAATGATCGCAACCCGAGGGAAGACAATAGTACTAGGTTCAACAGATCAATGTCATGTTGGGATATAGTTGTTTCATTGGAAGGAAATGTTCCCTTATGGTTTATAATCAAATTAATGGTAGCCAGAGTATCTAGTATGATTAATTGGTGGTGTGCCATCAGTTTATATGGAAGGGGCACAAGAATCCTCTGTGTGATAAGGACCGAATGGAGTGTCGGGTTTGCTACCATATGGGGAATTTTCAATGTTTCTATTGGACCTTTAAACCAGCTTTGATTTGAAAAGGATATAAACCATCTCCACCTTTAAGGGTGAGTTATTTTGCGCCACAACTAGTGGGATATTGGACTAGCACCAACAGTTTTGGAAAATGAAGAGGTTGTGGCCGTAATCATCTGACCCCTGATCACCTGTTGTGCCAGCAGATTGGCAATGATCATGGTAGTCCATCTGTTCCACTGGGTCGTGGATCAGGTTAGTTTATTGCACTATGGTCGATACCTAAGGATCAATATGTGGGACTATATACAGTACGACGCACTATTCTAATAGCCTCCACTATAGTATCTACATTATTCGATACAGGTGCATCAAACTATTTCATTTCTGTATATATCATGGAGAGTCTCGGTCTAGGGATATAGTATAAATATGGTGTAATAACCCTCGATAAACCATTGGGAATATATAAAGAGGGAAAATTCTTGTGCAGGGATAGTCCCCCAGAGATACATAGTTACCCTTTCTTATAAAATCTCTTGGTTCTCATGATGATGATATTCTATGTGATTCTCAGGATGGACTGGTTAGTCTAATATCACAATTTTGTAGATTACTAACACCACATGGTATCTTTTACATCACTAGAAGTCAGTATATATCTATTCAACATTGATTGGGATGTCCAGGATGGGTGATCTGGACTAAAGCATCACGGGCTAGAGGGAGTGACAACCCAAAACTCCAATCTTTTCATGGAGTATTAGGGTTTTCTTCAAACTGATTTCCTTTAAGTGGTAGATCATTTAAAGTATTACCTTCCTAATAAAATTTCTTACATACCTCTTGAGATAGATTTAGTGTTTATGATCGAGATTGTTCTAGGAGCAGCTCTAGGGACCATTTCTCCATAAATGATGGAACTTACTAAACTCAAGGAACTCAAGAAGAAGTTAGAGGATCCAAAGAACATAGGTTTTATATAGAACATTACATCCTATTGGGTTTCACCCATTCTTTTTTACTATGTAGTTATATGGTACCCTTAGATTATGCATTGATTAATGATGGTTAAACCAAATTATGGTCATGAACCAGTATCCACTTCCTCAAATAGATAATCTCTTTGACCAACTCCGATGAGAAGATATCTTATTTAAGATCGGCCTAATATTGGGTTATCATAATGTATTATTCAGTCAACCATAAATACATCATAGTTCTTTCCGTAGAAGGTATGACCTATAAGAGTATCTTGTTTTGTCATTTGGCCTTATGAATGTGCCTGTTGTTTTCATGAATCTGATGAATATGGTGTTCCATCAATATTTGGATTCCTTTATCATGGTCTTCGTGAATGACATATTAGTGTTATTTTACACTCTAAGAGACCATGCCAAACATCTCAAGTTCATTCTGATAAAATTGAGAGAGAATAATCTTTACACCAATATTGCTAAGTGCCACTTCTGGATCGACCATGTTCACTTCATGGGTCACATTATCTAAACATCAGGAGTCATTGTTGACCCAGAGAATGTGATTGATGTAGTTTATTTGGAGCATCATAAGGATGTGTTTGATATCAAGAGTTTATTGGGATATGTTGGGTATTACATGAATTTAATATAGGAATTATCCAACCTGGATTCACTCTTTATTGTTCTTATAATGAAGGGTTTCACGTTCATGTGGTCAGAAGATTGTATGAAATCTTTTAAAGACTTGAAATAGAGGCTTATCTCATCACCCATTCATGTTCTACTAGTTCCTAAGAAAGGATATACAATCCTCTGTGATGAATTAGGCATTGGAATAAGAGTTGTTCTAATACAGGGGGATAAAATATTTCTGTGCAGATCTTGGAAACTGTGGCATCATGATAGGATCTAATTGATGCATGATCTTGAGATATTAGTTGTTTTCTATGAATTACATTGCTGGAGATGTTATATTTTTGGAGAGCACTTTGTGGTGTACACAGACCACAAGAGTCTCAAATAAACCTTTTCTCAGTGTGAATTGAACCTCGAACAATGAAGATGGGTTGAATATATTCAATCCATTGATTTTAAGCTTGCATATATACCTAAAAAGGGATATGTAGTCACTGATGCACTAATTTGGAAAATAGAACAATGAATATGAGAAAAATCCAATGATATATGGAAGTTAATGGCCCTGTTTTCTGAGCATCATCTGGAGTTTCTTGAAAGTCATGATTAGTCTTACCTCTCACCATTGACAATTACATCTTCCATCTTAGAGATCGCGATGAGTATATTGTTTTAAGATATCGAAGGATTTATTCCCCATGTGAGTATATCAACATATAACCCACCCTTGGATTGGTCTATGGATAGTGGTGACATCCTTCGTATTAATGGACGTGTCAGGATTCTTGCAGACATGAGAGAGGAGTCGATGAAAGAGCACAATGCTCCTCAGTGGGAAGTTCATCTAGGAATAAACAAAATGTATTGATATGTGTGATACCAATTTTTGTTTCTAGAGATAAAATTTCAGATAGCACACTTTATCTCTAGGTGTACCTCTTATCAGCAGGTAAAGGTGGAGAACCATAGATGTGAAGGCATGTTACAACCGCTTCTAGTCCCATAATGGAAGTGAGAATGTTATTACATAGACATCATAGTCGGTTTACCAAGGTCACTGAGGAGTATCAATTCTATATGGGTAGTCAGTGGCTGACTAAATAAATCATCCCACTTCATACCTATTAGTGATATTTTCTCAGTGGAAATGCAGGGAACACTATATGATTGAGAGATTATAAAAATACACAGGGTTCTATGTACTATTTCTTCATATCAGGATTCTCGTTTCACATCATTGTTATGGAAGGGATTATAGGAGGATATGGGAACACAAGGACTTATAAGCACAACTTTTCACCCTTGGACTGATATAAAATCTGAGCAGAATATACAGGTCTTAAAGGATATTCTTCGAGCTTGTAACATTAATTTTGGAGGCTCTTGTGAGAAGCATATTTTTCTCATCAAATTCACCTATAATAATAGCTTTGATGACACAATTAAAATGGATCATTTTTAGACCTTGTATGGTAGGCCGTGTCATTCACCCTATTGTTGGCTCGAGGAAATTGAGGCAGCCCTAATAGGTCCTCATCTCATTCAGGAGACTTCAAAGAAGGTTCAAATAATCATAAATAGAATGAATAATTCTCAGTCTAGACCAAAATCTTATGTCGATCATCGTCGATGACCTCTAGAGTGAGAGATTGGTGATCATGTTTTTATTTTGGTATCACCTAGGCTAGTGAATAGATGGTTACAGAAGAAGGGAATATAATTGACTCATTATGTAGGGTTGTTCTAAATTCAAGAGATAATCGGGATGGTATCCAATCAGTTGCTGCTACCTTGGAGGTATCGTTCCATGCACAACATCTTTCAGGTATCCCAACTTCACAGGTATAATGATGATCTATCTCATAACATTGATCTTGAGGATTTTGTTATAGATGCGGATGCAACCTTTAAGGAGTATCTGTTACAGATCATTGGCTAGAGAAATAAGGCTCTCTGAGGCTTGTTGGTCCCTATATTATGAGTGTTATAGAAACACGACCATGTAAAGGATGAGACATGGTATCAGTAGGCTGACGTACATGCCCACTGGATAGAGTTCTTTTTCAGACAGTGTTCTTCTACCCTTGAAAGGTGAACTCGAGGGGGGGGGGATGACTTCTATTAAGGGGGGAAGACTATAAGAACCTGTTTTTTCAATCAAGTATGGATCCATTAAATATTGGACTAAATATTTACACTGGACCTATTGTGGATGCATAATGGTTTAAAAAATATGTTTGGGGTTTCTAAGCCTAGTTAATTTCTCAAAACACTTTTTATGGAAAAAATAGGCTTAGGGGATGGTTTAGAGAAAACTGTGTGGAAAGGTCGTATTGTTTGATTAATCAGGAAGATTGTATATTTTCAGATAGAACCATCCCACAGAGTTGGTGCATGGGCATGTAGTCTAGCCAAGCAGGTGCACTCCTTTCCTAGCTACCTATGAAAGGTTTTCACATCTTTTTCAAACTGTGCAGACAACTTGTGCACATTAAATTTTTATAGTAATTTTACTATTTTTTCCTTAATGATCTTATTATCCTCCCTCCTACTTTATAATTTCAGTTTATGTGGGATTTACCTAAATGGGTCTAATTTTTGATTTGTTTGAAGGCCAAGGTTAGGGATTCAAAGATATCCTTCATCTAGTATCTTATTGGGCTTATGTTCATCACGTTGGATTCACAGCGGTAAGTACTAGGGTCCATTTAAGTATTTTCTCTCTTCTCTTTCTCTCGTCCTAGATATCTTGGTGTGAGTGTTTCCCTATTTTTGTAGATCTACTCTGATCCAAACCAAATAAATGGTTGATACCAGAGGATAATCATCATACAAACCTTAGTTGGGTGGTCTATAACTCATCCATAATGTTCGTCGATATTGGAAATATCATGTGGGGCCCACTGATTTCAACTTCTTCGATTTATTGAAATTATTTTCCATGGTTACACTCATAAAAATTTAACGGTTATGATTTTACCAAATGTGTGATTAATTTTTGGTATTTATGCCTACAACTTCATCAATTCAATGTCGAAGGTTATTCCATATTTATTGTTTAGGGTTTTGACACATTTGTTCCACCATTTGGGTGTGACATCGCTAGACCCTCCTAAGGTTATGCTATCCTATATTAGATGGAATGTTTATAATATGTATTGAATCAGGGATACTATCATGCATTCTTACCACTTGACCCACTTAAGGTGAGTGATTTAATTCAATAATTGGAAGAGAAATGAGAATTGGTATGTATAGTAAGTATAGCACATGGCCTTAAATGTGAATGAATAATAGGTTGCATATCCTTAACACCCATTTCCACTCTAATGGAAGGTAGAAATATTAACTTCAGTTTTTTATATGAATAAATGGATTAAATTATCAGTTGAATGATATATGTAATTGTGAAATTATGAAATGCAAGACTTGAAACAGATGAACTTAATGCTAAATTACAAATTAATTAAACGGTTTCATGTTACTTGTCCTTTTACCTCTAATATAAGGTGAGGCTTGAACCTTATGAAATAATATATGACTTAATTATCAAAAAGGAAAGGTCAAACTCGATCTATCCTTTGATTACTGATGGGATTCCTTGAGCGCTCGATGACCCCCATTTCACATTCCAGGATGAGTTTCTTAGGTTAATACCCACCTAGAACCCTATCCTTATCTCTCTTAGATGCCTGATAAGACACTGTTGGTTCCCCATATGTAGTACTATTTTATTCTATTGAAATAATCCTTGGATCCAATGATTCCATGGATACACTCTTTGGATCCATCATAGAAAAGTAGGTACCATGGTGAAATCCCATCAGGCCCAGTCTTTTCTTGGCCACATTTTACATTAGATTCACTCCTTGGACTCGGTGGGCTTCTCATTGTGGAGTTTCTTAGACTATGCTCCTTGGAATACATTCTTATCCACTATATAGACTCATATTTTACAATTTTAGCTTCCCTTAAGGCATATGATTCCTTGTTAATTACCTTGTAACATCATTATTAAATATAACACTATGTTGAATTGTTTCATCTTGGAACATTCACTATTGTAAAAATTTTCCTTATTGATAAAAGGGTGACAATTAAATTAATTAATTGGTTAAATTTTTAGACAATATCAAAGGTATGAAGTGGGTACTTTGTTATTTAGTTATGTTGTACTGCATTACATTATATATTGCATGCATGTACACTATTATACACTACAAAAAAAACCTCAGTACCGATGATTTTCCCAAAATTGTGGGTATAAGGGTCTGTTCTGAACTTACACCCATAGTTTCCTATAAACTGTGGGTATGGGTCTCGATTAAATACCAATACTTATAGTTATCTTGTAAAAATGTGGGTAATGTTTGGGAAAAACCCCATATACCCACAATTTGAGAGAGTTGTGGTTATAGGTTTCTTGTGTGAATGCATGAAAGAAAATCTATGGGAAGAAATAATTCTTGTGGGAAAATTGTATATCGATGGTTTTCCCTCATATACCCACAATTTAGATTAATATATTTAGGTGTATATATATATATATATTAGTTAAGTAGGTGGAGTGGTGAGGTACTGGGTGTTATAATAGGAGGTTGCAGGATCAAAACCTATTTCCATATTTTTTCTAAAACCGATACCAACAATTTTATGACACAATGGAAAAAACCTATACCATTGGTTTTAAAAACCATGTGTACAGGACATGGAGCTATACTTACTCCTCAGTTTCTCATGGATACCTAAACCATTGGTATAGCCTATACCAACGATTTTGGGGGTTATACTCATAGTTTTGAACTGTGTGTACTTGTCATTTATTATGTAGTGATATTCAATTTCATGGTCCGGATGTTATAGACACTATTGGTGGTGAGCCACTTTGATTTATCTCACACCCTCTCCAGGTTCTGTTTGGTACCCAGATTAGATTACATGACTATAGGTGATGATTAAGGGAAGCACCCATCATTGATCACCTGATTTCTTATTGTTTAGGTTAGAGCTTGGTAGCAGATGAATGAGTTAGATATCGGGATTCTTAGGATTGTATATTGTTTCTATTATGACTTTCTTGAACATGTTATAACTACTATAAGTTTTCCATGTTTTCCAATTTTCTAGTGACATGACATATCATCAGGATTTGTACCATTTGATATAGTTACTATTATCCATGTCTATCTCTTTAATTAGTTTTATTTTTCTAGTTCTCTATTTTTACATACATATGCTGCACTGTACTCTTCTTTTGAGGGCATTATCTTCCCAAAAACACACCCTAGGTCCTCGCTACAAGTTGGAAGCCTATTACATTCTTGGAGATGTGATTGAGGCCATAAGGCCCACAATTCTTGGGGATCCTATTACATGGAATCCAGTTCTGGGACCTCATGGTGGACCTATACCTCTGGTTTACTGCCATCATTGCATCGGTTATCCAGGGCACTGTATCAAGTTGTTGGTGCTGTTTATTACTTCAGAACTTCAAAAGATTACACGTCTACTTCCTTGTATGTAATTTTTTGAGGTTCAATATTTCTTCCATGTCTATGAAGGGTGGGGAGGGACATGTTGAAGTCATTAAAAATAATTAAAATATACTTGAATATTCCATGTAATTCAACAGTTTTAATTTAAGAATCATATTGAAACTGTAACATCCTAGGTAAATAAAGCCTGTGAAATTTTTATATATATTAATATCTATGAATTAAATATTAATTTTACTTTAAAGGGGATTCTATTTTCAATGGCATACCTAACACACAAAAATTTATTTCTCCTAAAACTTATGTTGCATGCAATGCTGAGTCATACTAAACAAATAATAATATAATATCATTATTTTAAATAGTAGTTAATGCCTAGATGTTGTTTTGGATGAAATAACAGAACTAACCATATTATGATTAAACATATATTTTAAATGTTCTTAAATTTATGAAATAAAATTTAGAGGATTAAAATTATAATGAATCTAATTTTATGCAGAAATACTCTAATATTTTTAAGAGGTTTTTTGACGCCTTTTGATGGGGACCACCTTTTAAATATATAATTTTTCTCTTTTATATAATCCATTTGACAAAATAAACTTATTCTTTAGAATAGGGACATAAAAATTTTACTTTTGGTGATTTTTTTTTATTTTTATGATAAAGTTTAATTTTTAATAAATAGTGAAAAATACTACATTTTGAGTTTAAACAATCTTCTCATCTGATTTGTTTATATGGATAGATTATACTATTAATTGGAATTAAAGTTTAATTTGATTATATTTTTATTATTTAATCTAATTTTGGTCATTGGAAGTAATTTGACATTCAAATTGGTTATAAAAAAAATGTTATTCTTTTGGTAGTAATTATTTCATAAAAACTAGATTTTTGGTTTTGATAAAGGGAATTAATTTTAAATTAATTTCTGTAACTTCTATGTTTTGAAAATAAAAAAAATATGGATTCCATATTTCAAATAAATAATTAAAAAAGCTATAAATATATAACATTTTTTTCGATATTTTTAATAGTAACTTCAGTTAATATTTTATTTACCATGGCTAAAGGGTAAATCCGATAAATAAGTGTAATCAAATAATATTATAATAATATTAAATTACCCAAACACATGTCCAAACCCTATTTTATTATACATTCCAGACATTGGGCATCCTTGGGTGTATTTTGGGATGCCATGGAGCCAATTTTATGTGAAAATGGCATTTTATATAAATTAATTTAATGTTAAGGAAAATATAATATAAGCAAATATCTCTTAGTAAATAAATATTTATATATGGTTATATAAGTGTAAATTTAGACTATAAATTTTTATTATAAATATAAAAAGATTTACTATATTATGATATTTTATTTATAATTTTTATGCATTAAATAAATAAATTTAATTATGACACAATGGTGACACAATGATTCTTTCATTAATAATGGATTCAAATAAATGATATTATAAATGTTAAAATAAATGTATTTTTTTTATATTGATGTTATACATGAATTTTTTGGATTATAGTTACATGTTATGTTTTTATTGATGATGTTTTTTCAAATTGATAAAATTTTTATGGATTTTTTAAAAAGTTATGATATGAAAATTGTAAAAATTGACATAATTTGTATTTTAAAATATAAAATATTTTATTAAATATTATAAAATTCCAAAAATGTTATATTTGTTAAAATAGTTATAATAAGTATAAAATATTATTTTTGACTCTTTAATTATATATTTTTCATGTTTTGGTAAATATTTTTATTCTCAAAGTGTTAAATACTTGATAAAATGGTAAGAGTAAAAAATGGTTAAATAAAAATGATAAGGATTAAAAAATATCCAAAACCAGTCCAATTAATTTTTTATGATTTTATATAGAATTATATTCACATTATCATAGAATGTAATAAGTTTTTGGTGTTTTTGAAACCGAAAATAATTTTATAATAAAATAATACTTTCAATCTTTCTTAAGGGGCACCTCCTCTCTCATATAAAAGGCCACCAACTCTAACCCATTGCACACACCTCTAAAGCACCTTTTATAGTAAAAAATCTTCTCTAAAAAGAACTCAAAACCCCCCACTTCCAACTAGAAGATTTCACCAATGCATAAGGCAACTTCAAAAAGCCTTTTTGCTCAAATCACAAAGAGTAACACGTTTTAAGAGGTAACATCTTCTCTAAAATTCATTTCCATTATTCTGCTTATTCACTCCCTATTCTATTATTTTTCCTTGAATACATAACAATATCGGTATCTTAAATAAACCAGTATTTTTTATGGGAAGGATTCAAACTACACTTACACACACCTCCATCTAATTGATTTAGGACAAACTGTTTTTGTCTACGGCAAACTACTGCCTCACGAAACAATGTTTGTTCAATTATCCACTACAGCCTCTCATGGTGACCATTATGATGAAACTGTATTTATATATGATATATATTATATTTATACTATCTATAAGTTTCTATATTTTTCATTTAAATCAATCCTGTATGGCTTGCATAATGGGTAAATACGATAATTTCATTTAAGGAAGTGCAGACTACCACCCCTCAAAGTTTTATGACTCATTCATACTATACATGGAATGTATAAAGGATTGTATTAATGAAAATATGTAACGTATAGAGAATATGATATTATACTGGAATTATAATATACCTATTTATCAATATGTTTTCAAACATTTAAATTTTAAATTGAAATGAATGTAGCGTTCATGCGTACGTACGACTTACCGTCTCCATGAACGATGCATTTCATTTATTATCTCAAAATGTTATGGATGATTATAAATAAATATATACTAGATATATATATATATATATGAAAATTATGATATATAAATCATGAATATAATTCTGGATATATTGGACTTTTGACCACATGGACAATTTTTATTTATAACAAATTCATTTTTGATTAATGTACAGAATATCGAAAAAACGACCGATATTAACTGAAGTAATTATGTAATTTTTATAACCTGATAATAGGTGATATAAAAGGAATAATAAACTTTAAAAAGGATCTAAAGAATGTATAAATTTAGTTAAGTTTATTATTCAGGAAATTAAATAATGAACGAGTCAAGTCAGACTTGAGGTAATGGACTTTGTCTCAATATCCTTTCTTTGAGCCATATTTTGATTTATACATGAATTTATTTTATACAGTGTATAATCTCCCATTGATTTTTAATTTCACTAAAAGGGAAAAATTTTCTATGTAGTTTTTAAATAAAGGACAATTGTAATGTTTCTTTTTAATGTATGTGGTGACAATGAAATTTCTATCGCCACGAGCAGTATTTTTTATTTTGCTTCCTATACAAGTTTTAAAATTTTTAAAAGAAAAATAAAAACCATAAACTCTTGTTTACATATTTTGGTATTGAAAATAGTTTTGATAATGGATTTATTATGTCAATATATTGAGATGTTATATTATGAATTTAATGTAGAAATGTTATCTTTCCATTATGCTTGTTTTATGTGTTATGTTTATGTTGTGGTTATTGGGCATTGTTTATGTATACGGGTGGTTCCGTGATAAACCTAGGGCAGCTGAGCTTGAGATATGTCTCTAATACATTGGGTAATTTGGAAGAGGTAAACGTTAATGTTTATCCTAAGAGATTTAGGAAAAATAAAGTGATGGGTATTCAAAACAAAACACTCTATGTCGCTGTGAAAGCTGCAATGTAAGTATGATATGGATTCCACAAGATACCTTTATGATTTAGGATTTCAATTTATTATTGATAAATCATACGATTTCATGAGGCATGTTAAAGAGATTATGTTTTGTATGTAATGATGGACTAATGTTTTATTTATTCATTTTATAAACCATACAGAGCTTTTTATGCTCATCCCATGTTGTTGAAATGTTTTTCATAGGGTATAAAGAAGGGTAAGATAAAGGAAGAATTCAAGAACATTTATGTAAAGAAAAGTATTCTTGTTTTCATTTATGCATTTTTATTTTATGAAAAAAATGGATACTGAGTAGAAATGTCTACTTTATAATATTTGAGATGTAATGTAATAGTTATCAAAAAATTCTGTAAAACTGTAAACCTAAAATTATATTAAATTTTAATTCTTGATTTAACTCAAGAAAAATTAATGTTTTAAGGATGGGGCCTAATAGTTGGTATTAGTGTTCGGTTTAAAAAACTTTAGGAGTTAGAATATAGTTAAATTAATATTCATAAATTAATATATGGTAAGATTGAAATAATATACCACTAACAGATTACCATGTTTATTTTCTTAGGATATTTCTATGTTCAGAATGGTTTTCCAAAGAGAAAATATGGAAGCTATGATTGGACAAAGTCAGGATGAAAAAAACCTTCCCAATTAGTATCCTCGGATGGTTGGAATCGGAACTAAGTAGTTGTTTGCAGTGATGGATCTATTGACATAGGCTATAATTGGTGGTGTTATACATGTATGAGATCAACCATATCAACCCTATAGAAACATGTCTATATAGGAGAATTTCATGAGGCAATATCCCATATCATTCAGAGGATCATTAGACCATGTGCTATATGAAGGGTGGATTAAATAACTGGGGATAATTTTTTATGTCATTGGGTGTTAAGAACAATAAAAAGTAAGTCATTTTTATTATTTTGAAGGTGAACCCAATCAGTGGTGGTCTATGGTTAAAAAAAATCAGGGATAGTGATGAGATTGATGCTCATTCTTGGAATGAATTCAAAGGTATGTTTCTTGAAAAATATTTTCCCAAGGTGGTTTAGCATAGGATGGAAAACAATTCATGGAATTGAGGCAGGAGGATGACTTAGTGGATACTTATTAAACAAAATTCACTCAACTAGAAAGGTGTGATCCAAACTTCATACAAGATCCCTATAGAAAAATCAATCATTTTTGCATAGGATGAAATCCAATGTATCGAAGGGCTTTATCTTCATAGGACTTCAAAAGTTATGAAAATCATGTTCAATGTGCAGAGATGTTGGAAATGGAGTTTTCCAATGATCATGTGTTCTTTGAAAAATAGCATTGTAAGAGGTCGAGGTGGCATATGAAAGGGATGAACTCTTCAAAAAATAATAATGGTAAGACACTTAAATATACAGTTAGTGAAATTTTTTGTAAAAATAATACTGGGAATTAATTTTGAACACTAATATGTGCTTCCGATTTGGTTAAATGGGACATAAGTCTCATAATTGCACAGAAAAATATTAAGGTAATGGTAAGATAAAATCATATTTATAGTCAGCAAAATGTTTTAAGTTTAATTTATAGAGTCATATTGAAAATGAGTGTCCAATGAAGAACTCAACTAAAGGAAATCTGTAATACTATAAGGAGAACATGTGGTAAAATCCTTTGCAAATACTTCAACATATGCTGGGACATCAAATTAAGTTGTATCAGGTGCACTGTTTGATTATTCAGGTTATACCAATGAGTTGTTTGATTCAGGGTCTACACATTCAATAATTTCAATGATTTTTTTTGTAAATTGAGAGTCCCAACTCACGATATGAGTCTTGAAATTATGTAAAAACACTTGGAGAAAATGTAGACACAAAAAGAAATTATAAGAACCATCAAGTCCTTATGTTTGGAAATAATATGACTACAAACCTTATTCTTTTGCCTCCATTAGAGTTTCATGTTATTTTGGGTATGGATTGGATTTCTATTTATCATGATGAGATTGACTGCAAAGCTAAATATGTTTCTTTTCAAAATGAAAATCAGTTTTTTTATAATAATGAACCCATACTTTTGATAATATTTCTGTAAATGAGAAACTAGTAATAGATAGAAATAAATGTTACATTGTACATATTGTTGAAAATATCAGAATTTTTCAGATTAATGATGTGACAGTATTAAATGAGTATCTTGATGTTTTTATTAATGATTTTCATGGTATAATACCTGACCAGGAAGTTGAAATTACAATTTACGTAGATCATAATGCTAATCCAATTTCAAAACCCCCTTATCAAATTTGTCAAATTGAACATTTAGAGTTACAGAAGAAATTTCATGAGTTATTAGATAAAGGATTCAATTGACCTAGAACATCACCATGGAGTTCTCTTGTCTTATTTTATAAAAATAAAGATAGTTCAATGATACATTGAATATATTATAGAGAGCTAAATAACATAATTGTTATTAACAAGTATCCTTTTCATCATATCGATGATTTGTTTGATCAGCTCTAGGGAGCTTAGAATTTTTCAATGATTGATTTCTGGTCAGGGTACCATCATTTGAGGGTGAGGGAAGAAGAAATTTCAACTACCGTGTTTCATTCTAGATATGTCCATTATGAATTTTTAGTTATGCATTTTGGGTTAACTAATGCACCAACTATATTCATGTCTCTTATGAATATAATTTTCCTTGAGTTCTTGGATATGTTTGTGTTTGTGTTTATTTATGATATTTTGGTTTATTCTAAAAGTAAAGAGGAGAATTAAAGTCATTTGAGGGTTTTCTTGGAAACATTAAAAGAAAAGAAACTATATGAAAAATTAAAAAATGTGAGTTTTTTGTTGCAGAAACTTTTATTCCTTGGTATCATTTTTTCTCAAAATTTCATATTTATTGATACTTGTAAAACAAGTTTTTGATGAATTGACAAGACAAACAAATATAACTTAGATCTATAGTATTCTTGTTTTGGTAGGATATTACCAAAGGTTTGTTGAAAATTTCAAATGGTTATCTATCCCACTAACTAAGTTAACTTGAAAAAGTGTAATTATTATCTAAAAAAATTAATGTGATGATTTTTTTCAAGAATTGAAAATAAAATTGGTTAATTATCATGTTTTGGTACAACCTTCCAGAATTGGTGAGTTTTTTATCTACAGTGATGGTTCATTTAAATGACATGGTTGTGTCCTAATGTAGAATGATCATGTAATTGCTTATGATTCACATCAATGGAATCCTCATGAGTTAAATTACCCTACAAATGATTTGGAATTAGCTTTTATTGTTTTTTTATTAAAAATTTTGGGGCATCATTTTATGGCTTAAATTGATAAATATATACTGATCCAAAAATCTTGAATTATATATTCACCCAAGAGGAATTAAACATGAGACATAAGAGATTTCTAGAATTAATCAAGGATTATGATTTCACAATTAATTATTATCTAGGAAAATAAATAATGTGGATGACTCTTTTAGTCTAAAAGTTAATGCTTTATTAAACATGTTACGTTTGGAAAAAGATACTTTGATTAACGATTTTATGATCTTTGACATAGATGTTATTGGTGCAAGAAATTCCATTATTTTTTTCATGTTTTATTACAATAATACCTAGAAAAAAAAATAAAGCAAGCGCATAAATATGATAGTGATTTGTAGAAAAAGGTATAATTGGTTTAGAAGGTTAATTTACCTAAGTATAATACTGATAGAGACTATGTTTTGAGGTTTGGAGGGAGATTATGTGGGCCTTGTGACACAAATTTGAAGAAAGAGTTATTAGGTGAAGCTCGTAGTTCTCTATTTTCAGTTCATCCTGGATGTACTGTGATATAAAAATATCTTAAAGAGTATTACTGGTGGGATGGAATGAAAAAGAGATACTACTGACTTTACTTTGAAATACTTTACTTTTCAACAGGTTAAAGTAGAGCTAAATTTACCCAGAGGTATGCTTTAGCCTTTATCAGTGCCAGAGTCGAAATGGGAAAATATATCCATGGAATTCATTATGGGATTACTGAATACAACATGAGGTAATACTGTAAAATTGGTTATTGTTGATAGATTGACTAAATCTTCTCATTTTCTTCCAATTCGAAATTCTTTGTCTCTAGATCAACTTTCGCGATTTTATGTTAAAGAGATAGTTAGGTTACATAGAGTTCCACTATCAATTGTATTTGATTATGATATGAGGTTCAATTATAACTTTTGGAAAGGCTTTCAGAAGTCGTTGGGTACTGAATTAAATTTTAGTACAGGTTTTCATCCACAATCAGATGGGTTGTCAGAACGAACAATTCATACATTGGAAGATATGCTGCGTGATTAATTAATGGATTACCAGTGATGTTGGGACCAAAATATTTCTTTGTTTATGTTTTCTTATATTAACAGTTTCCATTCCAGTATACTGATGGATCAATTTGAGGAATTATATGGAAATAGGAGTCAAACTCATGCTTTTTGGGATGGTGTAGGTGGAAGGATGTTGAAGGGACCAGAATTGGAAGAAGAGATGGAAGAGAAAGTCTAGTTGATAGAGAAACATGTGAGTAAAACTCAGAGTAGGTTGAACATTATTGCAGATAACCAGAGGAAGGATCTTTCTTTCGAGGTAGGTGATCATGTCTTTCCAATGCTTCTCCTTGGAAAAGTGTGATAAATTTTAGTAAGAAGGGAATGATGAGTCAGAGTTCATTGGACCCTATGAAATCTTTGAAAAAGTTGGATTAATTTCCTACAGAGTGGTTTTACTTCCAATTTTATCCCAGGTACATAATTATGTTAAGTCTTCAATGTTGAGAATGTTTATGTTTTATTCGTCTCTTTTTTTGAGTCTAGAGGTAGTTCTGTTTGAAGACAATCTTTTTTATGAGTAACTACTAGTTCAGATTCTTGACCGAAGAGAGAAAGTGTTTCAGAATAAGGTAATTTATCACGTAAAGGTTTTAAAAAAACAATATGGTTGAAGAGTTAATGTGGGAATATTAGAATTCTATAAGGGATAAACCCCCACTTATTTGATAAGTGAATAAAATTGTGAGGACCAAATTTTCAAAAGGGGGAAGGATGTAACTTCCGAGGTAAATAAAGCATATGACATTTTCATATTAATTAATATTGGTGAATGAAATATTAATTATAATTTAAATATTATTCTATGTTCGATGGCTTACCCAACATGAATCAATGGATTTATCTAAAAACTTATGTTTCACACAATGTTGAGTCATACTGAAAATAAAATAAAATAAAATAATTATTTTAAATTGAAGTTAACGCCTTATCATTGTATTGGTGGGAATGAATAAAAATTTACATATTATGATTAAACATATCTGTTAAATGTATTTATATTTATCCAATAAAAATAAGAGGCTTAAAATGATAATGAATCCTATTTTAAGCATTAATACTCTAATATTTTTAAATGGTATTTTTACCACCTTTTAATGGTAAACCCCTTTTAAATTAGGTTATTTCCACTTTTATATGTTACCTTAAGACAAATGAACATATTATTTAGAAGAGAGACCTAAAATTTACATTGGGTAAAAATTAGGTATTTTTTTAATAAAGTTAATTATTTAATTAATAATGAAAGTACTCCATTTTAAGTCAAAACTATCATTTCATCAGATTTATTTATATGGTTAGATTATCTTTTTAATTGGTTTTAAAATATAATTGTATTATATTTTTACCAATTAATTCAATTTTTTCATTGTAAGTAATTTCACTTTGAAATTGGATACAAACACATGTTAATCTTTTGGTAGTTATTATTTCTTAAAAACACTCTTTCTGGTTTTAACAACGGGAAACATTTTAAATTAATTTCTGCAAGTTCTGTGTTTTAAATTTGAAAAAATACATTTCATATACGGAATCAAGAGGTCCATATTGTTTAAATATATAACCTTTCTTTTTAGATATCATGAATAGTAACATCATTAAATATTTTATTTACCACAATTAAAGGGTATATCCCGTAAATAAGTGTAAAAAATAATATTATAATTACATTGAATTACCCTAACGTATGTCCTAACCCTACTGGATGATATTTTTTTGACCATTGGTATCCTTGGATCGATTTTGGGACCCCATGTAGCCACTTGTAATTGAATGTGACATTTTATAAAAATTAACTTAAAGTAGAGGAAAATATTACAAAAACATATATTTTTTAATAAAACCATTTTTATAAAGGTTTATATAATCGATATTTTCAACTATAAAAATTCATTATAAAGATAAAAATAGTTCATATATCATGGTATTTTATTAATAATAAATTGACATTAAATAAAAAAATTTAATTATGACATAATGGTTTTGTTGTGATTGCATCATTAATATAGGATTAAAATTAATGATATTATAAATGTTAAAATATATGTAATTTATTAATTTTCATGTCATACAAGATTTTTTTTGTATGATATATACACGTTAAATTTTTATTAATGATGTTCTTTTAATCAATCAGGTCGTTATAGATTTTTAAAAAACTCATGATACGAATAGTGTCAAAATTGAAAGAAATCTTATTTTAAAATAGAAAATATTTTATTAAATATTATAAAATTTAAAAAAATCTATGATTCAGCCAAATAGTTATAATAAGTCAAAAATAATATTATTGACTCTTTAATTGTATATTTTTTATGTTTTGGTAAATATTTTTATTCTCAAAGTGTTAATTTCTTGTTTAAAGGGTAAGAGCAAAAACGGGATAAATAAAAATGATAAGGATTAAAAAATATCGAAAACTTTTCTAATTTTTATTGGATGATTTTATTTCAACATATATTTATATTAGATTCTAATTAAATGAGTTTTGGACCTTTTTAAACACAAAATAAGTTTACAATATAATAATACTTTCAAACATACCTAAGGATCCCTCCTCCCTGTTATAAAAGGACACCAACTCTTACCCATTACACACACCTCTAATGCTCCTTGGATCATCCAAAAACTACTAAAAAAAGTTCTAAACATCCCCTTAATCTTCCAATAATATTTCCCTTAGGCATAAAGCTATTCATAAAAGCCTTTTTTCTAAAATCAAAGAGTGTTACACATTTTAAGAGGTAACATCTTATCTAAAATTCCATTCCAATATTCAACATCTTCACTCCCTATTATATTATTATTCTTTTATTAAATAAAAAAATTAGTATCCTCAATATAATAGGATTTTGTTTTGAAATGTATTATGACAACACTAACACACACCTCTATCTAATGGATTCAGAAAATACTATTTTGTGTGGACGGTTAACTAATGCCTCACGAAATTAATATTGTTCAATTATCTCCTACGGACTTTCATGGTGTCCATTATGATGGAAGTGTATTCATATGTGATATATATTATATTAATATTGTATATATGTTTCTGTATTTTTCATTTATATCATACCTTTAAGTTTTTCATAATGGGTAAATGCAATAATTTCATTTGAGGAAGTGCAGACTACCGCCCCCTCAATGTGATATGACACGTTCATGGAATACATGGAACATATAAAGGATGTTGTAAAGGAACATATGTAACATATATAAGATAATATATTATTATATAATTATAATATACCTATTTATCATTATGTTTTCAATATTTTAAATATGAAATAGAAATGAAAGTAGTGTTTATGCATAGGTATGACTTCCTGTCTCCATGAACAGTGCATTTCATTTCTTATCTCCAAATGTTATGGACCATTATAAATAAATATATACTAGATATATATATATAAATTGTATCTATGATATCTAAATCATTAATATCATAATAGAGATAATTAATTTTTACCACATGGACTATTTGTAATTACAACAAGTTCTTTTTTGACTAATGTACCGAATATTGACAAAATGACAAATATTAACATTAATAATTATGAATATTTCATAACATGTAAATAAGTGATAAACAAAGTATAATAAACTTGAAAAATTTTCTAATGAAAGTAGAAATTACCATATGTTTATTATTCATGAAATTAAATAACGAACGAGTAAAGCCATACATGAGGTAAGGGACTTTGTCTCAATCTCCTTTCTTTGGGTAATATATTGATTTATACATAACATTATTCAAAATGGGGAATAAACCCCCTTTACTTTTAATTTAATTCAATCGTTATATTTTTATATGTATAATTTTACTAAACGAGAAAAGGGTATGTTTATTTTTAACCTACGTGGTGACAATGACCATTCTGTCACTGTGAGCAGTGTTTGATATTTGGATTCCTCTAAAAGATGTAGTGTTTTTATAATGAAAAATAAATACCATATACTATTTTTATATATTTTGGTATTGAAAATTATTTTTGATAATTGATTGATTATATTAATATATTTAATTTTTATATTGTGATTGCAATGTGGAAATGTTATCTTACTTTATGCTTGTTTTTGTGTTATGATTATGTTATGGTTCATGGGAATTGTTTACATATACGAGTGGTTCTATGATAAACCTATGGTGGGTGAGCCCGAGAGAGATATCCAATTATTGGGTAACATGATAGAGGTAGAGGTTAATTTTTATCAAAAGAGATTTAGGGAATATACTGTGATGGTTATTCTAAACATAACTCCCTGTGTAGTTGTGAAAGTTACAATTTAAGTATGTTAAGAATGCCAAAAGTTTCCTTTATGATTTAGGTTTTCTATGTGTTATTCATAAATCTGATGTTTTCATGAGGTATTTCAAAGAGATTACATTTTTTATATATTTCTGGACAAATAATTTCTTTCATTATTTTATAATCTTTGCAGATCTTTTTTTTCTCATGCCAAGTATTTGAAATATTTTTCAAAAGGTATAAGGAAGGGTAAGAGAAAGAATGAATTCAAGAATATTTTTATCAAGAAATGAATTATTATTTTCATTTTAGATTGTTTATTATGAAAAAGTGGATACTGAGTAGAATTGTCCACATTGTAATATTTGAGATGTAATGTAATAGTTATGGACTAATTCTATAAAACTCTAAACCTGAATATATCCTTAATGATAATTCTTTATTTAACTCAAGAAGATGTAATGTATAATGGATGGGTCCTTATAGAAACTCACCTACACGAAAACACATGAATGATATTTTAATTGTTTTATCAGGAATTAACCATGAGATAAAGACGTACAATAATCTCCCACATTTTTTTACCAAAATTATTTAACATAAAAAATAAATTTAGAATAGATCAAGTTTTGAAATAATAGAGAATATATTCAAGACATTAACATAATATTCATTGAGATCAAGAATTAAAAAAGTAAATAACATTATTAAAAATTGTACAAAAATAAATTAATTGATTTTATGAACTCTTAGTTTGTAAAACAATGTAATTATGAGAGAGGGAATAATAAATAATTAATGAATTATTTTAAAAATGACTCCACATTTGAGAAATAAATTTTTTATGTTAATTATCACCCTTAATTTTTTAAAAAGTTATTTCATTTTTTATTATAAAAAATATAGAAACACTAAATGTTGGAAAATAAGAATTTTATGTAGAAACATGATAAATATTTTGAGGAAAAATATGAAGGAAAATTTATATTTTGAATTTTTTTTTATAAAGTTGGGGCCAAAGCCTCATTTGTTATTAATGAAAAGAAAAAACAACTTTAACCTGGTTGATGGAGACCCATTACATAGCTCGAAATCCTAGTGGCAATTTAGCCCATTACATGGCCCGTGTGCCCATTTTTTTATCCCAAAGCCCATTTTATGAATAGTACTACTATTGTACCTATGATGCAACAGTACTACACAGTACCCGCCGCTGCTACAGTACTCTACCGCCGCTATAGTTTCCATCGTTGCTACAGTGTCGTCGCTGGTACAGTACGCTAGACTACTGCTACAGTAACATGCGCCCAATGAGTTATGAATGAAAAATTATTTAAAATCAAAACAAATTGAAAAACAATGAATAAGATAGAAAAATATTTTCAAAACAATTTTCAATTTCCATTACACAAAATATAATATAATTAATATATATATTTTTTAAAAACAAAAAAATTATTTAAAAGAATAATAAGAATGATATCTTACCTAACATTCAACACTTATACATTAGAAGATTGCAATATACTATAAAAATGTTTTAATAACATAGTAATTGAATTGAAATGCATAAATATGAGTAAAAATATTATGAAATAAATTTTTATTCATTGTAATTAATAAAAAATTATTTATTAATAATTATAAAGTAAGAACATATTTTTAAGCAATTTTATACTACAAATTGTATTACATAAAAATAATATTTTGTTGCACTTTGTGTTTGAAAATTAGAATTATTTTTTATTAATTTTAGAAATTATATTTTATAAAATTAAAATAATTTTTGAAATAATAATATCAAAGTTAAATTATAGTGATATTTTGGGATTTTTCTACAATGAATTTTTTTTTGAATTGCTGAAAATACCAATTTTGCCAATATTATCATTTATTTTAATTTAATTAATTAATTAAAATGGACCATTCTGTATTTAATTTTTTATTAATGTTATATATTATCCATTTTATTTAAAATAATATAATTTATTCCATTTTAATCATAAATATTCATGATTTTAATATAGTTTATTTCTTATGTTTAAAACGTATTTTTCTGAAAAAAAATTTCTTTCTGTTTCACATATTTATATTAAATTTTATTATTTAAAAATACATAAATTTAACATGGAATAGTGAATTACATATTTTAAATTAAAATTTCCATATTTGTTAAATATTCCTCTTTTACTTTTAGTCATTATGAATAGTATCCATGTTAACTTTTTATTACCATAGTAATGGTATGAAATATTTAATTCAGAATAAAACTATGATATAAGGTCTGAAAATAAATCCAAAACTAGAATTTAATCTATTTTATGGTATGAGACAAATAATATTCGTCCAGAATTAAAATATAAATCATTTTCATCGAATTTTTACTTGATGGAGTTATTTATACTTTTTATATTAAAAAAATTCCAAAAATAAAACTCTCTTTAATTAAATATATCTAAATCATTTACAAAAGGATAAAAAGATAATAATTATAGTTATAAATGTTTATATAAAATATTAATTAATATTTTTTTCATGGTAATTTTTTTTAATTTTTTTAATAAAAGGATTACTTTAAATATATATGCAATATAAAAAAATTTCATATGTAAGCTGTAAGAAAATAAAATAATATTTTTTAAAAAATATAAATATTATTTAGGAGTAATTGTTTCCCATGAATTTTATATATTGATATTACAAATTATTTATTCCTTAATGGATTATATTTGAATTATACATTTTTATTTGTGTCTTTAATGTCAAATTAAATAAAAACTGTAAAAATGTAGTAATGATATTTTAAGAAAAATAGTATTTTATTAAGATATTGAAAAATTATAAAATCTATTTCAATATGAAAATTAGGATTATAAAATGCTCTAAAATTTCATCCCTTTTCCATTTATAAAAATATTGATAACATAAACTTATTATCAAAATCCATGAATAGTGAGAAACTTATTATGGTCGTTAAGGTCACAATTGGTTACGGGGTTAAACCGAATGAAAATGTTTAAAACACTACATAAACCTATCAAAATTTTATTTTTTAATTTTATTTAAACAATATACTACATTATCATTTAATATATTATAATTTTGAGGCATTTTACTAGAAAATTAATTTCTAATATTATAATCTTTTAGGAAATTTCAAGAGATTGCATCCCCTCGCCTATAAATGGGTAACCCTACATTCTTTTCTCTATACCACTTTCATCAATCTAGATAGACCAAAGGATATCCAATTCTCTACTAATCTTTTTTATTCATTAATTAGTGGTTCTCATATTCCTAAAAGTCCATTCTATGGGACAGTAATAAGGGATCTAAAGGATGCTTACTGAAGAAGAGGTAATCATGTAACCTGATCTCTTTCAATTTCATTCTTCTTATACTCTAAATATATGATATTCTTCATAAAATTATAGCCTTAGTATACTAAATATTACAAATATCTATTATTATTCGAAAACACCTTTATTTACCCTCTTTTCCATCAAATGGGAAGTGAAGGTATTTCTCATGTGTATGTACGGGTAATATTATCCTCGTAGTAATACATTTCATTTTCAATCAACATATTTCATGTATATTTATTATGATAGTTTTAATTTTTAAATTTGATATTTATGAAATAATAATATTTCTTTAATTATAATTTCATATCAATCTTCATACCTTCCAATATATTGTAAAATAATAACATCACACAGGCATATATGTGGACTAACACCACCATGAAGTGATGTGATTATTTTTTTAAATTTATTATATACATGGATGGTAATAAGTATATATTTAATAAATATTTATGATATATATTATATAATAATTACTATGGAAATTAGTATTGTTATATACCTTTATTTCGTTCCATCTATTGAAAAGTGAAACTTGTGTTCATGCGTGCGTACGTCCTACCATATCCATGAACAGTGTAACGAATATTTCTACCTTTACCATTTATAGATGAATCTAAATATGTATATCTTAAATATATTATATATATATATATCATGATTAATTTATGTACATGATAGATCCATCACCGGTATATAAGGAACCAGATTACCAAACCAAATGTTTTATAAAAAACGAAGCAGTAAAAAATAAGAAATTATGATTTTGATAAGGAATTATTAATAAATGGGTGTTAAAATGTTATATGTGGATCATATATGATAGCATAACATTTTAAATGTTCAGAAAGTTTAATTTTTGTGAATTTAAATTTATTTTAAATGAGTTTATACGACTTTTAAATCAAGTCGATCATGATGAAAGGGTTTATTGCCTCAAATTATCTTCTTTGGGACCTATGTTATGTTACAAAAATCTATATATATATGAGATATATATATATACCCTTTAAAATATATTTTATAAATATTCTTATGTTATAATATTTAAGGTTTCAATTGATGCTATTCTTTCATGTGTCTAACAATTCAAAATTTACCAAATAGGTAAGAGATTTATTTTATGATCTCCTTATTTATTGGGGTTGTTTAGGATTAACCATAAAATGATTTAATTTTATGATATATCTTTCATGATTCACATTAAAATACTTCACCTATGGTTATCTATATTATTGGTAATATATCATTAAAAGTAAAATTGCATTGTTTTTTGGTTGATTTTGTTTTTTGAAAAAGCTGGAGGACAATGTTAATTGTGGATTTCCATCATGGTTTTTGAAATTGTATGTTGATAAATTTCCAATACAAAATAATGGATGCTCTGGAGGTGGTACAAAATGTTGCATAAAATAATGTGGGGTTGTTTCCCAATTTTTTCTAAATTTTTTGGGACCAAAATTTGAGGGATGGTTCAATCATGGGGAAATTTTTATTTCCATCAATGCCTCATAAAAATAAGGAGAAAGAAGGATTTTTTAATATATTATATTTTTCAGATAATGTCGATCTTTTCAAATGGATCATGTGTTATAAATGATTAGTTTTTAGAAGGTGTAGAGCCTCACGATTTTGTGATAGAAAGTCATTAAGTATCATTGACTACAAGACGTTTCACAAATGGTGAAATATACATTGAACTTCACAAAATAGGAATCGTTAGGAATATTATTGGAGAGATTCACAAAAAGGTGATGATGAGTTTGTAAGCTTCACGAATGATAGGAAATTCCTATAAATAGGCCTATACCCCCCCTAAAAAAATATATCAAGCATTAAAAAAGTCTTTTAATTCTAGAATTTGATTCAAAAAGTTTGTTCTTGAAAAATGTTCATGATGAAAGGAAGTCTGTGAAGTCTATGAATGTCGAATGAAAGTTGTAATCATTATGAATGTATTGACATTTGTGAAGACTATAAAATAACGACTAAAAGTTGTGGTCCTTGTGAAGCCTGAGTGAGTTTCATGAATGTGTTTTAACTTATCCAAAGGGGGATTATTCAGGAATTATATTTACTTTTAATTAAAGAGGTGATCTTTGGTAATATTTTTGGGTTCTTGAAGGAATTGTATACTTGTGAAGAATCCATCAATTTTGTGAGGGATGTGTGAGATTCGAAAAGGCAGTGAACACTGAAAAAGTGTTAAAAAGGGATATACCAATAAATATGTGGTAATGTTGTATTCATTATGTGGATGAAATTGTAACTTTATTATAAGACAAATGATTTTCAAAACATATTGATTCTAGTTACCAAAGAGGACTCTTCTAAAGGAGTAGTGAGCACACAGTAATTTATAAAGTAGTGATATTTCAAATTTCTATTGGTTGTAAATTATGATAGATTGTTTGTCCACTCCAAAATTTTAAAATTAAATGGTCTTAGATATATAAGTGATCTAGACAAAACATTATTTTTGAAGTAATCCTTATTGGATTTGGTACGTTAATGCATTATCTTTGTAAGATCCATGTATATAGCCAAATTAAGGTGAAATAAGTAATATTATTATGACTCATGGATGATTTTATTTATATTCATACATTGTTATGGGAAAGAGAGAGAATAATGCTTTTTTAACGAATAAATAAGATCTGAAGTGGTATTTATTTTAATCTATCATACCTTAATTAACCACCCCTCTTAGGTTTTTTACCGTAGTTTGGATAACAATTTGTTTCAATAGAAAAGAATAATTTTAGTGTTTCTCTATAAGGGGTTTCAATGGAAGTTTTCAATAATAAAGGGATTAAGATATTTAATGGAAATAGTTTTAGATAATAAAAAAAATCTAATGTAACACTACTTCCAATCTTATGGAATGGATGTCTTTACAGTAGCAATGCATGTTATTTATTATAGTATTGATAGAGGTTCTATATCAGAAGTTGGACGAAGGGAATTAATTTTTGATGTCAAATGAATCAATGATTTAGGGGGATACTTATATAATGAAATATATATAAAGGTGATGTCACTTATGTAATCACATTCTATGTGGGAAAAAATGAAAAAAAAAATTAAGAGGGTGAATCAAAAGTCAGAGAAGAGATGTTTTTTGTTCAATGGACCAATTATGTGGATCTTGGAGTACTCCCTAATGAGTTGGTTGATACATTCATTTATCAGGTTAATGTTGTTGTGTAATGAATTCATTCTCTTTGAGAAATTAATGAATATGTAAATATTTTAGAGTGCATATTTTGAAAAAAGAAACCACCATGGTTCAATCGTAATATTTAAATATTAGAAGATAGAGATAAAAAAAAACTCACATTGGATAGTTTTTATAGTACTCTTTCTACATAAAAGGTGAGAAATGATGATAATGATTTATCAAAAAAGGGGAATCCTAATTGTGTTGAATGCAAGGAAATGAATAAGATAAATATTGAATTTGAGAAGGAAAAATAAGAGACAGATGAAGTCATGTCATTCCTCTCATCGAATTTAAAAATTGGAAAAGAAAAGTTCAAAGGGAAACTTCCCAATGCATGCTTTTTATATGGAAAGGTAAGACTTGTTGTAGTGAGGTTCCCTAATATGTTTCAAGACGAAAATGATGATTAATGTTTAATTCCTAAGAATAAGACTTTTTCCAATGTGAAATGTAAGAGAATATTTAAGAGACATTAATTTAAAAAGAACAATATCATTTCATAAGAAACAAAATTCCTTAAAGAATATAAGGTTGAATATATATAAAATTGAAGAGATCAGGGAGAAAATTCTATGATGTAAATTTTATTGATCTCCAAAAAAAGGAACAAAGACAAAATTATAAAGAATAATTTGAAGGGATAGTAAATTTTCATGCTAAATAATAATATTTTCTTGGGAGATTGATGTTTGGAATGCTAAAAAATAACTCCAACACTATTTTTCATGATTCCAAACTCTTTATGAAGAAGTAGGTTGAAAAGATGTATGAACATATGGAATAAATTGAAAATCGCATGTCTTCAATTATATAGAACATATAATAAATCGATGACTATAAGATGAAATTTCAATAATAGAAAATATTTATTTATAGATTTAATAACACAAATAAAGATCAATATGAACTCATTGAAAAGGAATGTGTAGAAAGTGGTTGTAGAGATTTCCCTTAAAGTGTCATATTATTCTGGTGTAAGGATCCTTGATAGTGGCTGTACATTCCATATGATAATTAATAAGGATCTTGTTATAGGCATTCAATATGATAAGGAATGTGTAGTAAATTTGGAAATTATAATTGTATGATGATAATTGTCTTGGGGAAAGAAAAATTTATGGGAAATGAATTGAGATGTGCTGATGTATTATTTTTTTATGGTCCCAGTCCCAACATTCTTAGGGTCAGTCAAATTTGAGAATCAGGGTATTCTATAAGCTTTACTGAGATGACTTTTATCATCAAAAGGAAGAAATGTTATAGTTTTTCAACATAGAAAAAGAATATTGGATGATCTCTCCCTTGTAAGTGGAGAAGAAGATATGTGTTTTTTATCTAGAGGGAAAGAAAACATGTTGTGGCATAAAAGAATTGGACATCTATTCCAACTATCCCTAGAAGATCAGTTCAAATGTGACATATCTCTTAATCACCCTATGTTATCTTGTGATCATGCTCGTATGTGTGATGCTTCTCAATAAGTGAAGATTATAAAAAATACCTAAATTCCAAAAGAATAATATTCAACTAGAGTGTTTAAATTGTTTCATAATGATTTATGTGGATCTATATCACAAATATTAATTGATAGAAAGAGGCTTTATGTTCCTTTAATTGCTAATTTCAAAAGGACAGAATTATTCTTTTCCATTGCCCATGATTATGATGTATTCAGTTGCATAAAAAATTATCGGAGGGAATATATAATGATGGATGGACATAAGATTCTAAATATTCATACTGATAATGGTATGGAATTTGAAAAATATTCAAGAGAAATATTTTCTCATGAAACAAAGGATATGCAATCATCTATTAGGATGGATAAATCCTCAACAAAATGGAGTGGTTGAAAGGAGAAATCAGATCAAAAACAACAAGTCTATATTAATTATTATTGAAAAGGACCAATAAGGAAATTTTTTAATGAATCCATCTTGACATTGGTCTACATATCCAATCGGGCTCTATTATTTCCAAATAAATAAAATAATCCATATGAATTGTGGGATGAGAAGTAGCAAATATTGAAATACATTTAAATATTTGTAAGAAAATTGTCAGTTATCAATAAGAAGAAACATTGGAATTTTGAATCATGAGGAGATGAGGGGATATTTCATGGATATTGAGGAAAAAGGAAACAATATAAATGTTTCAATAAATGTCTTGGAAATACTATTAAAGGTAATGTTGTCACTATAGTAGATAATGAATAGAATCTTCAATAAAACATTGAACAATTCCATGATGAATATGATCAGGAGGTTAGAATGTCAAGGTGATTTGTAGTGGAAAATGTTGATTAAAAAAATAATCTTGATGACGAGAATGGAAAATTAAAATCATTATCTACATGAAAAATGAAGGGTCAAGCTAAAATTTACAGAAAGAACATCATAGGTGATCAGGAAGCACCGGTTAAAACCATAACAATAATGTAATTATATAAGGAAACATTCCTATATCCGGTAGAGTGTAATTTTTTTGATTAGCTAACAGGATATGAGAAATATTTTATTTCTATGAATGTTGATCTTGGAAAAAATAATAAGAACCATAACTAGGATATTGTTTTGAGATCAACAGATAAAAATATCATTATGACCAATGGGACTTTCACAATAAGATGAATGAGGATGAAATAGGGATTAAAAAATATAATTATTAGTGTGAAAATGGTACTCCAAGATAAATGGTATTGATTTTGATGAAACATTTTCACCTATAGTGAGGCTAGAGATAATCAGATTATTCTTGGTTGTTGTAGTGAAATGAAGGTTCAATGTTCCCTTCATGGATGTATACTCGGCATTGATGAATGGGGTTCTAGAAGATGAAGTGTATATTGAATAGATATATTTTTTTCTCATTATTGTAGATCATGAATGATTTTTTTTTCTACGTAAGAAACTATATGGGTGGAAATTATCCCCAAGAGTGTGGTATTCAAGAATTGTTCCGTTTTTGAAGAAGTTCAATTTTTAACATGGTGGAGTTGATTAAAATATTTATGTCAAAAATTATATTAATTAAGGGATGATAGTTAGGGAGCATGTCAATGAAATAATATTTTGTGGATTAGATGAAGCGTAGTATAGAATGCTTTCCAAATTCATGGAAAGTTAGTTTGTAATGTCAATGATTAGTAAGCTCTCCTTTTCCATTATTTACAGGTTTCACAAAGAAGGAATGAAACATTTATTTCAAAATCCAAATATTCTAAGTTGTTTATAAGATGAATTTTAAGGGATAATTCAATCGATTTGAAGAATATGATTGTTATACCGATGAAATAGTCATGATATGATAAAGGAAAATAACTTAATGTCACAAAATATAGGAAGTTCATCAGAAATATGTTTTACTTAACAGTGACAAGACCAAATTTTGTTTTTTTATCTGACTAAGTAGAAAATTATAAAAGAAATACTAATTGAAGAGACATGATTATAGTAAATAAAATACTTCAGTATATCAATGGATTGTGTGATTTCTGCTTTCTATATAATGCAAAATATCTACAAGTGTTTTTGGCTATATAGAAGCAGATTAGACTAGAATATTTGAGTTAGAAAATCAATGTCATGTTGTTCATTTTATCTTGAATGATTTTACATTTCAGGGCTACAAAAAATATAATTTCATTTCATTGAGAACTCTGAAAGCTTCTTATATTGTGGCTACTCAATCTTACACAGAATTATTATCGATGAAACAACATCTTGAAAAAATGGGAGTTGAAGTGATGTCTCTGATCAGAATCTAGTGCGATAATTAAAGTGATAAAAAGCATTATCAATAATCAGTTACATCATTCATATATGAAGAATATTGAAATTAATAATCATTTTATCAAGGAGAAGGTATATCATAGGATTGTGAAGTTACAGAATATATATACAGAACTACTGGTTGTGGGAATTCTCGTGATGACCATAATCAACCAAACATTTTAATGGCAGTGACTGGCTATTTGAGTTCAGTTGACTGCCAACACTTAAATGGTGGGGATTTGGTACTCCCCCTCTCTAAGGTATGATTTTCTTTCTCTATTATTTTAATATGTTTTCTTTAACCTTTAGAAGACCACAAAGGAGTGACGTTTGGGTATAGGGAAAAAGGGTAAGAACTTGTGGCTATAAAAGTGGGATAAAATGTCTTAATCATGAGAGGGGATAAGAAGATAGAGGGATTAGTCATAAATGGGGGTTTATAAATCTAAAGATTTTAAAGGTGATCAATCAAAGGATATATATCAAGACATATAGTTTTCAAAATTAAAAAAGATCATGGTTTTAGAATGGCATGATTCACGGATGATCATTGTATTACACTCTAGCTTTTTCAAGATGAGCATGGATCATGTGGGATCAGAGTGTGTGTTGGGAAATATTTGGTTGCTATCAAAATTGAAAGATAAGAATAGGGGAAAAATAATGAAGAAGGTAATCTAGGTATCAAATGTTGAGTATTTTTCGACAAACCCAAAGGTGAAAATTATAGGGAAAAAATCTGTCAAGGTAACATTGTGGTGTTTTTGGGATGATTTTTTTTAAAAAGAATGTGGAAAAGAAAATTTTCAGAGTTCCATCCTGGTTTTTGACACATTATGTTGACATAAATCTAATTAAAAGGAATGTATTCTCTGGAGGTGGTGTAAAAAGTTTTTTATACAAGGAGGCGATGATTTCTAGTGTCTGCCACATTTTTAGGGTCCAAAATTTGAGGGATGGTTCAATCATTGTGAAAGTATTATTTCCATGATTTCTTCAGAAAATATTCTAAAGGGATGATCTTCAAGATGATTTTATTTTAGAGATGATTTGAATCTTATAAAAGGAATTCAGTGTCATAAAGGTTGGGTTTTGTGGAGGTGTGGAGCATCATGAACATGTGAGGGAAAGATAGTAAATCTCTATGACCACGAGAATCTTTATGAACAAAGAAATTTACATAGAGATTATAAAAATATGAAGATTCATAAATATGATTAAAGAGATATGTGAGAAGGTAAAAATGAGGATGGTAGCCTCACAATATGGAGGAAACTCCTAAAAATATCCATCTACCCCTCTCAGAAAAGATAATAATCCTTAAGGAAAATACAAAGGCTATGAATTCAAGAAGTTGATTCATAAAAGATGTTCTAGAAGAAAATTTCAAGGACAAAGGAAGTTAATGAAAGATATGTAATATTACTGGAATTTTTAATCATAAAAAAGTATTGATGTTTGTGAAGGATAAAAAATCCAACTAAAATTTGTATTCTTTTCAATGGTTAAGTGAGCCTCATGAAAGTGTATGAGATTTCTGAAAGAAGGATTGTTCACTAAGGATGTTGGAGAATCATAGAACTGGTGAACCTTATGAAATTTATGGGATTCTTTAATGAATTATATACTTGTGAATAATTGGTATGTTTTGTGAAGGTTCTGTGGGTTTTCTAAAGGAATATAACATCAAAAAAAGTATTAAAAATGGATTTCCCAATGAGTATATTGTAATGTGATATTCATAGAGTGGATAAAAGTTGAACATAATAATGCACCAAATTAGGTGTAAAATGTATTGATTCAAGTGATAAAAATGGGATCTTCTATAGGGGTAGTGATCTCACTCCTTTTGATAGATATGTGAGCATTCAAAATGTGATTTGTTATAAACCATGAGGGAGTATGAGTCTAGTCCAAAGTTTTTAAAGGATATGAGCCTAGGCATTAAAGTGATATGTCCCAAACCATAATGTTATTGTGAGCCTTAGTGAATTTTCTATATCATTTCATTTTCCTATTATACATCTTGTACATATCCATGTGTGGGTGAACAATTTAAAATTGGTGTGTCTCATGCATGTGATCATTTCTATTCATGTGTTTCTATAAGAAAGAGAGAGAAGAATTTTTTAATGATGAAATAAGAAATGAAGGGGTATTTGTTTTAATATATCATATCTAGAACCCTCCCACCCTATTACGTTATTTCATCTAGTTTGGATGATACATAGAGATTAATTGTTTTCATTTCAGTTTATAATTTTTAAGAGCCTACGATAAAAAAGAATATTTTTACGGAAAACTAAAATTATTTATTTGTTCGAATGAAAATCATTTTTTATCCATGTCAATGTTTTATAAAAGTGTTTCCAAGAATATTTTCACTATTATAATAAGATTATTTAAATTCATTCTATACAGGATTTACTTTTAAAAAATTACAATTTGATGTTCTTCTCTTTTCCAAATGGGGTTGTTTTGATTTTTTACTAAAATGGAGAATGTAATCATTGTTTTATAAAACAAAACATGAACTTTATTTCCCACCACTATAACTAATCAATGAAATGATTATTCTTTAACTAATTTCTAATTTTCCATTCGAATAAAATGTTTTCATTAATATGTAGGAATTTTTTATATTTTAATGAAGTGATTTCAAAATAAAAAAGGTATATTCCTCTAGAAATATTTCAATAATATTTTGAATAAATTTTATTATAAGCTAAAACCCTCTAGTGTAAATTATTATTTACTTGGGATATGATCAAATGATACCATCCACATTAATATTTTGAATGGATTATTATGATGATGATTTAAGGATTAATCCATGAATCTGATTTCATTCCCATCGGTTAATCAAATTATTAAATAGTGTTCTTTGCCATAGGTTATTCTATAATAAAATGATAAAATATTTATGAAAACAATTTCCTTTCCCTAGGTTATGATATGATGAATTTTTTATTGTATTATATAACACATATATAATATTTTCATTATGTGATGGACGAGGACAAAATTATATAAACCTACAAATAATTTAGTAAAGATGGATATATCATGAGATAATAAGGACTGAGATGGGGAGTGAACCAAGTTGATCAATGTACTATGTCTATTAAGGTTGTCTTGGAAGTGATCCTTGACTAAGGATATGATGGTTTGGGGAGTGAACCCATTCCACAATGATGGTCATGAAAGTGAGCCTTAAATACTGATGAAATGATTTTCAATTCCAATGTTGTGATTTCACAAATTGTGTTAATTGATTCCTTGATGATTCATGTCTCATGGACTACAAATATTTATTCCATGACTCTAGGTAGTGTTCGATGGTATACAGTTTAAATAATTCAATGGTTTCCCTCATGTTATAACACACTCATACTCATGTAATATATAATTGATCATTAAAATATCCCTTATAAACACCTATTGAGTATTAGATCTCACAATTTATTATGTTTCCTTTCCCTAATTAATGATGGAACATTTTATTTATGATTTTTCTAAGTTTGGTGATAGATATGAATAACTATGTTGGAGATGAAGTAATGAACTAGTAATTTTATGTATCAGTGTTTCCAAATATACTAAACCTATAATTTTTTTCCATGGATCATAATTTTATATAATGAATATTCATCTATTAGGATGTAATATCTATGTATGAAAAGTTTTTGTCACTATAGTCGGTATCAGGACAATGTTTGGAAACAACTGGAAACTAGGATGAGAAAGCATTAGTGAGAACCCTTATGATAATCCTATGTATATAAGTGTATTTTATTATAGTGTAAGGAAATGAGTATTGTTTTATTATAGAAACATTCATGTCAGTATTCTATAAGTGGACATGAATATAGAACATATTCATATAGGGCTAATAACCTTGAAAAATGTGGTGTAGTATATTTTGAATATTGTTATAGTACATAGTGAGTTTTCCCTTATGATTCACCTGGATTGACACTTTCTGAGGAAGTGATTAGGTTAATTCACATATTATTTATGAACCATTATAAATAATTTGAATAGATGATGACCAGGTATAGCATAATTTTATCATAAGGTTTTATATATTGAGAATATGGTTTCATGATTTACGCATCCTATTACATTGTTTCATAATTTGATGGTTTCCAATAATGATGAATGTTTCTCACACTATTTTTTTGGCTTCATACAATGCTAAGAACAAAGAGGATTAATGAAAAGGTTATATTTGAAAGGAAATGGAAATAGTTTACTCATGAGAAAATAAATACAATAGGAACTAAAAGGAAAAAAATGTGATTATTCATTATCATCTATCATGATATATGACTAAAAATATAAGCTTCAGTGATTTTTTTATTTCATAAAATAAAAATTAGATTCAATTTTATGAATGTTCATATTGTAATGACTATAAAAGAAATAAATTTTAATTTTATTCACATTAAGAATGAGGGAATGATATCCTAGTAAAATTTATTAAAGGAATGGGATGAAATTTTCTATACATTAATGAAGGTCATAAAGAAAATAATTTCTTATTAATTTTGTTTATTATTTAGTAATGGTGATATTGTAGTTTAATTAGTATTTTAGCAGTGAAATTATGAGCCCGTAAGGGGCTCTGTGATTTAGGTTTTCCCCTTTTCGTTGCCTCCTTCCTCGTTTCAGATTGGCACGACGCCCCTACTCCGGTGATAGTGGCGGCAGATCCTGAGTTTCGTTGGCGCCGGTTCTGTCTGTGGTTGGCCTCTCCTCCCTTTGGAGACATGGTGCTAGTCTATGGGCAAGTCCCTACTCCTATAACTTGATCGGTGTGGCTTCTCCTCAGGTGTGCATTGGGTGGTTCGTCAAGGTCTATGCGAGTGTCTTAGACGGCAGCGAAGAGATCTGGTCTGCTTCGACGACGACATCTGGGTGATGATTTCAGATTCCGTCCATTGAAGTCATTTCTTCTTGGGTTGCATACATGCTGTTTTTGTAGTGGTCGTGAGTTGGGATATTGATTCTTTTACTGGTTGAATCGAGTTCGTGTTTCATTCGATTTTCTGTGTTGAGTGTGAGTCAGCGCTTGATCTGATATGTTCGATGATGCTAGATTGCTCTGTTGTTCTGGTTGATTTTGTTCGATTTTTATTTTGGAATGTTACCCTTCTTTCTCGGTAGCTGAATGTCAAAGGAAGGTGATGACAAAGGGTTTGACAGTAAGGGCGTGGATCGAGATTCGTCGGAGACATGGATGAACTCGCTTCTGTCTTTTGGTTTGCAATGTTTGTGGTTTGAAATGGAGATGTTTTGATGTGGCGGTGAGGTCTGGTTGCTTCTCACCGGTGGTTGTTCGCTGGCGATTTAGATGATGTTGATGATGTAGTGGGCACGACTCGAGGTGGCTCGTCGATCGAGATTCCTCAGTCTTCATGACTGTAATGACGGTTTCTGATATTTTGAAATTTGAATCCAGATGGTTTGTCGGGTCAGGGTCTGTATGGTTACCAGTAACCCATAAAATGGTTTATTAGAAAATGAAAAAAATGGATTGCAGGCAGGGGCAGCAGTGCAATTAATTATAGGGGCGTTTCGGTAAAAAATATGGTCCTTCATGCATTGTATTGGGATTTAATGCCCTATAGTCTAACAGAATATGTAATGGGTATCCACTACACAAAAAATTGTTTCTTCTTTCATCTAAGAAAAAAATATCTTTAGCCCCAAATTTTTTAAAAAATATTCCGGTTGTAAGAATCATGAAACATCTAAGGATTTTTCAATATTATATTTCCCTAAGGATTTACAAACATATGTGGAACGATACTGATAACCAATAAAACTGATTTATTGGTAAGGTTATTATTTTGGAGAACAAATTATTAAGTAAAAAAATAATTAATATGTGAATGATATTGAGTTAATAATTTTTATATGGTATCAATAATTAATTTTTATTAATAATGTAAATTAGACGGTATTGAAGACCTCAGAATTGGGTTATGTTTTCATGAAATTTTTTTTTATGTTATTGAATTTTTTACTTATGGATTATATTCAATAAAAATTTAATTTATTTGGGGAATAAGGATAGTGTTAATTTTAATAAGCATATATATTTTCATGGAGATTTTATAGTGATTCAGGTTATTAGAATGTATTAATATAATCAAGTTATTAACATGTTTGGTATTTGATGTTTTTATTAAAATCATATTTTTAGAGGATAGATGAATAAATTAGTCTTGAAAAAAATATGTGATCAATTGTTTTGGATTTTTTCTTGAATTTGGTTAGACATATTTTGGGGGATCTTAAGGTTAAAAATTTAGAGAATGGATTACGATTAACATATTGGGTTATAATTTAGTTTTTATAGAATGGTGTAAAAAATTCATCCTTATTGGATAACATGTGATAAAAATCTTAGTTTTGGAAAATATTTTGAGGAATAGAGGATGATTTATAGATCTTATGATTCTTTAAAATGTAATTTTAGAGTTTATGGAATTAAAATTTCATCTCGAATATCAATTTCATAGAGTAAGAGAGGATATGAAAGTGGAATTTATTTAAGATGAACCAAATGATTGAATTGTTCTTAAAAATTGGAATTACTTAGGTAAATATTTTTAATCATGTACTCTTTTGTGGTATTAAAACAATCCATCAACATTAGAAAAATGATCTTTAAAAAAAATCTATACTTTAACATTCATTTCGGATAAATTTTTTTCTTTTCACCAAATATATATTTATGGTTTTTTGGTAGTTAAAATTATCTTTATAATGTTCTATATCACTATCAATTCTTGATTGGTCATTAGTTTTCTCCTCTATATCTATATTTTATCATCCCCTCAACTTTCACCTTATAAGGGATCCTAATTGTGTGTTATTTTAGGTAACCTTTATGTTTCCCACATCAATTTTTCAATGTATTTTTTATTATCCCTCTATATGATTTGGGTTTGTAATGAGGGTATTTTCAAATATTGGATAATGGACATCCAAGAAAATAATTTTACTGGAAAATTTATTTAAAAAATAATAATTCAACACTAAAAAAATTTATTCCAAATAATAATAATTTTGAATTCTTAATTAACTTGAAAAACCTAGCACTAAGAAATTTGTGATATATTATAAAAAATTAGTATTTCTTAGCAGTTGAAATAGATGGTATGAATACAATTAAAGACTTTATGAAATAAATATATAATGGTCAAACTCAACATAAATTTGTTGATTTATTGTTAGGAAATAAAAACCAAATTTTTATTAAGATCATTCTATGGTTTAAAATTAATTTTCTTTAAAAATTATTTTAATACATTTTGAGAAAGTAAATTAAAATTAATTTTTGAAACATTTAAAGATTTTATTTCAAAAGAATCAAATAATTTATAAAATAATCATTAGAAAACTATCTTAAAGATAAATTTAAGGATTTTTTTCTAAAAAGATTTATTTTTCCATGAATAGTGGAAAATATTGATTTTACAACTTTTTTCCTTTATTTTCATTAAAAATAAAATTTAAATGCTACATTATATTTTATTTTTAATTAAAGTGACATGTGAAAAATGAGGTTTATAATAATTTAATTAATTCCATTTTAATGAGTAATATTCTTGATTTTGATATAAGTTAATTTTTATGCTTGAAATACATTTTTATGAATATTTTTCTTCATTGAATTTTATGAATTTATATTAAAATATATTTCATTCAATTATAGATATTAAATATTGAAAAATGGATCCCATATTTTGAATCATGTGGTCTTGATTTAGTGAATTAGTCCCTCTTATATTTGTTCATTATGAATATAAACTAAAGAAAATTTATATTGTTATAGTAAGGGTTAAAAAGGGCTAATTCTGGTTAAACCCATGAGATAAGAACTCATACTCAACTGAGAACATTCATTCATTTAATTTTCTGGTATTTATTTAACTATAGTAATCTGAAATTGAAATATATATCATTTTCATTCCATTTTCCCTTCATATTAATATTTATATTATTTTAAGTAAAAAAATTAAAATGTCACTCTCTTGACTTTAATACCTATAAATTTTTTCACATGAGGATAAAAATTGGATAACTTCTATATTAAATGTTTTTATAAGATTAATTAATTTTTTCTTCATGTAAATTCATTTCTTAATCTTAAAAATTAATTATTTAACTTAAATACCTGCGTAACGCTGATACAGTTATTATGAAAGCATCAGAAAAATAATGTTACCTTTTAAACTATAAAAACATTAGGTGATTTATAGTGTCCAAACAAATTTATTGATCATTTTTAAAAAGTATGGATCTTTTAAAGTATTATATTCCAATTCCTAATTTTTCTTAATTTCATTAATGTCAAATTAAATAAATAGTGTCTAAAATGACATAAATGTTTTTTAAATAATATTATATAAATTAATAAAAAAATTGACACCCATATATGAAGACTATTTGGATTAGAACTGGTCTAAAATTTCGTTTATTTTCCATTTATATGCCAATTTTTACTTTATTACAAAAATTAAATTACATTAAGAGTGAAAAAGTTACTACTACGGTTAAGGTTGAAATTAGTGATCAAAGTTCTTTTCCATTTATGTACCAATTTTTATCTACTGGAATTTCAACCACATCATAATTTGTATTTGAGTATCTAACAATTTAAGAGCTTTAACTAGATGATAAATTTATTTAATTTTAATCTTTCATGAAATTCCAAGAGATCCCTTATCCTCACTTATGAAATAATAACCCTCGATTAACTTATTTACACCAATTTTGTAAATATAGCTCCAAAAACCCTAGAAATTATCTTCTAAACATCCCTATAAAATATTTTTCTACATTATTCTTAAAATACCATTCTTAGGGTCTTTAATAAGGGATCTAAAGGTGTCCTATCGATAAAAAATATAATTGCCTTACCCAAATTCATTAAATTTTTTTCTTCCTCTAAATCCAATAAATATGTGATATTCTATATAAAATAATAACTTAATTACCCTAAATATATGAATTTTTTTTGATTGTTTATCCTCCCTTATTCACCCTCTTTTCTGTTAAATGTAAATTCAACGAATGATATGTTTATACATACGGATTACCGTAACCACAAAAAAATACAATTAATTTTCGATGATAATCAATAATGGGTGGTTGTTAATATTTTTTTTATTGTTAATATATGATTATTATGAAATAATTATGAATACTTGATTATAATTTCATATCTACCTTATTACCTTCCAATCTTTTGGTAAATGATAACGTTGCACGTGCGTACGTGTAGACTACCACATCCACGAAGTAATGTAATTCATTTTTCATTTCCCATTTAAATGGTTGGTAATAAGTAAAAATTTAACAACTATATATGATATATATGTGTTAATATTATCTCTAAAAGGTGAATTATTAACTACCATTCTTTCATTCTAGCTATCCAAAAGTGAAAACAATGTTCATGCATACACACGACTTACCATCTCCATGAATTGTGAAATTTAATTTTTTAAAACTAAATTATATTGACTACTATAGATATGTGTATATTGAATATATATTTTACTTATATCATGATTAAAATTAAATATATTATGGACCCATGATTAATTTATATGGACTAGAAATACAATAAAGAAATTCTTATGATAAATGAAATAGTAACCTCCCAAGAACAATGATTTTAATAAGGAATTGTTAATAAATTTGCGGTAAAATGTTACGACTAGAACATATATGATATTATAAATTTTTAAATTTTTATAGTATTAATTAATAATTAATGTAAATATATTGTATGTGAGGTTATATATCTTTAAAATAACGTCAAATATAATGTAAGGTTTTATTGTCACAAATAGTCTTCTTTGGTGCATATGATTTTTTATTCACATATGTTATTTTATGAGGTTAGTATACATATCCTTAGAAATTTTCATTTATTAATATTATTATATTCAAGATAATAAAATTTTAATTTTATGTTATTCTTTCATGGGATTTTGGATTCAAATTCTACCAAAGTGGTGCGATATTTTTGTTAAAATCTCATTGTTTATCATGATTGTTTATCATTAAATTTCAAGTGAAAAAATTTATAAATTATCTCTCAATGATCCCATATATTTTATTTTCATATTTTTATTTATATAATTTTTATATTTCAACTTTATTATCCTATTTTTAGGAACCTAAGAGACAACATGAATACTTTTAAAGAAAAACTTTATTTATTTTTCTCTTCAGGCATTTTTTTATTTTTTACATGTTTCCTAAAAATGTATCCAAGAATTTTATTAATATTATAATATGATTGTTTAAATTTATTTATATCAATTTCTATAAGATTTATTAAAATTTATTCTTCTTATATTTTTCTAAACGAGGGACTTTTGACTGTTTAAAGAAAATATAAATGGAGTCATTTTTTAGTATTCACATCATAGATTGAATTTCCAACCATTATAATAACTGAAAGAATTAAATATTCCTTTAAATTATTTCATAAATTTTTTAAAAAAATAATAATTTCATTAATATTTGGAAAAAAATTTGATTTTAATGAAGTAATTTTAAAATGAAAATGGTATTTCCATCTAGAAAAATTTTCAAATATCTTTTAAAATCATTTTAACCTATGATGAAATCCATTAAAGATAATTATTCATTATTAGTGATATGATCCAATGATATCAACATATTTCATTCTATATATGTCTTATGAAAAGGATGATTTATGTATAATACCATGAAACCATTTTGTTTCCCACTGTTAAATTTTCTTATAAAATCCATTTCATTTCAATGGGATATGCTACGATTAAATGATAATATATTTTTGAAACTCATTTCATTTTTAGGGGATATGATATAAAAAAAATTACCTTGTGGAACACATGTGTATGATTTAAATTATGTGATTGGTGGTCTTGAAATTAGATATACATCTAATTTATTGGGTAAAGATCAATATATTTTTAGAAAATAACGATTGAAATGAGGATTCCACCTGATTTATTATAACACTCCATAAATAATGATAGTCTTAGGAGTAAACCTTTACTATAGACATGATGGATTGAAGAGTAAACTAAACATACATTGATAGTATTGTATGTTATTCTTGAATACTAAGGAAATGATTTTCTATTCCTATATGTATGCCACAAACTTCTATTATATTCCATTAATATGCTTTAATGGATTGTGTTTTTTGAATATTTTATGGTTTATGTCTCATATACAACCAATTAGTATTCCATAACTCAAAATTATAATATATTGTATATAAGATTTAGTTTTCAAATGTTACGATCATATTCTGATACTATTATAATCATTCTATATTTAATAGATCAACGATATCTCTTTCATTTTCCCTTACTCAGCATCAGATCTCACCCTTTCTTACGTATTATTTCCCCATTTTGTGATGAAATTTTTTAAGTATGATGTTTTTTATAGGAGTTAGATATAAAGAACTAGGTTAGAGATACTGTAAATGTTTTATTCACAAATTTTTTATATGTCCATGTTTCTAAATAGACTATAGATTTTTAATTATGGCATGGAACATAATGTTATGTAATGAATATTCATCAATAAAGATGTAATATATAAGTATTAAATGATTTGGTTGATATAGTTGGTATCATAGTGGGGTTTAATTTCTTATGGGAACTAGGATGATAAAACCATAGTGAGTACCCTTAGGATAATCACATATATTTGAGACAATTCTATGTTTCGTAATAAATGTTGGGTGGCTTTATTAGAAAATATCCCTATCGAGATTATACATGTGGAATTGGATCTAGAATAGATTTCTATAGGGGTAATAACCAAGAAAAGTGTCAGTTCAGTACATATCATCCATTATTCTGGTACATGGTGAGTTTTTCATTACTACACACCTAGTTTGACACTCTTGGGTGATATTCTTAGGTTAATTAACATTTTCATCACAAAAAATTGTGATGCATTTGTATAGATGATAATCATAGATGACCTAGGCTAAATGTAATGTGTCTTAGATTAAAAATGAGGTGTCTGGATTTAGGAAACCTATAAATTATTTTTTTTCAAATTATGTGGCTTCCCACTATGATTATTATTTCTCACACTAATGAATTTGGTTTTAGAAAGTGGCTAGAACAATGGGGGTTCTTGTTAATGCTTAATGTGATAAATAATAGAATAATTGTCTTCAAGATAAAATTAATGAAATAGAAACTAAAAGGAACAACCTTGTGATAATTCCTAATCATATATCGCAATATATTATTAAAAAAATAAAATTCGGTGAGTTTGCTAATGCATCAAATCAAATGATCATGAAATTTTAAGACTTCTCACGTGGTAATGTCTATATAGGATAGAAATTTCAATTTTCATCATGTTGAGAATATTGGAAGCAGTTCCAAGAAAAATTAGTCAAATGGATGGTAAGATGTTTTCTATGTGGTAATGATGGTCATAGAGAAAATAATTGACGAGGAATTAAATTTATAATATATGTTACATTTGTAATTATCCAATTCATTGCCCTATTCGAATGGTTAACTACTAAACTAGAAAATGACCTATATTATGAAAATCATTGAATTGAAAGGATTAAAGAGTTTATTTATTAGAATTCACTAATTATATTTTATAATTATCATATAAATGATATTATGGTTATAAGAATTATGAAGCACCTATGTCTTATTATGAAATAATTTTTCTTTACATAATTTTACACTTATGTTGAGTTGTATCAAAAACCATGAAAAGTGATTTCGTGGTAATGTGATAATTTTAGAGAACACATAATTAATGGAAGGATTCCCCTTAATATGTTCCTAATTTTGTATTAATAATTTTTATATGGGACAAATATTTTAATGATTTTGATAATGTAAATTGGGTAGTATTGATCACCGTATAATTGGTTTTTTTAGAAAACGTTTTTTTTATTTTACTTATTGATTTGAAGAATATATTCATTATTCTATGATATTATTTGAGAAATGAGTTTTGTGGTAATTTTTGTAATCATATATGTTTTCATTGATGTTTTATGTTGACAGAGGTTATTAGCATGTTTTAAGAAAATATAGTTATTTAGATGTTTGAAAGGTGAAATTAAGAGTTACTTCATGTTTTCTAGGGATAAATGATAAAATTTATCTTGGAAAAAAAATGTGATCAAATCTTTTAAATTATTGGGTTTTAAATTTTTTTCATACATATTTTTATGGATTCTTATGGTTAACTATTTATACAATGGATTAAGTTGGACTTTGGGTGTTATTGTTTGGGTTTTATAGATTAATGTATTATATTTTTTCCTTATTGGATAATCAACGCTAATATTTTTTGTTTTCATAAATATTTATATTCATAATGATTTTATTATGGACCTTATAATTCATTAAAAGTTAATTTTAGTGCTTTGGTAATGAAATTATTATCTTGAATATCAATTTCATAGAGAAAGTGATTTAATAGAAGTGGAATTGATCGAAGAGAAACCAAAGGATGAAATTGTTCTTATTAAAAGGAAATATATAAAGTAAGTATATTCTTTATATACTCTATCATGATATTAAATTAATCCTACAACATTAAAAAATTTATCTTAATTTTTTTACTTATTTACCTTCATTTCAAATAAATCGATGGTATTTTCAGCCATGACAGATTTACCGTATTTTACTATTCATAAAAAATTCACAAATTTTATAAAAATCCAAAAAATTCACCCTTACCATTTATCAATGTTTAGAATTCAAAGATTAACTCCATTTTTTGAAAATAGTTTTCTACATATTAATAATTTAATTGTAAATAAATTCATACTTTATTAAAAAATTAACAATTTTAAAACTATGACTCCTTTTATATCCCCTGGAAAAATTAATCATGAGGCAATTATCTTACATCTTTAAGAAATATAAAATAATAATGTAATTTACTATTCATGAGGTTCATATTACTATTCATAAGGGAATGTTACTATTCCTCAAAAATTAAGTTTGTTCCATCAGACTCCAAATAGCTTAATGATCACAATTATAGATTATTGTTCTTCGAAATTCAAAACATAAATGCTGAAAAATATTGTTTTAACAGCTAATATAAAACTGTCTATAAAAATATTTTTATTTCCTAGAGTTATAGTGTTGTATGCATTTCAATTTATTTATAAAATATTGGGATGTTACAATCTCACCAATTTTGGGAAATAGTGTCCTCACAATTTTTATTTACTTATAAATAACTGAGGGTACCTATCCCTTATATAATTTTCATATTACCATGTTTCTTATTCAAACATGTGGCATCTCCCTAAAACCATTACCTATAGGATTACCTCATTTCGCAATACTTTCTCTCTATGATCAAAAATATGAACAGGGTTTTCTTCCAATCTAATTTCCTCTCGGCTCAACACTTGAGATGAATCAAGCATAGACATTCTCAACATTGAAACATGAAAAACATTGTGTACATAAGATAAAATTGGAGTCAAAGATACTTAGTAAGAGAATGCTCCAACCTTCCCCAGTATTTTGTAATGTCCAAAAAACTAAGGACACATCATTCATTTCAAAAAAAATTCTTAACACTTTTCCATGTTGAGATTCTAAGTAAAATATTATCACCAACCTCGGAAGGAGAGACATTCTTCATGTTGTCTGAATTAAATTTCTGCCTTCTCTAAGCTGTCCTTGTGTGTTTTTGGATAATCTTCACTTTCTGAGACACTTACTCTACTAATTATAGACCCATTAACTTCCTTACCCTGACCTCATCCCAAAAATATAGAGTTCGACACTACTTCCCATACAATTCCCCAAAAGGTTCTATAAATATACTATAAAAAATGTTACTATAAGAAAACACAACTAAAGAAATATTTTGATCCCAACATCCTTAATAGTTCATTTAACATGCTCAATGAAAATCCCCCAATGTCAGAAGCATTCGTTTTAACTACCCACTTGTTTGAGGATGATTTTTTTTGCAGAACTTTAATTCAATTCCCAATGACTTCTGAAGTCCCTTCAAAAAATTATAAGTGAACATGGGATCACAGTCAAATAAAATAGAAATAGAAGCTCCATGTAACCTGAAAATCTCTTTGAGTTATAGTAAAGAAATCTTATCCAAACACATTGTATCATGAATAGAAAAAAAAACTTTCAAATTTAGTCAGTTGGTCAACAATCCCCCAAATTGCATTGTTACCTCTAGGAGCCTATGGTAGTACCACCGTGAAGTCTATGGATACAATATCCCATTTCCACTCTGGTAATGGAAAAGGATGGATTTTACCTATTGGTAGTTGTCTCTCTGATTTAACCTGTTAACATGTCAAAAAATTCACAGTAAAATATGAAATATCTCTTTTCATTCAATCCCACCAGTAATACACCTGAAATTCCTGGTATATACTAGTACTACCTGGATGAACTAAAAATGGATATCTATGATCCTTACACAACAATTATTTCTTTAGTTGAGAATCAAAAGGCATGAAAAATATTTTTCCAAATCCGAAAACACAATCATTATTAAGGTTAAATTATAGTAACTTAACCATTTTAAATGATTATACCTTTTTTGTAGCTCATGGACTTCTTCTGCACTTGGTTAATTCTGTCTGATAAAGATGACAACACTGATACATGAAACAGAATAGAGTTGTATCCCGCTCCAACAAGTTATTTTTCAAAATTCATCATATCATTAATCAAGGGATCATATTCCAAACGTAAAATGGTTAATGATGCATAATGTTTTAAACTCAAGTCATCTTCCCCAATGTTTTCCCTTCTAGTAAGGTAATTGATCGTGTTATCATAATATTTTATAAATTCAAGCCATATTTTCTACCTCGCGTTTAATTCCATTTGAGTGAATATATACTTCATTAATTTATGGTCAGTATATATTTTACATTTCACCCCATATAAATGATGCCTCCAAATTTTCAAAGCAATAAAACAAACCTTCAATTCCAAATCCTCTGTGGGATAATCTATCTCATTTGGTTTTAGTTGTCTTGAAGCTTAAGAAAGTACCTAATCATTCTACATTAGAAAAAAACTAATACCATTCAATGAAGCATCACTATAGATAAAAAAATCACCATTTTTGGAAGGAAGATCCAAAATTGGTTCATTCACCAATCTCATCTTTAGTTCCTAAAATCAAAAGTCACATTCCTGTATTCAAAAAAATTTAAACACTATTTCTATTAACTTGGTTAGTGGAATAGATAACCAAGAAATTGTTCTAGTGAACCATTGGTAATAACATTCAAATACAATATGTCCTAGAAAATAAATATATTTCAACAAAAAATCTCACTTTTTTATTTTTTGATACAGTTAATTTTCCTCCACAGTTTTTAAAATAACCCTTATATGTTTTTCATTCTCCACATTTATTTTATAAAATACCAGAATGTCATCAATAAATAAAACCACTAAATTATCCGTGAACTCATGAAATATTTTATTCATAAGATCCATGAATACAAAATGTTCCTTAGTTAACCCAAATGGCATAACAACAAACTCATAATGCCTATATATAGTACAAAAAGTTGTTTTCTAGATGTCATCCTCCTTCACCTTTTTTAATGATATCCAGATCTCAAGTCAACCTTAGATAAATACTGAGCTCCTTTGAGCTGATCAAACATGACATTGATATGAGGAAAATGATACTTGTTTTTAACAGTGATGTTATTCAAATATCTATAATCAATAAAATGATTCATGGAACCATATTTCTTTTTAACAAACAAAATAGTATCACCCTATGGTGAAGTGCTAGGAACATTAAATCCTTTATCAAGAAACTCCTGCAACTTATTTTTCAATCCAAGAAGTTCCATTTCAGACATTATATAAGGGGTTTTAGAAATTGTCATAGAATCCAGAACAAAGTCAATTGTGAATTCAACTTCCCGATCTGGTATAACACCAGGTAACTCATCAAGAAAAACAACAAGGTGTTCAGTTACCACTGGTACAACATTAAACTGGACAGTTCCCTTATTTTCAACATTATGAGCTTGATAACTTTAACTTTCATCCTTCAACAGTTTCAAAGATTCCTTATATGTTATAATTTGTATGGGTTCATTATGATGTACAATTTGAAACTCTATTTGAAAAAAAAATATCTACAATAAATCTTAGCATGATAACCAAAAATCCAATCCATACTATGAATGTTATCAAACTCTAATAAGGGACGAACAACAAGTTTTTCATGAAATGTATTTCCAGAGATAAAAATAGGAATATTCATATAATTCCTTTTTTGATGTTATATTTCCCCCTAGTTTTTTAACCAGGAGTTTTGGTTTCATTTGTTGGAATGAAACTCCAAATTTACAATAGAACTTCTCATAAATAAAGGAATGTGTATACCATATATCACACAAGACATTAGAAAATTATGACTAAACAAACAAAGTAACAAATACCACTTCATTAGACGGCCCAAAATCTAGTGATATAATCGCAAATGATCTCACCGCACCTTTATACTTATAGTACACTTTACTGATTCATTTAGATCTTTTCTTTGGGGAAGAATTTTCATAATGACCCATCTCACCACATTTAAAACACTTTATAGTTTTCTTATCAATATTATTTTTAGGGTTAATTTCTTTAAAATCTTTTGTCATGTATCCCAACATACCATATCAAAAACCTTTACATGTTTTGGTAAGTCATTCCCCAAGGTTCTTTTTTCCACACTTTTCACAAACCAGAAACTGGACTTTCTTACTATCAGATTTCTTTGATTGATTCTTACTCGTCGCTTCTAATATGGGCCTCTTCTTCCCCTTATTTTCAATGTGAACGTGATCATTAGAAAACTACATTTCTACACTTTCATCACATTTGAGAAGTTTCTCATAATTTTTTAACTCATGAGTTGCCAATTCCCTTCAATATCATTGTTTCAATACTGAGTAAAAATTGGTGGTTTTTCTTTCAAGATCCAAAATAAGATTTGGAGAATACATCATAAATAGATTAAATTTTTCTTCAATAAAATCCACTGATTCTTTCTCCTTTTTCTTATATTTTAGGAACTTCTTCTCTATCCAAAGTCGAACCACCTTAGGAAAATATATTTCAAGGAAAATGCTTTTAAATTCATCCCACTCTATGACTTCAATCACATCTCTCTCCCTGATATTCTTGACCATTGACCACAACTAATCAGACTCACCTTCAAGACAATAAATTGTAAGACTAACCATTTGATTATCCTAACACCCCATGACATCGAATATCTTTTCAAGGGCTTTAATCCATTCTTCAGCTTCCAATAGGTCAGAAGATCCATCAAAATTAGGAGGGTGTTTCCTCATAAAATGATCCACTATCATAATGTTCTATTATGGTAGCTCTAGTTTTTCTCTTTCATGGATGTCCCCACCATTTATATTTTGAATCATCTTATCCATTACTATAAAAAACTACTCGGTTCCAATTACTACCATTCTAAGCTACAAATTTGGAAGGATATCTTATTGTCAATGCCTATCTACTTTAGCTTCCCTATTTCTTCTATGCAAAATCATTCTAAACAAACATATAATAGTTGACGAAACATGGAAATATTTAAATGAAATTTAATTTCAACATAAAAATAAGGTAAAAATAATTTATGTTATTCTGTTAATATCATCCTAACACCTAAAGTTATCTAAACCATCTTCTGATTCCAATTATAAGGACTCATCATTAAAATATTACATAATATTGAATTTTAACCAAGAACTCACTTCCTTTCAAATTGAGGATCCATTCACAGTTATATATTTAGATAGTTGGGACAAAATAAATACATGGAATTCCACATATAAAATGAGTGATACCACAAAAAAGTATACATTTCATCAAAAATATAAATTGTTTTAGATAAAACATGATTTATTTAACAAATATTTATATCATTTAACCTTGGATTCCTTATTTGTATTACATATCCTTAAAACATATGAAAATCATTTAAAAACATTGTATAAGCACAACAATATCAGTATGGTATATAAAATAATTAAATAAAACATTAGTCTGTGAATACATCAACACATATGAAATCATTTTTACAAAGACATACTTATAACCCATAAATAATTACTTTGTGAAAATTGAAAATTCAAAGAGAATTCCATAAATCCTAAAGAACATAAAAAATAACCACAAATGTCTATTGGTACATTTCCTACCAAGTTTTGTAACCCTCACGACGACCTTACAATGTATTCCTCACAACGACTGTATGGTGTAACCATTGCAGCTAGACATGGAGTAACCAAATGGTCGACCTCTAACATAAAGATACCTATTGAATTTAATGGAGATACAGGTACCATAATTCATCATAAATAATTACCATTGAACATAACTTAATCATCAAACAATAATACTTTTATAAAAACATTCACTTTTGATTTTGTGAAACTAGAGGTTTGAAAGTGGATTTTATAAGAAAAGTCACTTACAAATAAAATATAATTTATATATGAATAAATATAATGAAAGTATTATTCATATAAATTATAAATAAACATAATAAAAAATAATATAAACAAAAATTAATCACACAAATGATCATAAAACAACACAATTCATGAAGTATAATGTTAACCCAAATAATGAAAATTTGGTTAAGACTTCCCTTATCTTGGGTTCGTATTACTTTAAATGTCATTAAATAACTTGTATAATGGTTAAAAGAGTGTTATTAATATTTTATAGGAAATTATTGATGTCAATAAAATCTTATATCATCATTTTATAACATCATTATTCTCTTTTAAGAGTATAATTTCGTTAGTTTTATTGTTTCGGGTGGGTACTTTACAAAGTTTCCATGCTGGGTTCGTATTTGATTTTCTTTTCATATAAAAATGAAACTAAAGAAGTGGAATTAAATGGTATTAATATGTTTTCAAAATATTTATTTACTCCATAAATTATTTTAGATATATGTTATGAGTATGAATCATTAGATAAATCTTTAGTGATATCTTTTTATATCATTTTGGCGGTTCTACGATAATCATTAACTTGTTTCGCTATATAAGTTGATGTAATGAATATAAAATTATTATAGAACATAAAATAGGATATATAATAAAAATATAATTCTATTTAAACCAATATAATGGTTTTGCAAATAGTTTTGAAGTAAGTAAAGGAAATTGAAAACACATCATTTGGGATTTTGGTAAAAGGAAACATTACGAATGATGCTTTTATAGGAGAGGGTGGATGGGAAGAAAGATGGATAATTTTTTACCTGAACATGATAAAATACTGAATATATAATATTATGGATATTACATAACACCTAGATAAAGGGAGGACAATATATTATAAGAAAATAATGTAATTGAAAAGAAAATATATGGAAAGAGGAAGGGGATTCATACCTCTTGATCTCTTCTCCTTGATATCCTCCTAAAGGCCTATGGTTTTGGTCATTTGGTGAGAACATCAGGTATAGGACATGGGGAAGGTATTTGGAGAGGGTATTTTTTGGGTCATAGAAATTTCTCAAGTGTTGAGAGGTGTTAGAGGAAGAGGAGAATGAGGATGTTATTTATAGTGGAGTAGAAGATTGGTTTTACATTATATTAATCATTATTTTAATATTTTTTCCCAAACCTTTGAATAGTCATTAATCATTTAACCACAAATAGTAATTTGTGCACGTGAGTTTTAATCAAGTTGTCTTACATCATCTATGATGACAATAATTGTTTATTTAACTAATAATTTTAATATACTGTATTTTAATATATTTCACCATTCATAAAAAGTTCCAGAATTTTAGAAAAAATCCCAAAACATCACCCATAAATTTTTTTGAAGTGTATAAATAAAAAATGAGCTCCAGTTTTGGAAAATAATATTATAAATATGATTATTTTAATTTTTAAAAAAATTATACATTATTCAATAATATATAATTTTAAAACTATGAGTCATTTTATATCACCTTGAAAAAATAATCACAAATTCAATACCATAAATATTAAATAGAATAAAATAATAATAAAATTTACTATTAATTAGGTTCATATTACAATTATTAAGGTTATTATACTATTCACTAAAAAACATTTTGGTTCCATAAGACTCCATATATCGTACTAATCACAATTGTAGATGGCCCATTTTTCAAAATTTAAAAAATAGAAGCAGCCAAATTTTGTTTTAACTGCAACTTTATAACTATCTACTAAAAAATTGTTTTTTATAGATTCATGGGGTTTCATTCATTTCAATTTAATTATAAAACTATAGGGCGTTATAGTACATACACCACACACAAGAAATAGGTGGTTAACTTTGCTTATAAATCAAGAAAATTAAAAGTGACACGGAATTACCTTACCCTAGGTATGATACTCTTTGTACATGTCTAAAACTCCTATATAATGTTATTAAAAATTTTATTAATTATACCAATATCATAATAATATTTATTATATCATATAAGATTCATTTATGACTTTATATTACTTATTTATTAACAATTCCAGGTTAATGCAATGTTTCAAATAATAATCGCTTTCATTATCATACATGTTTTAACTTGTTATTCTTAATCATATTACATAGATCAAGACTTACATACTTACATAATTTCATACAAGAGCTATATATCATTATTATTCTGAATATAAATATATATAATATATTGATATATAAAATGGAATACACTATTCATGGAGATGGTGTTAATGTGGAGGATGAATCTTATCGCGTCATAGAGACGGTAAGTCGTTCATACGCACGAGCGATGATATCAGTTCATTTATGGTAAAATTGTTTGGATTTTCATGGAATATGAAGGGTAAATAAACAGTATCATGTTTTATTTATTATTTAAATCCTTTATATTTATCATTATACACATCAAAACAGATTATAGATGAAAAATAGTTTACACAGTAGAGTGGAGATAGTAAGTCGTACGTATGCACGAATAGTGCTATTGTTTTCCATGGAATGGTTACAATGAGGAATATGGTGGTCCCATGACCATAATAAATTATCATGATATATAAGATACTATATTTTTTAAATTTTTATGGAAATAACATAGGATTTTGAGGTATAAGAAGAAAAGAACTTTGAAAGTGGTGATAAAACAATTACCTCTTTTTTTGGTGTCTCCTTTTGATTTGGACCAAATTACTCCATAAGACGGATTTCTACCCAAATTGTTTCCTATAGGATGGAATAATGGTTTTTGGGGATTAAATGTTCTTTTTTTCCAATACAAAGGTCTTTGAATGTGTGAATTAAAGAGATTAAGAAGTTACCATTTATAAGAGAGGTGGGGGCACTTTTTTAAGATCATAAAATATTAATTTATTATAAATTGATTATTGGTTTCAAATAGCTCCAAATTTATTTTTTTAGAGTCCAAGATGATCATTGGTCTAAATCCCCTAAAAATGAGTTTTTTATATGTTTATTTCATAAAATTAACCTTGTCTATTGGATTTAACCCTTAGTTAAATAGTTTAACTCTTACCAGGTATTCTCTTATTTTTACACTATTGGGTTAATATTTTTACTGTAAAATGCCAACTGAAGCCCAATTTGATTAGTAATGAAATATTTTATATTATTAACGTTATATTTCCAACCATTTTATATTTTTGACTTTTATATCATTTAATTGAATTGTATTTGTTTTAAAAAATTATTTATTTCAATTTTAATACTATTCAATATTTTCATTATTAAAAATATCAAAACAACATGAATATTTCGAAACAATAATTAAAATGTGTCAATAAAAATTCTATGTTATCTATAAAATTATTTTACTTCATTAGTTAATTAAATTGTATTTATTTTTATATTATTAATATCGTTTATTTTAATCTTCCTTTAATTAATCAATTTTTGCATCATCATTGTGTCACAACTAAATTTAAGTATATATTTTCTAAAAATTATAAATAAATTATAATGATTTATATATATTAATTATATTTCTAAATAATGTTTATATTAGATTTTATCTTAGGTATAAACCTATATTAAAAGTGCCTTAGTTATATAAATTTTAATATGACATTTTTAACACTTCTTTAAATAAAATTTAATAAATATCTAAATCTTACACATGTGGATTAAGAAGGATAATATATTTTACCTATTTATGAATAAGGTCGAAAAAAACTTATCTAGTGAAATTAGGACTAGTTTTAAGGTAATTTTATATTACTGTAATATTATTTTTAACTTTAATTACTCTATTTACCTTATACTGCGATGAATATATATTATAAGATAATATTCAGAAAAAATTATTTTGATCCTATTAGACCACATTTTTAACCCTAATTACTACCATGTATGTCAATTTTTGGAAATTAAATGAACAAAATTGGTAAAAATATGTTTAATGATAATCTGTAAATGTGGTTAGAAGGCCGGTAAAAAGACACCAAACAGGTTCAATGAATTTTTATGTCATAATAAATTATAAAATTGATTCCAATGAACTAAATTCTGTTAATATATGTATAATTTATCTATTTTAACATGAAAATAATATTAATTTAAAATATTTATTTAAATGAAAAATTTGGGTTTTTAACAACAATGTAGTGTTTTTCTCTATTCATGAAAAATTGAATGTTTTCAAAAATATACCAAAAATTGACCCTAAGATAATTTTGATATTCTAAATTCAAAAATATAGACCATTTTAAAAAATTAAATTTCTATGAGTTTCAATAATTAATTTTCTTATTGTTCAAAATATAACAAAACAGTTGTTCTTTTAGGAAAATATTATTTCTTAACATATAATTATTTTACAGAAATATACACATTTAATTACCAATATGTTTTATTTATATGAAAACCTTTTGAATAAAATTTAAAAATTATTTATTACTATTTATATTACTATATTTAATGGATATGTTATTAATATATCTTTTAAATAATTATAATAATATAGTGTTGTTTCACACAAAAACAAACTTGCGTGTAACGCGGGCCAAGTCAGTGTTGTGTGCAACCTAGAATATTTATGATAACGTAACATGAAAACTTGGGTTGTTACATTTCCCCTCCTTCAATAAATTGTGTCCTAACAATGTGATAATTTACTTCAACATTAAAAGGTGTATAATAGAAAATACCTTTATGGATAACCCACATCAGAAATAGAATTAATAAAGTATACTATTAATAAGAGGGGAATTAAAATGAAGAAGTCACTACTTAATTAGGATTTTGTATATGAAAAATATAGTTGAAAGTAGATGCACATACTTATAAGGAAAACGTAAATATTTAAAAGGAGTGATTGTGGTTATCAATCACAACAAAATTGAATAGTCAATATAATGTTGAGGGCCTCAAAGCCACAAATATATGATGTTATAAAATACCATCGGTTCAATAAAAACTATGTTATTGGAATAGAACATTTTTTAAGATACTTTTTTTAAAAGTGGGGGAATTATTTTATTATCAGGATAAAAAAATCAAGAAAACATACTTTATTTTATTGTCTATCACAAGCATAATCTCATCATTTGGTTATGCTTTGATCTATTTTCATTTCATCTCCTACACTTGGAAATGAATGTTGAAAATGAATTTTCACACCTAAATCACTTTTGATAAATCATGAGGCCCACATGTATTTATTTAATCCTCTAATTTTATACTGAATCCAAAAGGGTTAGCTCAATGTATCCAATAAATCATAATTTATCCTTAAAAAATAATATCCACTAATCAAAATAATCCATTCCAATTTTTAAACTTGACCAGAATACTTCCATCCAAATTCACTTTCTAAAAAGGACTCTAAATTTTAAAAATCAATCTTAACATCATATTCCCCAAAAAACATAATGTAGCTCTTAATATCACAAACTAATTATTTTCCCAAACCTAAATCCTTAATGAAAACTCTAATGCTTCTAAATCCTTGAAGAATAAGTACTACAGTACAATCCTTATATATCTCATGAATCTTATAACCATAGAACCATTGATATAAAAATTTTAGAATCCAAATAACAAATAACCATAATAATCCCAATTCACTATTAAATCATTAAATACGCTTCAAAATATTATTCCTTAATACCTCCTTAATATCATTTTCATTTTTTAGATTTTCATTATCAATTGTTTAGTCATTCCATGTTTCTCCTTTTCGGATTCTAAATGTTGGAAAAAACTCAATGCACAATTTTAGAAACACAAATCATAGTGAAATAGTCACGAGGAATCATTTATAGGATCTTAAAATGATTCTATATTCATATCAATCCATAAGTCTGTTGGATTAAACAAGGTTACACATTACCATATCTAAATGAGGATATCATATTCTTAGTCTTATCCTCAAAGCCATTCATAGGGTTATATTTTATAATCTATGTTTTCTAAATCAACTTACCAAGGTCGTTTCTAAACTTCATATAATACACACTATAATTCCCTGATCCTAAATACCTTGAGCCAGTGCATTATTTTTATACATTGGCATGATTACACAGAATAAAATCCCACAGGACCAATCAGTTTTATAGTCTTGGAAATTAGATTACATAGAATAACTTTTAATTACAACTCAAAATAAAAAATACAATATATAAAATATTTTGGGAATGCTATTATTTCCCAAGATTATCATCAAATATAAATCATAATACCCTTTTTGGAATCTTGAGAAAATAATACATAAGAAAGGGGTGATCTTAGATTCTCAGTAAGGTTAAAAAATATAGCATAATCTTTCATAAATAAGAATAAACTTTTAAGTCATGGTATAAAACTAAAACACAATCCCTTTAAAAATAATGATCAGTATAAAATTGAAAGAATAAATAAAATAATTCCATTTAAACATTCACATGGATATTCTACTAGTTGAATAATCATGTCTAATATAAATAACTAATCTCAAAATTAGGTAATTGATAATGCCATACATCATAACTACAATGTCAAAGGCCTGTTCCAAAACCATACACAAATATACCATCATGGCCTCATTCCAAGACATTTTTTTGTCTCCTGAGACCTTATGGTGCATCGAGGGGATATTGTGGGCCCCAACCATCACTTATAATGTCCAATACATTCCTCATATAAAAATGGTGAAACATAAAAAAATATTATCATTCATAATTAAACTAGTATATAAATTGAGAATATGTTGACCATAAACCAAGAATTATATCTAAATATAACATCCACAATCAAACTCATCATAAACCATTCAATAAAATATGGTGAATGATATTATAAGAGATCAACCTCTATTAATTATAATACCCAACAATTTATGTTCAAATAGATGAAAATTCTCTAAAAAATCCATAAAAATCTCTTGAGATTAATAAAACAAATTTACTTCGAAATCATTTATTTAAAATCATTAAACATATAAAATAAGTTATTTAAAAGGATATTTTTTAATAAATTTATCCCATACCCCTTTTAAAATTATTAATGTATCTAAAATTTTAAAACATTCATGTTCATATAAATAAATCCTTAAAACAATTTTGAAAACATTGATATTAATGAGATGGATTTTAAAAGAATGTATCCTTAAAACATAGAAAATGATGTTTTACTTAAATATACTCTTATATAAAACCTTAAAAATTCATTTTGAAAACATTTGATTGAAATTAAAAAAAATATAAATAATTCTCTTTATAATCCTTTATATACATATATTATTAGGAATATTCAAATGGAGAAAGGATTAATTCTTAAAACATTCAAAGCATCCCATAGCACTTCGAACATTTAAATAATAAGCCTGATATCATCAAATGAACATTTAAAAACCATTAATATAAATTTATTCATGATAAAAAATATAATAAGGGTAGTACAAACACCACACCCAAGAAATTGGTGGTGAACAATGCTTATTCTCATGTAAATTAAAAGTGAGACAGAATTCCCTTACCTTTGGTATGATACGATCCGTACATGTCTGAAAATCTTGTGTAATGTTTTTAATCAAATTATTAACTTATAAAATAAGTATTATAATATTTATTATATCATATATGATTCTTTTATGACATTATATTACACATTTATTAACAATATCATGTTAAAGTAATGTTTCATGTAACAATGAATTTTTATCGTACGCGTTTTAACTTGTTATTATCGATCATATTACCTAGATCATGATTAAATTACTCCTATAATGTAAAAATTATTTTCATATCATAAATATTCTGAATATTAATATATATAATATATAGATATATAAAATTTAATACACCATTCATGGAGACGGTACGTTGTATGTACACATGAAAGATGTTTCTGTTTTTTATCATATTGAATAGAAGAAATTAAATGGAATATATGTATATATATAAATATATTTTAATAAATTGGTTTTAATATATCATATATTTCATAATTATTAATAATATTTATTTTTATAATCATACATTAATGGTTTGTGTGGAGGATGAATCTCAACGCATTGTGGAGATGGTAAGTTATATGTACGCACGAGCGACGATATCATTTCCTTAATGGTTAAATGATATGGAGTTGTATGGAATATGAATTTTAATGAAACAGTATCATGATATAATTAATATTTAAAAACTTTATATTCATATCGATACCCATCTAAATAAAGTATTGAGGAAAAAATATATACACCATGGTGTGGAGACAGTAAGTCGTACGTACGCACGCATAGTAACATGGTTTCCATGGAATTGGTAAAAGGAGTAATATGGATGTCCAATTATCATAATATCACCTCAGAATTTATATTATACATACGTTATTAAATTATTATGGAAACCAAATTGGAACTTTAAGTATAAAAGGAAAATAACATTGAAAGAGGTTATAAAACAATTACCACTTTTTCAAGAGTCTACTTTTGGTTTGAAAAACATAAGTTCATAGGATGGATTTATCCCCAAATTTTAGCCTATTGTACGAATTTTGGTAGGTTGGGATAGGAAATGGATAGGTTTTGGACAGGCCAAAGGGCTTTTTATTTGTGAATTAAAGATATGGAGAAGTATCGTTTTATAAGATAGGTGGGGGCACTTTTGGATGATCTTAAAATAAAAAAATATAAATTGATTTTTGGTTTCAAATAACTCAAAAGTGATTTATTTAGTGTCTGTGATTTTTATTTGTATAAATCATATCAGACAATGAAATTTATACATGTTTAGGTCATAAAATTAACATTATATTTTGGATTTAACCCTTAGTTTATCAGTTTAACTCTTACAGTGTCTTCTTAAATTTTTATATTATAGGGTTAGTATAATTAAAATAAAATTCCAAAATAACACCAATAGAATCACTAATGAAATATTTGAAATTATTAAAATTATTTTAACACCACATATATTTTTTGGACATTTATATCATTTAATAAAATATTATATATTTTAAAATATCATATATGTCAATTTATTATTATTCAATATTTTCATTTGTTAAAAATATCAAACCAACCTCATAACTTCGAAAAAATAATTCCAATATGTTACTTACATTTCTAAGTTATCTATAAAATTATTTAATTTTCTTATTTACGTAAAATTATATTTATTTTAAAATTATTTATATCATTTATTTGATTCTTCCTTTATTAAATCAATTAATCTATAAAAATTGTTTCATAATTAAATTTAATTATTTAATGTATAAAATTTATAAATAAAATATCATGATTTATATAAATTTATTATCATTATATTTAATATTTTTTTGATTTTGTCTTATATATAACTCAGTAATAAAAATGATTTAGTCACTAAAATTTAAATATGACATTTTAACTATACTTTAAATAATAAAAAATAAATTTCCTAATCATAAACAAGTGCCTTAAAGGGTCATATTTTTCACCTAAGGATAATTTTTGCCAATAAAAATGTATCAAATGAAATTAGAACAAGTTTTCGGTAATGTTATATTTTTATTACATTACATTTACCTTTAATTACCCTATTTACCTATAACTGCGGTAAATAAAATTCAAAAGTTTTTATTCATCAAAAATTATTTTGATCCTATTAGACAACATTTTTACCCTGATTACAACCATGTATGTATGATTTTTTAAATTCTATTCACTAAAGTGGTAACATTATGTTTAATTATAATCTATTAATGAGGTTAGAAGGCGTGTAAAAAGACATTAAAAAAGTTCAATGAATTTTTATATATAATTATATTTAAAAATTGATTAAAATGACCTAAATTGGGTTAATATATGTATTATCATTATTTTTTACTTTAAATATAATTTATTTTGAATCAATTATTTAAATGTAAAAGTTATTTTTTTAACAATAAATTAGTGTTTTTCACTATTCATAAAAAATTTAATGTTTTTAGCAAAATACTTTAACAATAATCCTAAGATAATTTTGATATTCCAAACATTGAAATAAAGACTGTTTTACAAAATAAAATTTCTACGGATGTCTCTGATTAAATTTATTATTGTTTAAAAAAGTACATATAAAGTAGTTCCTTTATAAAAATAGTAATTCTAAACATATAACAATTTAACTAAAACATATAAATTTCATCATAAATATTTTTTATTTATATTAAAACATTATTAATAACACTTAAAAATTATTTATTAATGTATTTAATGGAGAAGTTATAAATATATCATTTAAATAATTATAATATTAAAATTTGGTTTCACAAAAACTCAATCTTACATGTAATGAAAGCCAAGTAGATATTGCGTGGAACATAAGCTATTGAAGATAACATAATTTGAAATATTTTGTAGTTATATTTACCCTCCTTCATTAAATTTTTTCATCACAATTTAATATTATACTACAAAATTAAAAGGTTGATAATAGAATATACCTTTATGGAAAACCTAAATCAGAGACGGGGTTAATAAAATATAGTCTTAATAAGAGAGAAACTGTAATGAAATGTCACCACCAAATTGGTCTTCCAAATAGGGTAACATTGGTTTAATGTAGAGACACATACTTGGAGGGAGAATGTAAATTTATAAATGGAGTGATTGAGGTCATCATTCCCAAACAAGTGAACAATCAATAGAAAATTGAGCACCTCAAAGACATAAATTTATGACGACTTAAAATACCACTGGTACAATAAAAATTAATTTATTAGGATAACACATTTTTATGGATAATATTTCCTAATTTAGAGGGATTATTTTACTTTCCAGATAAAAACTCAAGAAAACATACATTTTTTTATTGTATATCACAAGCATTATCTTTTCATTTTATAGTGCTTCGATCTATTTTCACTTCATCCATTACACTTAAAAATAATATTCAAAATGAATTTTTCATTCCTAAAAAAAGTTTCGATAAATCATAAGGCCCACAAGTATTTCCATAATCCTCTAATTATATACGGAAACCTAAAAGTTTAACCCAAATTATCCAATAAATCAAACATTATCATTAAAGTATAATATCCAATGTTCAACATAATCCATTCCTATTGTAGACTTTACCAAAATAATTCCATCCAAATTAACTATAATAAAATGTCTCTAAATTTCCCAAATCAATCTTAACATCAGTTTACCTAAACAATTAAATATAGCCCCTATAATCAAAAACCAATTATTTGATCAACCTTAATCCATAATGAAAACTCTAATGCATCTGAATCCTTAAAGAAGATGTACTAAAATACCATCCTTACATATCTCATGAATCTAAAATCCATATAACCATTGATGTAATAATTCTTGAATCCAAATACCAAATAACTGTAATCATTCAACATCACTCTTAAATAATTAACTACACTTCAACGTATTATTCCTTAGTTCCTCCTCCATGTCATTTTTCTTTTTTTCTTCTTCTTCATTATCAATCATGTAACCATTACTTGTATCACCTTGTTGATTATAAACATTAGTTAAAACTCAAAGAACAATGTGAGAGTCACTAATCATAGATATATTGTCATAAAGAATCATTTATAGAATCCCAAAATGATAACATCTTCTTCTCAATCCATAAGTCTGTGTGATTTTCTAAAGGATGATATCCTATTATTAGACTTCTTGACAATGTCCTTTATATGGTTATATTTTCTAGTCTATATTTTCTAAATCTAATTTCCAAGGTTGTTTTTAAATTCCTATGATGTCAACTGTAATATACTGACCCCATAAGCCTAGAGCTAGTGCATTATTTTAATACATTTGAATGATTACATTGAATGAAATCCTCAAGGACCGATCAGTTTAGGAGCATTGGAAAGTATATTACATACATGAACTTTACAATACTATCCAAAAAATAAAATACAATATAGATATTCCCTTGAGAATCCTAGTATTCTACTAGATAATCTCTATATATAAATTGTAATAAACTTCTTGGCATCCTGAGAAAATAAAACATAATAAATGGGAGAGTTATATGCTCATTATGTTTAAAAAATACAGCAGAAGCTTTCATTAATAAGAATAAAAGTTTAAGGCAAGGTAAAAAATGAAACAGAAGCCTCTTAAACATAGTCCACGGTATAACCTAGAATGAATAAATAAAATAATTCAATTTAAATATTCACATGGATATTCTATTAGTTTAATAATCACATGTAATATCAATAAATAATCTTAAAATTAGGGAACACATAATGTCAGACATCATAACCCCAACGTCAAGGCCTCATTAGAGACTATACTCAAATATACTATCATGGCCTCGTGACAAGACACTTGTTTATCTCATGAGTCCTACAAATGCATCAAGGGGATATAGTGTGCCCCTCCCATGACTTACTATGTCCAATACATTCCTCATATGAAAATGATGAACCATAAATAACATAATCATTCAAATTTATACTGGTATATGAAATGTGAATACAATAACCATAAACCAAGAATTGTATCTCAGTAAAACATCCTCAATCAAACTGATCATAAATCAGTCAATAAAATATGTTAAATAATATCATAAGAGATCAACCTAAATTAATCATAATATCCAAAAAATATATTGACATAGATGAAAATACTCCAAAAAATCATTAAAATGCCTTGATACAAATACCCATTTTTACGTTGAAATCATTTATTGAAAATCCATGCACTTATAAAATAATGTATTTAAAAATGTATTTTTAGATAAAATTATCCCATACCACTTTAAAAATTTTGAATGTAATTAACATTTTAAAACATTATTGTTTATATAAAAATATCCTTAAAACCATTTTGAAAGCATGGTCGTTAATGAGAAAATTTTTAAAAGAATAAATCAATAAAACATTTAAATGATGTTTTAGATAAAGAGTCTCTTACATAAAACCTTAAAATATTACTTTTGAAATCATTTTAATGAAATTAAAAATAGATATAAAATTCCCTTTCTAATCCTTTATATATATATATATATCAATTTTCTAGAATATTTAAATAGTTAATTGATTAATTATTTAAACATTCTATGTGTCCCATACCACTTTAAAAATTTAAATAATAATCCTAATATCATCAAATAAATCATTAAATACCATTAATATAAATTTATTCATGATATGAAATATAATAGGGGCCATACCAATTTTACACACAAGAAATAGGTGGTGAATATTTCATATATCTCACGGAAATTAAAAGTGAGACGGAATCCCCTTACCATAGGTCTGATACTCTTTATACATGACTAAAACAAATGTATAATGTTTTTAATCACATTATTAACCTATAATACAATCGTAATATTATTTATGATATCATATGTTATTCGGTTTTTACTTTATATTACTTGTTTATTAAAAATATCAAGTTAATGAAATGTTTCCGATAATAATAACTTTGTTTATCAAATGTGTTTTAACTTCTAATTATTGATCATATTACATATATCATGATTAACTTACTCCTAGAATATAATAAATTATTTTTATATTATAAATATTATGAATATAAATATAAATAATATATATATATCTAAAATGTAATACACCATTAAGTGAGATGGTAGGTCGTACATACACATGAGTGTTGTTTCCATTTTTTATCTTATTGAATGAAAGAAAAAAATAGAATATATGTATATATATAAACATATATTACTCCAGTAGAATTAATATATCATATATTTCATACTTATTCATAATATATGTTTTTATAATCTCTCTAGAATGGATAACGAGGATGATAAATCTCATCGCGTCATGCAGACAGTAAGTTGTAGAGACGAATGATTGACGATATCAGTTTCATTAATGGTAAAATGGTATGTATTTGTATGGAATATAAATTTTATGGAAAAAATATACTATTATATTTATTATTTAAATCCTTTATATTCATTTTTATACCCATTTAAATAATGTATAGATGAAAAATAGATTACACCATAGTGTGGAGTTGTTGTGATATTAGTTTCTATGGAATTGGTAAAAACAAGGAATATGGTTGTCCCATTGTATAATACCATCTCAGAATATATACGATACTAAAATTATTTCATTAGTATGGAAACAACATATGAAGAGGAAGTATAAGAATAAAATAACATTGAAAAAAGCGATAAAAAATTTACCTCTTTTTTGGGTGTCTTCTTCTGATTTGAACCAAATGAATCCATAGGATGGCTTTCATCCCAAAGTGTATCCTCTAGGATGAAGTGAGGTAGGTTTGGAGAGGAAATGGAAAGGATTTGTTTCTATCCAAATGGATTTGGAGGTTTAAATTAATGAGAATAAGATGTGCCCTTTTATAAGAGAGCTGGGGAACTTTTGGAAGATTTTAAATTAATACTTACTTTTAGATTGATTCATCAAAATAAATAATCTTGTAGATAATCATTCATCTAGGTACATTTTAGAGTTTCATATTTTAGTAAATATAATTAAAATACTTGTAATAGATTCATCAGAATCCATAGTAAAATATTGAATGTCTTGATACAACATATCAAATCTTTTATTCCTTACATTTTATGGGCCTTTATGTGTTACTTATAATAATTTAAAAATATCCTAATCATTTTTTCATGTAGAAAAATAATTGAAATTATTTCTATCAAGACCAAATTACAAGAAATTTATTACATTATTATTCAAATAAAATATATTATTATATTTTGGAGTCCATTTTTCATTTGATTATTTGGTGTGACCATACTCATTCATTATCATTTTCCAAATTGGATAATAAATTATACCAATAAATGTTAACATATAATTCTTCCAAAAAGATTAATCTATGAAAGTAAAAAATGGGAGCCAGAAATATTGAATTTGATTTCATAATAAAAATATATTTTTTAAATCAATTAAATATTTCAAAAAATTGAATACAAATAATTTGAAAAACAGTCTTTATAAATAACCAAAAATTCTCCATTGATACCAATTTATATTTAGTGGTTATGTATATATACAAGGATGAATTTTGATTTTAAAAATTAATATAAAATTAAATATTAATTTCAAAATTAAATCCTTTTGAATTAATAAAGAAACAAATATAATAAAAACTAGTCAATAACATTGGTTAAAATTTATAATGATAATGTCAATGTAATTAAAGTTTAAAAACATTTGAAACAAAATTATTCAAAAATTATAGATGATGGTTTATTATGTAAGATGTTAAACTAAATATAAGAAATAAAAAATTGATTGGGAGTTTAGAAAAATATTTATGTGAGGCCCTACATCTCAAACATTGGACTCAAGAGGTCAATGGTATAAATCCCTTGTTCTTGATGGTGACAATGAATATGTCCCTCACAATTGAGTTTTTTGAGTTCCCTCTTTAATATTGTCAGTTGTCAAGTAAAATGTCCCATGATTTTAGTGAAGTGTTAACCATTGGGGATAGGAGGTTTATAAAATATTGTTTTCTTTTGAATACAATCAATAAACATCACTTATAAATCTATTTGATGGAAATATGTGCAATAGATAATGAAGATGTTTCAAGAATGGGTGGGGATAATTCAAAGGAATATTGAAATTAATTATCTTAGGATGGATTGAGAACTATATCATTTCACCATCAAATTGGAACATGGGAGTATGTTTGTAACTGGTGTATATATTAAAGATTCCAAGAGCATACTCTTATTGGCTCTAAAATTATTAGGATACTTCTATAATTCACTAGGTACAATGAACAGGGAATAAGATACATTGATGGTCTTTTAACCAAATTAAATGAATAGACACTAGAATCTTCTCAATGCTACTAGATACCTTGTACCATCCACAGGGTTACCAGTGGCCTACATGGAGTTGGAAGAAGATGGATAATATCTTCTAGTTTGCAGCTACTATCTAGTGGCTACCCAATGGCCTTCAATAATAATAATTATTTCTCTGTAAGATCCACTAGCTAGTCGGTGCGCCAACAATTGGTACACACTAGGAGACTTGTAATTCCGGGTTGTTTCCATTGTTTCAATTCTATGTATATACACTACATTATATAGCTATTATATCCTATTATAGGCCAACATCAATAGTTTCCACCACCACTTCCTTATAAGTACTTCATTGGATATCTATGATAGTTGACAAGCTCTTTAAGAGTGGAAGGAGTCATGTTGAAGCCTCTAACAAGACATCAAATAAAATTGAATATTCTTTGTAACTATACACATTGAATTCAATTCAAAAAAATAAAACTAAATTAAAAGAAAAAATTAAAAACATGTGTGAGTGTTATATATCATGATAACCCTAAGAGAGATATATATACAATAGTCTCTCTCAAACCCCATCCCTATGTCCTAAAATAATAGTTATTTTCGAAAGACCATGCTAAGGATGCAAAAGTTGTTACCCAAAGGAGAACACCTATTTCCATCATCTACACCTCAAAACATATTCTTTTAATGAATTTTTTTATAATACTATAATTAATAATATACATAAATTTTAATATATTAATGGAATGTCCATTTTTACCATCCTCAAATCCCATTTAGAAAATGAATATGATATCACGCGTATCTGTAGACCACCGCTTCCAGGTGTGAGGTACATTATTTTTTATCACCTCGTTATACAATTGGATATAAAAATAAAGGTATTAAATTTATTTTATATTGATAACATTATTAATATTATTATATTACAAAATATTCAATATCTTCCTTATGCTTTGTGCAAAATGAGTGTCTTTCCTTTTCATATGTGTCGACTACTGCCTCCACGAAAGTGACATATGATATTTTTGATCATTTTGTTTCATGATTATAAAAATCCATTCAATTATAATTCCCCACATTAAAAAAAAGGATTTTTGATTCCTTAATAATATTTTTATTCGAAAATAATCCCTTTATTAACCATACTCACGAAGAGATAATAACTTTTTCTTATTTGGGTAGATTTTATAGCCTCTATGAACTATGATATAAATTTATTTCACAACTATGGACACATAATTACTGGTGATATTTAAAAATAATAAGTAATTTTTCCTATTATTTTAGTTGTAATATCTGACCAGTAGTTGAGATACCAACCCTCATTCATAATAATTACTAAACCAAGACTTTCAAAAAATTTATCATAATGAATCATAACTAAAATACTTTTGAAATGAAATTAAGAAATTATAAATCATTGTAATTTATCTATGATATTACCTATAATTATCTTTTAATGAACCACTATGAATATATGATAAATAATTAGCCTAACCATTATTAAACTTGTAATAAACTAACAATTGAATATAACAACATATGATAATGAAAATAAAATATAACTTACAAATAAATTTGTAACAAATGACTATAAATGGACTATACTAAATGTTATAGTTATAAATAAGGTTTATAAATAGGTTATTATAAAATTTATTTTAGATACATGAGGATATATCTTGTTCGATTAAGCGAGATAAAAGGTAAGGGTTGTTTCATATCAATTTTTCTTCATTGATATATAATGGGTATTCACCACATATTTCAACATTTAGGTTTATATATTGGATATGTATTTATTTTATCATAATATTACATGGAATATAATGTGTTTAAAAACCCCATTGATATTCATCATTTCATGGTCATAAATTCATAAGATAACAACAATATAAGGGTGTTTCGTCTCAATTTTTTTTCTTTGAGACACATTTTTTTTATGAGAATACTTTAATTTTAATGGTTTGTATATTTTCTAGTGGTAATATAATATCATAAATTATATATTATTTTTGGTATTTGAATTCAAATTTCAATCACTCTATTTTATGGTTTTTTATAAAAACATTTCTTAAGACATAATGGATGATGATAACTCAAAACATTTTTTTGAGTTATACTATTTCATCGTGAACTTATTTCTTTAATTTTTTTGTTCTTCCACCATAAAATTTTATTATATTTTATTAAATCTTCTTATCTAGGAATAAAATTAATTTTTAATTCAATTCTTCTTCAATAATGAATTGATTTCTCAAAAAATTGTAACACTGTTACAAATAATCAACATCCTTCCCATGTAAGATCATTATCTTCAAAATCTATGTTTTTAATTCTGACAACTTTTATAATTTTTATTTTAAACCCCAATTATGTTCTAACTCTTGTAATTTATATATTTCTCTTCTTCCCTTTTTTCAATGAAGATTTATTCACCTTTTTGTGAAGTAATATATCAATAAATTTATATTAATTTATTAAAATGTTTTTATTTCTATTCTTTATTGTAATATCATCCATTCCACATTTCCCAACCATAGTTATTAAACCTTTTTCAAGGCTCCACTGTTGAATGTTAATTTTAGAATTAAATTACATCAAAAAAATCACATCACATCATTAAAATTGACATTTTAAAGTAACTCATAACTTCTCCTTTTTATGAAATTTTTAAGAATGTTCTATAAAATCACATTCACCATTTTGTTTTTTTCCTCTTTATACTAAAAGTATTTTACATCCTGTTGAGTTATGTTTCATGTATTACCTTCTAAATCCTCTCATTTTACTAACTTTTTTGGGTCGAAACTCACAATATCAAATAAAAAATTATTATTAAATTATAAAGTGATACCATTTATATATTTCCTCTTATGATGGTGTTATCATCTATTTAAACATACATAAAAATAATTAGCTTACACATTTGATATTCCATAATAATTCCATCCACACTCTTTCTCCGGATTAATTAATGTCATATAATTTTATTTTTTCGGGTGGAAATTATTGACTTATCCATATTCCTATTACACTATACAATGTAAATTTATGTGATAAATACATAAATAGATATTCCATTTAATTATTGGGTAAATATTGAAAAACTGTATACTTGTCATTTCAATAGAGTATATTTTTATTTACTATAGAATAAAGGTGATGTATTTTATAGTTTATTCATTCATTCATATGATTAATTCGTTGGACTTAATTAGTGATGAGTGGGGACTTCAATAGAGTCTTGATTCATTTATAGGTCTCAATGAAAAAATTAGGATCAGATTTAGTGTATGAATTACTATTTTTTAGACGTATTGGGAGTAGACGTAATAGAAAGATAATGTATTTTACCTTGTCCATGAAGGTATGTAATGTTTTGGAAAAAGGAATTTGCAAGTAAAACATTATGAATTCTATCAATATGGAACAATTTATTTATATACATGAAACTCTTTAAATTATAATGGAATCCTTGGAATTATTTCAAGATCATGTGATTAGTTATATGGAATTATATTATTTTCATTAAATTCCATATAATTCATGCATTTTTATTCAATAATATCTTGTTGAATGTTATTTACCTTGGTGAGCATTTATGATCACCCTACTTTATCCATTTCCCTTAGATGTGTTGAATATTATTACACATTATATGTCTATAAGGATGAAATTGGTAGATAATTTGTGATAGGTTTTGAAGAATTATAATGGATTATGTAGCTCCTAATGTAGCGGGAAAAATTTTCAATTGATGAGAAATAATGGGTCTATATTAGTTAATGATGTTTTATATTTCAATAAAACCTAAAAACTAAAAGGTCATGAGAATTTTCATAACTATTTATTTACAATAAATCATCCAATTATGTGACAATTATATCTGATAAAAGATAAGTTGGTGCAATGTAAAAAAATCTCCAGTGATTTCCAATCTATGATGTCACATATTTAATATATATATATATATATATATATATATCGAGAAAAAGATAAATGAATTCAAAAATAATTTTATATTCATCTATTCGGAGGATAATATTTACAAATATTTTTGGAAAAAACAAGAAGATTCAAATGTGGTAGTTTCAGGTCCATAAATGTATGAAGAAAACCGCTCAAATTTTTCTTGTAAGGCTCGTGATGAGTTTTCATGACTGTTAAGATAGATAAATATATGTAAAAAACAAGTTCATACGAGATTATTATAATATAGTAGTTAAATTTATTAGGGGATCCAATTCCACTGATATTATCAAGACTAAAGGAAATAATTTGGAGAATTATTTAGAAGAAATTCTAGTTAATTTTATTCATCACCATAGAGATATGGGAGCTGTAAAGTCCCAGAATTTTCAAGGAAAATTTTGTTCCTAATTCTTTGTAATTTTTTGAATCTATGGCTTCTAACGGTGCCTGATTCTGATGCCCAGTGTGCCCAAAATAAATATCTGATGTTTTGTTCAGGTACGTTTAGTAAACGTACGTTCATGTTTTTCTATCTTTAGAACTAGTGCTCGGAATTGAAACCTGAGGACACCGATGAACTCGCAGCGCTAATAAATGCTTATGGGGACCTTTACCGTAGTTGCGTTTTATGCGGGATGAAAGTTAAAAATTGGGGTTTAATTAAGAAGATAGATAAAATTGTTTAGAACAATTTTATATATCTATGGAAGCTATTTTCTCCCATGGGAAGTTATTGGTGGGGCCCACACCCACATAACTTCCCATGTGTGATTATTTGAGAGGTGGGGTCCACACGAGCCCCAACCTTTCATCTCCCATAACTCTCTTAAAACATTCCAATTGTTTTCCCTTCCTTTAATGCAACAACTCCCTTAATTATGAGAACTCTTCCTCTCCCTCTCTCCCTCTTTAATGTTTGCCAACACATATTAATCAATGAATTCTAAATCATTAATTAATTATATTAAGTTGTTTGAATTTTTAATAACTTGTGTGAATAAAATAATAGCTTAGCAATTATTTTATGGTGGCACTTATTGTGTTGGAATTTGGGGGAGCTCTCAAGAAATAGAGAAGAAGACCACCCTCTTCGATAAAGAATGCCTTCGATGGAGAACGACACTCTCTTCGATGAAGAACGCCAATTCCACGAAGGACGACGATGCTCTTTCTTTTCTTCTCTCCGTGACAAGAGAGAAGATGCCACTTCTTCTTCGGGTACACTTTGACGATGAAGGAATCGATATCATCATCCACGACGCTCGACTACCACAATGATTTTCCAAGGTAGGGAGTATTTCTTCAATTTTATTTGAATAAAATTGTTCTTCGTTCTTCACGAAACCTTCTTTATCCTTGGCCAATTGGTACCGCTTAATGCGGAGGGCGCAGACCGAACACACAAATCCCGATGAACCTCCGTAGTCTATTTGTTTTCGATTGAGGCACGTTGGAAGAGGCAATGATTGGAGAAGCGGCGGTCGTGCGCCAGCCGCGTGCCAAAGAACCGCGGCTCGCAACCGCGGGCCGCTAGACCGAGGAAGAACCGAACGGCCATAGTCGTCCTGGATGAAGGGAGGAACCGCGGTGCCCCACGGCGCTACACTACAGAAGACCGCGCCCTATGTTCCGCAGGCCGCTTCGGCAAAAGTACCGGTCGGCCCGTCGGTCGGTAGGGCGGAGGAGAGTCGCGGCGCCGGGAGGGCACCGCGCCGGATGAACCGCTGCCCGCCTGTGCAGGCTGCTTGTGCAAAGAAGGTCGGCCAGCTTAGGCCAGCCGGTTAGGGAAGGCGGTTCCGCCTGGTACAACTGGTTTGACACACCTTTTGGGTCGGACCCAACAAAACTGGGTTGACCCGACCCGCCTGCCCACTGGGCCTAACGGGTCGGGCCCGTTTTCACTTAAGGGTGAATAACTCAAAGACCGTGCGTACGATCGACGCGCCGTCTGCGACACTAAGACCCCTACGATGAGGCAGTCCTTTTTAAAAAATCTATGTGAGTTATGGATGACTTCGGAAAATGGTTGGGTTTGGAACGATCATATTTCCAACTTGACCCCTGGAACGGAAAAACCAATAACTCTGAGATCGGACGTCCGTTTGACGAACCGTCAGGGGAATTGGTAATCTCATTGAGAAAAGTTCCTATGAGTAAACCCCATGGTATTTTGGGGTACATTTGAGATACTGTCGTGTTGGTTCGTACACGAAACCAAGCGGGCCCATGGGAAAAAAAGGATAATAACTCACAGACCGGGCATCTGATTGACGCGCCGTCTGTTTCGTTGAGGCCCCGATGATGAGCTATTCCTTTTAGATAATTCCACGTGAGATTACGTGACACTTGGAAGTATCGACTAGTTGCTCGTGGAGCGAACCCTCACAGAGATGAGTGTATGGAGTACGGAGAGCTGTTAGGTGCAGACCTGACGAATGCTTGTACGATTCGTTTCGGAGTGACTTGGGTAGCCCAGTGGGGAGAGATAATGTGTTGGGGTGGTGGACCCACAGAAGAGGATCGCTACTATGTTGAGGCTGTAGACTCATGGTACTCGACAGGAGTAGTACCTCTTTAGTCTATTAGATGGAGCACTACTGGGTTGGGGCAGCAGACCCCCGATGGGGAGTGCTACTGTGTTGGGGTAGCAGACCCACGGTACTCGACAGGAGGAGTTCCTCAGCAGTCTAAGGTTATTGAGTAGCACCTCGGAGTAGAGACAGATCCACTGTACTCAATAGAAGAGGAGTTCTCCAACATGTGTGGTTTCGATAATAAAAATATGGGTTTGACCGGAGCTAATGACCTTTGTGTTTTCCTCATGATTGAGATGGGTTACCTGATAACATAGGTATATGTATGACCCTATACCTAAGTAAAGGTTATATTTTGACATCTTCTCTGTGGTTTATCCTTGTTGGATTTTGTGAGACCTTGAGGGTCTTGGGGTCCATACTGAGTATCATTATACTCACCCCTGTACGGGCTATGCCCGCACCTCGTTGTGTTGGATGCAGACAACCGACAACGCTGACTGAGGCATAGTGTATGAGGACTAGATGGTAACCGTAGGTGGACCTCACAACGAGTCGATACCCGGAGGAGACGAATGGATGTGGAGTGTCGAGGACATCTGTACCTACCCTTCGGGTAGGAACCCGGAGGACGATTCAGGATTTGCTTCCATCTTCCTGTTGTTTTTCGTTTCAGTTGTACTTTCTTTCAGTTGTAGCTGTACCTTTCTGTTGTGCTTGTATTTATGCCCCCTTTGTACTTTCAAAACACTTGTTATACTGATTTACATAGTGTTTCTTCCTCTTGTACTCTGGTTGTGTGTGTTTATGTTTTATAATGGCAATTCCTTCCCAGTTTTTAGGGAGTTCCGCCTTTGGTGCTAGTCGTCACCCTCTGGCCTATAGAAGGAAGGCTTGGGATAATCATGGCACGGGCCCCGAGAATGTGTCGTGACAATTTGGTATCAATGGAGTTGGTTCTACCGCATAACTCAGGACTCTGATCATTATTTTCTGTGAAGAAATGGTGTTAAGGGTACTAAGTGTGGTTTTTAGATCAGGGAGTCTAGTTTTGGTGTGGCAACTGACGTATCCATACACCAGGACCTTGACTTCTGATTTATGACTCAGTGCATGAATACACTAATTGCGTGTGTGTTTCAAAAAGTTTTATTTAATTCAGCTCAAACCAAGTCAGCTCACCAGGTTTTAATCTTTTGACCGTGTCACATCTGTTTAGTATCCTCCATGCAGACAGTCAGTTGGAGTTCTGGGGGAGTACATGATGAAGGCCCATCGAGCAACAGGGCTCCGGTGCAGGGCCCTCTGACTTTGTTGGCACATTCAGGTGGTGTACCAGCATCACCACCACTCGTTGGGAAGTAGATTCCACCAGCCGTACTGGCAGATGGTGCATGCTGATAGAGCGCATTTCATGAGTTCCATCAGCATAGGCCTCCGAGTTTATGAGGTGAGACAGATTCCCAGGAAGAGGCAGAGGTTCAATCGTGATGGCCCGCAAGGAGCTGGCCATGAAACTGGTGGTGGACGACGCTTCGAGGATTTTCCAGCACCACCACCAGGAGATCCACCCCGACCGTAGGGAATGGATGGAAAGGGGAGAGCACAGCTTCAGGCAGCTGAAGCATACGACAATGGATCTCCAGAAGCAGGTGGACAGGAGCGGAACTAGTTCCAGGCATTTAGGCCTTTGTTCATGATGATTATAGCTTTGTAAATGTCATTGTTTTGTTTTCTTTGGGTCTTTGTACTTATAGATGCAGTAATAAAAGACAGTTGTCCTTGTGACATTTTCTTTCCTTCCTTTTTGTTTACTAAGATGTTCTAGTTTAAACTTTTGACTTGACCCTCACTTTTGAGATTCCTACTGGAGGAGACCTAGTGACCGCAAACTGATACCCAGAATGTGACTCGACCCTTGGAGGTGAGAGTTACGTTTGGATCTCTTGGTAATGGCATCGAGGACTTACGATGTCGTCCATGGAATGAATGTATCATTCATGTCAGGATTGACTGTATTAGGCAATGGGCGTGGTTCATCCAGGGGATGAGACCACATTTCTCTTTTCGGAGAAGGAGAAATCTTAGCAGCTCTTATAGATGGTAGGCGAAGAAGGGTGATCGTCGACCGACATACCAAGTCGGACAACTTCCTACCGACCTGAGATGGTAGAAGCTATGAAGGAGAAGGTGCAGATCATCCAAGAGTGGATGAAGACTGCACATAGTAGACATAAATCTTATGTTGTTAGGAAACGGAGAACACTGGAGTTCGAGGATGGCGACCACGCCTTTATACGTGTCTCACCTTGTCAAGATCTACGGAGATTTAGCTGAGGTGGTAAGTTATCTCTGAGGTTCATCCGAAATTTCCAGGTCCTCAGCAGGAAAGGCGAGGTGGCTTACCGCTTGGCCCTTCAACCTCATTTGCACTGACTGCATGACGTCATTCACATATCTCAGCTAAGGAGATACGTGCACGACCCATCACACATCATTGACCATGGGGAGTAGGATATCGATGATGGGGATACTTTCAAATAGGTTCCAGTAGAGATTGACAATCGACCAGAGCGTGTCCTACGAGGATAGTCAATTCCTCTGGTGCACATTCTCTAGCAATACGGGAACCTCCAGGAGAGCACATGGGAGAGGGAGGCTCAGATGCAGGCTCAGTACCCCTTTTGTTTTCTTAGTATGGGTTGTAGCATTACGGGGACATAAATCCCTAAGGTCAGAGTAATGTAACGACCAGGAATTTTCAAGGGAATTTTTTTTCTTAATTCTTTGGAATTTTACGAATCAGTTGCATCTGACAGCGCCTGATTTCGAGGCCCGGTGTGCCAAGAATCATTTTCTGAAGTTTTGTTTGGTAACGTTCAGTAAATGTATGTGCGGGTTTTTCTATCATTTGAACCAGTGCTCAGAATTGAAATATGAGGACACCGATGAACTCGCAGCATCGGTAATTGCTTCAGGGGACCTTTACCGTAGTAGTGTATTATGCGGGTTGAAGGTAACAAATTGGGGTTTAATTAAGAAGATAAATAAAATTGTTTAAAACAATTTTATATATCTATGGAAGTTATTTTCTCCAATGGGATGATATTGGTGGGGCCCACACCCACCTAACTTCCCATGTGTTGATATTTGAGATGTGGGTCCCACACGATCCCCAACCATTCATCTCCCATAACTCTCTTCAAACTCCCCAATTTTTGTCCCTTCCTTTAATGCGACGACCCCCTTAATATGGGAACTCTTCCTCTCCCTCTATCCCTCTTTAATGTTTGGAAACACATGTTAATCAATGAATTATAACTCTTCCATTAATTAAATTAATTCGTTTGAATTTTGAATTGCTTGTGTGAATAAAATAATATCTTAGCTATTTTTTTATGGTGGCACTTGTTGTGTTGGAGTTTGGGGGAGCTCTGGAGAAATAGAGAAGAACACCACCCTCTTCGACGAAGAACACCTTCGACGGAGAATGACACTCTCTTAAACAAAGAACACCAAATCCAAGAAGGACGATGACGCGCCTTCTTTTCTTAACATTGTGACAAGAGAGGAGACACCACTTCTTCTTCGGGTACACTTCAATGATGACGGAATCGATACCGTCATCCATGACGCTTGACTACCGCGAAGCTTTTCGAAGTTAGGGAGGATTGCTTCAATTTTATTTGAATAAAATTGTTCTTCGTTCTTCGTGAAACCTTGTTTATCCTTGGCCAATTGCTACCACTTAACGGGGAGGGCGTGGTCGGAACGCACACAGCCCGATGACCCTCCGTAGTCTCCTTGTTTTCGATTTAGGCATGTTGGAAGAGGTGATGATGGGAGAAGCGGTAGCCATGCGCCGACCACGTGTGGAAGAACCGCAGGCCGCTAGACCGAGGAAGAACCGACCGACCATAGCCAGTAGGGCAGAAGGGAGGAACCGCGACGCCCCACAGCGCCGCGCTGCGGAAGACCGCGGCCCGCGTTCCGTGGGCCGCTTCGGTAGAAAAAACCGGCCGGCCCGTCGGCCGACTTGGCGGAGGAGATCCACGGTGCTTTGAGGGCATCGTGCCAGACAAACCGTGGCCCGCCTATATGGGCTGCTTGCGGCAAGAAGGCCGGCCGGCTTCAGCCATCCAGTTAGGGGGGGCGACGTAGCCGGTTCGAGCATCAGCGGGGCCGCACCCCGCCGGGCCAGGAAGCACCGTCTCGGGCCGGGCCACACCGCCTCGGCCCGAGCCGTGCGTTTCATCAGGCTTGTCCGAAACCCCAGCTGGGTTGGACCCGCCAAAACTAGGTTCACTCGACCCGCCATCCCACTTGGCTTAACGGGCCAGGCCCATTTTCACATGAGGGTGAATAACTCGAAGACCGCGCGTCCGATCGACGCGCCGTCTACGGAACTAAGACCCCTACGATGAGGCGGTCCTTTTGCAATACTCTAGGTGAGTTATGGACAACTTCGGAAAATGGTTGGGTTCGGAATGAGCATATTTCCAATCGGGCCCCTAGAACGGAAAAGCCAATAACTCTCAGACCAGAAATTCATTTTACGAACCATCAGTGGCATTGGTAATATCATTGAGAAATGGTTCCTTTGAGTATACCCCATGGGATTTCAGGGTAAAGTTGAGATACGGTCGGGTTGGTTCGTACACGAAACCAATCGGGGCCCCAGGGAAAAAAGGCTAATAACTCACAGACCGAGCGTCCGATTGACGCGCCGTCTGTTACATTGATACCCCTATGACGAGGCGGTACTTTGAGATATTTCCACATGAGATTACGTGACACATGGAAGTATCAACCTGTAGCTCATGGAGTGGACCCTCCCGGAGATGAGTGTACGAAGTGTGGAGACCTAGTAGCTGTATACCTGACGACTGCTTGTCCGATTCGTTTCAGAGTGACTTGGATAACCCTGTGAGGAGCGCTAATGTGTTGGGGCAGTAGACCCATGGTGGAGTAGTGATACTGTTTTTGAATTGAAGACCCACGGTACTCGACAGGAGGAGTACCTCTGTAGGCTATTAAGGGGAGTGCTACTGTGTTGGGGAAGCATACCCATGGCGGGGAGAGATATTGTGTTGGGGAAGCAGACCTGCAGTTCTGGACAGGAGAAGTACCTCAGTAGTCTAAGGTTAGTGAGTAGCGCCTCAGAGTCACGACAGGGCCACTTTACTCGATAGATGAGGAGTTCTCCAGTAGTTGTGGTTTCAATAATAAAAATCCCGGTTTGAGCTGAGTCAATGACCATTGTGTTTTCTTCATGATTGAGATGTGTTACTTGATAACTTAGGTATATTTATGGGCATATACCTAAGTAAAGTTTATCTGTTGATATATTCTATATGGTATATCCTTGTTGGATTCTGTGAGACCTTGAGGGTCTCAGGGTCCCTACTGAGTATCGTTATACTCACCCCTGCACAGGCTATGCCCGCACCTCATTTTGTTGGATGCAGACTGTGGATAGTGCTGACCGAGGCAGAGTGTACGAGGACTAGATGGTACCCAGAGGTGGACCTCACGATGAGTCGGTACCCGGAGGAGACTGATGGATGTGGAGTGATGAGGAGGACATCTTTAACTACCCTTCAGGTAGGAAACTGGAGGATGATTCAGGAGCTGCTTCCATCTTCTAGTTTTTTGTCTTTTTAGTTGTACTTTCTTTCAGTTGTAGCTGTACCTTTCTGTTGGGCTTGTATTTCTGGCCACATTGTACTTTCAGCACACTTTTTATACTGCTTTACTTAGTGTTTTCTTCTTCTTGTACTCTGGTTTTGTGTGTTTACGTTTTATAAAGGCAATGCCTTCCCAGTTTTCAGGGAGTTACGCCTTTAGTGCTAGTCACTAGCCCCTGGCCTATGGAAGGCGGGCTTGGGGTAATCACGACACGGGCCCCGAGGATGGGTCGTGATAGGGGAAATCCTAGCCTGTTTATGAGAAGTATTCCAATTAAAAATTCCTTAGGATCTTAATTTCATGGGGACGTTGATGGGATTATTTCAATAATTACCCCTTGAGGGGGGTGAGTTTAATTTTTCCCATTAATAGAACAAACATAGGTGAAGGGATTAACCATTGTAAATCTATCTAAATATTTATCCAATAAATTATGAGCTAAAAGAGGGATTTAATAAGAGAAAAAAATATTCATGAGATTCTTAACATGATAATATATGAGAAATACTTTGTATGTAATAATATGTTGAGTGGGTAGTGTTATTATTTTATAGGGACATTCAATATAATTCTTCATAGGATATCCAATTGAGGATGAATGGTAATGGTATTATCTATTTACAAATTTTAAATAAGTGAACTGTTTCTGTGGAGAAAAATCCACCAAATACCCCCAAATAACCTTATCAAGTAACACATAACCTCTCAAAAAAAACTTCATATATCATTAATGAGTTCTTATTATAATAAAACTCATAGTTCAACATTATGAGTTATATAAGACCTATGATTATCCATTTATTGGGGCCTATATTGTACCAAGGATTTTTTTTAAAATAACATTGAAGATCCCATATTAACTATATATGAACCTCATCACCCTAAAAAATATCTATATGGATTGGAAAGGTTTTAGGGAACCGTGGAAGTATTGGGAGACTGAAAATTTTTATTTTTCAACAAATTCAATAGATAAATAAGATGCAAGAAACCAATGTACTAAATAAATTTCATATCTTAGATTATTAAAATTTAATTTCGAATTAATTTAAATATAATATCTTCAAATCACCACTATTTTTGATTTTTCATTAAGATAACTATTCTATACAAGGATTCTTACAGATGTATCCACAAATACTCAATGAATCATTGTATGATTTTCTTGATTTTATGGTAGATAATATAGAAGTATTATGTATTTCACATCCCTCGCCATTAATAACAACAATTCTCTCATGTTTTATATATTTTGGAAAGGGAGATAGGGATAACCTTGTCTTCTTCTTGATATAATTGTATATGATCTGTTATTGTCTTCAATATTCCTTTAAACAAAATGACATGCTTTAGATTTTATTCCTTGGTTAAAACTGAGATATATTCACTAAGTACCTTATCCTTGTATTTAAACATAATAATTTACCATGTCAAAATAAAAATAATAATATTGATATATCTGATTACATTCATTAAATATAATTTCATTTAAAAAAAATAAATTGTTATTTATATAAATCATAATAAATAAAATATATCATTTCCCTCAGATCACTAAACATTTCACACATTCTCTTATGTAGTTTATCAAACCTTAAATCAAAAAATATAAAAATTAAATAAAATAAAATAAATATTATATTTAGTAAACATGTGAATAAGTACAAAAATTATTAATAATCAAATAACTTGAATGAATATTAATTATATTATATTCACTAAACTCATCAATAGACCAACAAGTAAAAAAATTTAACTCGCATATTTTAAACATGAATAACTAATAATTTAATTTATATCATCAAATATTAAAATAATATATACTATTCTATAAAAAAATATTATTAAACAACAATTCCAATGAATTTAATGAGATTTATGATGTAATTAATGTATCATACTGTAGGAACCATTATTGTTGTCAATTGGATAAAAAATCTTCAAGTCATGATTAATTCCAAGATACACATCAAGGAACCCATGGAGACAAAATTTAGATTATAAAGTACAACAACCATCCAAAAAATGCTACTATGTAATATAATCCCTTTTTCACCTAATATGTCATCTATCCTGAAGCACACTTGTGGAACCACACTATATTCTTGATTAATCTTTCTCTGACTTTCTGAGATGAACATTTCTATAAAATTCCATTGGCATTGATTTTGGCATATGAATTCATTTCAATCAATTTTCCTAGGATATCTTCCTTTATAAAAATAGAATGTAGAAATAATTTCTTTAAAATGTAATTAATCTCATATCACTTATGAATCTGCTAATGTACGCTACCCCAACATGAGTATAAATCACCATTTTTATCATCCATATATAAAAGTATATTGTTCATGACACACATTAATAATGATATCAAATCAAATAACTAATAAACATGTTCATAGGTTGTAATATCTAATAAAAAATTAATCATATAGACTTGTTATTATTATGATTTTTCCAAATAACTCACTTCTTAGATATAACCATGTACAAATTTCATGATAAAAAATCCTTAAATATTATGATCCCATGACATTGATAGTCAAAAATAATATATATACCATAATAGTGGTGTATATTAACCATAAGAAATATTTATTTAGGAATATTTTCAAAAAATATTTATCTTATAATTATATAAGGTAACTATTATATCACTTTATTATAATATATTTCATATATGTCCACACTAATAGTGGGTGAATCAGTATGGAGTGACTTTTAATCCAATTTAAATTTTTTCCATTGACTACCTCTATATATTCATTGATGGGATCACCCAGTCATTATCTCTCAACTAGTAGATATGAATATGGAGAATATTAAGGAAACATGAGAGAAAGTATAGGGTTGTTAATGAGGTTCACCTCTAAAAGGATGACTATGTCCCTAGTGACACGTCATTGTAATCCAATGTTAAATAATTCCTTCTTATTACCAATGAATGCTTAGGAAAATGTAGGACGTTGAACCTATTATCCTGAAACAGAATAGGTACCAAACTAGGTAAGGATTATCTTCCCTTGATATAAGTCATTTTTCTTATACATCCATGAAGAAAGACCTCTAGGGTAGGTTTCAGTCCCTCCATGACAGTAGTAATGATCTTATATCCATTAAGACAATAGTCATATGGTTTTCTAAATGTTCTTCCGACATCTATACAAGGATTTTGTAAATTGTTTCAATTATAACTTCAACCACTGTGTGATCTATTGATGAATTCCACTTTATATTATCTTTTTCAATATTCTTATTCAGAGTATAGGAACGGCACAGGAACCCCTTCTTCTTCTATTATTTAGTGTATGAGATGAATATTTTTATGAAACAATGGTTCAATTTTCTCTATCGTTGATACATAATGTTTTGAAAAAGTTGAAATATTGAGCTATTATTTCTTTCATTTAACTATTAAAAAAATTTAAGTGTAAAAAAATCAAGAACTTAACCTCCTTCTTCATAGACATGTAAATATATTTATATAATTATAGAAAATTTCTAGTATATTTTTATCTTTCTCATATTCAAACTCCTTTAAATATTGGGCATGAAATCAAATAAACTTTATATCCAAGGTTCATTCAAATTCTTTTAAAACGTTCAACTTAAGACTCATCTTGTTTACCTTTTTAGATATTTGAGATATAAAATTCTTCCTCTTCCACATTATCCCCATATTTATTCATTTTCTAAATCCTCCAAAAAAATATGATCTTCTTATTCATCGCAATCTTGATGCTTGTAAAATCAAAAATGTATTTGGAAACTCCTTTCTTCATGGTGAACATATTGTCCACATATCTTATTTTCTTCTTTTATAGTATGAATCTCCAAATAGGTCATTTTTCATTGATATTTAAACATCAATACATGGATTAGATTCATCAAAATTAAATTTCATTTTTTAAGAATATTAATTTCTAAATATATGTCATGTAATTTCATTCTGAATAAATTTTAAATCTGGGTTCTCAAAATTTCCCAAATTAAATCATATCTCTCATTATGCATATAGGAAATATCATATGAGTTTTTATCAAAACTCAATTTTAATACATTTTCCAAGATATCTTACAAAAAAATATATTACAACTCTGTTTTGTAAATTAGTTATCTAAAATGGCCCCAAATGTATTAATCCCAAAAGATAAATCCCATTATTAAATAATGAAATCTAGCCTCGTGTTCTCATAAATTAATTCTCTTATGTGAATCATTTATTTACTATTTATTCAAAATTATCTCATTTTACTTCATACTTGGGATGCAGATCTTCTCCAAATATTTATACCATCATATTGCTAACATGTTTTACTCATCTTATATCATTCTTCCTATTCATATGTTTCTTTATTTTTTAAATTATTATAGCATAAACCCTGAATAACATCATCATGATGTATCCTAAAAGAAAAAAATTAGAGTATCATAATTTTCACATTTATTGAAAATATTTTTATTATAGATACTATACATTTCAAGACATAGATCTCTAAAAGATTCAATACAAATAAGACCTACAATGAGTAAGTAATTTTGTTGAAGTGACCACATGTATAAGACACAACTGATTATGATTCTCGATCATCTTCACCCTCAAACTAAATCGAAGGTGGGGGAAGTGACCCATTAAAAAACTCCATAAAAAAAATGCGTTTAACCTTCATATATACCATGTGTGCGGGTTTGGATTTTCCGAAGTGAATATTGACCATATATCTTTCCACCTTCATGTAGCCTTAATCATCAACACTATGTAATCAGTTCCATCCATAGTTTAACATTTTGATTCTCTAAAAATTTTCTTATTTTCATTACATTTCTAGGATAATCCTTTACTACCTTTACATGGTGCCTTTTTTATCTTTCCAGAATGCCTGATTTTCAATTATTGCTTTATGTAGAAGGATGAAACCATTTATGTATATAATAAATATTCTTTATTACCCTTACTTATGATGTGTATTTCTTGACCTACTTGTATGAAGATGCTTTTTTCTAGGACACGCCATTATGAAAGTCACTATCTTTCTGAATTACCCTGACACATGTGAGAAAAAATTTATATAACTTCATTTTAGTGCTACCATTACAAACCCTTTTAAATTTAATCCTCATTGATTCCAAGTCATTAATACATTTTCAAATGGTCAATATGTGAAGGGATGATTCTTGGAGAGTTTATATGGATTCATTTAATGGCATTAGATCTTATCCATGACCAATTCTCCTTGTAATTTTCAGGACTTTTGTAATTTTATTTGATGTAAAGGAATTATTTTAATTGTGAAACTTTTTTTAAAACAAGATGATGAATAAGTAGAATTAATGAAGCCAAATCAAGGTAAATATCATGCATGAATAGAAATTATAGAAGGTAATTATATATAAAATTTATTTCCTGAGAAGTTTTCTATGATAAAAAATTATTTTTGTATGAAGACTTTAATTTTAAGGATATGTGATTTCTGGAATAATGTTTAAAGAGGTCTAAGAAGATTTTCTAAATTACAAATTCATTTTGTGAAGGGCCTAGATTATATTGAGACAAATTAGAATGTTGTGTACATGTAAATTGGACATTGAATTATCTATATAAATGTAAAATGGTATTAAGATTACCATAAAAAAGTTAAGATACATTGATTGTATTATATATTAATTTAAATGCAGTTACATAAAGGTAATACATTACATACTCAATGGAACACATGATTGTGTAAGGGTAAATACTCATTCATGTAAGGGTATGAAAAAATGATATTGCACTGTGTATTGGTAGTTGAAGGATGCATAATGGTACGGGGAAGACCACGGAAGGGTAGACTTCAACTACCAAAATGTAATTATTCATGTGTAAGGGTGTAGGTAAGCATCTATATAGGTATTGTGCTACATAGGGGTACTTAAATAACGGTGAATAGTGAGTTCCACATCTCATGTAAGGGTAGTAAAGACATTACATATGGGTAACTAGGGAGTTCCAAAAATTTTCTAATGGTAGTCAAGGCTGCATAAGGATGATTTGGAGGCATGTGTATGAGTAATATTATTCTTAACCAACTCACATAAAGGATTCTCATAGTTCGCATTCTGGTTGAGATACTGAAAAACACTGCTTCCATGGTCATGCTATCAACATACTGAGATAAAGGTGAGACTAAATCACACATGTATATGATATATATGAATCTATTATGCATGAAAAGAAGAACCATGGTCATAAAATGTATATTAATATATTTAATGAAATAAAGGATTAATAAATTCCTCTGAATCAATAAACGATATTTTTCTTAATATAAATGCATGGAGGTGACAATGTGAGTTTTTGTTTCCTAAAAAATCAATAAATACAAGTGATGAAATAAAAAACCATGGTTATTCATAATAAATATGTCACATAAAGTAAAACATTAACATTCAATATTTTAAATGATGATCAAATTCAATTTTTTATTAATTAATTAATAAGATATGTGTCTTAGTATTTATTTATCCACATAAATAATGATGAAAACACAAAACCTTTGGGTATTTTAAATTATCTTTATGAAGATTCAGAATACCTATAAAATAATAAATTATTTGAAATATGTGAATATAATAACCAAACAATTTTGTAATTCATATTAATGTTTATGAAAATAGATTGGTTGTTCGTAAAAATATTTAAATGAATGATTCGAATGATAAAATAATTTTTTTTATTAACTAATCAATATATTATAGCATGCACAATAATTTTTATTTGGTTGATAAATTTTTAGATGACAGTGATGATCAATTAGAGTAGACAATTATGATAAATCTTGAAACTTTTTTTTCAAGATAATCATTTAGACGAATTATGCATCATTTTATTAAATAAAGAATGTGTGTCAATGTGAGGAGTTCCTAATGAAGACACCCCTGAGTATTCAAAGAACTTATGGAGAATTCATAATTCATGAGATATAGAGAAGAGTTTCATGACCAACCATGTTGAGGATTTTAAAGAGGTACACATGTAGACCTGTTGATATATCTACTCATAGAAGAAAATTATCATCCCAAAGGATGATTATCGTTTTATTTATGTGTCATCCATATAGAAGAGAATAATTTTTCCAGTGGACTTTATTAGAATAGAGTAAATAATGGATTTAATATTAAAATATATAAGAAATAGTGGATTGCTTGTTGTAGAATTTGTATTGACTCATGAACATAGTGAAGAATCCATGTTGGGGAGTATAAAAAACATGGAATGGAATAGTATTTTTTGATTAACCTATTAAATATTGTGTTATTATCTCTCATAAATTATAAAATCACATGAGGTGTGATTAAGAGATAATATTGAGTGGATAATGAACTGTAACAAGTATACAAGGATAAATTGGAAAGTAATTTATAAAATCTTTGTACCATTGATTCACCTCCCCCCCTCACTCAGTGGTACCTAAACAGTCCTTGGACTCTATAATTGGTATCAGAGAGAAGTTACCTATAATGATAAAAAAACATTAAACATGTAATCTTATAAATATTTTGATGAGGTCATATCTCATATTGAAAGAAAGTCTTAAAGGGTAAAGTGTATAAAGAATTCATTATAATTTAATTCAATATTCAAGAATTTTATGAGATGAATAACAATAATAACCCATCCTTGAAGTTTTCTTCTCCATCTAATGAAAAATATTATAAAATTTTTATATCTAATTGTAACTTTTTATTGAGAATGTATGTGAAATTTGGACTTTATTATGGATTTTAAAATGACTATTTATTATATTGAGGAAGAGAGAAGTTTTGATTCCATGTAATTCTCAAGAAATGATAATGAATTCCAAAGAGAAATAATCTATAATGTTTATTATTCTATGGAAAAATATTTTTCATCAAAAAAAAAATTATTGAGAATAGATGTCGGGTCCATAAATTTTAGTACAAAAAACTTGGAACCAAGATAAAGGTGAAAATTAATACGTTTGAATAGGTCGACCATGATATTTTAAAGTAAGTGTCCATGTATAAGTATTCCCAGTCTAGCATCCTATCTCTCAAAATCCAACATAAAGAGAGGTGGAAATAATATATGAATGTTTCCCCAAATAAGAATATAATTATTTATTAGTTGAAAGATAAAAATATAAAAACATGAGACCTTGGTGAGAGTATAAACACTTCTAAAGAGAGGATTAAGATCCCTCCAAAGTCCATTTAAACATTTTCAACAATAGAGAGGAATTCAGATCTAAAATATGGACATAAAATATTTTCCCATGAAAAATCTAGAATTATTATTCCACCAAAGATGAGATCACTAAAGTGAATTTATTTTTCGAATATTTGGGATCATCTTTAATAGATTTTTCATATCCAATTAGCCTTAATATGTTTTTAGAAATATAGTAGGTCCAACATGTCAATCATGGAGAGACCAAATTGGGTATAATTCTTATGGTAAATTATTCATTTGTTTTAAACTTGTTCATATTGAAAATTATTTCAATTAAAGGAATTATTTTATGGGTAAACATTCCATATGTAGTAACTCCACTTCTATAAATTAATAGGACATTTCATATCATGAAAAATCCAAATTAATATATACAATAGTTTAAATGTTTCCAAGATTAAAAATGAGCCTCAACAAAGGGTGTATCAAGCACCAAAATTTGATCACATACAATAACTCTATGTGAGGCATAGAAAAAAAATATTGAGGGAAAAAAGATTTTTTCAAAATATAAAGTAGGTGTCAAATGTTAATCTAAAAAAAGAATAAATGCATGGGTAGTAAATATATAAAAATCAATGAAACTTGTCTATAAAAAGGAATGAACATCCTTTAATTATTTTGAAAATAAAAAGAATGTAGGGATGATAGGAAACTCTTTATGAAGAATATTTCCATTTATGAAACTAGTGGATCCTACTTATTCCTTATTATTTTATGTGTTTTGAGCTAAAATACGTGGAATTGGAGGGGAATTTTGAGACTATTACTTAAATAAATCATGGATATATTGCATTTCATAGAGTCTTATGACTACCGTGAAATGAAAAAAGATGATTGAATTTTATGGGGGGTCAAATTTGAAAAGGGTGGATACTGATGGATCGATATATAGATGTATATGTATATTATATGGAACAATACAAATAGGGGGTGCATTGTTTATTTAAAAACTTTGTGTTTAAACACTTAAGAAAATTAGTTTAAATGATATTAAACTAATTCAATTCACAACAAATACAATCAACCACAAATGTATTGAATATAAAGGTATGATATGATGTGATACTATAAGAAGTGTAAAGCAATTGTATTCAAAATGAATACAATAATCAGAGTATTAAAATAGTGATGGATTCAACCATAAAGCGTGTAGAATCAATCGATACAATATGTAACAGTATGATTGTAATTGAAACAATTAAAAATTAATACGAAATGAAGAAAGGAAACAATACGATTCCCATTCAAAAACACAGCAGTGGAAATGTAAAAGTATTACAATTCTTTTATCCCAAAGAGAAGGGTATCCTTTCACCTAGGATAGGATGTCTGTATTACCACCACCTTGGTAAGCCCTCGATACGATGATCAGAACGTCTGTCTTACTATCCCCAAAAGACCTTGATTTTTTAGGTAATTGGAACCTCTGTCTTTCAAACACTTGAAAGCACTCGATATGATGATCAGTACCACCGTCTGCATATCCTCTATAGCCCTCAATCGTTATCACCTGATTGGTCGCACAAAACAAAATAGAGCACTTAATGAAATACAAAAACTAAGAATGAGTCGTTCATATTTTGTAATCTCACTAATTTCACACGAATCAAGAGAGAAGTCACAACGCCTCTCTCTAGAACTTAATAGTAGCAAAGAATGATCAATGTGTCTCAGTTTTTCTTCTCTGCTTCAAATGTCCTCTTATTAATAGGTCTCATGTTCCAATGGTCACATTTCCTCCAATGGTCATATTTCTCCAGAAAAGTCGGAGGAACTTGGAAACTAGGCAATATAACAGTCATATTGAAACAGAAAACATGACATCATTTTGATTAGTTTATAACTAACTCAATGACATCATTTTGGTTTAAAAAAAGATATATGAAGATGATAAACATGAGTATGATTGACATGTATTGATAAAGAACAAAAACAAGCATGCGATAAAAAAATATGAGTGTTATTAGTATTACATAGTGTAATTTATTGATATGATACAAAGTGAGTATGATTCACAAAAGTCAGTATGATTGACAGAGTCAGTACAATTGACATAATCAGTACGAATGACAGAGTCATTACAATTTACAAATTCAGTATGATTGATAGATTCAGTACGATTGACAGAGTCAGTATGAGTGACAGAGTCAGTACGATTGACCGATTCAGTACGATTGACAGAGTCAGTACGATTGACAGAGTCAGTACGAGTGACACGGTTAGTAAAATTGACAGATTCAGCATGATAAACATAGTCAGTACGATAAGTATATATGAATACATTTGTGATTTCCAAAAAAATACATAAAAGTCAAAAGAGAACTTTTGACTCAAAAATCTCACCATTTTTGGAATGCAGAAATCATAAAGTAAAAACAAAAATAAATACTTATCTCCCCCTGAGTTATTGAAAACTATTCTGAATATGAAATTGAGTAGAACTAACTCCCCCTTAGGTATATACTTTCCTAAGGATTGTATTCGTAGATTTTCCTTGATTTATAAGTATTTGATTAAAACATTTTCCCTTTATAAAACATTATCCCCCATTATAAAACATTTCCCTCTTTTGTGATTTACAAAAAGAATGGGGTAATCTTGAGTTGCCTAAAAGAGTTAGATAAAAGAAATGCAAGGAAATGCAAAAGGTAACATAAGACTTATTAAGATAAAAAAAGTCTATAGAAATATGGAAATGAAAATATAAAGATACAACAACAATAATTTATTTTGTCTTTCCTTTTCTTTATTGATCAGCTCATAAAGAATGACTTTCATATTTTTTATTTCTTTATTTTCTTCAGAGATATAATCTCCCTAAGATTTGAGAAGATCTTATTGATCGGAAAAAATATTATCTTAATTCTTCATAGTCTCTTCTTGGTCTCTAATTACTTCTTCAAAACAATCAATTATTTCTTGAAAATACTTATTGTCTTTAGATAGCACATAATTTTTCTTCATCAACATAACTATTTCATCTTTGAAGGATGAAACCTTTGAAAACTTTGACTGAAAAGCATAGATTCTATCTAGTATCTCTTTTATTGGAGGAATATTAGATCCATGAGTTGTTATCTGATTCACCCATTCAATAGTTTCTTTTTCAATATTATTGAAAGAAGTAGGAAGATAATTTTAAAGCTTCCTTAAGTATTTAATTGATATTTCATGATCATTCAATGAGCTCTCTGTTTTGTATGAAAACTTTGTCATTCTATTTCAAGCCTTCTTATGAGCAGCCAAACATTCATACAGTACTTTTAAATCAGATTCAATTGACAATACACTCTTTCTTAGTACTCTTATAGAACCGAACATCTTCATTTGATTGTCAGTAATGAAATAAATTTTCCCTTCAAGTCATGGAAAATAAGGAATGGTCTTCTCAATCCTTCTCCAAACATGAAAAATGCAATCACTCTTCTTGAGAGAAATTGTGTGTTTTGAATTAGTATCGTCATCGTACGAATCCAGTTCATTTGATTGGCTTGAGACTTTAACTGGCTATTTTCCTTTTGCTTTTTCTTTCTCCATTCTTTCTTCTTCTACTTTGTCACTGATAACAATTAGTTTTTCAGTATGAGAAGATTGAGCACCTTGCTTTTCATGGTAAGGAATTCTATCTGAAGGGGTTTCAATAGATTCGGATGGTTCTTGATTCGCATGAGGAGTTTGTTGAATGCCTTCACATTTCTTTTGAGAAGATTCCTCTCTACACTTTTTTGAACTCTGAAGGAATTCCAAAAGAAAATCTCTTTCCACTTCTTCAACTTCCTGTATTTCTTCCAAAATTTGATTCCCTTTATCTTTCCCTGGAAGACTCTGTAAGGTAGGTTCTTGATGCACTTATTCCATTAGTTGAGCACTATCCTTCTCAACTATTTTCATAATATCAGAAACATCAAAGTCTTGAGCTTTCCTTTTCAAAAGATTCTTCTTTTTATTTTCAGCCTGAAGAGTATCTTGTACCCTCATCCTCTCAGGATATGCTTTAGATGGATCAAGACCGAACTTCAGCTCACCTTATTTTCTTTGTTCTATATCTTTCCTCAACTTGGCCACAACTACTTTGTTGTATTTAGGATTCTTCTATGGCTTAGAACTAGTTTGAAGATCTGACTTTTGAGAAGAAACAACATTTGGATTATCTTTGATCTGCATAGGTGTTAATTGATTTGGTGCCTATTGATTTTGTGCCGATTCAGCTTCTATATCCTTAACAATAATATTTGAATTCTGATCAAAACAAACACACAACTTCTTAAAATTATTCTTACCTATCCAAGAGGGCTTCGATTCTTTCAATTTTCCTTTCAATGGAATATTACAAAACTTCAAGATCTCAAAAATGAACTTTGTAAGAATAGAGGGATACATAATCAGATGGGACTTGATCGCTCCTGACTTGACATTTTTGATTATTTCAAAAATGTATCCCATGAGATTTACCTTTCACATATTGACAATATAGTCTAGCAAGAAGATATCTGAGACTTTCAGAGTTTCTCTATCCCCTTTCCTTGGGATAAAAAAACTGTGCATCCAAATCGCCACAATTCTGTTATCTGGAGATAGATGAGCCACTTCCCTCTTCTCTTCATTTATAAGAAACAAATAATTTTCAGCACTTTTTTAATTAAACGTACCAACTTCCTCTGGTAGTTTATGAGATGGAAAAAAATAATCACCTTCTCTTGAGAAATTTAGAATGTGGGCTTCTTATTTCACAGACATTGAGGTTTTTCTATCATACACAACAAAGTGGACTGTCATATTTTTGTCAAAAAGATATAGTTTTGTAGAATTGACTAACTTATTCAATAAGAACCACATCTTGAGATACTATTTTTTTAACACAAAGATTTTCCCAGCCTTGAAACAAAATAATCCTCCTGATTGTTGAATCAAATGTTTCAAAGAAGTACAGAGAAACTAACCTTTCTCTGAGGAAGTATTTCTCTGAAAACGTTTTTGAAGAAATTTTTTCAAGAGTGTTGGCAGAGGACCGAGACATATAGATGTGGCTGATGGAGGATCGTATAGAGTTTTAAAACCAAAAGAGAAGAGCTTCTCCGCGAAATCTGAAAAATCGGTGTGGGTTTGGGGATGGGGGGATATTTATAGGCGACAAAAGGATGACTGTTGATCATATAAGATTGAGATTAGAAGGGAAAAATCAACAGATAGGATTAAAAAGGTTTTTTTAATAAAAAATGAGAAACAAAAAAAATTAAGTAAAACAAAAAAAGGAAAGAATGTACCTATCAGATATTGTAAGGAAACTATTGGTTAAATAGTATTAACATAGTATAATACAATAACAAAAAGAAAATACATAAGTTCGAGGAAAAATAATATGATCAGTTGTCAGGATGATGGAAAACAATGTCATTACCATAGGTTGTCAAGCCGAGGGAAAGCAAAGTCATTAACACAGGTTTCCAAGATGATGGAAAAAAAAGTCATTACCATATGTTGTTATGCTGATGGAAAACAAAGTCATTACCATAGGTTTTCATGCCAATGGAAAACAAAGTCATTACCATAGGTTTTCAAGCTGATGGAAAACAAAGTCATTACCATAGGTTGTCAAGACGATGGAAAACAAAGTCATCATCATAGGTTTTCAATCCTATGGAAAACAAAGTCATTACCATAGGTTTTCAAGCTGATGGAAAACAAAGCCATTACCATAGGTTGTCAAGCCGATGGAAAACAAAGTCATTACCATAGGTTGTCAAGCCAATGGAAACCAAATTCTTTAACATTGGTTTTCAAGCCGTTAGAAAAAAAAGTCATTTCCATAGGTTGACATGCTGATGGAAGATAATATTGTTAACATAGGGTGATGTGCTGATGGAAAACAAACTTTTTACTATAGGTTGATGTGCCAATGGAAAACAAAATTCTTACTATAGGTTGACGTGCCAATAGATAGAAAATCAATTCAGTATCCAGGAAAACATGATGATAAAAAGAAGGTAAAAAACTATAACTAATCAGTCAAGACGATAATCAGAATGACAGAATAATGAACCAAGAGAATAAACAAATAACGATCATAAAAAACACATTAAGTAAAATTTTCTCCACCTTTTTAAAAGGATTTTTTATTATAAGGAGTATTGTAAAACATGAAGTGGATATGAATGATTATTTTAATGTAATAATTCATAGCTTCTGTTTTATAAACACAAATCTATCGGAAGGTAATGGTTTTGTAAAAATATCAGCAAGTTGTTCTTGTGTTCCGATAAATTGTAAAATAATATCTTCTTATGTGTGATATCTAAGAAAGTGATGCTAATATCTATGGGTTTAGCACGAGAGTGATGTGCTAGGTTTGTACTATGATCTATGGCACTAATATTATCACATAGAATTTGAGTTTTGGAAAAAATCAATCCATAGTCAGTGAGTGTGTGTTGCATCCACAACACTTGAGCACAACAACATCCAACTACTACATATTTAGCTTTAGTAGTGGAAAGTACTATTGAGAGTTGTTTTTTGTAGGACTAAGAAACCAACGAATATACTAAGAAATGATATGTTCGATATGTACTCTTTCTATCCATTTTACAACCACCAAAGTCAGAATCTGAAAAGCTTTTTAAAACAAAATCATTCCCAGAAGAATAGAAAAGACCTAGATCCAGAGTCCCTTTTAAATACCGAAAGATTTTTTTCACAGCTTTTAAATGAGAATCTTTTGGATTATATTGGTATCTTGCACATAAGCATACGGAAAACATTAAGTCTGGTCAACTATCTATCAGGTATAACAAACTTCCTATCATACCTCTAAAAATTGTTTGATATACTGGTTTCCCAGTTTCATCAAGATCAAGTGTATTTGAGGTACCAATTAGAGTGATAATACTTTTATCATTGTCATATCCATACTTTTTGAGTAAATATTTGATATAATTATGTTGAGACATATATGTTCCTTCTGGTTTTTGTAAAATTTGAAAGCCTAAAAATAATGTTAACTCAACCATCATACTCATTTCGAAATCAGATTTCAGTTAATTCACAAAAGAATCAATTAAAGACTACTGAGTTGATCCAAATATGATGTCATCAACATAAATTTTAACAATCAAAACATGTTTAAATTCCATTTTTATAAAAGGGGTTGTATCCAATGTACCTTTTGCATATTTTTTTTGTAAAATAAATCATGTAAGTCTATCATATTATGATCTAGGGGCTTAATTAAGGCCATAAAAAGCTTTGGTAAGTTTTAAACATGATTAGGAAATTTTGAATCTATAAAACTGGGGGATTGTTTGACAAAAACATCTTCTTGACCAAATCCATTTAGAAAATCACATTTAACATCCATTTAAAATAATTTGAAATTAAATTATGCTGCAAAGTCTAATAGAATACGATTAGATTCATGAATAACTACTGTAGCATATGTTTCTTCATAGTATATTACCTCTTGTTGATTATAGCCCTTAACAACAAGTCTTTCTTTATATCTTACATTGATTCCATTTTCATCACATTTATTTCTGAAACCCCATTTTACACCAATTAGAGTTATTTATTTGGGTCTTTCAACGAAAGTCCAGCCTTGATTCCTTTGAAATTAATTTAGTTCATCTTGCATTGCATTAATCCAATCTTCATCACCTAAGGCCTCACTAGGACTTTTAGGTTCGAATTGGGAACGAAATTCAAGATGTTCTATTTCATTTTTGATGGAATTTCTGGTCCTTAGAGGTTGATTTACATCGCGAATGATGTCATCACTGGGATGATTCCTAAGAAGTAATTGGTTTGGGTTTTATAATACCTGTTCATCAATGTATGGTAGAAACTCTTCTGGGGTAAAAGTTTCAGAAAGACTTTCTTGAACATTTTCCTTATCAGAAGGATCTTCTAATAGAGGTTGATAAACATTTTTTGAAAACACTACTGAAGACATAGGTTGGGGTTTTTTGAAAACCAAAGGATCGGTTTCATGAAATTTAACATGCACTATTTCTTAAACAGTAAAAGTATTTTTATTGAAAACTCTATAAGCCTTAGAAATTGTAGAATAACCTAGAAAGATTCCTTCATCAAATTTCAGTGAAAATTAATATAGATTATCTTTATTATTCATAATGAATACTTTTCATAAAAAACTTTTAAGTATGAAATTTTAGGTTTTGGGGTAGTCTATAATTCATAAGGTGTTTTATTAAGAAAATGTCTATTTAAAACATGATTTATAGTATAACAGGCATTACTAATAGCTTTAGCCCAAAAGTTCTTAGCAATTGAGTATTCACTCAACATGGTTCTTGTCATTTCTTAAAAAATTTGATTTTTACTCTCAAAAACACCGTTTTTCTTTGGAGTTATTGAAGCTGATAAATTGTGAGTAATACATTTTTTACTACAAAACTTTTCAAAATCTGAATTTTGAAATTCAACACCGTGATCACAGAGGATAGTTATCAATTGTAGGTTTTTTTCATTTTTAACTTGGGCTCTAAAAATTTTGAAATAGAAAAAGGCTTCTGATTTATTTGTTAGAAAATAGACCCATGTAAATTTGTTAATGTCATCAACTAAAAAAAATACATAGTATTTTCCTCCAATTCTTCCAGTTTGTAAAGGACCAAAAAGATCCATGTGCACTAGCTGTAATGCACTAGAAGTTGAATCTACATTAATTGATCTAAATCTAGTTTTATATTTTTTGCCAAATTGACAATGATCACAGACCTTTAAAGAATCATATCTAATATTCATTATACCCTTTACAAGTCTTTTCTTTAAATGTTTACAATGGTTTCTTAGGTTGAAATGTCTTAGTCTTCTAGGACATAGCCATTATTGGTCTTCTATTGCACATAATCAAGGTAAATTTTGGCTCCTAATGTCTTCTATGTTAATAGTGTATACATTCTCTTGCCTATGGGCAGATAAAATGAATTCATCCATGGAATTTTGAACTAAGCATTTATCATTTCTAAAATTCACAAGGTATACTTCATCACATAATTGACTTATACTGATGAGGTTGTGCTTAAGACCTTTAACAAACAAAAAATTTCAAATAATAACTTTTCCAAGAAAAACAATATTACTTATTCCAAAAATCATTCCTTGATCTTTATCTCCGAATGTAACGCTTCGAACTTTTGTTTCAATAATACTTTCAAAGAAATATTTGTTTCCATTCATGTTCTGAGAAAAACCACTATCCATGTACCAAATATTCTTATTGGTACACTTCTTTTTTTCCCAAAAAAGAAACAATTAGTTTTTCAGAATTCAAACTTGTATGGATCCAAAAGGCTTAGACAAAATAATTTTATGAATCCACATTTGTTTTGAAAAATGATCTTTATGAAATCTTAAAGACCGAGTTCTATTAAGAGACCAATCTTTTTTGCAATGTCCACCACATTGACACTTAGTTCAAAAAGGGGTACTTTGAGGAACAAAATAGTTATTACTAAAAATTTATTTACAATGAGTATAACCAAAACCAGAATGATTTCTCAATGGTCAAATTTGATAATACATTTTATCAATGTTTTTGTTGCCATAAGTGAAGTTTGAAAAACATTTTTTCAAGGAAAAAATTTATCACATTCATTTTAAAACTAAGTTTTTATCCCCCAAAAAATTTTATTTTTAACTAGAGAAAGGCTCAAAAACATTTTTCATAGAAATTACATTTTCAAGATCCTTAGAAAGTTTATCCTTATCATATTTTACTTTCTCAAGTGTTTTTAAAATACTTTCAAAATCAGAATTTTTCATATCAAGATCATTAGAATGATCTGATAGTTATTTTGTTAAAATTGAAATTCTAGAGTTTTCTTTATCAAGTTTCTTTTGGAGTTTAGAATTTTCATTCTCATGTAATTTAGGAAACCTAGACCCTTATTCAAAAGAAGGTAATGTATTATCTTCTGATAAAGAAGACTCATCATTTGAAGATTCATAATATTTATTATGGGAATAATTTTGATTCAAGGAAACATTTGTAATATCTTCAGCATTGTGTACCTTACCCATGAGAAAATGCTCATTAATTGGTAGTTTTTCTATAAATCTAATAATCTTTTATCCAAAGGGTTCATATTCTGAAGATTCATCTGATAAATCGCTACCACATGCACTCCAAGAATCATTTTCCTTCAAGAACTTTTTTTCTTTGTCTTGTAATTCATTTTCTTATTTCTTTCAGAATGTTTCTCCTTTCTACCTTTTCTCTTCAGTAAAGGAAAATCAGGTCTTATATGAACTATATTCTTACATTCATAAAAAGTTACCTCTGAATCTTTCTTATCCTTCCTATCTTTCTTTTTGAATCTATATTGGAAGTCTTTCTTTCCCACAATCTTGTTCATCCTTCGAGCAAGATTGGCTAACTCATTATCTGAATGATCACAATCACTTGAGTCTGATAAAAAAACTTTCTTAGATTTCGATGTTGTTATCCATTCAGTTGTTTTAGCTTTAGATATAGTATTAAAATCTACAGTTCCATTTCCATTTATATTCTTATTGAAATCAGCATCTCTCTTCATTCTTGTCTCATACTGTAGAAGAGTTCCAAAGATTTCATCAAGAGTAATCTGGGAAACGTTTCTATTTTCATCAATATTTGTCCTTTTTGACTCCTATTCATTTGGAATTATATGAATAATTTTGTATGCAAGAGCTTCATCATCAAGTCCTTTTTCTCACATATATTGTAAACTGTTGACAATTTTCATGAGTCTTTGCTGCACTTTACATACTGGTTCCCCATAACGAAAAATAAATCCATGATATTCTACTCGAAGCATTGCACTTCTTGTTTCTATAACCTTGGATGTACCAACATATGTGACTTATAATTTCTTCCAAATAAAGTTGGATACTTCATAAGAAGATATCTGGCTTTATATATTACTGGTCAAAGAACATAGAAAAGTATTTCGTACCTTGTAATTTAGTTGATATTATTTCTTTTCTTGATTAGTGGAAGTACTGATTTCTTTGTCAGGAATTTCGTAACCTCCAATGAGCATGATAAAATGGTCTACACCAGTATTGATAAAAAAAGTCTTAATTCTATCTCTCATGTACTCATTATCATTCAAATCAAATATAGGTGGTCTAGTTGTATTTAGATTGTCAATTGATCCAATATTCATTCATTCCATCTAATAGAACAAAATCTTTTCCACTCCACATATTAGTGCAGTAAGTAGTTGAAACAAAAATTAGAAGGGAAAAGATCTAGTAATACAAATTAGTGGAAACCTACTATGATACCAATTTTTGGATCGATATATAGATGTATATGAATATTATATTGAACAATACAAAAGGGGGGTGAATCGTATGTTTAAAAACATTGTGTTTAAACACTTAAGAAAATTAGTTTAAATGATCTTAAACTAATTCAATTAACAACAAATACAATTAACCACAAATGTATTGAATATAAAGGTATGATATGATGTAATAATATAAGATGTGTAATGAAATTGTATTCAAAATGAATACAATAATAAGAGTAATAAAATAGAGAAAGATTCTACCATAATGTGTGTAGAATAAATCGATACAATATCTAACAGTATGATTGTAATTGAAACAATTAAAAATCAATATGAAATTAAGAAAGGAAACAATACAATTCCCTTTCTAAAACATACCAGCGGAAACGAAAACGTATTATAGTTCTTTTATCCCAAAGAGAAGGGTATTATTTCCACTAGTATAGGATATCTGTCTTACCACCACCTTGGTAAGCCCTCTATATGATGATCGGAACATCTATCTTGCCATCCCCATAAGCCCTCGATTTTGCAGGTAATTGACACCTCCGTCTTTCAAACACTTGAAATCCATCGATACGATGATCGGTACCACCGTCTTTCTATCCTCAGAAACCCTCGATCGTTATCACTTGATCGGTCTCACAAAGCAAAACAAAGAACTTAAATAAATACAAAAACTAGGAACGGTCCATTCATGTTTTTTAATCTCAAGGATTTCTCAAGAAGCAAGAGAGAAGTCACAGCGTCTCTCTCTAGAACTTGATAGTAGTAAAGAATGATAAAAGCCTCTCAGTTGTTCTTCTGAGCTTAAAATGACCTCCAATTTATAGGCCTTAGGTTCCAATGGTCACATTTCCTCCAACTTCCATATTTCTCCAGAAAACTCAGAGGGACTTGGACACCTAGCCTTATAATGGTCATATTGAAACAAAAAACACGACATCATTTTGATTAGTTTATAAGTAACTCCACAACATCATTTTGGTTAAAACAAAAGATATATGAAGATGATAAAAATGAGTATGATTGTCATGTATTGATAAAGGATAAAAACAAGCATGTGATAAAAAAATATGAGTACAATTAGTATTACATAGTGTAATGTAATGATATGATACAAAGTGAGTATGATTCACAAAAGCCAGTATGATTGATATAGTATGTACGATTGACATAATCAGTACGATTGACAGAGTCAATACGATTGATAGAGTTAGTACGATTGAAAATGTCAGTATGATTGACAGGGTCAGAACGATTGATAGGGTTAGTACGATTGACAGAGTCAGTATGATTGGTAGAGTCAGTTCGATTGACAGAGTTAGTATGATTGGCAGAGTTAGTACAATTGACAGAGTCGGTGTGATAAACATAGTCAGTATGATAATTATATATGAATACATTTGTGATTTACAAAATAAGACATGAAAGTCAAAATAGAACTTTTTGACTCAGCAGCTACCATGGGATTTTCAAATGAATCTAAATTTTTTGGAACTCGTAGAAATAAAAGAGTCTCATGTATTCCAATCAGACTCATATCTCATTAATAATTTTATTAATCTCATTCATTAATTGGAATTGTTTAGTTATTGAAAATATAAGGCAAAGGGAGAGTTATCCTCTTACACCTTAAATTCCTAATGTGTTTATTGATGTGTTTAAAGGATCATGTATTTCATTCCATAACAACCCCTATCTGATGAATTGATAATTTCTAAGAATTATTTAACATGCATGATAATTAATGGATATATTAGATAACCTTGGTTATATATCTATTTTTTCTACACTTTGATATCCCATGAATATTTAGAGTTGATAGAATAAAGGGTCTGCTAAGAGATCCATGTGATTTCTTCCACCTCTTAGAACTGTTTAAGGAATACTCGTATAAGGGGGGAGAACATTTTTTTTGGAAAAATGATTATATGAGAAGACCCCCATTTATCATTTGTATTTTATTTTCAATTACGGGAAAATGATTGTGCACCATAAATTATCTTTTATAATGTTAAGGGATATTGATAAAAAAATAAAAAGGTGGATATTGGTGAGTCTATGTGTTGAATTTATAATAAAGGGGTCAATATATGAAGTGATGAGGCCTGGAGAATTATTATAGAATTATCTTATAGATGATTATGTCATGCTTAATAGATTTTCAATAAAATTAGGAATAATTTTTTAGTGTTATTTAATGTCAAATACATGTGTCAATGATGACACATTGTTTACAACATGACAAAGAAGAAGAGGGATTTAAGAAGACCTTAAATATAAATATTATTTAATGAGGAGTTATATATGCATTAAAAATATTTTTTTCATGAGAATTTTATATTTTATGGCTATAAGACTGCACAAATATTTATTTCATTTGTCTAATAAAAATTCACATATGCCTAATTTATTTGGAGATGTGCCTTGATTATTTTTAGACAAATTGGATTATGGTATAAAATCTACTATTTAGTCTATCCCCAGTTATTTCATGTCCCTGTTCAAAATTCCTATTGCTGTTGTTAACTAGATCCACTATTTCACTTCCAACTTATGGTGGGGAAAATGGAAGGAATAAAACCCACTGGATCGCCTGGGATAAACTCTGCCAACCCAAATCGGAGGGAGGTATGGTATTATGGGACCTCATTCATTTTAATGATGCACTGATGGCTAAGAAAGAATGGTGCCTTATTAACTACCCGTACTCTCTTTTTGCGTGGGTACTCCGAGAAAAATACATCCCCCACAAGGATTTCCAGGATCCCTCTCTAGGCCCCTAACCCAGCTTCCTCTGAAAAAGTATCTAGGGATCCTGAATTCTTATGAATAAATGGTTGGGTCAGAGGATTGGGAATGGATCAAGTGTTAATGTTTGGACTAATCCCTGGCTGATTGACAGGGAAGGCATATAGGCATCATCCCATGCTCAACCAGGTTTTGAAGGGGGCATTGTCTGATGCCTTTTTGCAGATAATGGGAATGGGTGGTGCATGGAAAAACTTCAGTTGTGGTTCAATGAAAGGAAAAAAAGGCTTATCCTGAGTACTCCCTATGTTCTAGATACAGGCCCTGATCATCTCTACTATATCAACTATATCTCGGGAACCTATATGGTGAAGTTTGGATATTGGATCACCCTCTGTACTTAGACAGACAGAGGTGATGGGGGGCCCTGGGAACAGTGGTGGAAGCTCAATTTCCCTAAAAAATCTACCACTTCTAGTGGCAGGTGTGCACTGGAATCCTCCCAACCATAGACCTTCTCATCCTCCGTCATATTTCCAGCGACATGTTGTGCCCCTTCTTCCCGATCACCCAAGAAACTCCCCTCCATAATATCATCCAATTCCTGGGGGAGAATGAAGTCTGGAACAAATGGGGATCTTGTACGAATCTCTCACTGGACAAGGTCTTGGACCTACCCTCTCTCCGGATGTGATGGTGCTCCACATTTTTCCTAGCCAAAGTGGGCTTACTATGCATTTTGGATTGGATCATTTGGTTCCGTTACAACTATTCCATTTTCAATCACATCATCAAGCCCCCCAGTTTCTAGATTGAACGGGCATTATCATTGATTGAGGGATGGTAGCATCACACTAGATGTAAAAAGCACTTTGGAACCCCATCCTCTCCTTCCCATTGGTGCCCTCCATCTGAAGGAATTCTCAAGATTAATGTGGATGCATCTCTTCCCAAGTATAGACCTGTTGGTCCTATTCTATTGGCTGAGGATCATTTTGGGCAGACCATCGCAGCCAGACATCAATCACATCATGTTCTTTGGGAACCCGTGGTTGCTGAAGCTGCATCTATCCTCATCGGAATGATGTTCTCTAAAGATCATGGATGGGATGCAATCCACATGGAATCAGACTTTCTCACCATTATCAAGTCTATCAACTTCAACGATGGCAGATTTCATCATTTTTACTCACTCATTAAGAAAATCCAATCTCTCCGTCGAAGCTTCACAATTTGCACCATCTCCTTCATCAAAAGGGAAGGAAAAAAGGCTTCCCATCAGGTGGTGGCCTCTGTCCCTCTTGACAATGACCAACTCTGGTTGGATCACTTTCCTTCATGGTTAAGCGATTGTACTTCTGCTGATATTCATTATTATTGATTACGTATTATGTCAAATAAAAATAATTGAATTTGTATGGCATAAGGTTAGTTTAAGGTTGTGTCATTGTACATGGAAGCTCACATGAAGGTATGATTAAAAAACATAAAAGTAAATGGGTGCATGTATTCATACGGGTTAGGCTGTGTAATCATACTATGTTGTTTAAGGGTACATATATAAGGGTGACCAATGAGATCCACATCTCATATAAGAGTAGGTGGATGTTATGTAAGTGTATCCCATGAGTTTTATAGCTCACATTAGGGTAGTCGTAGTTCTGTAAGTATTTTCTAGATGCTCATATTAAAGTTGTTTTATGCTTCCTACCCTTACATAATCATATATCATAGCTTGTATATGGGTTGATAAAATGAATAAACTTTCTTCCCTGAAAAAATATATCAATATTTTGATATCAAAGTTAATTTACAGCATATGTGAATATGATATTCATTTATCTATCATGATTGAATAGAAAAACCTGATCCCTGACATCTCAATTAATAAATATAAATGAGATAAAATATTGATAAATGCATGCGATTTAAGGTATTCCCATTCTGCTAAATATCAATGCATTATAAAGATCATGTGAGTTTATGTTGCAGAAGAAAATCATTATAACAACATGATGAGATATGAATCTATGGGAATTTTTAATGAATATGTTGTATGAACTAAAACATAAACATTCAGGAATTTTAAATATGGATCAAATGAAATTCATTTGATACTTAATTAATAGGATATGACTTGTGATATTTAATTATCTTCATTAAGAATGTGGAAAACCAAAAACTCTTTGGCATTTTAAATGAGCTATTTTAAAATTCAGAATACAATAGAATAATTAGGTATTTAATATGAGGAAAAAAAATACTCAAAAAATTTGAGAATTCATATTTAAATTGAGAAAAATAAATTTTCCATTCACTAACGGGTATAAATAATTTATTTGGATGATAAAATAATAAGGGTTTTATGAAATAAAATAAATTAAATATAATCAAATTCATAAATATTATTTTTCAAGAGGATAAATGCGTGCATGAATGTGATGAAGAATTATAGAATAAAATTCAGATAATTCATATATCAATTGTGCTAGAGAATTTTTAAGAACCCCGATGCATCATCTTCTCAAATAAAGAATGTGAGATCAACACTGGAGTTCCTGAAAAAGTCACAACTAAGTATTCAAAGAAGGTAAGGATAATTTAGATCGTATTAAATCTGGAGAAGAGTTTCAACACCAGTTTTGCTAACGTTCTTGAAGAGGTTCATGTGAAGACATGTTGATCCATCTACTCATAGAGAAAGACTATGTTCCAAAAAAAATAGAGATATTTCTAGTTATCGATGATCCTTATAAAATTAAATATTTATTCTAGTGGACTTTAGAATCAAATAGGGAATAGTGGATTCTGTGTTATAGTATATAGGTCAGAATTGATTCTATGTTGTAATTGACGTATTCACATGTAGAGAAATTGAAGAATCCATGTTGCGGGTATAACCAACCTGGAAAGGAGTAGGATTTAATGTCTAACCATGTAAATATTAGGTGATTCTCTCTCTTATATTATAATTACACATAAGGTGAGATCGAGAGATAATATTGAGTGGATCAAGGGAATTAACAATTGAAAGATTTTAATTTGGAATAGAATATGTCAGATGTGTTTACCATTGATTAACTGCCACCTCCTCATAGTGGTATCTAACTAATCCTTGGACACTATAGTCCTTACCCTCATGTAACATGTTGAAATAATTTTTTCCTCAATTACATTATAACTTTATCCATGTCTTATTATCATTAAAGAATTTATATTTAGGATTAGCCATATAAGTATAGGACACATTATCCAACATTGTGGACACATCAATTAATCAATTTAGATATCATTGAAGAATCTCCTTCATATCTCATTGTCCACACAACCAGTAACAACACACCTAAGCTTTATTTTCTAGGAACATTCTGAATATTTTCAATAGAATTGGGCTCTATATTTTCCTTCTAATCTATCATACTCCTAATCATATTTATTTCATGCATGTTTCCTCATTCATTGATAAAAATAAAACAAAAACAAAAACAAAAACAAATATTTCAACAATATCCCCCATTGTATTTTTTGTTAATAACAATGAAATAAAATAGCATGTTAATATGTGAACTCATTTTATTATATATTTACATTATTCAAAATAATTACAAAGAATATGTTATGGTGGAATAATTTTATTTTAATGTAATGTGTCATCAACCATTCAACTATAACTGTACTTAGAAAATGATCGATGAAGAAAATGGGAGGATTGATTTAGAAAAAATCAGAATCCATAATCGATACAATATGATACCAACTATTGGAATTACAAATTCAATTACTTGGGTAATATTCAGATGTATCCAATATAATAATGTTTATATATATCTATAGTCAAAGATATTCTAAAACCTGTTAAACCTGTATTTCATGCTCTTACATAACCCACATAGTAAAAATATTCAAGATCAACTAGTAGGTTTTCTTTTTTAGGATTGTTTGGTGACATTAGGTTTCTTTATCTTCTTATCACTAATCAATTTCAATTTTAACCCATTAATATTAGAACTAATTATATGAGAAATAAGAGTAAGATAATATCAATTCATACCCGTTGAATAAATATTTTTTAGGAACCTTCAAGAATTTTTTTATATGAATTGAATAATCATGAAAGATTCTCATGATTTCTTTCCCTAAAGTAATGATTTTAAACATTACTTTATTAAGGTATGTTTCATTAAATGATGGAATTTGATATAGTCCATGTTGATAATACACTAATACAAGTCACTTCATGTTTTTATCTAGATTTTAAAGCTTCTATATCTCTATCTATAATGATCAAATTGAATTTATGAAATTAAAAATACCAAATATGAGATCAATTTAGTATGACGGTTTATTTATATCTAAAATATTAAATTTAACATACATTACTTCATTTGATATGAATCTTGGAACTAGAATCGCCCTCAATTTATATAATTGTAAGAAATCAAATACAACCCCAATGACAAAGGTATATGGTGTAAACTTCAATCTCATTAGTCTGAGAAGATCGATTAAGAATTCATTATCACCCATTCTTCTCTATTTATTTTTTATCAATGTATGAAAGGACTCTTAATGCTTGAAAAAAATTCTTCAGGTCTGAAATTTCTTTAAGAAACATTTATTTATTTCATTTCTCTATAATTGGGATTTTATTTTAATTTTGAGCTATCAAATCGCATGCATCACTTAGTGTAGATTTCTCATTTTTTAGGATTTAATATTATTCTAGAATAATATTTACATAGTAATTTGAATTTTTTTCATCCTTATTTCTCCATTCACACAACTTATCATGAGAAAATTGGTTTTCCATATACGAAACTAATCATTAAAATCAATTTCTTCATCTTGTAAAACCTTCTATTTTTTCTGTTTATTTTTCTTAATCATAAAATTATCTAGATTTATTCAAATATAATAGTTGTATTTCAAGACATGCATCAGTAATATACTCATAATTTTTTGTTTCTCCAAATGGATTACTAGATATTCCATCCACCGACTTAGTCAATTATTCTCTTCCTTGTAATGTTCTACCATTCTGTTATAGTGTATTCCTTTCAACTATAATTTTTACATCTTATTTTCATGTTTCAATGATATTTCCACTTTTCGATAAAATAAAAAGATTATACCTTTTTGTTTTACATTATTTTTTGGCAGGTTGGAATAATTATAAACTTTAATTTTTCCCATCTTGTTATCCAATGATAACTCACCAACCTCTTCACATAATTATTGATAATGTTCCTTTTATCAACATTCTAGTGATTCTTTCTCAAGGATGAATGATCTCCGTTTTTAATCTTCTATATTATTTACTTATCATTTTTTTAGTTTCATTCTTGAATAATTTATATTTTAATACTACTTTAACTCACCCACTATCATTGAAAATACCATTGAGATCTTCATTATTTTCAAATCTATTTGAGTTTGACATATTCATCTTCATAATGTAAATATTTTTTCTTTAATTTATGATTGATCCACATTTATTTAGGTTCTATATTACTTCCATAACATATCATATTATGTTAGCAATCCAATTTCATATGACAAAATTTTCTAAAATAAAAATAATAAATAACAAACATTGGTTTCATTCATTTCATTAGTTGTTGTCTATATTTTCTAGAACATTAATCATTGAGTTCTTTAGTATTTAAATCTGTTTCTCAGGATTTATTTATAGAACATATTCTTATATATATTTTTGATCCATATTTTACGTTATAGTAGGATTTTTAATTATATTTATTTATCTATCCTATTATATATTTTTAGTTTAATTATTTTAATGTTTCTTTAGAATAATCACTAGATTTTATCATCGTGTTATTTCAACCATATGGAGGTCTTTGAGCATAAGGTTCAATATTTTATATATATTTTTAAGAATATTTATTTTCAATTTATATATAAGATCCATCATATGTTGTTTCCAAATTCTTTAATTTAATTAAAAGTATAAAAAATGGCATATTAAGGATGAATTTCTTACCCTCTAATGATTTTAGTCTATATTTACATTCTATCATCATATTTCAACCATACTCTTTATAGATTTTTTTTATTTCATATAATTTATTGTCAATATATTTAATAATTTTGGATTAGATAGCAATTTAAGCATTTTTAATTGCAATCTCTTCTTCAGATACATGAGTTATTTCATTATAATTTTTCATATCATACTCTATCTCCTTGACTATATTGAGCCATTTTTATTCAAATATGGAGAATAATTACTCAATATCCTTATTCAATTCATTTTTGACTCCAACCTTTTGGGACTGACTATCACATATTTGAATCCTTTCTTTTAAATACTTTATAATCCCTTCAATCTCATCTTTTATATTGGTGATCTCCACCTACATATTTCTATAAATTTCATGGACATGTGAGAATATTTATTTATAGAAGTTATTCATGCTATATTTTAATGAACTAATTGATTCTTCTTATAAATTATTAGATTTTGTATCATTAACATTGATACATGGTTCTTTTAAAGTACCATTTTGTAAAGGGATTATGGTTACACATTATTATTATGATGATGATTAATTAAATGGGGTTCGGTATATTTTCTTCTTTCTAGTTGGGGATCAAACAACTAGGTCTAATAATTTTTATTAATACTGGTCCTATATGGAATTATTTCATAGAGAAACAATGTTTTTCCCTCTTTTCACTAAACTTAATTTTGATATCATATTTATAAGGAGAAACAATATCATATGTAAGGTAAATAAGTCTACTATGATTACCATTAAATACTGGGAAATCCTATTTCAGTTATAATAATTTTACCAACATCTCTACTTTAGACTTCCTCATGTTCTTTAGTTCCATTTCATTCATTTATTCCGTGATTTTTTTGAAGGATAATTCACTATATTATTCCAATCACCACATAAAATTCCCTTTTAAAAGAGATAATTAATAAAATAACTCTGATTGTGATAATCGAAAAATAGTGTAAATGAATGTAATAGAAATTGTTAGGATCGCGTTAGGATATTTTCACACAGATAGGGTGTGATTTCCCAAGTTCTATGTATATAAAAATTACATTATTATATATGAATATTCAATAAACATCACAATAATATACATATGATGATTTTAAAGGTTTAGTGTATTCAGATACTAGATACATAATCAATCATGTGATATTGGAAAATATCATAACTATATGGAATAATATTTTGGAATACATATAATCATAAAAAATCATTTCCTTAGTTAATGATCAATTAAAAGGCTATCATAGTAGATTGGGTTCATTCCCCATTCTATAATTTCCCTAGCCAATGTTCACTCCCATGACTATCATAATGGAAAAATGCTCTTGTTGAACTAGTTTCACTCCACATTATAGTCCTTTTTATCCTAGGAGATATCATTCTTTTCCCGATCCATGGGAGGGATATATAATTATGATCCCACCATTCACATAATGAAAACACTATATATGTGGGACACAAGATCATAAAACATTAATCATAAAATCTTATTGTATCTCATAGAAACTAAATGGGTTTCATAAATATATCATCATCACATAATCATTATCCTTCTATAGAAAGAAATTAGATCATTTTAGAATATAATTTATTATCTCATCATAAATTAATTAACCAACAGAAAAGAAATGGGTTTCTTATAGTACTCCAAAGATCATAATTCTCATAAGTTATCTAGAAAAGTGGATTCTATGTTAAGTGTTTATCCTTAATGAAACATAACAATTCTTGTAGGATCATTACATAGATGAAAAATAATTTAAGATAATATTCAAACCATTCTTTGAAAATCTAATAAAAATATCCTTTTTTTATAATATTTTAATTAAAAATATCCAAAACATTAAGAAAATTATGTAATTTGAAAATAACCATGAATTTTTTTAATTTAATCCACAAATAAATGAAAATTTTGGATGTTGTAATATTATATTCATACCATATATGTTAAAATATAAATTTCTTTTCATGTCGTTACAAAAATTCAAAATAAATGTTTTAGAAAAAAATTACTTTAAAATGACACATATTGAACCTTTAGAAATAATGTAAAAGGTAATGGAAAATATATTTATAAAAATATTCAAGTATAGGTAAAAAATTCCTGAAATAATTTTGATGAGCATATATATTAAAGAAAAAAATTTGATAGCCAATGAATAAATAAGGTTATAGTTTTTTAAAAACATTTTCTAGGTCATATAAAGTACCAAAGGGAGGGAAAAGGTACTATTGATTATAAATTATAGGAATAACCAGAGGATAAGAAAATAGATGGTGTTTAAAGTATAATGTCCCTAAAATTTCTCCAATATAAATTTAGCATAGACAATCCTAAAAAGAAATGTGATTATAACATGAACCCTTACCTTGGGTTCTTCCTTGCTTCATGTGCATTAAAATTGTAACGTCCCTGTTCTAGGTGCCACCCAACGGGTGCCCCGTACCCAGTTTTCCACGTGACCTCATGCGCATTTCCCAAAATGGCAGAGGCTGCCGACTAGTAGCGAGGGCCCAGGTCTGATACTGGGGAAACTATGCCCTCATTTGTCAAAGTGTAGCGCAATGGAATTTAAATAAAACATACAACAAACGGTAGAAGCAGTAAACCATAAAAAACTGAAATATTCAACAGCAGTGGACATAACCAACAGTCTATAAATACTGAAGCTACATGTCTGAAGTTCTAAGAAAACAGGTAGAACATTTTATACATCAATACAGTACAACAAAAAGCAGAGTACAGTATAGCAAAGCAAACAGCTGGCTGCAGCATCGCGAGCCTAGGCTCGGTCCCATGCCCTCCTATGCCTCAGCAATAGTCAAGTACCTATATAGGGACTCTTTCCTCTATCTACACATGTAGAAACGTAATCTATTTAGGCCGAAAAGTGTGACCCAAACAGGGTGTGAGAACTATATCCCAGTAGGCACCCACCAAAGGTCGGTGCCCAACTATGTGCTAACATGCAACAATAGTGTGCAGTGGTAAAATGCAATAAAGTAAGCTGTACTACAAAGTAACTATCTTAACAGTTAAATTGCCATTTAATTATTCATTTAATCCATTTTATATCAGAATTCACCATAGTGAATTTCTAAGTAAATAACTATTGTCCTCAGACACGTAAACTCCTACCCTCGGGTAACGAGTATCCAACAAAAAAATCTACCCTCAGGAATAACAGAGTTTTCCATCAGGTATAGGTATTGTCTCCCACAGGCACATAGTCAGCTTCCCACAGGCACGGAAGAAGTTTCCCTCAGGCCGAAATATGTACATCCCACAATCTAAATAGTTCAGTTCCCACAGGCTAATCACAACAACGCCCTCAGACTAAACAGGTAACCGGCTCATGAACAACATGTCAAATGCAGTAAATAAGTAATTCCTCTCACGGAAATTCTACAATTACTACTTTAAAGGCATAACCTTTGGTATCCTGGCCAAACGGCTAAACAGTGAAACACACCCCCGTGGTGGTTCCAGATCCAAGCAACGATCCCAACCAGCATTTTATTATCAAAATTTAATCACCTATGCGATTCTAGGAATTAAATATAGAAAAGGAATTAGACACACAACTCCCCAACATGGGTTCGTGGCATAAAAACGCACAAAACCGCATGAAAGTTGGAAATTTACACCAAGCCACCTATCTTATATGCCAACGAATGTTATACCTGAACACCGATTCCAGAAATGCCCAAGAATGGTGTAGATCTTACGAAGAACAAAACCCATTCAAACGTAAATAACATTCCCTAAAAATATAATTGGTATGAATGACTTAAGTAGGAGAAAGGTCTTACCCATGCGTTCCAACAAGATCGTCCGAAGCAGGATCGGATTCCAAACGAACACCCGGCGGATCTTCAAAGGTTCGGCCGTCCTCCTTGGCTCCAAAATGGCTAAAATGCCTCATCTACCAAATGAGGAGGCTACTGCCTGTTTTAAGCTGAAAAAAAGTACATGGCATGTACTTATGAGTACATGGCGTGTACTTCCTTCATTTAACTGTTCCTCTGGTGGCACCGCCACACAGTTCATCTGTCGACATGAGTACACGACATGTACTCCCAAGTACACGGCGTGTACTGTCACCCAACTGGAGGCTACCCCACCGCCTTACTATTTAGGCCTGCCGACTGACTACATGGTATGTAAGGTACCACTACATGACCTGTAGTCAGTTCCTACACCCCTCGTTGCCAAAATGGCTACACGCCCCGTGTACCCACCCCACACGGCCAAAAGTACACGGCGTGTGGCAAAGTACACGACGTGTAGTTCCAAAATTTATGATTTTCCCCATTTTTTGTATTTTCTCAAAACAAATTATGGAAAATGAAAAAGAAGAAGCTCGTACCTCAAAAATAAGATCCGGGTTCTTACAGACTTCCCCCTTTATAGCAATTCGTCCCCAAATTTCCCTTCCCAGGGTGGTGTAGATAAATCTCAGAACATCTCTAGCCACTGAGCACGTACGTCAGCCTCCCGCTCCTACGTGTCATCCTGCACTCGGCCATGCTGCCATAGAACTCATATGAGAGGAACTGACTGGCCTCGGAGTACCTTCGTGCTCCTGTCAACGATACGAATCGGATGCTCCACAAAGGACACATTTTCCTCTAGCTCAAAATATTTAGGCTGAAAGACGTGATATGGGTCTGAATGACAGTGACGCAACTGAGACACATGGAAGACATCGTGCATGGCTCGGTATCGCTGCAGTAACTGAAACCGACAAGAAACCAGCCCGACTCTCTCCAGAATCTCGAATGGGCCCACATACCTCGGTGAAAGCTTACCCTGTCTCCTGATCCATTTGTGTACCATCCTCAGTGAAACATGCATAAAAACATGATCCCCGACCACGAACTCCAAAGTTCAGCTGCGGTGATCAACATATGACTTCTGTCGAGACTGTGTGGTGGCCATCTGCTTCCGAATCAACTGGACCTGCACAGATGTCTCCTGCACGAGTTGTGGTCCCAGTAAAGTTGCCTCACCTACCTCTAACCAGCACAAAGGTGATCGTCTTGGCCTACCATATAAATCCTCATATGGTGTCATATCAATAGTATCCTAAAAACTATTGTTATAGGAAAACTCAACTAAGGGTATATGATTCTCCCAAGATCCCCCAAACTCTAGGACGTATGCACACAGCATGTCCTCAAGCACCTGTATCGTACGCTCTGACTGGCCACCTATCTAAGGGTGGTATGCTGTGATCAGAAGCACCTGTGTACCCAGGGATCTCTGAAAACTCTGCCAGAAACGAGACGTAAAGTGGGCATCCCTATCAGAAACGATAGAACGAGGGACCCCATGAAGACGTACGATCTCTCAGATATACAGCCTACCGAGATCGTCAACTGCGAAGGTATCCTTGATTGCCAAAAATTGAGCTACCTTCGTGAGTCTATCCACAATGACCCACACAAAGTCATTACCACGAGGTGACCTCGACAATCCAGTCACGAAATCCATCGCGACATCATCCCATTTCCAATCTGGATTAGGTAACTTCTGTAACAGCCCAGCTGGTCTCTGATGCTCTGCCTTCACCTGTTGACAGGTGGAACACCTCGTAATAAAACCAGCTACAACTCTCTTCATACCCAGCCACCGGTACTGACGCCTCAAGTCATGGTACATCTTGGTAACCCCGGGATGAACTGCCCAAGTCGAAGCATGGAAATCCCACATCAGCTCCTCGCGTATATCCCCTGGAACCCATACTCGTCCATGGAAACGCAGGACCCCATCATCACCTATCGTCCAACCAGGAGGAGGGTCCTCACTTGCCATCGACTCACATAGAACTAGGCATTCAGGATCAGATAGCTACTTCATCCTCACTCTATCCAAGAGGGTAGAAGTCACAGCTAGCGAGGAAACAAAAGTCTGCCCCTGACTATCGTGCACCTCCAGATGCATCTCAGAGAACAAAGCCATGAGCTCCCACTCACTACTGGCCTCCTGCACCACCTGTATCTGAGTCTTCCTGCTCAGTGCATCGGCTACTGCATTACCTTTACCAAGTGTATAGGCAAGCTCAAAATCGAAGGAATCTAGGTACTCGACCCACCTCCTCTGTCTCAAATTCAGGTCACGCTGAGTAAAGATATACTTGAGGCTTCTATGGTCAGTGAGAACCACAAAATACTCTCCCAACATATAATTTCTCTAACAGAGAAATGCATGAACAACTGTAGCCAACTCGAGATCATTCGTCGGATAATTCTGCTTATGTGGCCTCAACTTCCGAGACCCGTACACCACAACTCGATCGTCCTGAATCAACACTGCTCCCATCCCAATCCCTGATGCGTCACAGTAAACTGTATAGATCTTCCCCTACTCTGGGAGTATCAGGAACGGGGCTGATGTCAACCTTCCCTTCAGGTCCTGAAAAGCTGTCTCGCAAGTTTCTGACTAAACGAACTTCACACCCTTCTTAGTCAGTCCTGTCAACGGTGCTGCTAAGAAAGATAATTCCTATATGAAGCATCTGTAGTAACTAGCCAGCCCTAAGAAACTTTATATCTCAAACACATTCTTAGGCTGCTCCCAAGAAACTACTTCTCTCACCTTCTCTTGGTCTACTGCAACTCCTGCCTCTGAGATGATATGACCCAGGAAGTGAATCTGGTCCATCCAAAAGTGGAACTTCGATAGCTTAGAATATATCTGATGCTCTCTCAGTGTACTCAATAAGATCTAAAGATGGGTGGAATGGTCATGTCGAGTGTGAGTGTACAACAAGATGTCATCCACAAATACTACCACAAAAAAATAAATATATGGATGAAACACACGATTCATCAGATCCATGAAAACTGCTAGCACATTCGTGAGTTCGAACGGCATTACCAAGTACTCGTACAGACCATATTTTCTCCGAAAAGCTGTAAGCGGTATATCCGATGTTCTCACATGCAGCTAATGATATCCAAACATCAATTCAATCTTCGAGAACACAAGTGCTCCACGAATCTGATCAAAAAGATCATCAATCCTTGTAAAGGGATATCGGTTCTTAACCATCAACTGGTTCATCTTCTTATAATCCACGCAAAGTCTGAGGGTACCGGTCGTCTTCTTCACAAAAAGGACTAGAGAACCCCAAGGAGAAGTACTGGGTCGGATAAAGCCATTTTCAGGTAACTCCTCTAACTTCCACTTGAGCTCCTTCAACTCGGGCGTGGCCATCCTATAAGGTGGAATGGACACTGGTGCTACTCTTAACACAATCTCGATAGAGAAATCCACCTTATGCTCTGGAGGGAGACCTAAAAAGTTGTCCAGGAAGACATCCCTAAAACGATCAACAACTGGAGGGAAATCTATTTGACAAGTCCCCTGGTCATCCAGATACAAACTCGTAATCTGGCATGTGACTTCACCACACCCATGATACTCTGGTCCAGCTCGACTCGCCTGATCATCCCATTCACCCTTTTATAGATACTCTCCGCCCTCTGGTGACGTGAAACACACCCTGCGACGATAGCAGTCTAAAAAGGCTCAAAAGGGAACCAACCAGTCCATCATGAGAATGACATCATAGCTCCTCATCTCCAAGACATAGAGGTCTCAGAGGAAGTGACACCCTCCATCCTCAAGGGGTCACTCCTTGCACTGACGCACACCAGCTGTTCTAGTCCCCAACGGAGGGTCTAGCATCATGATATCGGAAGAAGTAGAAACACAGAGGCCAAGGATCTCTACAATGGGTACAAATATGAAACTATGCATAGCACTCGTATAAAAAAGTACTAAAGATAAGACAGAAGCTACTAGAATAGTACCTCTGACTATAGAAGGTCTGAGATCCTACTCCCGCTAGGTCTGTTGCACTGCATATGCCTGGCCAGTGCCGCAACCATGCGACACAGCCTCGCTACACTGAGATGTCCCACCCTATTGCCTCTGAGATCCTGGTGTCTAGCTACCACGTCCAATACCACAATCTCTGCATCCACGCCCTGACGTATTCCAATTTCCTAACTGGTAAGAAGCCACTGGTCCTGCTCCCACACGTGGAGTCTGCACAGAACCCCTCTCACTAGTAGGTAGAAACTCCCTGCAAAAGCGATGCAGATGACCCAACTTGCCGCAAGCTCAGCACTCCACTGGGTCTCGTGGACACTGTGGCCTCTTGTGCCCCTCTCTACCACACTGGTAGCACATAAACTGGCCACCGGAAGAATTCTTCTGACTGGTAATGCCACCATATGAGAAGTCCATCTGTCTCTTCCTCTTTCCAACAGAAATAATACCAGTAACTGGTGATGAACTGCCCTGCCCCACACCACTCGATTCGTGCAGGTTCCTCTCTGTAATCAACACCTGGTTCATAATTGCGTGTACAGTAGGTAACCTGAAAACATTCACCAATTCTAGGATTTCATAATGAAGACCATCCTCAAAACGCCTGGCCCTCAACGTCTCATCACCCACCAACACGGGTGCAAAATGCTGAAGCTCCATAAAACGAGCAGAATTGTCCATCACCGTCATAACACCCTACTGCAGAGTCATGAACTCTCGAGCTCTATCTTCCCTCAGCGTCTCGGGAAAGAAGAATTCATTAAAGACTGCCTAAAAATCTTCCCACGCCATGTCTCAGTGATGCTCTGACTGGGTGGTAACATCCCACCACCTCTTGGAAGAATCACGCAGCATATAAGTCTCGAGCTTGACCCTCCGCCCTGGAGGCGTCTCAAGATGCTCGAATTTTTTTTTCATCGACCCCAACCAAGACTCCATGGCCTGTGGTCCGCCATCCCCAGAAAACGTAGGCGGATGCTTCTGCTGGAAGATACGATTCAGCTCAGCCATAGATGTAGTAGCCTACGGTGCTCCCTAAAAGGTCTTCATGAACCGCATAAAGCCTTCACGGAACTGCGCCTCCGCGCCTGTGTTCGGTATAGTAGCTGGCACCGCATCTTGCTCTGCTGGAGGATCAACTGGTAGCCCATGGCCCACCATCTCCAGAGTATATTCGATGCCGCTCTCCTGGTGAACAACGTGTGGTCGTCTAGGTGGCATGACACTACAAGGTCAAAAGAACGCCTCAGATTCAAGATTATTAAGACCGAAAGGCGAAGGAACCAAAAAGTAAACAAGATGAAGAATGCACTCAAAATTTCAAAACAAGACTACACGTCATGTACAATGACTACACGACATGTAGTTGACTTCCTTTCCCCTACCCGGGTCCTTCTACACGGTTAATACACATGGATTTCGTTCAACAAAAATTACATGGCATGTAAATAATCTACACAGCGTGTATGGTGTTATTTTCCAACTGCTCGTTTCATCTGTGACATGGCGGACTACTCGGCCTAACACCACACGGCGTGTTACTCCCGTACACAGCGTGTACAACACCCCGTTTCCCAGCCACACGGCTATAACCACATGGTATTTCCTTGGACAAGACTACACGGCGTGTCCCAAAGGTACACAACGTGTTCCAGGAGAGGTGACATAGGCCCGTGTTGTTAGTTACACGGTCGAGTCCTGAGGTCACACTACACGGAATGTCCATCATTGACATGGCATGTTCGGTCAAGGAGTTCACCGACCCATGTTGTTAGTTACACGGCTAGACTCCGGGTCACACTACACGGCGTGTACATTCGGTGCATGGCGTGTTTTCTCCAAGATCTTCCCTTCCCCGTGTCACCGCTAACATGGTTTGTGACACGGAAAGAGACTACACGGCGTGTACTTAGGGTACACGGCGTGTACTCAAGAAGTTTATTTTTCTTCCCGAACAGAAGAACATATACGGAGTGTATAAAAATACTACACGGCGTGTATACTAGGTTTCCAGACAGTATGCCTCAAAAACTTCTCCGGAACCCATAAAATACCGAAAACAACACTTAAGTGTCAAATTCCGACCTGTGCGGGGCCATAGTCCCCACGAATCAAATTTTGACATCTCATATGTGTTATAACTAATAAATAGTCAATGATCCACCAAATTCCGGTCAATGGGGGCCCATACTCCCCAAAAACCAACGTTTGGCGTCCATTCTATAAACAAGCTCACATAAAATTACCCTATCAAATAGCAGGTATTTTTATCAGAGCAACTATCACAACAGCATGCTTTTCTAGCACAATAACTATCACAACAACATTAATTTTCTAATGCACCTACATGGCATGGAAACTCTGCATGACATGTGATATCTAGAATGTTCCTATATTATGCATGAGATGAAATAACCTCATCTCATCGGGTTGCAACTAAATATAACCCACAGATAAAATATAACAGAACAATATCTGGTGCGTCACCCAACGGTGAAAACAAATCAACTGTAAATTACAAAATCAATAAAATTTCAAAAATACGAGGTATACTTTCTTTTCCCTGTACATGGGTTAGCGACGCCCAGGAACAGCTTATTACTAACTACCGTTCATCCTATCCCTGACTACGGCTCCAAATAGTAAATCAAAGAAAAGAACCCCTTGGATACCACTTTGTAACGTTCCGGTTCCGGGTGCCACTCAACGGGTACCCCAAACCCGGTTCACCACGTGACCTCAAGCACATTTCCCCAATTTCCAGAGGCTACCGACTGGCAGCGAGGGCCCATGTCTGATAGTGGGGAAACTATGCCCTCATTTGTCAAAGTGTAGCATAACGGAATTTAAATAAAATATAAAACATACGGAAGAAGCAGTAAAACATACACAAATTAAATAATCAATAGCAGTGGACATAAACAACAGTGTATAAATAATGAAGCTACATGTCTCAAGTTCTAAGAAAACAGCCAGAACATGGTATACATCAATACAGTACAGCAAAAACCATAGTACAGCAAAGCAAAGAAAATAGCTAGCAGCGGCATCGCGAGCCTATGCTCGGTCCCATGCCCTCCTACTCCTCAGCGACAGTCAAGTACCTGTATAGGGACTCTTTCCCCTATCTACACCTGCAGAAACGTAATCTGTTTGGGCCAAAAAGCGTGACCAAAACAGGGTGTGAGAACTATATCTCAGTAGGCACCCACCAAAGCCTCGTTCCCAACTGCATGCTAACATGAAACAATATTGTGCAGTGGTAAAATGCAATAATGTAAGCAGTAATACAAAGTAACTATCTTAATAGTTAAATTTCCATTTAATTATTCATTTAATCCATTTTATATAAGAAATCACCATAGTGCATTTCTAAGTAAACAACTAGTGTCCTCAGACACGTAAACTCCTACCCTCGGGTAACGAGTATCCTACACAAGAATCTGCCCTCAGGCATAATAGAGTTTTCCCTCAGGCGTAGGTAGTTTCACCCACAGGTACAGAGTTAGTTGCCCACAGGCACGAAAAAAGTTTCCCTCAGGCTGAAATAACTACAGCCCACATGCTAAATAGTGCAGTGCCCACATGCTAATCACAAAAATTCCCTCAGGCTAAACAGGAAACCAAGGAATGCCCAACATGTATAATGCAGTAAATAAGAAATTACTCTCAATGCAATTCTACAATTACTAATTGAAAGGCATAACCTCAGGTATCCTGGCCAAACAGATAAACAATGAAACACACCCCCAGGGTGGTTCCAGATCCAAGAAACGATCCCAACCAGCATTTTATTATCACAATTTAATCACCTATGCAATTATAAGCATTAAATATATCAAAGGAATCAGCCACACAACACCCCAACATGGGTTCGTGGCATGAAAACGCACAAAACTGCACTACAGTTGGAAATTTAAACAAAGCCACCAATCATATACGCCAATGAACGTTATACCCAAACGCTGACTCCAGAAACACCCAAGAACGGCGTAGATATGACGAAGAACAAAACCCATTCAAACATAAATAACTTTCCCTCAGGAGAGAATTGGTAAGAACGAATTAAGGAGGAGAAAGGGATTACCCGTGCGGTTCCAATGAGATCGTCTGAAGCCAAATCGGATTCCAGACGAACACCCGGTGGATCTTCGAAGGTTCGGTCGTCCTCTTTGGCTCCAAAATGGCTCAAATGCATCTGCCAAATGTGGAGGCTACTGCCTATTTTAATCCTAAAGAACAAAGTAAACGGCGTGTACTTCTAAGTACACAGCGTGTGCTTCCTTCATTTAACTGTTCCTTTGGCAGCACCGCCACACTATTCATTCGTCGACATGAGTAAACGACATGTACTCCTGAGTACACGGCGTGTACTATCGCCAAACTGGCGGCTACTCCACCGCCTTACTGTTTAGGCCTGCCGACTGACTACACGGCGTGTAAGGTACCACTACACGACGTGTAGTCAGTTCCTACACCCCTCGTCGCCGACATGGCTACACGCCCCATGTACCCATCCCACACGGCCAAAAGTACATGGCATGTGGAAAAGTACACAGCGTGTAGTTCCAATATTTAGGAATTTTCCCCATTTTCCGTATTTTCTCAAAAACACTTAAGGAAAACGAAAAAGAAGAATTGCGTACCCCAAAAATAAGAACCGGGTTCTTACAAAAATATTATAAATAATAAATATTGATTTATTATAAATAATTTCAAGAACCATATTAATATATAACTAACTATTTATCATTCCTTTATAATTTCAATTTTTTTTATTAAAAATTTGATCATTAAAATGAACATTCTGGGAAAACTCTTCCATTTTCTATCTATGATTTTATTCAATGGTTTTGGTACATCCTCCATGGTCATGGTTTTCTCAAATATAAAATGTTAAAAATAAAATAATTATAATTATTACCCATAATATACACTTTTAAAATAAATCGTATTAATGTAGTGAAGAAAAATGAATTACATCACTTTCTCAAGATGATAGTATGTACATACGCATGAGTAATGTCTCTACATTTTGATGGAGGAATGAAAGAAAGGTATATAATATTTAATCATAGATAATATGAATTATATTATATATATCAATTAAATCATTCTTTATTACAATTCTTGTAATTAAAAAATGAAAAATAAATCAAATCACTTCACGGAGTTGGTAGTCCATACATATTCATGAGCAATGTTTTCAATTTTGAACAAATGTGAAGGAGACTGAAAATGGATATACCATTCATAAAGGCATATCTATAGAGCAAACATATTAATTTAACTATATTAATAAGTTTGTAGAAAATTGTTAGGTTGATTAAGAATAAAGAAACATGAAATTTACCAGTAAGAACATATACCACATCTTTGGGTATCCTCTATTAAAAAACCCCTTAAGTTTCTTAGATAAGTCTATGTGGATGAAAAACACATAATGGTAGTGTATAAGAGGTTGGTAAGGTATTTCTGTAGAAATTAGTTATGATAAAATCATTAATTGGGTTGGATAAGAGACAAGTGGATGTTCCCTTTAATAAGTTATGTGGTGTCAAACATGAAAATACTAGAAGCATTATTATATAATATATGTATTACCCACATAATGTGGATAAAAAATGACAAATAATCAAAGATAAAAAAATAATTTAAAATTCCAATAATAAATCTTAGAAAATAAAGTTTTTTTTGATATATTAATCCTTATCTCTTAGGTTAACCCCTCTTTTATCCCTTTTAACCCTTATCACAGTAACAAGATTTTGACCATGGTAACAATTCATTCTGGCCCAATATTTAGTTGAACTTATAAAATTATATTGATTATTTAGATTCCAAATATAAAATACATTTTAAATGATTCTATATTTATAATTTTTAAATATTCATTTTAAAATGAGTTTACACAATTCAATAAAACTACATTTTTAGATATAAATCACAGTTTACCATCATTAATTTCTATGTAAAAACTAAAATATTAAATTTATAATATCTTATTGAAATTATATTATATAAATTTTATTAAAATCAAAAATTAATAGTGATAAATTTAATTTATTAATATAAAAACACATTGCATGAATACAAATAAGTTTTCTAAAAAATATATATCTTTTATACTTTAAAATTCTTTTATATTAATTTCTTAATATTTTATAACCAATTAATTCACTTTATACAAGAGAAAATAATTATTTTTTCATAATTTACTTTGTCTTATTCATATATTCTAATCTCATGGGAAGATATTAACTATCACATAATACTAATTCAACTATATTTCACGGTTCATTCAAACATTGTTTTTGTGTAATGAAATCTACCAAACACTTCAAAATTATTAACGATTAATATATAATAAAATCATCTGGTATTAAAAATGGGATTGAATATGGGTGTAGTTAATTTTTATTGGATGTCACTTTTATCCCTTAAATACTTATTCACTTATTCAATGATCAAATTCCCATTTCATTCCCCCTCCTTTGGTAGATATATTGATGTATAATATTAAAGAAATAGATGAAAACAGCAGTGGATATTAACAGGGTTCAAATTCTTAATGATAAATACGTCCCAAGTGACATGGGGTTATTATCATATATACATGAATACCTTGTTATTATATAATAATTCATAAGAATGGTTATGACATTAAATCTGTTATATTGGCACAAACTAGGTACAAAGAAAGTGAGGTAATGTTGTTCATTTATACAAGTGAATTTTATTGTACTTGAAGAAATAGCTCCAATTTTGGATCAAGCTCCACCTTTAATATAAATATTTTCTTTTTCCCTCATTCATAGTGAATAGATAGCTACCTAAATTTCCTTCAGAATTCTATAGTAGGATGTTTTAGGCTAAATAAATCCTAAATTCATCCCTTGTATTATTAATTTATTTAAATCAATTAAAAATATATTATTATTTACTCTTCTTCTACTGTTTATATAAATTAAACAAGAACACCTTCGTGTTATTTTATTTAGTGAATGAGATGAATATTTTTCATGAAACAATGTCACTATATTTCTTACACTTAGTTACATTATGGTATGAAGTTGATGATGTATAATGTAACCTTTTATTTTATAATCTTTCATAACAGATTTAGTGCACATAGAGTCTATAACATCAACACCATTTAATTAGACATGGAAATGTATTTATATATATAATAGTTTTAGTTTCATCAGGTCTTTATTATATTCATACATGCTCCAATCTTGGTATTTAACTCACAGAATACTTATTCCCAAGGTTTATTGAAATAATTCATTAATATTTTCCTTAAGACACATCTGGTTTCCTTTATTGATAATTAAATATCATAATATTACACTTACAGAATTTCTATGTCTTTATTCTCATTTTTAATCCCCCATATATGCTCAGGATCCTCTTCTTAATCACATTCTTACAACATATAAATCTTCATGATATTCAGAAACTCCTGGCTTCATAGTGTAGAGATTCTATTCAGATCTAGTATCTTTCTTCAGTTGAATCAATAATAATGTAGAACATAGATTTTTTATGTTTGATCTTTGAGTAGATTATTAAAATCATATGAGTTAAATCTATTTATATCAAAAAATAACATATTAATATATCTTATTTAATTCAATTATATGTAAATATTGATTATGTAGTCTCAGAATCTCACCCAGTAAATCAACATACACATTATTTCTATCAAAATATCATACAAGATATTCATGTACCTCTATTTTCTTAAAGATACATTGAATATATTACATCAAAATTAACTTACGAGAGGATTGTATAACTCGATTATTTTATGTATCCAAACATATCATACATGTCTAAGATAAACTCCATCATCAAATATCTAACTCCAAATCTATGTATGTAAATTTGAATTCTAATATGTGACTCAAGGATTTTCTATACTATTAATCTTAACTCATTCAAATGATATCTTTTGACATAAATATTCTCAAAATAGTAGTACAGTAATCTTATTAAATTATTCCACTCATCTTGATTCAATATTATCGTTCATATTATTCTTTACTATCAAACAGATTCCATCTGGGATCACAAATAACTTTATCGTGGTTTATCTTTAAATAAATAACCAGAAATAATCATCTGATTCACATATATTTGGAATTTTCTTCAATAAACTCATCCTTTCTTCTACTAAATATCTCAGAAATTATATACGGGTAGGGCCTACTAAGAGTATGATCATCCATATAAAAATACCACAAATATATGATTACGAACACTGTGAGTCTAGAGCAACAACACATTTAAACTCAATCAACTATTAGGGAAATGAAAACCTAAAAAACCGTTATATTAATCATGGGGAGAACCATCGGATTGTCCATATATGCATGTCTAGAATGAATCTAGTGTAGATCGATTTTATCTCTTCCTACCATTATATAGCCACAACATTTACCATTCTATAACCAGTTCCAATCATGGGATACCTTTCAATGTATTTATAAATTTTCTTATTATCATTTGGTAGATAAGATGATTTTTACTAACATTATACAGTCCTTGTGATCCTTTACGCATCACATAATCTTTAATGTTACCATTACATATAAGGCCAATTAATGTTAAATAAACAACAAAAATTCATGAGTACCTTTTCGTAGCCTGTACATTTCTTGGACTACCTTCATGTAGCTACCTATTCCTAGGAATTAAGTTATAGCCAGTCACTATAATTTAAAATTAACTTTTTCTTATGAATATGGCCTTTATGCAACTATATTTTACTATTCCATTTATGCAGACTTTTGTATTTTATAATTTCCCTTACATTTAATATTGAGATCAAGTCTTTCTAAATTACTAGATCACTCTATTCAAGTGTCTTTATCATTAATATCAGATGCTTTTAGGCTTACCTAGACATGGATAGATGTGTTAATAAAAATTTTCCAACACATGAATTAATCTACTTAAATATTATAGAGGTGACTCATTCATATTTCCATGTCCACATAACAAATAAAATCACTTCCAAGATTCATTTCCTATTAAATTCATGAATCTTATCAATATGCACGGGTTTTAATTTTTTCTTCCAAGCTATAATAATTTCTCTCATATTGAAATCATTCGTATTTCCTCATACATTGAAAAAAATACAACTATACCAAAATGTGGGTTGAACAAACTTTGATTAAAAAAATATGACAAGGGCATTATCAAATTAATGTTGTATAAAAGAATAATCAATTTCAAATAAGATATTTTGAGTTTAGTAAAGAAAACTAAAAATTTTGTTGCTTCTAGGGAACTATGTCTAAAAAAGTCAACTTGTTATAGAGACAAATATTAATATTTATCAAAAAATTATCTCTCAAATGATATTAATTCTTCTACGAAGGTATGTGAATATACTCTAGTACTTCCACATTCAATTTTGTTGTTATACTACTAATAGTGGTGTCATCTCTTTACATATATTTTTTCATGAAATGAAATACCTTTTGTATGAAAATTTATCCTCTCTTATAAAATATACATATTGGATACTTTCATCATCATAATATATTTTGTGATAATACCTTCCATTATTGATACAATTATAATATCTAAAAAATATCATGTATACTACTTATCCATCTACATAAAAATATACAATATAGTAGTTATTTATAAATATAGAAACTGCTAGATTTAATAAGCTTATTTTTATCATTTAAATTGCTTAATTATAGTACCATATCAAATTAAATGTATAAAGTCTAGTTTTTACCATGATAACTCGAATTCCAACATCTCCAAGTACCACAAACATAACCCTTATACTTTCTCAAGTACTATTGGATCTTTATGACTATTACCAAATAAATATTTTCTTCTTATGTTTTATATTTTCCAACTACACATTATATATAAGAAGTATAAAATATATTAATATATAATGGAATACTAGATAGATCCAATTTTTAAAGCATGTGTATTTCTACACCTCATCTTAATATCCTTCAATATCTTAAAAATCATCTTAGGAGATTTATTCCATATAATATAGTAAAAAATCTCTATTTAATTATTCTATTTGTATTTTTCTATACCTTATAAATATATGTATTATGACCTTATCTTAGAATCAATTTATATCAATATTAGAAGATCATTTTCCATAGAACGTGGAACAATAATTTAAGTCATACATTAGAAAAATAATATTTAACTTAGTCTTATTTAACTACCAGACTAATATCTATTTTCCATATTTTATAAACATTTTTCACTTGTAAACCCATACTTCTCCCTATATACACTTTTAGAGATAAAAAACAATAATTATCTCATGGTTCTACACTAGCTACCATCCATAAATTTATCCTTTAGATATTTAAATAATATTCATGGAGGCTACTAAGATAACTTGTTTTCAAACTTGATTTTGGATTCTATATTTATGAAAATGATTCCATATAGTAATAACCAACAATGATAGTAAACCATTAATATCTAATATATAGTTATGGGTGTTCAATATATCATTCATTTTCATCTCATTCTTGAATACCCATTTGAACTCTATGGGTTTTTCATCATCCTTTGATACTACAAAAATAAAATTCTTTATTTTGGAACAAGGAATCCATTTTTGATATCATACCTTCTTTCTAAAAATAAATTTTTTCAATTTAATGATTATATATTTTATAGGTATTAATTAATCTGAATTAATAATATATCTCCTGGTTTAGTGATTATAAAAGTGACTTCACAATCTTCGTCCACTATGATTAGTAACTAGATTGGAGAACCACCACAGTTTATGAATGTCTGCCCTTATGCCAAAGGCTACTGAATAGCATCGAGAGTCTATTGGGTGATGGTGGGGAGAATATACCCTTTGGTTAATGGGATGATGATGATGATGACAAGGATTTCAATAATAATAATATTAGTAATAATAAAAATAATAATATTGTGAAAGTGGTTAATCAAACTTTTTGGATGAAATTTGAAACAAAAGAATAACATTACAAAACACCAATGATAATACAAGATAATATCTATATGTCATTCTGAATATGAAATGTAAGAAGGATCTTCCATGGTCTAGTTATATATGTACATGAAAAAAACAACCCAAAAGATCATAATCCCAACACTGAAAAACTACTCGAGCCATATTTGAAAAGAAATGTCATCAAGTAAATTGTCCCTTTGTATTCCCTTTTCCACTATTCTATTATCATTGAGCCTTTCTACTTAATGGTACTCAAAACAATAAGGTATACACATTTCCGAGAGATCCCATGTAGGGTTAGAGTAGAATGTTGGATTTCTACCATCAATGTGTCCCCAAATTAAAAGAATACATATACAAGTGTATGAAAACATGTAGATAAACATAAATTAATACATATCACATAACTTGATCCACCTATTATCTAATATCCCCAAGTGAACCTTTACATGCTTCAAATAGTATCTTATCGTAATAATGTATCTATGGCCTATCATATTGGATATACCCTCAACCAACCAACCATTTCCATATCACATAACATCAAATACCAATCATAAAAACATACAATATGGAACCAAATTCCATTATTCCCACACAATCCCTTCAAATAAACCCAACAGTCCAGTAGCATATGCATATGGTACCCCACAAATTATAAGGACTTCTGTATACTCCACCACCATCATCTCAATGGCCCAATATCCCAAGCAACAGAGATTATCATCCTTCTATGTCCCAACCCATCACATCCAATATAATATGAGTCTCATTACATATTTTATGGTCTCACATACTAACATTTGTGGGCTTATATAGTGATAATGTTTCCTACACTGAAGGTCGACTTCATCCAAAATACCACTCAATATATGGAGGCCTCCAAATAAATGATGGGTCAACCCCACCCCATTGGGTACTATCCTATGCGGACACAACCCCCAACAACTAAATCAGTTTTTAACAGTGATAACAGTCCCCATCATTCTTAGGTTACACCTCTGGTGACCCTCTTCCACCATTTACTACAGAAATTTCCCAACTAATTCGATGGTCAACACCATTTTTTACATACTGAAAGGTCATGTCACCTAGAATCTACTGATCAATATCACCCACAGTCTATGGGTTCATGCCCAATGAGCTCCAATAGAACCTTCTTGGCCAACAAATCATTATAATAATTTTCATAACTAGAATCATCATTCCAAACCAACTAGGGGATAACATATCACATGTTTTGTGCGATACTAGGCTCAAACATACTATTTTACACAAGATATTACACTATGGTATCTCCAAGGGACCATAAATACTCAAAGATGAAAACAACCAGCCCCACATAGACCACCCATCTCATTCCCATTCATCATAAATTACAAAACACATTTATAAATTTAAGATAAATCTTGGTACCGTCTATCCTATAGTCATAAATGAATAATTATCTAATATCATCCATTAATTCGATCTCGAACTATATGAATTGGAAAGATAGATAATGACCCTAAAAATATGGCATAATAGCCATAAATAGTGAGGACATGTTGGGTGGTAAAATAAATAGAGAAATATAGATGGAAGAACGAGAGCCTTACCCCAAACACTCTATTACAAAGAATAATTGTTGAATCCACTAACAAATAAAGGAGAATACCTTACAAGATGAAGTAAATAAAATTGGGGATGTCTTATATGTACTATCTAACTATCCATCCCTCCAATCCCATTTTCATTTAGAAAATAATGTAATTATTTATAAAAAAAACTAAAAATCCCTCAAAGGTTTCTCGACCTAAAAAAAGGTTCACACCATAACTTAGTTGGGTAGAGGGATCCTCCCCACTATTTGTCATTTTCATGGAATAATGTAATTATTACAACAATTAATTCCAATCATGATAAAACTATCTCAAATATATATTTTATTCCCTTTTAAAAACACATGTTCATTTAATTTACTAATAGTGTTTCTATCAAAAAGATTATAATGCATGTAGTAACATAAAATAGTTGACAAGTATTCCCATATTATTTTTCTTGGTGCAAGTTTTTTACTAATATAATTATTAAAAAATCGTCATTAAAACAACCAAACTTTAGAGAATCATATATTTCATTCATATTTTAATTTATATTAAATATAACAAAAATTATGGTTGTAATATGATTAAGTGTTAATACAACTATTTTTGATAAATTTATTGATTGAAAGCAGAAAATATTTACTATAAATACATGGTTTTCCATTGATCATAGTTTTTCCTACATTATGATTGTAATGTGTTTAGAAAAATTAGCATTTTGAAAAAATCCACTCTACCATAAATCTATTTTTTATTTTCTAAATAAAATAATTTGTGTTTAAGTGTGAACGGAACAAATTAGCAACCAAAATAAGGGTAATGGGAACTTGAACAAAACCAAGAAATAATAGGTCACTCAAGGTTCCCTTCCCAGGACCTGACCTACCTAAAAACCAAAGGGAACCAATGGGCCTAGTGACACCACCTTTCGTCACCCATTATAGTACACACATCACACATCTATCGCCACCCTACCCTGCACCCACATCATACTACAGAACAAGACACCCATAAACATATTTTATCACCACCCTGTACAATCAGTTCCTCACATCCCATCACCAACCTAGAAAAAATCAACCATCGTTGCACTATGAGTTGGAGAGCTTGAGAGTCAGATTTGGTCACAAGTGAGATACCCATGGTACAATTTGATAGATGGGAACTCAAGGAAATCTTCAACGAAAAGCCTAGAGCCTCCACCATCACTATGAACCATTAACAGGGGCTAGCCACAAAGCCCAAAACATCATAATGAGATCCACCAGCCCCATTACACCATGGAGGACATGCCAGAAAAGCACCCTAGTTGGCAATCCATTCTAGAATCCACCAAAACGATCCAAATCACTTTATAATCCATCCAACCTAACCATGAATGGGTTGTACATGACTGAGAATAAAGAAATGGTTGATGAAACCAATGATAAATAGAACCACTCAAGTCATCTATTATCTTTTACCAATTATATTCTCTAATTCAATTTCACATTCATTAAATATCTTAAATGAAACTTATAATTTAAATGAATTTAACCCAAGGAGAAGTAGAGCCACCCAAATCATCTATTACCTTTTACCAAGTATATTCTCTACATCACTTTTACAATCCTCAAATATCTTATAAGAATCTTATAAAGTAAATAAATTTGACATGACATTAGAGTTGAAATAGTTCATTCATATCTTGATACAATTATTCTTGAATCTTTCTGTATTTATCATATTTTAATAGAAAATTAATTAATTCCTTTAAAAATTATCTGTAATCATGTAAAATACCAAATATTTTTACCCATAAACAATCTAAGCACCCTTCTTGATCTATCTTGATATTTAATTTTAGTTTTACTTGACCTAGAGTTATCTTTCCATAACTAGGTGTTATTTGATACTTATATTTTATATTCTTCATCACTTTTTGATATTACACATATATGATTAAAGTATATTTGTACTATTTATTATTTATGGTATACCATAAAAACATTCATTTCATACTTAAAATAATGTATTCTTATTTCTGATGTCTATAATGAGATAAAATTTCTATAACTCACATCATAAAAAAATAGTTTTTAAATACATGAATAAATTCACATAGAAATGTAATGTAGTGATTCTACCTTGGATGACAATTTATTCAAGCCCCATCAGATACTTAAAGGCCTGATTAAATTTTATAATATTTGTTTGATCATTCGTAACCCTATTTTGATTCAAATACTAGAGTTATATATTGTATTTGATAACTAATAATAAAAATATAAATATAAAATGAAAGGGACATTATACCTTACGATGAATCTTAAAATAACATAGTCCTTAATTAATTTCAATTCCACTTCCAATGACATTTCTTTCCAATTGATAAAATCATAGCATCGTGTTAATTTATTGACTATTGATTCTTTTGTTCCATTACTCTATGGTCTAATCAAACCATTAACTTTAAATTTTTCATTAACATTTCAACCGTGTCCTTTATTTTATTAACCATAAATATTGAATAATTGAATTTTCACATATCCTAATCATCTTCATGAATATATTAAAAATATTCTTGAGTGACTTCCCTATAATATACATTTCCTTATTTTAAATTAAATGGATAATCTATATTGTATGAATGAAAGAATGATACTTATAGATATTTTTTGACTTATATGAAACACCAACATTAATAATTGTATGACTTAATTAATTTCCTAGAGTATATAGTCACTATCTAGGTATACATATTATATTTTACACCTATAAATGTAATGACCATAAAATTTATCAATCACCACTCTATGTCATCCAATCATATTCTCAGGGATTAGTTATCATGGTGTGTTTATCTATTTTCATATACTCTATATTTATCTCATTAGAAATAGATGATGTGATGCACCAAAAATCAAATGCATCCTCTATATGCCTCTGATAGGCATCCTTCTAACCTTCATTCCATGCCTATAGTTGTAGTTCAGTTATAATGGATTCAACAATATAAAAATTATTTTTTAAAGAAGTATAATTCATAAACATCAGTAACACTCCTAGACGTTTATGTTGGTGAAGATATTATCTTTATTAAAAACTAATAATTTTACAAAATAAAAAAATTGAAGACTTGTTACATTATCTTGATTACAAGATATGAAATACATAATTATTTAATTAAGTCTCTCACTATTTTATCAATTCCAAATATCCCTCTCTATTAGATTAAAAATTCATATTCACTTGGATATTCTAGTGAAATGGATTTATATTCCATTATCATAATCCAGATAAATCCTATATTTAATTAATCAATGTAATTTATGTTGGTATTGTCTTTGGGTCCCACTTCACACCAAAATAATGGGGTGAATTAGAGTGAAAAATATTCTTCTTTTTTTTATACTTATTTTGAACTTGTCTTTAAAATGGTAACAAAAACTAAAATATTATGTTTAATCACAACCAAATTTATATATATAAAGAGAAATAACACAATTATTTTATATGATAACCTATAAAAGACCCCCCCCCCCCCAAATAGAACATTTCAACAATGTGTTGATGTGTCATTTTACCAATAATTCACAAGTGTATGATTGTAAATTTAGGAAGATATCACAACTCTACTAATTTCCATGGCATCTTCATCTCTTACAGTCATATGTTTCAAGTGGAAAAAATGATAAAATTGATTCATGGGTCAATCATAAAATATTTAAATATAATATTAATAAAAGATAATATCACGGCTTCAATGTGTGATCCTCATGTATTCACTTCCATATTTCAAAAGATATATATAATAGAATCTTCTTTATATAATGATATTTAATAAACATTAGTCAAATCACAATTCATCGATTGATATCAAACATTCAATAATTTTATTATAATAGATCCCATTATCCCTAGTCTTAAATCTCTCTCACTAATATATTCTATTTATGGTATTTGGATTCTTCCTAATGAATTTTTCAATATTCATAGAATCCTTTAATTTTTAATTTCATGTTAAAACTCCAAATAAATTCTAATTAAAATCCAGTTCAGGGACTTATTTCCAAATTAATCTTCAATATAGATTTTTAATTTGGTCAATTATGTTTTTTAGATAACCACTAATCTTCTAAGATACAGCAACATCATCAGTCATGATTGTTTCCTATAGAAACCATATACCATGTCGCAACATCCCTCTCTATGATTTGAGGACTTAGTTTTGAATCATGTAGTTTTTTAACAATGATATAGGAAAAATGTGTAACAAAACATCACAGTTTAACATCCTATAGGTTTAGTAAATACCCTGATTATTTAATTGGACAAAAACAAAAAAAAAAGTGATACTTCCATCTATATCATCAAAGACTACTGCTACCTTCCATCTATGGGTTGGTCTATAACTCCAAAATGTGGAGTTCAATTGACCCCAAATATCATAATCCATAAAATTTCTAAAGAACCACCCTTCAAATAATATGGGAAATGTTGTGTTATTTTTTCATTAATAGATTTGAATTTGGCATATCATACTCTCTAAAACAAGAAAACCCTCATGATTATAGTGATACTAAAATATAAACATATCAAAACTACATCATGTCTATCAATCTTCCAACAAAGCCCACTATTATGGAATCCCACATCAAACATGACATTGAAAGATAACTACTTTGGTACTCTTAGTGTTGCATTTTCTTCAGTTTCCACTTCGTCATACCACCCCATATTATACCCCCACCACTAGTATCTCCCTAGACTATAAATCTACTCCATAGTGAATCCATTTATCATGGTTCTAACTACCACCTAGAACCTAACCATGTTGTTATCTCTACTCTCTCACTACCATGTCCAAGCCACTATCAATCATTTATATTTCCTTCTGGGTGGTTTTTTACTTTATTTTTCTAACTTTGGATGAACGTGTTTTTTTATTTTTACTTTTAAAACATAACAACACAATATTTATCAGAACCACAACATATAATCTGCCTCCCATTACCAAAACTCTATATTCTATATACTAATATCATAAAAAATTCTATATTACTTAAAATGTCATTAAATTATTTTATAGACTTCTAAACAACTTATAATTATAAATAAACATTGAAAGGAAATAAAATCATCAAATACCTTAGGTTCTAAAATTCTACCCATTTTTATTTTTTTTGGAAATAATCACTTTAAAAAAATTTATCAGTGCCACCCATTTTGAAAATAAAAATAAAAGGGTTCTTCAAACATGTATTTCTCTGTAAACTAAGAAAAATTAATTTAATAATTTTTATAACCCTATCTACGGGAAATCAAGGTGTAGGAAACAAGAAAATGTATTATGTTACAATGTTTTCTATGATTTTAATATTAGTTGTGTCTCTTTGTAAACTCTCCCTAGATGGTACCACCGACTTTTTTTTCTCCAAATATCTTATATAATCCTTCTAGAACACAAAAATTACATGTATTTGATTAAATAAAATGGGGAGAGTTGATATTATAATATTGTTTTATAACAACCTTACATTTTCTCAAACTATGGATAACTGGTTTTTCATTTTGAATCATTCATTTAATCAATGAAAAGGTAAACTATATAACATATCAGGTCTAGAATTCACTCAACTGGTGCCTCGTACTCGTTTTTTAAGGACCCAGTCCCAATTTCCCAGAGACGATGCCTTATTTGATTGCATTGTCATACAAACAAGGAATAAGCATCACAAAGGACAGAGTAGTTTAGTATTATTGGAAATAAGATTCATAATTAATTTAAATATTACAACTTTAAAAGAAATTCCACATAAAAACTAATTAGGAAACATCCATAACTGCTAGGTTATTTCATAATTTCATTTATAATAATCTTCTTCATGTCCTGTGAAAAGGAAACATAATAAATGGCTGAGCTCAAATTCTCAGTAAGGGTAAGAAATACGGTAGAAGATAACATAAACAATAGATGTGGTGAATAATTGAAAACATATTCCTCTAAAAATAAACATGAAGACATAACCTAACATAAACATGGGTATTCTACTAGTCGAATAACCACATGAACCATCAATAATATTTTCATAGTGAGGGAATTCATAATGCAGGACAACATAAATATACCATCAAGGCCTCATTCCAAGACTATATGTAATCATTTTTTTCCAGGCCTTGTGCCATGACCGTAGTTTGACTTATTAGACCTACCAATGAATCGAGGGGCTATAGCAGGGCCCACCCGGCACATACTATGTCCAATTCATTTTTTATAAGAATGATTATAAACATAAACAACATACACGTTCATATAGAATCTAATATGTGAAATGTAAATAGCTTTCAAATAATATTAAGAAAAAACACTAACCATTCGATGTAAACTAAATAATGGTTTTAAGATATAACATCAGTAGAAAAAATAATCATTAAACATTAAATAAAATATGGTATATTATAACATGTAATTATAATCCAAATAATACATAATAATAAACAAGATTTTTGAAATTTATGAATATACTCTTATAAAATCTTTGACTAAATCTTCAGATGAATACACTTTTACATTGAAAAGATTAGTTCTTTTATAAAAATATTTGTATAAACCCAGAACTGAAGTAACATAGTATTTTCATAATAAAATAAGTGATTTTATAATCATAAATGTTTTTCAAAAACAAATTATAGAGATCCCTGGAAAATAGGTAAGAATTGGAGAAATTTCCTTGATTTGGGCTTGTATTTTGGAGACAATTTAGATAGTTTCATTTAAAACAAGTTACTATCCATAAAATAGGGAAGGATTATAGATGGTGTACATATATAGAATAATCAAACATCATTTATTAGGATAACATAATAATACCTAATAATTTATTTGAGTTAATTATACAATGAAGGTAACCCATAGGAAAATGGAAGTTTGTGTGGAAAACCCTTACATTAAATATGAATGTGTTCCCCTCTTGAACATAAGGTCCTAAAATATAAAATTAGTCCCATTAATAACTTAATTAAAAAATTATTAGACATGTATGTAGTTTATCATAATTCTATTTAGTTTATTTATGTCCTTATTGATAAGTTATAACATCAAATTTCGTCGTTCTAGAGTGTCTGTTTTCTTGATTTTCATAATCGGTTCTCTTTTTTTAAGTAATGGAGTTCATGTGGAATGGATGTAAATCTCCAAAACTAAAATTACATATTATTTATGAACATACATAAGTGTTAATGTTCATTTCAATCATTTGGATACATGGAAAAAAGGATGAATCGTTAGATGAATTGTTAATGATATTCACTTAGATTATTTAAGCGGTATTTTGATTATTAGGAACTTGTTTTGTTGATAAAATTTAATAATATGTATATATACTAGTTACTGAAAATTAAATTGGTTATAATATGAATATTATAGTCTGGTCTAACCATCAATGTTGTTTTATGATCAGTAATGAAGGACAAATTGAAGAACAAAACATCGTCGTCCACAAAGGCTATAAATTGGAACCTCATGGGTGTTGATTTCATTTATCAAAAAAGTGGGAGAGAGATAGGGGATATTGATGATGGTTAGTACATTAACATGATATAATTACCATGTATATGTGATACTTGAGTTATCATTTTCATTTGGACAGAGGAGGTGAGGAGAGGAAAAGAAAAGAGATGGACTTGAAAATTAAAGAAAGGTTGAGAGATCCCTTATGAAAATTCGGCATCCTAGCGGCGTCGCTTAAAATTTCATAAAATGTTATGAGAGAAAAAGGGTATCTCCTCATAAAGAAATCAAAAGGACCATATGAGTAATACCTAAAATAAGTCTCCAATAGATGAGAATGGAAATTCAAATAGATAACATAAAAGAAGTGTCGACTAAAAGAGGATGGTAAAGGATTCCCTTACCTTTTAGAGTAACTCCTAGAACATGAAGTTTGAGATTTGGGGGAATAATTAAACCTTGGGAGGACCAAAAGAAAGGTAAAACCAACAGTGATTCGAGGATGAGGGATTTTTAATGAACAAAAATGAAAGGATGAGTGGGTATTTATAGAAAAAGAGAGGGAGTTTTTTTAATAATTTCAAGGGGACACCCCATTAGTTGTTTTTTCCAAAACCATGGTCTTTCCAATAGAGTTTTACCATAGTTTTTCCCATATGGGACACGTCATGTCATATGTAAATATAAACTTGTTGACTAGCCATTTATTATGTCATTAAACTACCGAAAATCCAATACTGTATTTTTACTATTCACAAAAATTCAAGTATTTTAGAAAAATCCAAAAAATCACCCATACCATTTTTTAATGTGTAGAATTAAAAAATGAACACAATTTTTTCAATAATAATTTTCTAAATATTATTAATTTAGTTTTTAAATAAAATCATATTTAATTCGAAAAATAATATTTTTTGGTACAATTAGTTTTATATCACATTGAAAATTTTATTAAGATATCAAAATATTATTACCTTACGAAAATAGAATAATATCATTATTTAGTATTAATAAGGGTCATATTACTATTCATATAGATTTTTGTAAGGGTATGTTACTATTCACCTAAAAACAAGTTTGTTCTATCAGACTCAAAATGACTTACTTCTCACAACTCTTGAAGACAGTTTTTTGAAATTCAAAACATAGTAGAGGCAAAGTTGTGTTTGATGGCTATTTTATAAAATGAATTCAATATTTATTTTCAAAAACATTTGGTGTTATATTCACCCATCCTTACAAAAATTTCATCCTCGAAATTCACAAAATGTTACCTAAAAAGATCAGGATAAGTCTTCAACATAAGCTCCTCAGGCTCCCATGTTGCTTCCTCTATCTTATTGTTCCTCCAATGAACCTTTACCAGAAGAGTCATCTAATTTCTCAATACTTGTTCATTGGTATCAGGAATCTTGATAGGCTCTTAATAATAAGATATATTGGGCTCATGTTCTACTTCTTCATACGTGAGTACATGTGTTGGTTCTGGGTTGTATTTTCTTAACATTGACACGTGGAACACATTGTGAACCTTGGAGATACCTATCGGAGTTTCCAAATGCTAATCTACGGCTCCAATTCCGTCAGGAATTTCAAAATGTCTGATTTACTTGGGACTTAATTTTCTATTCTTACTGAATAGTATAATACCCTTCCATGGAGATACCTTTATGAAATTGAGATCTCATTTTTGAAATTCAAAGTCCTTCATTTGGTTATCAGTATAGCTCTTTTGCCAACTTTATGCTGTTTTGATATGGGTTTGGATAATCTTCACCTTTTACATTGTTTCCTCAAAACGTTCTGGGCCTATGATCTTTCATTCACCAACATCATCCAAGCAAGTTGGTGTACGAAATCTCTTTCCATACAATGCTTTATATGGTGCCATCTAAATACTTGAATGAAACTATTGTTATAGGAAAACTATAAGAGAGGTAAATACTGATCCCAAATTCCTTGAAAATCACGTTAAAAAGGCCTCAAAATGTCTTCCAATGTTTGAATATTTTGTTTTGATTGTCCATCAGTTTGTGGGTGGTACGCAGTGCCCAAACGAAGATCTTTATCTAGGGCCTTTTGAAGAATCTTCTAGAATCGTGATGTAAACCATGGATCCTGATCAGAAACAATTTACGAGGGTACGCCAGGAAGTATTACAAAATCATTAATATATATTCTTTTCAGACGTTCAAGTGTTAAATCTTATCTTATAGCAAGAAAATGTGCTGATTTTGTAAGATAATCAACACTGACCCTTATCGTATCATTCATTCTTAGAGTATATGGAAACCCCATGACAAAGTACATTGTAATATCATCCCATTTCCACATAATTATAGGGAGGGGTTACCTGACTCCTCTAGGATGTTGTCTTCCTGCCTTCACCTATTGACAAACCAAACATCACAACACGTAATCCGAAATCTCCCTATTCCTATTTTCCCACCAAAAATGTTCCTTTAGATCTCTAAAAATATTTGTACTACCACGGTGTATAGAAAAATTATATCTATGAGAATCATCCAAAAGTTCCTTCTTTAGCTCAGGAATAGCGGGAACACAAAGCCTCTTTCTGAAATTCAAATTACCACATTCAGATTCAAAGTCAGTCCAATTCCCATCATTTATATCTTTAATTATCATTTGAAAATCATCATCATCAGCCGGAGAACATTTTATCCTTTACTATAAAGAAGGTTTGGAAACTATTTGAAAAAGTATTGATGTCTTACCTTCCTTGATAATTCCCATATCCATCATTACTAAATCTGTGAACATAGGATCCCTTTCAACTCTCATCTTGTTCAGAATTACATGGTCTTTTCTTCTCAAAGCATCTACTACCTTATTTGCCTTACCTGGGTGGTAGTGTATTATACAATCATAGTATTTGAGTAGTTGAATCCCTCTCCTTTGACTCAGGTTTAGTTATTTCTATGAGAATATATATATATCAAACTCATATGATCAGTATATATGTCACATTTTTTGCCATAGAGGTAATGTATCCAAACATTCAGAGCAAAGATTACCACTGTAAACTCATGATCATGAGTTGGATGGCTTTGTTCATGAATTTTTAGACACCTAGATACATAGGAAATTACTCGATCATTCTTCATAAGGACACAATCAAGTCCTTTCGTTGATGTGTTTCTATAGACCAAAAACCCATCATTCAAAATGGTTTGATTAAGATCAGAGCATTCACAAACCTCCTCTTAAATTCGTCAAAACATTCTTCACATTATTTGGTCCATACAAACATAACCCCTTTATGTGTATTCTTGGTAATTTGATTGTATAATCAAGAAATGTTCTAAAAAAACACCGATAAAAACCTGCTAAACCAATAAAACTATGTACCTCAGTTATGTTTGTTATAGTAGGAAATTCTTTCACAGACTTTTTTTCACCGGATCTACCGATATTAATCCTTAGAGACAATGTATCCCATAAAAGAAACTGATTGGAGCGAAAAATCACACTTTTTAAACTTCCCATATAATTTATTTATTTTAAGTGTCTTCATAATATTATGCAATTGATTTTCATGATCTTCATGGATTTTAGAGTATACTAGGATATCATTAATAAACACCACCACAAATTCATCTAGGTATTCCTTGAAAACTCTTTTCATCACAATCCATATAAAAATATGGTTAATTAGTTAGTCCAAAAGGAATTATTGTAAACTCATAATGCTCGTACCTGGTTCGGAATGCTGTTTTTAGAATGTCATCTTTCCTAACAAGAAAATAATGATATACAGATCAAAGATCAATCTTCAAAAAATATTGGTCTCCATGAATTTGATCAAATAAATCATTAATTCATGGTAAAGGATACTTATTATTTATTGTAATAGAATTTATTTCCCTGTAATCAAAGCAAAACCTCATGGATCCATCTTTCTTCTTGACAAGAGAATATGGGCTCTCCATAGAGAAACATTGGGTCGATTAAATCCATTATCACTCAATTACTCTAGTTGTTTCAATAGTTCCACTAACTCCACAGTGGTAATTTTATATGGGGTCTTTGGTATGGGCCTTGAACTAGGAATTAAGTCAAGGTAAAAGATAATTTCTCACTCTGGAGGATGTGTAGGTAAATCCACTAGAAAGACGTCAATATATTCTTCTACAATAGGTACATATTCTATCTTTAAATTCATCACCTCACCCATATTTATTTCATTCTATTGTTCCCTAATAATTGAATTCAGAAAAGCTACTAGGGGTGGATCTAGATGAGAATCAAATGAAGAGGATTCTGCTCTAAAAATAAGAGATTACACACTATTCTCAATAACTATAACTTCCTTCTTCTTGCAATGGATATTCTCATCATAATTTGATATCCAATTCATACCGAGAATTATATCACATTCAACCATTGGTATGATGATATGGTTAGAAATTAAGCACGTTTATGTTTCATGAGGGAGACTTGTAACATCCCAGGTAAATAAAGAATAATACATTTTCATATTTATTAATATTTATGAATTAAATATTAATTTTACTTTAAAGGGGTTTCTATGTTCGATAGCGTACCCGATACGCAACAAAGAGTTTCTTTGAAATCGTACGTTGCACACTAGTAATAAAATAATATTATTTTAAATGTTAGTTAACATGTAGCCTTTGTACAGGCGGGAATGGATAGAAATAACTAAAATATGATTATATATGTTTGTTAAATGTTTTTACATTTATCTAATAAAGGATAAAGGCTTAAAATACAAAAAGAATTCAATTTTAGGCTTATATACTCTAATTTTCACGAAAGGTCCACTTATCAACATTTGATGGCGAACCGTCATTAAATATAGTTTTTTTCACTCTTATACATTCTATTGGACCAAATAAAACTCTTCTTTAGAATTGGGACATCAAATTTTACTTTGTGTAATTTTTTGGTATTTTCCGATAAAGTTCATTTTTTAATGAATAGTGAAAATGTTGTATTTTAATTCAAAACCTCTTTTTAATATAATTAATTAAGATGATTAGATAATCTTTTGAATTGGTTTTTAAGTGCAATTAGAATCTATTTTTACCATTTAATCCAATAGTGGTCGTTGGAATTAATTTCACTTTGAAATTGGACTTAAACTGGTGTCAATCTTTTGATACTTATTGTTTCATAAAAACACGCTATTTGTTTTGACAGCAGGAATTAATTATTAAATTAATTAATTCAACTTGTATGTTTTTAATTTTTTAAAATATACATCATTTTTGAATTCGGAATATCAAATATAGCTTAGGGTAAAGTTTTGGTTTTTTTTCTGAAAATCTTCAATTTTCGATGAATAGTGAAACCGCAATGTGGTGGTTATAAAATTTGATTTTTCGTTTAAATGGGACTTTACCACTTCTGTGTTTTGAATCTAAAAAATCCAATTTAAATGATTTTAATTATTAATTAAAATGTGGTTCAATGGGATTAAAATAAATTTTGGTGAATAGTAACTTTTATGTTTTATTAATCGCAATTAAAGGTAATTAGTGTAATTTAAGGTAAAAATGATATTATAATAAAATGAAAAAATCTTGACACTTGTCCTAACCTTATTTTATGAGTTATGGACGACCAAGACAACCCATGGGTCGATTTTGGGTACCCCATCGAGCCACTTGGGTATGATAATGACATTTATTCCTTTTATTTAAAGTTAAAGTAAAAAATGACACAAACATGAGATGTTTTACTAAACCAATTTTTACATCGGGGTATACAAGTCATATTTTTGACATAAATATTAATTGGAAATCTAAAAAGATTTCCTACATCATAGTATTTTTTTTTAATTTTAAGACATTAAATAAATTAAATTATTTATGACACCATGATGATGGAGCGAATATCTCATTATTTAACGATTTAAATAAAATGGAAAGATAATGTAAAATACAAGACTTACACATGTCGAAAACCTATTGGATGGGTATATTTATAACCCTTATCACCTTATCCTCGAATTATATCAATGTGGGACCTTTTAAATCTGAAACTCATTTTAAAATAATAGAACATTTCTTTACTTTCCAAGGGTGCCCCTCCTCTCCTCTTATAAAAGGCCCCCACCTCTACCACCTTACCCACACCTCTCAAGCCTTTGGTTCGGCCAAGATCTGATCATTTTTTCTCTCCACATCCCTCTCCTCATCCTAGAAGTCTTAACATAGGCAGTAAGCTCATCAAGAAATTCTTTTGGTTCAAACCAAAGGGAGTTACCCAATTTTAAGGTAACATATTCACTTATGCTCCTTTGTTTATTTTGCTTCTCCAACCCCCTAAACTCTTTTTATTCATATATTTTGTAACAACTCCAGAATCTTCAATATACTAGGATGTTGTTATAATAAGTATTCAAGCTACACTTACACACACCTTCATCTAATGGTTAAAGAACATACTGTTTCTGTGGATGGCGAATTTCTGCCTCACGAAAAGATGATTGTTGAACACTCATATAACACCTTAAAAGGTGGTCATTAAGATGTCACTATGTTTATATATGATATGTAATATTTTTATGTTTTACTTAAACTTCTTTATTTTTCATTTGTGGCATACCTTTATGGCTGCCATTATGGGTATACGCGATATCTTCCTTTTTGGAAGTGCGGACTATCGCCCCCTCAATGTGATTTGATTCGTTAATGCCATATGTGGGATGTATAAAGGATGGATTTAAAGTTATTATATATGATGTTATATGGGAATTATAATATACCTCTATATCATTATTATTTCTTTCCATTAATGTATGAGATAGAAATGAAAGTGGCATTCATGCGTACGTACGGCTTACCGTCTCCATGAACGGTGCATTTCATTTCTTATCCCCAAATGTAATGTACTATTATAAGTACATATATATATAATGGAAATATATGATGTATGTTACATCTAAATGGTTAATATAATTCTGGAATTAAAATATACATACCTCTCATTTAGTTTTAATTCCATTAATATGACATAGAAATTAAAGTAGCGTTCATGCGTACGTACGGCTTACCATTTCCATGAACGGTGCATTTCATTTCTTACCTCTAAATGATTATGTGATATTATAAATACATTTATATGCTAGATATATATGATATATATGATATCCAAATTAGTAATGTCATTCTGGATATAATGAACCTTTGACTACATGAACAACATGTAATTGTAAGAAGTCCACTTTCGACTTAAGGACCAAATATCGACAAAACAATCATTATTAACTTAAATGATTAGAAAATGATTATAACATTGAAATAAGTGATATAAAAGGAATAATGAACTCGAAAAAGTTTCTTATTAAAATAGAAATTAACTCATGTTTATTATTCAGTACGTTAAAGAACGATCGAGTCAAGTCGGACCCGAGGTAAGGGACAACGTCTCAATCACCTTTAATTGAGGCATTTTTCGTTTTATACACAAATTTCTTTTATACGGTGTATAAACCCCTTTGAATTTTACGTTTATTCAAAAGGAATCTTTTTATACGAAGCGTTTTACTAAACAATAAAAGGGAATGTTTTTGTCGTACGTATGCGATGAGAACGACTTCTCCACCGTCGTGACCATTATTTGAGATTCGGATTCCTCTACAAGCCATTACCTTTTAATGAAAAATAAATACCATGTTTTTATTTTCTTTTATTTTGGTATTGAAAATGGTTTTTATGATGGATTTGTTATGTCAATATATTTAAGTGATATATTGTGATCAAAGTGTGGAAATGTTTTCTTTCCATTATATTTGTTTTATGTCTTATGATTTTATAATGGTACTTGGAAATTTGACAGGTGGTTACGTGATAAACCATATGACGGGTGGTGCCGTGAATACCAGGATGGGTGGTTACGTTATAACCTCCAATGCATTGGGAATGGAAGTCGGTCGTGTGGCTATTCCATTAAGTATGTGTGGAAGTCGGCCGTATGGCTATTCCATTAAGTGATATGTGTGGAAGTCGACCGTATGGTTATTCCACTTAAGTATGTTTATGTCCCAAGTTACCTTTATATGGTATGTGTTCTTTATATGGGTTTTATGGTAATATTTGGTTACAAAAGGGTAAGTAATGATATTTTATTCAGTGAAGAGTTTTTACTACTTCATGATGGTGAAGGTATTACTTTGATAAAGTATACATGGTTTACTTGATGTTTGAAAAACTAACAATTTTCATTCTTTGTGTATCCCTTACTGAGATTTTTATGCTCACCCCAAGTTTTTTTTTGAAATGTTTTTCACAGGACTTAATGTGGATTAGGGTCAAGGATGGGATCAAGGGAAAGTCAGGCTATCTTAAACATGGAAGTAGACATGATTATTTTTAAGAGTTTTTATTTTATGGAAACATAGTAGAAGTGTATACTTTGTAATCTTTTGAGATGTAATAGTTATATCCTAATTCTCTAAAAATATAAACCTGAAAAGATCCTCAATGTGAATTATTCATTTAATTCAATATTAAGTCTAGTTTAAGGTCGGGGCCTTATAGTTGGTATCAAAGGACGGTTTAGAGAACTTTAAGAGTTAGAAAATTGTTAAATTATAAGTTAATTTATGGTATGACTGAAATGATATAGAATTTAAATATTACCATGTTGCATTGCCTAAGATATTTCTGTGTTCAAAATGGTTTTCCGCAGAGGAAACAAAGATGCTATATTGGGACGACATCAAGAGGAAGACAACCTTCCAAATCTGCAAACTGAGATGGTCGGGATCGGAACTGAACAGTTTGTTGTAGTGATGGCATAGTTGACTCAGGCTATAAAAGGTGGTGGTATCCATGCACGAGATCAGCCAGATCAACCGCAGAGGAACATGTCAGTGGTGGAACATTTCATGAGGCAACATCCCCCATCATTCAGAGGATCATCTGACCCCGTTCAAGATGAAGGTTGGATTAAAGCACTAGAGAAGATTTTTGATGTCATGGGGTGTTCACAACATCAAAAGGTTAGTCTTGATGTTTACCGTTTTGAAGGTGAAGCTGATCAGTGGTGGTCGATGGTGACAAATATCAGGGATAGTGATGAGATTGAGGATCTTCACTGGGACGAATTCAAAGGTATGTTTCTTGAGAAATATTTTCCTAACGTGGTTCGTCTTAGGATGGAAAAACAGTTCCTAGAGTTGAGGCAGGAAGATGATTCAGTGGCTGCTTATGAAGCAAATTTCACTCGATTGGTAAGGTATGCTCCAAACTTCATACGAGATCTTGATAGTAAAATAAACCGTTTTTACTCAGGGTTAAAGACAATGTATCAAATGGATTTAGCTTCTCGTGATTTTAAAAGTTATGAAAAACTTGTTCGATGTGCGGAGAAGGTGGAAATGGAGTTTTAGGATGATCAGATGTTCTATGAAAAAAAACGAATAAGAGGTACAGCTGACAGGAAAAGGGGAAGAATTCACCAAAGAAGTAAGGAGGTAAGAAAACTAAATATCCATCCTGTGAGAAGTGTGGTAAAATGCATCCTAGAGAATGTTTATCCAAGTCTGTTAAGTGCTTTAGGTGTGGTAAGTCTGGTCATATTGCTCGTAACTGTAAGGAAGATGATCGAGAAGGCAATGAAAAGCCAGCGGTAAGATGTTTTAAGTGTAATGAAATGGATCATTATGAAAATGAGTGTCTAACGAAGAACTCGACTGGGGGAAAGCAGCCAAAGTACAGGCAGAAAGGGGTGGTGAAATCCTTTGCAACAACTTCAGTAGATGTTGGGCCATCGAATGAAGTAGTATCAGGTACATTGTTTGTTTGTTCAGATTATGCCAATGTGTTGTTTGATTCAGGGTCTACACATTCATTCATTTCTGAGATGTTTTATAGTAAATTGGAAATTCCATCTCAAGATATGAACCCTGAACTTATGGTAAAAAAACCCGGAGGGAACGTTGAGACAAAAAGCAATTATAAGAACCTTCCTATCCTTGTGTGTCGAATGAATCTACCAGCAAACCTTATTGTTTTGCCTCTAGTAGAGTTTGATGTTATTTTGGGCATGGATTGGCTTTCTGTTTATCATGCTAAGATTGACTGCAGAGCTGAAATGGTTTATTTTCAGTAATATTTTTAGTTTGTGTACAAGAATGAAACCTTGCTTTTGATAACATATCAAGAAGTTGAGAAACTAGTAAAATAAGGAAATGAATGTTACCTTGCACATATTGTTGAAAATAAAGAAACTATTCAGATTAATGATGTGCCAGTGGTAAATGAGTATCTTGATGTTTTTTCTGATGAGTTTCCTTGTATTATTCATGATCAGGAAGTTGAATTTACTGTTGAATTAGTTTCTGATTCTAAGCCAATTTCAAAACCCCCTTATCAAATGGCTCAAGTTTAACTTTTAGAGTTAAATAAGAAATTTCAGGAGTTATTAGATAAAGGTTTCATTCGACCTAGCACATCACCATGGGGTTCTCTTGTCTTGTTTGTTAAAAAGAAAGATGTATCAATGAGACTTTGCATTGATTATATAGCCTTGAATAATATTACTGTTAAGAACAAGTATCCTTTTCCTCATATCGATGATTTGTTTGATCAGCTCTAGGGAGCTTAGTATTTTTCGAAGATTGACTTGAGGTCGGGGTACCATCAGTTGAAAGTAAAAGAAGCAGACGTTCCGAAGACTGCGTTCTATACTAGATATGGCCATTATGAATTTGTAGTTATGCCTTTTGGGTTAACCAATGCACCTGCTGTATTCTTGGACCTTATGAATAGAATTTTCCATGAGTTCTTGGATAAGTTTGTGGTTGTTTTCATCGATGATATTTTGGTGTTTTCTAAAAGTAAAGAGGAGAATGAAAGTCATTTAAGGGTTATCTTGCAAACCATAAAATAAACGAAACTATATGGAAAATTCAGCAAGTGTGAGTTTTGGTTTCAACAAATTTCTTTCCTTGGTCACATTGTTTCAAAAGATGGCATAACCGTTGATACTGCTAAAACAAAAGTTGTTTAAGAATGGACAAGACCCACAAATGTAACCGAGATCCGTAGTTTTCTTGGTTTGGTAGGTTACTACTGAAGGTTTATTGAAACTTTTTCGCGGTTATCTAGTCCAATGACTAAGCTAACTCAGAAGGGTGTTAAGTTTATCTGGACAAAAGAATGTGATGTTTGTTTTCAGGAGTTGAAAAAAAGATTGGTGAATGATCCATTTTTGGCACTTCCTTCCAGGAATGGTGAGTTTGTTATATACAGTGATGCTTCATTGAAGGGACTTGGCTGTATACTTATGCAGAATGATCAGGTTATTGCATATGCTTCACGTCAGTTGAAAACTCATGAGGTAAATTACCCTACACATGATTTGGAATTAGTTGATGTTGTTTTTGCTTTAAAAATTTTTAGGCATCATTTGTATGGAGTAAAGTGTGAAATATATACTGATCACAAAAGTTTAAAGTATATATTCACTCAAAAATAATTGAACATGAGACAGAGGAGATGACTGGAATTAATCGAGGATTATGATTGTACAATTCACTACCATCCGGGAAAATCCAATAAAGTTATTGATGCTTTGAGTCAAAAAAGTAATTCTTCATTAATGATGGTGCGTTTGGAACTTGATCATTTGGTTAAGGATTTGATGAACTTTGGCATAGAATTTGTTGGTGCAGGATGTCCTTCTGTTTTGTTTTAGGTATCAGTGAGATCTTCTCTATCAGACAGAATCAAGCAAGCACAGAAGCAAGACAGTGAGTTGCAGAAAAAATTAGAGCTGGTTTAGAAAGGTAAGTTGCATGAATTCAACATTGATAGTGATTGTGTTTTGAGATTTGGGAGGAGATTGTGTGTGCCTTGTGATTCACAATTGAAGAGAGAGTTGTTATGTGAAGCTCATAGTTCTCCGTTTTCAGTTCATCCTGGCAGTACTAAGATGAACAGAGATCTGCGGGAGTATTACAGGTTGGATGGAATGAAACGAGATATTGCTGATTTTACTATGAAGTGTTTGACTTGCCAGCAGGTTAAAGTAGAGCGGCAGTTACCGAAAGGGATGCTTCAACCTCTACCAGTTCCTGAGTGGAAATGGGAGAATATATCCCTGGAATTTGTTGTGGGATTACCGAAGACATCTCGAGGTAATAATGCAATCTGGGTTATTGTTGATCGCTTGACTAAATCTGCTCATTTCCTTCCCATACGAGATAATTTTTTCCTATATCAGCTTTCCCATTTGTATCTTTAAGAGATAGTCAGGTTACATGGATTTCCTCTCTCCATTGTATCTGACCGTGATCCTAGGTTTACTTCTAACTTTTGGAAAGGCCTTCAGAAGTCGTTGGGTACTTAATTAAATTTTAGTATAGCTTTTCATCTACAATCAGATGGTCCGTCAGAATGAACAATTCAGACCTTGAATGATATGATACAAGCTTGTTCGATGGATTATCAGGGAAGTTGGGACCAACATCTTTCTTTGGTTGAGTTTTCTTATAATAACAGTTTTCATTCCAGTATACAGATAGAACCATTTGAGGCATTATATGGGAAGCGGTGTCGAACTCCATAATTTTGGGATGAAGTGGGTGAAAGGAAGCTGATGGGACCAGAATTGGTAGAAGAGATGGCAGAAAAAGTTCAGTTGATTCAGAAACACATGAAAACAGTTCAGAGCAGACAGAAAAGTTATCCAGATAACCGGAGGAAGGATCTATCTTTTGAGGTTGGTGATCATGTTTTTCTCAAAGTCTCACCATGGAAGAGTGTGATGCGATTTGGTAAGAAAGGAAAGCTGAGTCCAAGGTTCATTGGACCATATGAAATTCTGGAGAGAGTTGGATCAGTTGCTTACCGAGTGGCTTTACCTCTGAGTTTATCTCAGGTACAACATGTTTTTCATGTTTCGATGTTGAGGAAGTATATGCCAGATCCATCTCATGTTTTGAGTCCAGAGGTAGTTCAGTTGGAAGGGAATCTCATTTATGAAGAATAACCAGTCCGGATTCTTGACCGAAGAGAGCAAGTGTTGAGAAATAAGGTAATTCACCATGTAATGGTTATGTGGAAAAATGATATTGTTTAAGAGGCAACGTGGGAATCTGAAAATGCTATGAGGGATAAATACCCCCACTTATTTTGATAAGTGAATAAAATTGCGAGGACGCAATTCCCAAAAGGGGGGAAGGATGTAACATCCCAGGTAAATAAAGAATAATACATTTTCATATTTATTAATATTTATGAATTAAATATTAATTTTACTTTAAAGGGGTTTCTATGTTCGATTGTGTACCCGATACGCAACAAAGAGTTTCTTTGAAATCGTATGTTGCACACTAGTAATAAAACAATATTATTTTAAATGTTAGTTAACACGTAGCCGTTGTACTAGAGAGAATGGATAGAAATAACTTAAATATGATTATATATGTTTGTTAAATGTTTTTACATTTATCTAATAAAGGATAAAGGCTTAAAATACGAAAAGAATTCAATTTTAGGCTTATATACTCTAATTTTCATGAAAGGTCCACTTATCAACATTTGATGGAGAAACGTCATTAAATATAGTTTTGGTCACTCTTATACATTCAATTGGACCAAATAAAACTATTCTTTAGAATCGGGACATCAAATTTTACTTTGTGTAATTTTTTGGTATTTTTCTAATAAAGGTTATTTTTTTTATGAATAGTGAAAAATGTTGTATTTTAATTCAAAACCTCTTTTTAATATAATTTATTAAGATGATTAGATAATATTTTGAATTGGTTTTTAAGTGCAATTATAATATATTTTTACCATTTAATCCAATAGTCATCGTTGGAATTAATTTCACTTTGAAATTTGACTTAAACTGGTGTCAATCTTTTGATACTTATTGTTTCATAAAAACACGCTATTTGTTTTGACAGCGGGAATTAATTATTAAATTAATTAATGAAACTTTTATGTTTTTAATTTTGTAAAATAGACCTCATTTTTGAATTCGGAATATCAAATATAGCTTAGGGTGAAGTTTTGGTTTTTTTCTGAAAAACTTCAATTTTTGATGAATAGTGAAACCGCAAAGTGGTGGTTAAAAAATTTGATTTTTCGTTTAAATGAGACTTTACCACTTCTGTATTTTGAATCTAAAAAATCCAATTTAAATGATTTTCATTATTAAGTAAAATTTGGTTCAATGGGATTAAAATAAATTTTGGTGAATAGTAACTTTTATGTTTTTTTTAATCACACTTAAAGGTAATTACTGTAATTTAAGGTAAAAATGACATTATAAAAAAATGAAAATATATTGACACTTGTACTAACCCTATTGTATGAGTTATGGAAGGCCAAGACAACCCATGGGTCGATTTGTGGTACCCCATGGAGCCACTGGGGTATGATAATGACATTTATGCCTTTTATTTAAAGTTAAAGTAAAAATGACACAAACATGAAATGTTTTACTAAAACAATTTTTACATGGGGTTATAAAAGTCTGATTTTTGACTATAAATATTAATTGGAAAGATAAAAAGACTTACTATATCATAGTATTTTTTTATAATTTTAAGACATTAAATAAATTAAATTATTTATGACACCATGATGATGCAGCGATTACCTCATTATTTAACGATTTAAATAAAATGGAAAGATAATGTAAAATCTAAGACCTACAGATGTACAAAACCTATTGTATGGGTATAATAAAAACCCTTATCACCTTATCCTCGAATTAAATCAATGTGGGACCTTTTAAATCCGAAAATCATTTTAAAATAATAGAACATTTCTTTACTTTCCAAGAGTGCCCCTCCTCTCCTCTTATAAAAGGCCCCCACCTCTACCACCTTACCCACACCTCTCAAGCCTTTGGTTCGGCCAAGATCTGACATTTTGTCTCTCCACATCCCTCTCCTCATCCTATAAGCCTTAACTTAGGCATTAATCTCTTCAAAAAACCCTTTTGGTTCAAACCAAAGGCAGTTACCCGATTTTAAGATAACGTCTTCACTTGTGCTCCTTTGTTTATTTTGCTTCTCCAACCCCATAAACTCTTTTTATTCATTTCTTTTGTAACAAATCCAGTATCTTCAATATACTAGGATGTTTTTATAATACGTATTCGAGCTACACTAACACACATCTTCATCTAATGGTTAAAGAACATACTGTTTCTGTGGATGGCGAATTTCTGCCTCACGAAACGATGATTGTTCAACACTCATATAAAACCTTAAAAGGTGGTCATTAAGATGTCACTATGTTTATATATGATATATAATATTTTTATGTTTTACTTGAGCTTCTGTATTTTTAATTTGTGGCATCCCTTTATGGCTCCCATTATGGGTATACGCGATATCTTCATTTTAGGAAGTGCGGACTACCGCCCCCTCAAAGTGATTTTATTCGTTAATGCCATATGTAGGATGTTTAAAGGATGGATTTAAAATTATTATATATGATGTTATACTGGAATTATAATATACCTCTATTTCATTATTATTTCTTTCCATTAATTTATGGGATAGAAATGAAAGTAGCGTTCATGCGTACGTACGGCTTACCGTCTCCATGAACGGTGCATTTCATTTCATATACCCAAATGTAATGTACTATTATAAGTACATATATATAATGGATATATATTATTTATGTTACACTTAAATGGTTAATATAATTCTGGAATTAAAATACACATACCTCTCATTTAGTTTTAATTCCATCAATATGACATAGAAATGAAAGTAGCGTTCATGCGTACGTACGGCTTACCGTCTCCATGAACGGTTCATTTCATTTATTACCTCTAAATGATTATGTGATATTATAAATACATGTATATTCTAGATATATATGATATATATGATATCCAAATCATGAATGTCATTCTGTATATAATGAACCTTTGACTACACGAACAACATGTAATTGTAAGAAGTCCACTTTCGACTTAAGGACCAAATATCGACAAAACAAACATTATTAACTTAAATGATTACATAATGTTTATAACATAAGAATAAGTGATATAAAAGGAATAATGAACTTGAAAAAGGTTCTTATTAAAAAAGAAATTAACTCAAGTTTATTATTCAGGATGTTAAAGAACGATCGAGTCAAGTCGGACACGAGGTAAGGGACATCGTCTCAATCACCTTTCATTTAGGAATTTTTCATTTTATACACAAATTTATTTTATACGGTGTATAAAACCCTTTGAATTTTACGTTTATTCAAAAGGAATCTTTTTATACGAAGCATTTTACTAAATGACAAAAGGGAATGTTTTTGTTGTACGTATGTGGCGACAACGACTTCTCCACCGCTGTGACCATTATTTGAGATTCAGCTTCCTCTACAAGCAATTACCTTTTAATGAAAAATAAATACCATGTTTTTATTTTATTTTATTTTGGTATTGAAAATGGTTTTTATAATGGATTTGTTATGTCAATATATTTAAGTGATATATTGTGATCAAAGTGTGGAAATGTTTTCTTTCCATTATATTTGTTTTATGTCTTATGATTTTATAATGGTACTTGGACATTTGATGGGTGGTTACGTGATAAACCATATGAAGGGTGGTGCCGTGAATACCAGGAAGGGTGGTTACGTTATAACCTCCAATGCATTGGGTATATAAGTCGGTCGTGTGGCTATTCCATTAAGTATGTGTGGAAGTCGGCCGTATGGCTATTCCATTAGGTGATATGTGTGGAAGTCGACGGTATGGTTATTCCACTTAAGTATGTTTATGTCCCAAGTTACCTTTATATGTTATGTGTTCTTTATATGGGTTTTATGGTAATCTTTGGTTACAAAAGGGTAAGTAATGATATTTTATTCAGTGAAGAGTTTTTACTACTTAATGAAGGTGAAGGTATTACTTTGATAAAGTATACATGGTTTACTTGATGTTTGAAAAACTAACAGTTTTCATTCTTTTTATATCCCTTACTAAGATTTTTATGCTCACCCCAGGTTTTTTTTTTGAAATGTTTTTCAGAAGACATAATGTGGATTAGAGTCAAGGATGGGATCAAGGGAATGTCAGGCTATCTAAAACATGGAACTAGACATGTTTCTTTTTAAGAGTTTTTATTTTATGGAAACATAGTAGAAGTGTCTACTTTGTAATCTTTTGAGATGTAATAGTTATGTCCTAATTCTCTAAAACTCTAAACCTGAAAATATCCTCAATGTGAATTATTCATTTAATTCAATATTAAGTAAGGTTTAAGTTCGGGGCCTTATATGACTAACCGATATAACTTTTTTTCAATGATACTTCCACAAGGAGTTTTGACTGATAATTCCTTTATTAAATCAAATTGGACATGACTAATTTTCTTGAAAAACTAGGAATATATAAATGAATGTGATGATCCAGAATCAAATAAATCATTTTCAATGTTTGATTAAATGATCAATGTACCTACAATCACATCATTCCAAACTTCAACCTCCATAGTTGTGACCATATAAGCTTGTCCATACTCCCTTGGCCTTCTTTGTGGAACATTTTCCCTAAAGCACATGACATTCCTTTGCATGATTTTCCATCTCCCTGCAATTATAGAACATAACATTGGTAGCTTCATTCATCCCCTTACCATCCCTATATCGGTGGCCTTTTTATCCACACATGTTACAGACTTGGATTCCCTTCAAGAAAGTTCCAGGTTGTTTCTTCCCACAATTACTTCATGATAGAAATTCAACTCTTCCCTTCTTCACCATTTCCGTATTTTCTTTCCCAAATTTTTCAGTATCCCTTTTCTTCTCTTGGTTTCCCTTAAAGTTATAAGACTTAGAGAATTTATTTTCCCCCTTGATTGCACATGAAACTATGTCTTCATATGATGATAAATTCTCGGAGACTAAAGACCTTCAGAGAAATGGTTTCAAACCATCAAAGAATTGATAAAGTTTTCTCCTTGGATTATGTATGTAGTCCGCAACATGCCTTTCCTTCCTTGTAAAGTTGGCTTCATACTTGGAAACATTTTCATCCTCCTTCTGCCTCAGATTCATGAATTTCCTCTCCATATCTGCTCATTGTTCATGAGGGAAATATTTTTCTAAGAAGATTTCCTTTAAATTCCCCCATTACATATCATCAATTTCTTCCTCCTCCTTTGTGTTTTGGGTTAATGACCACCACTGATCTGCATCTCCCGTTAGATGATAAACTGCCATGACCACGTTTTCTCTTTCATTACATCCCAAAGAAATAAATATCTTCTCAAGGGAACTTATCCACTGCTCATGTACAAATTGGTTTGTAGTCTCATTGAATGATGGAGGTTGTTGTCGCATAAAGTGATCTAACATAGCTCTTCCATGTGGTGGATCTGCATGCTCTATACGGGTAAAGATATTATTCCAAACCTGAGTATTTTTCCCAAGTATTGTTATATATTTCTCAGCAAAAGTCACTATACCAGAGCCAACATCATTATCATGAATTAGAGGGAGATCCCAATGTGCATTCATGAGGATTAAATTCCTTCCACTAGGCACCATTTATAAATAATGACATTAACTAGATTAGGGAATGAATCATAATTTATAATATCAATGTAGAAAAATACATAGCATAAATTCAGATTCTATGCATAGATAATCTCGTAATCCAGAACATGGTATCTTTGAGGAAAAATTTACATTTAAATCAATCATAATGACTTTTAATGAAAATGTGAATTATCTTATGAATATCCCCCTAAATTTTCATAACCATGAGTGTATCAAGGCTTGTTTTTGTCTACCAGGATACCCCAGGTCAAGCCTGAAACTCCTTGTCGGAGCTTTCACTCCTAGGTATATTTGTGCCAGAGTCGCCTCTACCTTCTCTTATCCAGACAAAGATGTATTGCTTGAAAGATCCACATAATCTATTCCTTACCAAAATGATTGGACGTTCTTGTATGTTTATCCTCAAATACTATCTTAGGGAATCTTCCCCAATCTACATTTTCTAAATCTAGATTCCAAGTTTTCTACGAAACTTCCTTTGATACCAACTATAAGGATATGACCTGAGTTTCCCAGAGCTACAGCCTTATTTGATTAAATTGGCATACAAACAAAGAATAAGCATCCTGAAGGACATAGAAGTTTAGTATTATGGGAAACAAGATTCATACATAAGTAAAACATTACAAAATGAAAAGAAATATAACCTAGAATCTCCTTAGAAAACATCCTTAAGTACTTGGATATTTCATAACTTCATTCATGAAAAAATTATTCATGTCCTGATAAAATGAAACATAATAAAGGGTTGATCTAAAATGATCAGTATGGGTAATCAATACAGTGGAAGATAACATAAACATTAGACATGGTGAATAATTGAAAACGCAAGCCTCTAAAAATAAACGTGAAGTCACAACATAACTTAAACATGGTTAATACACTAGTAGAATAACCACAAGACCCATCAATAATATTTTCATAATGAGGGAATTCATAATACAAGTCAACAAAACCATACCGTTAAGGCCTCATTCCAAGACAATAAGTAATCATTTTGTAATGGCCTTATGCCATGAACCTAGTTTGACTAATGAGACCTACTGATGCACTGAGGGGCTATAGAGGGCCCCACCCAACACTTAATATATCAAATTCATTCAACATTTTAATGAGGATAAACATAAACAACATACACGTTTATATTGAAACTAATATATGAAATCTAAATAGCTTTCCCCGAACATTATGAAAAAACACTATCCATTCGAAGAAAACTGATGAGTGGTTTTAAGATAGTACATCAGTATCTAAAATAATCATAAACCAATAAATTAAATATGGTAGATTATAGAATGAAATTATAATCCAAATAATTCAAAATAATCAACAAGAGTGTTGAAATAGATGAAGATGTTGTAATAAAATCTTCGAGTAAATCTTTAGATGAATACTCTTTTACTTTGAAAATAATAGTTATTTTGGAAAAGGATTTTTATAAAACCATAAGTGAAGTAAGATAGTATTTTCCTAATTAAATGTGTGATTTTAGAAATATAATGGTTTACAATAAACATATTATATAGTTCCCTTGAAAATAGATAAGAGTTTGAGAAATTCCCTTGAATCGGGCTTGTATTTTGGAAACAGTTTTGAATGTTTCTTTTAAAATGTGTAACTATCCATAAAATAGAGAAGTATTGTGTTTGGGGTAAATATATAGAATAATCACACCTAATTAATGAGTAGTACATAAAAATAAATAATAATTCCATTGAAGTAATTTGGAAATGAATGTAACCCGAATGAAAATGGAAGTTCAATTGGAAAACCCTTACCTTAAATCTGAATGTGTTCTCCTCTTAAACTTAAGGTCCTAGAATATGAAATTATAATCATTAATAAATTAATTAATAACATATTATACATTTATTTATTTTATAATAATTCTTCTTATTTGACTTATTTCATTATTGCTAAGTTATAATATCAAATTTCGTCATTTCAGAGTGTTTGTTTTTCTTGATTTTCATAATCCATTCTCTTGTTTTTAAGTAATGGAGTTAATGTGGAATGGATGTAAATTATAATAAATGAAATTATATATTATTTATGAAAATAAATAAGTGTTAATTTTCATTTCTATAATTGGTTTTGTGTAAAAGGGATGAATCATTAGATGAATTATTAATGATATTCACATAGATAATTTAAGCAGTATTTTGATTATTTTGAACTAGTTTGGTTTTATGATTTAATAATATGTAGATATACTGGTTCATGAATATTAATTTCGCTAAAATACATATTTTATAGACTGGTTAAACTATAAAAATTGTTTCATGACCAGTAATGGAGGATAAATTACAGGACAAAACCTCGTCGTCCATAAAGGTTATAAATTGGAACCTCATGGACATTGACATCGTTTATAAAATAAAAGGGGAATAGAGAGAGGATATTTATTTTTTAGTGAATTCAAAAGATATAATTCCATTATATAAATGATATTGGAGTTGTCAAAGTAATTTGGAAATACAAGGTGAGGAGAGAAAAAGAAAAGATATGAACTTGAAAATAAAAAGAAAAGTTGAGAGAACCTTTCTGAAAATTCGACAGCCTGAAGGCATTGCTTAAAATTACATAAAATGAAATGATGAGAGAAAAATGGTATCTCATCATATGGAAATAAAAAAGTACAGTAATATGAATACACAAAATAAAACTCCAACATATGAGAATGTAAATTCATAGAGATAACATAAAAGAAGTGTCGGCTAAAAGAGGAGGGTGAAGGATTCCCTTACATTGTAGAGTAACTCATAAAACATGATATATGGGACCATAGGGGATTAAAGAAACCATGGGAGGAATCCTAGAGAGGTAAAAACACAATATATTCTAAGATTATGAATTTTGAATGAATTAAAATGAATGGATGAGTGGGTATTAATAGAAAAAGAGAGGGAGTTTTTTAATGATTTTTAAGGGGCACCTCATTAGTGGTTTTTTCCAAACCATGGGATTTCCCATGATATTTTCCAATGGTTTTAGCCAATTGGGACACCTCATTTCATATGGTATTTTACAGAAGTATACCAGCCTTTTATAATTTCATTATGATGTCATTAAACTAACGAAAACTCAAACTCTATTTATACTATTAAAGAAAAATTCAAGTATTTTAGAAAAATCCAAAAAATTCTCACCTACCATTTTTCGATGTGTAGAATTCAAAAATGAAAATAATTTTTCAACAATAAGATTTTCAATATTATTAATTTAATTTTGAAATAAAATCGTATTTAATTCGAGAAATCAGAATTTTATGATATAATTAGTTTTATATCACATTGAAAAATTAATTAAGATCTCATTATTATATTACCTTATGAAAATAAAATATTATCATTGTTTACTATTCATAAGGGTAGTATTACTATTCATATTACTATTCATATGGTTATGTTGCTATTCACCAAAAATCAAGTTTGTTCTATCAGAATCCCAATGACTTACTGATCACAACTCTAGATGACAGGTTTTCAAAATTTAAAACACAGTTGAGGCAAAGTTGTGTTCAATGGAAAGAATATAAAATGCATTCAATATTTATTTTCAAAACCTTTGGTTGTAACATGTTTGACCATATGGACTCAAGAACATTTTCCAAAATTGGAAAGGCTTACAGGTTTTTGTGAGGGCCTAGCGTGTGATAGTGGGAAAACTATGCCCTCAATGGCAGTGTGTAACACAACAGAATAAAAAATACAATAGTGGAAGCAGTAAAAGAAGGAAAATGAAGTAAAAAACTAAATAATGAATGATAATGATAACCAGAAGGCATATGATATAAAAATGTTGCAACATGCCAGATGTTCTAAGAAAACAGAAAAAACAGGATACACTGCAATCAAGAATAATAAAATACCAAAGCACAGTAAAACCAAATGAAACTCTACAGCATCTCAAGTCTTGGCTTGGTCCCATGCACTCCTACTCCTAATTAGCAATCAAGTACAATAAAAAGGGGCCTTTCCCTAATTGAGACCTACAACCATATAGTCTATTTGGTCCCAAAACATGAAGCAAATGGTGTGTGAGAAATAAATCTCAGTAGGAAACCACTGAAGTTCTATGCCAATTTGTCAGTGAGTATATGAAACAGTAGTGTACAATAGTGAAAATAAGTAAACTAGAAGGAACTAAAAAGTAATCAATCATATAAGTATTGACATTCATTAACATTTATTTCATGTTCTTTAATCAATTTAAATTCATTGAATTATATATGTATCAGGGTCCGGCCTAAGCCCGTCAATCTTCAATAATAAGTAAACATAATAGATACCTCAGCGGGATATCTAAACATAAGAAGTGGAGACCGAATACAATCTTATTATTTGGCTTGTAAGACACATTAAAAGTAATTCCATTTCAATATGTCTACGGGCCATGCCTAATGTATAATCATTTTAGCAGATTCAAATCAAGAACAAGCTCAGTGTATCAAAATTTCATAATATTAATGTCAGGGAAAAGCATGGTGTATCATCATTTCAGTATTTTTTATAGCCAATCCTTGTGTATCATCATTTAAGAATGTTTCAAGGCCATGTTTAGTGTATCAGTATCTCACCATGTTTCATGGCCAAGCACGGTGTATAAACATTTTAGCATAGTAAAAAACACATTTAAATTACACTATTACATGGTTAACAAAATAACATATCACATGGTAAATTCACAGAATAAACAGCACATGTAATTTTCATTATTACATGGTCTTCAATAATCGAATCATGTGGGAAAATTTATATAACAAGACTAACATGTTAATTTCACTATCACAAAGCTTTAACAAACATATTCACATGGAAAACATTTAATTAAAAATTTTCAATTTAAATAACCTTTCAAAGTGGAAGAAAATGAATTCCCATCATTATCCTAGGCCAAATGGCTTAACAATGGTCATCCGAGGGAAAACTCACCCACAGGGTGGCCCTTAATCAAACCAAATTAGCTCAAAAGACTATAATTAATTTATTAAATCACCTAAATGTCATTAGGTATTAACATGGGTTATTTAATCAAACACGAGACACCCAAATAATGTAGGTGATTCACTACGACACATACAAACAACCTGACATTTAACAAAAGTCACAGGACCACCTACCTAGTCCTCGTGTGACTCTCCTCGTCCTGCATTAGATTCCAATTCAAGCTAGAATGAAGAAGATCTATGAAAAAAGGATATTAATTCAACCTGAAATAAAAATTTTGAGAACAAAAATCACTAATAATGGCTCAAGATTAAATGAGATCATATCGATTAGGTTCAAAAGCGATCAACGATGATTGATTCAGAGTTCATATGATCAACCAGGAAGAGGTTGAAGTTTCGGAACTCCTTTTTTGTTCCTCTAGTGATCCCACTATCCAATCATCCAAATTGGTAGGATACTACCCATTTTAAGAAAAAAACATAAAATACACTGCATGCAATCCAATATTGTTGGGCAAAAATCCCTCAGGGTAACATTACAGTATTTTTTGGTTGATTGTGTTTGTTGACAAAGCAGGTTTTTATGGATATTTGTCGAGTTCCCAAGAAGTTATTGACAATCCTTATTGACAAAGAACAATGAAAAAGAAAAGGACGATCTGGATGCGGTACAAAAGAACAGTACAAGGTGGCACCGTTTCCCAGTTTTTGCCAAATTTTTGGGGTCCAAAATTTGGAATTTTGTGAGCATCGTGAAAAGTGTATTTCCATGAAGATCATATTTTTTATATGGAAAAGGCATGATTTTCACGAAGACGGGATGTATGGATTAGATTTCGCGAAGGACATAAAAATGGAGGTGGTGATGCTTTGCGATTACGTCAAAGCTTCGCGAATGACAGAGTTGAAGCACATCGTGGTGGTGAAGGGATTTGTGAGGGAGCTTCACGGCGAAGGCGCGAAGGAAAGTTGATGGTGATCTTTTACGATTACGAAGAGCTCCGCGAACGGAAAATTGCCGCGGTGCTTCGCGATTTGGACAGAATTCCGGTGGAAACTTCCGAGCTTCACGATTGGCGATGATGTGGCATTGACTTCGCGCGGAAGGGCCGAGGGTTGGTGGAATCGCCTATAAATAGAGGCCGACCCCCTCGAGAAAAGTAGAGATAATTTTTAGAGATGATCATTTGCTCTCGATTTGCGAAGGTGGTTCGCGGAGCCAATGTGCTTCGCAAAATAGGAGCTTCGCGACGGCTATTGTAGCTCCGCAAAACCTGCGAGCTTCGTGTTGGCTTAGTAAGCTTCGCGAGGGACGTTGCTTTGCGACAGATTGAGCTTTGTGAAAGTGCTTCGCGAAAGTTCTTCATGAAAAGGCAGGAGCTTTGCGAAGTCTTGTTTGAGCATCGCAAAATTGGGAGCTTCGCGAAGTAGGGTGCTTTGCGAAGGTGTTTCCAAAAGGAATTGCCCAGTGTTCAGAGGAAAAGAGTTATTCATCAGTGGATGAAATTTGGACATTAACAGAGCATCCATAATCAGTTAATGATGTGTGAATTCATGAAAATGAAGAGACCTACAGGTCTACAAACTGTGAGTGAATCCCATCACAGAGAAGTGAGCTAAGGAAGAGGAATAAGGTGATCCTCTCCACCGGCAGTGAGCCAGAGAGAGAGAAATAGGGAGTGACCCTTGGGAAAGCATTTATCTGACCCTAAACTTTGTAATGGAAGTGAGTCTGGGCATAGAAGTGATCTAGCCCGAACATTGTAATCCACTGCTAGTGAAGTTTAGTGGAATTGGTATGACCAGAAACTTGTCGGCATATGCTCCTTGGACGTAGCCCTTTGCGGTGAACCAAGTAAAATTGGTGTGTCCTGTGCATGCTTTACTTTCTGTTTACTTTGTGCAACAGGAAAGAGAGAGAAGAGTGTTTTTCTTAACAGCAAAACAAGATCAGAATGAATTTTAAATTAGTCATACCCTGATTCACCCCCCCTCTCAGGTTATTCAGCCTTGTGGACCTAACACATATACACAACATGTATATCATTTAACTATTCATTTTGCAGCTGAGTTCTGGCAACTTAATTTCTAGGGGCTTCTAACATGACAACACATCATATACCAGGATGTACATGGTGTGTACTTTTTTGTTCCTATTTTCCATTCTAAAATGACCACATTCCATGTATTCACTTCAAACACAGATAGTGTTTTCATGGGAGTACACAGTGTGTAACCCTTGATTCAAGTAATTTGGCCATATTTCACTTACTTTCTAGAGAAAAAGTCAAAGGAAAAAAAGAAAATATGGAACCATACCTCAATGAAATAACTCGATTGTTACTGTAGATACCCGAAGCCTGACGTACATTGACATTACATTACATTTGCAGAATACTTAGTACATAAAAAAAACACACACCCAAGGATCGTAATAGTTTAGTGTCTTTGGAAACTCGGAATATAATCTTCTAAACCTGGTGAAAGATCTTCAACATCTCCCATAAATATCTTCCTTTTTTTATACCTAAAAACTTTCTTTATATCCTGGGGAAAAGTAAACATAAAAGGGTGAGCTCAAATGCTCAGTAAGGGTAAACAAAATAAATATCAATCACATCATATACATAAGCACATAACTTTTAGGAATCTTAACCTGTAAAAGAGATCATAATTTCATAACCTGGGATAACTCATGGTAGTGAAATGTAATCACAATAATCATAACATAAAACATTAAACTTTTTGGCATGCACACATAATCATATAGAATCATTTCTTGTTAGTACAGACTCATTGCCAAGACTATCTTAGTGGAAAAAGTCCCTTTCTGAACCGAGTCACCCTCGTTTCAGTCCTATTTCACTGAACCGGTATAACCTACCATTCCAGCCATGTTTATCTCATGAGATATAAAATCTTTACCCAATGCATTGGAGGGAGATATAGGTCCCACCCATCTCATAATGATACCATTCTTATGTGTTCCACAAAATCATAAACCATACATCATAGCAAAACCCATGTAATAAAAATGGGAATCTTAAACATCATGACATCATAAAACAATTCATATAAGATAAAGGAATTCATAAACATAATTCCATCACAACATAATAAAATCAATGTAATAATAGGGATAGAAACAGAACCCTTTATTATCTTAGATGGAAAATAGTTTTGATAAAACACTTGAACTCCATTCTTGAGGAAAATATCCTTTCTACTTCAAAAACACTTTTCCTTTCTTAACATGTCATACAATTCTAAACTAAAAGAAGTTGATTAAAAATAAACATGAAAACTTGTAAATTAAGCTTCTTGGAAATAATGTTTTAAAAATCCATTCATGCCGTATACGTTAAAAAAACATTCTTCTCGTACTTTTGTCGGAAAAGTTAAAAAGTACCTCATATGAAAAACGATAAAAGATTACTTTCATATCTTTTTCTAAAAACTCACCGAAGGGTAAAATTGGATTTAAACAATTGTAGGTGGATGGAAATAATATTACATATTGAGGAAACATGGATGTGGATGATAAAATACACCCAAGTAAATGCCAAAGTATAAACAATCTCAGATAAAAATGAGATTGTGATATTTCCTTTACCTTAGGTCCGATTTGCTTCGTAAGTGTCCGAACCTCCTGTATAATGATTTAAATAATGTTATTGACTTATTACAGAATCATATTCATTGTTATTATATCATATATGGTTCACTTATGACTTTATATTACCCATTCTTTTGTAAATTCATGTTAAAGTAGCGTTTTGGTTAAAATCGTCTCATTTGTCGTTCGTGTTTTAACTTGTAATTATTCATATGATTACTTAGATCATTATTACATAATTATAGAATATAAAACATGATTTATATATAATATATATTCATAATATACATATATATAATGGATCGATAAATGGAAAGAAATACACCATTCATGGAGACGGTAGGCCGTACGTACGCATGAATGCTGTTTTCTTTTCGTTATTGAATTTAGTGGAATTAAGTAGATGACATACATATATATACACATAAGTCCAGTAGCTTTATAATGTCATATATTTCATAATTATTTCTTATATATACTTTATAATAATTCTTAAATGGTTAACATTGAGAATGAATCCCATCGCATCGTGGAGACGGTAGTCCGTACGTACGCACGAGCGATGATATCATTTCCATAATTATTGAATTGAATTGGAGTGGATGATACAATATATCAGAATAAATATGATGTTATAATAACTATGTATAGTTATTCTTTACACCATTATACCCATCCATGTAAGGTGGTGGTGGAAAATAGATTACACCACGGCGTGGAGACGGTATTCCGTACGTACGCACGCGCGGTGATTTCTTTTCCGTAGGATGGATAGATGGTGAAATTGGGTTGTTTCATACTTATAATAACATATCCGTATATGAGTGATACTGATGTTATTACTTCATAATGAAACAACCTAAGAAGAATAATTGGAAGAAGAAATAAAGGTGAAATAATCGGTAACGGAAATTACCTTTTCTTTGAAGCGCCTCTTTGAGACCACCTCTTAGGGAACTAAAATTGGTCATTGAGGAATACCAGAACCTCTAGGATGTTTCTATGGAAGTTGAGAAGAGAATTTTTCAGGGGTTGGCCGAGCTTGAAGGCTCAAAGTAGTGTGAGGAAGAGAGGGAGGAGGTGCCCTTTTATAAGGGAGGAGAGGGGCACCTTTGGAATAACTAAAAATATTATTTTATTATAAAGTCAAGTTCGGTTTTAAATAGCTCCAAATTGATTTATTTCGAGGCTAAGGTGGGGATGAGTCTAAATCCTCTCATCCAATATAATTTAGACAAGTTTAGGTTCCTATTTTAACCTTATCATTTAGATTTAACATTAAGTTAAATAATTTTACTTTTACCGTGTCTTCTTGTGTTCTTACACTATAAGGTTAATAAACTTACTATAAGAAGTCGAACGAACCCCATGTTTTTTATGATTAATATATATAACCTTATATAAGTCATTTGGCCGAACCTTAGATTTTTAAGAATAAAATAACAATTAATAATATAATATTTGTTTTAAAAACTATTTTATGTCAATTTTGACACTATTTAGTAATTGATTTTTTTGAAAATCATAATAGAATGATAAGCTCGAAAAGAGGAAATTAAATCAATACTAACATATCATATTAACCTATAAAATTAGTGGAATTCATAAAAAGTCTCAAATTATATTTATTTGAGTATTTATAACATCAATTATGTCAATATTTCATTATTAAGATAATTACTGCATCATCGTTGTGTCGTAAATAAATTAAATTATTTAATGTCTAAAAATTACAAATAAAATACCATTATGTATTAAATCTTTTTAGATTTCTAATTAATATTTATAGTCGAATTTATCTTTTGTATAACCCCATATTAAAAATGTTTTAGTAAATAAACTTTGATTTTAACTCTTTTAACCCTTCTTTAAATAAATTAATAATAAATGTCCTAATCTAATCCAAGTGGGCCTAAATGGTCATATTTTATTCCTAAGACTGTTTTTTTGTCTAATTACACTTGTCCAATAGAATTAGGACATGTGTTAGGGTAATAATAAAATCATTTCTACCCTTAATTACCCTATTTACTTTTAACCGTGGTAAAAAAAGTAAAAAGTTACTATTCACCAAAAAATTATTTTCATATCATTGAACCATATTTTACTTACTGACATCAACCGTGTCTCTTGAATTTTTGAAATTCAACTCACAGAAGTGGTAAAATTATGTTTTATGAACAATTCAGTTTTTTTAACTACCACTTAGTGGTTTCACTATTAATCAAAAATTGAAAGCTTTCAGTAAAATACCAAAAATGAGGCCAAAGCTATATTTGATATTATTAACTCAAAAATGATGTCTATTTTACCAAATTCAAAACATATCAGTTGCATTAACTAATTTAAAAATTAATTCCCGTCGTCAAAACAAATCGCGTGTTCTTAAGAGATAATAACTATCAAAAGATTGACACAGGTTTATGTCTGGTTTAAATGTGAAATTACATCCAATGACCAACATTGTATTAAATTGTAAAAATATATTCTAAATATACTTTAAAACCACTCAAATTAATAAATTATCACTATTAATTATTTCGATTGAAAAAGTTGTTTTTAATTAAAATTTAGTAATTTTCACTATTCATCAAAATATGAAAGTTATCCGAAAATCACCAAAATTTCACCCTAAGCTAATTTCGATATTCCGAATCCAAAAATGACGTCCATTTTGAAAAATAAAATTCACAAGATTTCCAAAAGTGGTTATTACTATTCATAACGACTAGTTTTAACAATATTTTAATAGCATATCATTGTTTAGTGAAACTCGGTATTGCGTACTAGACACGCTATCAAGGAAGGTCGTGATTGCGTGTAATTTAAGGAAAGTCAAGGATGCGTGTTGTGAAAGATCCTTTTGGTGTAGCGTACAACACAATACATTAATGAAATTAAAAAGAATATTTTTCATAAAATCTCGGGGTGTTACATTCTACCCCCCTTAAAATGAATTTCGACCTCGAAATTCGTCGGGGTTATAAATGGTTAACTAATAGAAAGTTTCTTTAATAGAAACCCACATCGTAAAAAGGAATACCAAAACCAATATTTAAAAACAAAAGTATGAAACGTAATGGTTACCCAAATAAACTAATCACTGGGTTTCCACATAGGTGAAAATATGTATATGGAAGAAAAATCTAACCATCATGTTCTGATGGAGAGTGGTAGAGAACATGGATATGGAAAAGCCAAAAATCACAAATCCATAAATTTGTGACGATCTAAGGTACCATCTGATTAATCAGATATAAGAGCACTAGGACAACATTTTTGGTTTTCAAGATCGTTTCCCTAAAGTTGAAGAATTTGAATTAGAATAAATGCTTACTTTATTTTGGTACAGTCTCACTGTTGTTCGTGCCTTGAACAATTTCCACTTCATCTCTTAAATAAATGAAGTTGAATTTGTTATTCTTGAAGTGTTAGCAGATCATGTGATAGAATGACGGGTCATTCCATCTGTCTCAAACAAAATGTTAGAAAAAGTTATTAAATATACATAAGTCATTCTATAGTGAGATTAATCATATATGGTTCCAAAAATGGACTTATACTTCATATATCATACTGCTTAATGTAATAAAACTAGTTTCTACTAAACAGGGACTTCCTGTAGGCCAGTGGTAGGCGATAAAGGCCAGTCGCACTTCGGTTGTGGGTTCGATTCTCACAGCCTTGTCTGACGTGATGGGTTGTCACTCGTCCTGCAGGTTTTCCTTTTTCTATAACTATATTACTATAACATCCCATCAATAATATCAAAAAAACTACTATCCTTAAACAATACTAACTTATGTCCAACCTAATCCATTCCAATCTTTAGGCTTATCCATAATACTGTATTCCACTCCCATAATATAGTGAATACGATTATGAGAGATTTAATACCATCGTTGATCCCCACATATCATAAGATATGTCTTGTTGGTCACATTCCAAACATTCAAAGGCCTTAATCATGTATTCTCTTGAATACCCATTGAACCTTAGTGAAAACATGAATGCAGTTAAAAGTTAACACTTTCCACATACCAAAATCCTCAAAATTCTATATACTCAAACCATGATATCACTTAGTCCTTATATCAATCATGACCTCATGAATACTATCAAACATATTAGATTCTCTTTATTTCTTCATTATGTGCATATCATCTGCTTTCCAAAAATATCTGAATAACCTTTCATGGATACTGGTAACATTAATCATACACTTTCAAAACTCAAGGAAAGACAACAGTGTAACAATCCTTAGATGTCTCTTTATTACATAGTACCATGAGATTACTTATACAGCATTACCCATGATAAACATGTAATCATTCCACTAAATTCTTAAACCATTGACCGAGCTTCAACACTTCTTTCATCTCACATATCATTTGTAGTCTCTTCATCATCATCCACATAAATACTACCCATACGACCATACTGATTATCTTCATGAGAATTTACCTTAGGGAATTGGTTTGCATAATGCCCGTACATTCCACATTTAAAACATTTAACCATTGTTGATGTCATAGAAATACCATTATCCTCATCCCTGGTGTTCACTGAACCTTTTCCTTTGCACTTACTGGCGTTGTGCCCTTCTTTTCTACACCCAAAGCATCTTCCAGTTCCTTTGAAACATTCCTCTTGATGCCTCTTCCCACATGATTTACATAGGGTAAATTGAACATTCTTTCCTCTATGATCATCATGAAACTCCTTCTTTCTCTTATTAGCCGAGTTAGGAAACTTACCAAATTTTACTTTATTGATCATATTATGAGATTGCTGATTCGGCATAATAATGATGTTTGGACTTCCAAATCCCATTTCATTTGGTTCCTCATGAAGAATATCATTCCATTGTCCATCATATCCTCCATTATCGTGAATCATCTTGTTTCCAGCCATTTTCTAAAACCAAAAAAGAATAGTGTGAGAGGTAAAAATCACGCTAGGGAAAACACTATAATAAAGGGGGAGTACCTTCAATATCTAACATCTTAGTTTAAATTATAAGATCGTTACCGTAGTTCTAGGACTATATCCTATACGTATACATATCCTTAGGGACATCCCTAGACATACCTTAGAAATATCTCTAGGGATCTCACTAACGTTTTTGCATCCTAGTTTCCAAAGGTTGACTAAACCTTTCCTCTGATACCAACTGTAGAGACCCGAAGCCTGACGTACATAGACATTAAATTACATTTTCGGAATACTTAGTACATAACAAAAACACACACACAAGGATCGTAATAGTTTAGTGTCTTTCGAAACTCGGAATATAATCTTCTAATCCTGATGAAAGATCTTCAACATCTCCCATAAAGATCTTCCTTTTTTTATACCTAAAAGCTTTCTTTATATCCTGGGGAAAAGTAAACATAAAAGGGTGAGCTGAAATGCTCAGTAAGGGTAAACAAAAGAAATATCAATCACATCATATACATAAGCACATAACTTTTGGGAATCTTAACCTGTAAAAGAGATCATAATTTCATAACCTGGGATAACTCATGGAAGTGAAATGTAATCACAATAATCATAACATAAAACATTAAACTTTGTGGCATGCACACATAATCATATAGAATCATTTCTTGTTAGTCAAGACTCATTGCCAAGACTATCTTAGTGGACAAAGTCCCTTTCTGAACCGAGTCACCCTCGTTTCAGTCCTGTTTCACTGAACCGGTATAACCTACCATTCCAGCCATGTCTATCTCAGGAGATATAAAATCTTTACCCAATGCATTGGAGGGAGATATAGGTCCCACCCATCTCATAATTATACCATTCTTATGTGTGCCACAAAATCATAAACCATACATCATAGCATAACCCATGTAATAAAAATGGGAATCTTAAACATCGTGACATCATAAAACAATTCATATAAGATAAAGGAATTCATAAACATAATTCCATCACAACATAATAAAATCAATGTAATAATAGGGATAGAAATAGAACCCTTTATTATCTTAGATGGAAAATAATTTTGATAAAACACTTGAACTCCATTCTTGAGGAAAATATCCTTTCTACTTCAAAAACACTTTTCCTTTCTTAACATGTCATAAAATTCTAAACTAAAAGAAGTTGATTAAAAATAAACTTGAAAACTTGTAAAGGAATCTTCTTGGAAATAATTTTTTAAAAATCCATTCATGCCGTATAAGTTAAAAAAACATTCTTCTCGTACTTTTTTCGGAAAAGTCAAAAAGTACCTCATATGAAAAACGACAAAAGATTCCTTTCATATCTTTTACTAAAAACTCACCAAAGGGTAAAATTGGATTTAAACTATTGTAGGTGGATGGAAATAATATTACATATTGAGGAAACATGGATGTAGATGATAAAATACACCCCAGTAAATGCCAAAGTATAAACAATCTCAGATAAAAATGAGATTGTGATATTTCCCTTACCTTAGGTCCGATCTGCTTCGTAAGTGTCCGAACCTCCTGTATAATGATTTAAATAATTTGATTGACTTATTACAGAATCATATTCATTGTTATTATATCATATGTGGTTCACTTATGACTTTATATTACCCGTTCTTTTGTAAATTCATGTTAAAGAAGCGTTTTGGGTAAAATCGCCTCATTTGTCGTTCGTGTTTTAACTTGTAATTATTCATATGATTACTTAGATCATTATTACTTAATTATAGAATATAAAAAATTATTTATATATAATATATATTCAGAATATACATATATATAATGGATCGATAAATGGAAAGAAATACACCGTTCATGGAGACGGTAGGTCGTACGTACGCATGAATACTGTTTTCTTTTCGTTATTGAATTGAGTGGAATTAAGTATATGACATAAATATATATAAAAATTAGTCCAGTATCTTTATAATGTCATATATTTCATTATTATTGCTTATATATACTTTATAATCATTCTTAAATAGTTAACATGGAGAATGAATCTTATCGCGTCGTGGAGACGGTAGTTCGTACGTACGCACGAGCGATGATATCATTTCCATAATTATTGAATTGAATTGGAGTGGATGATACAATATATCAGAATCAATATGATGTTCTAATAACTATGTATAGTTATTCTTTACACCATTATACCCATCCATGTAAGGTGGTGGTGGAAAATAGATTACACCACGGCGTGGAGACGATATTCCGTATGTACACAAGCACGGTGATATCTTTTTCCGTAGGATGGATAGATGGTGAAATAGGGTTGTTTCTTGCATATAATAAAATATCAGTATATGAGTGATACTGATGTTATTACTTCATAATGAAACAACCTAAGAAGAATAACTGTAAGAAGAAATAAAGGTGAAAGAATTGGTAACGGAAATTACCTCTTCTTTGAAGCGCCTCTTTGAGACCTCCTCTTAGGGCACTAAAATTGGTCTTTGAGGAAGACCAGAACCTCTAGGATGTTTCTAGGGAAGTGGATAAGAGACTTTTTCAGGGGTTGGCCGAGCTTGAAGGCTCAAAGTTGTGTGAGGAAGAGAGGGAGGAGGTTCCCTTTTATAAGGGAGGAGAGGGGCACCTTTGGAATAACTAAAAATATTATTTTATTATAAAATCAAGTTCGGTTTTAAATATCTCCAAATTGATTTCTTTCAAGGATAAGGTGGGGATAGGTCGAAATCCTCTCATCCAATAGAATTTAGACAAGTTTAGGTTCCTATTTTAACCTTATCATTTAGATTTAACATTAAGTTAAATAATTTTACTTTTACCGTGTCTTCTTGTGTTCTTACACTATAAGGTTAATAAACTTACTATAAGAAGCCAAAAGAACCCCAAGTTGTTTATTATTAATATATATAACCTTATCTAAGTAATTTGGCCGAACCTTATATTTTTAAGAATAAAATAACAATTAATAATATAATATTTGTTTTAAAACCTATTTTATGTCAATTTTGACACTATTTAGTAATTTATTTTTTTGAAAATTATAATAGAATGATAAGTTCAAAAAAAGTTAATTAAATCAATACTAACATATCATATTAACCTATAAAATTAGTGGAATTCATAAAAAGTCTCAAATTATATTTATTTCAGTATTTATAACATCAATTATGTCAATATTTCATTAATAAGATAATTACTGCATCATCGTTGTGTCATAAATAAATTAAATTATTTAATGTCTAAAAATTACAAATAAAATACAATTATGTTTTTAATATTTTTATATTTCTAATGAATATTTATAGTCGAATTTATCTTATGTATAACCCCATATTAAAAATGTTTTAGTAAATAAACTTTGATTTTAACTCTTTTAACCCTTCTTTAAATAAATTAATAATAAATGTCCTAATCTAATACAAGTGGGCCTAAATGGTTATATTTTATTCCTAAGTTTATTTTTGGTCGAATTACACTTGTCCAATAGAATTAGGACATGTGTTAGGGTAATAATAATATCATTTCTACCCTTAATTACCCTATTTACTTTTAACCGTGGTAAAAAAAGTAAAAAGTTACTATTCACCAAAAAATTATTTTCACCTCATTGAACCACATTTTACTTACTGATATCAACCGTGTCTCTTGGATTTTTGAAATTCCACTCACAGAAGCGGTAAAATTAAGTTTTATGAACAATTCAGTTTTTTTAACTACCACTTAGTGGTTTCACTATTCATCAAAAATTGAAAGTTTTCAGAAAAATACCAAAAATTAGGCCTAAGCTATATTTGATATTATGAACTCAAAAATGATGTATATTTTACCAAATTCAAAACATATCAGTTGCATTAACTAATTTAAAAATTAATTCCCATCGTCAAAACAAATAGTGTGTTCTTAAGAGATAATAACTATCAAAAGATTGACACTTGTTTATGTCAGGTTTAAATGTGAAATTACATCCAATGACCAACATTGTATTAAATTGTAAAAATATATTCTAAATATACTTTAAAACCACTCAAATTAATAATTTATCACTGTTAATTATTTCGATTGAAAAAGTTGTTTTTAATTAAAATTTAGTAATTTTCACTATTCATCAAAATATGAAAGTTATCCGAAAATCACCAAAATTTCACCCTAAACTAATTTCGATATTCCGAATCCAAAAATGAAGTCCATTTTGAAAAAGAAAATTTAAAAAATTTCAAAAAGTGGTTATTACTATTCATAACGGCTAGTTTTAATAATATTTTAATAGCATATCGTTGTTTAGTGAAACTCGGTATTGTGTACTACACACGCTATCAAGGAAGGTCGCGATTTCATGTAATGAAAGGCATGTCAAGGATGTGTGTTGTGCAAGCTCCTTTTGGTGTAGCGTACAACACAAGACATTAATGAAATTAAAAATAATATTTTTCATAAAATCTCAGGGTGTTACAGTTACAAATGTACCCCCTTGAAGAAATTCATCCTCTAATTGTCCTTCCAAAGGTGGTGAATAAATATTTGAGAATTACTTGAGAATATTAGAATGTAAGTCGTCCTCCCTCTCCCAAGTCTCTTATTGTACTCGTTTGTGCATTCATAGTACTTATACAAGAGGAACTGACCATCCTCATAGAATCTTTATGCTCTTATCAAAAATATATATTAGGCGCTCCTCAATGGATGCATCACCCTGAAGCTCAACCTACTCAGGATGAAAAACATAAGACAGGTCTGAGTGATAGAGGTGTAGCTAAGATACATAAGAGACATCATGCATGGATTGGTACCTCTGAGGTGGTTGTAACCAATTGGCAACCAGCCCGAATCTCTCCAGAATCTCAAATGGAAAGACATATCTCGATGAAAGATTACCCTGTCTCATGATCCTCTTGTGTCCAATTCTTGGTGTGACACATAGGAATACTCTATCCCTGACCTTGTGCTCAAAAGGTCATCTATAGTGATCCAAGTATGAATTTTGATGAGACTATGCAGTGTTCATCTACTTCTGAATCAATTGAACATGCTCAGTGGTCTCTTGGACATGACGTGGTCCCATCATAGCTGCCTCTCTTTCCTCTAGCCAGCACAGCTATTATCGGCATGGCCTACCATACAAAGCCTCATATGGTGCCATCTAAATAGTACCCTGGAATCTATTATTATAGGAGAACTCAACCAAGGGTATATAAGACTCCCTATATCCTCCAAAGTCTAGGACATATGCACTCAACATGTCCTCATGTACCTTTCCCATATGCTCTAACTGGCTGTTAGTCTGAGGGTTTTATGTTGTGCTGAGAAACTCCTGTGTACCCATCACCCTTTGAAAACACTACCATAAACGATATGTAAACCCAGAGTCCCTATCTTAAAAGATAGAAACATGGACCCCATGAAGTCGTACCACCACTCGGATATACAGCTTTCCGAGCTCATCAACACCGAATGTCTCCTTGATTGGAATGAAATGAGTAACCTTTATAATCCTATCAACTACAACCCACACAACATCGCTCCCTCTAAGAGACCTCAGTAACCCCATCAAAAAATCCATCATGACATCATCCCATTTCCACTCAGGAATGGGTAGCTTCTGTGAAATCCTAGTTAGCCTCTAATGTTTTTCCTTCACCAGTTGATAGGTGGACCATCTCATAACAAAACCAAATACTTATCACTTTACACTCATCCACCAGTACTGACGGCGCAAGTCATTGTACATATTTGTGACTTCGGGATGCACTACCCAAGCTAAATCATGAAACCCCCACATAAACTCCCCGCATATATCCCCTGAATCCCACACACATCCATGGATATGCAGAAATTCATCCTTTTCTGTCATCTATCCTGGAGGAAGGTCCCGACCTACCACACCCTCCCGTTTAACTAGGCCTTTGGAATCTGATAGATTCCTCATCTTCACTTTGTCAAGTAGGGTAGAGGTAATAGCCAAAGATGAATGATATTTCTATACCTGGTTTTTGTGAACCTCTAAATACATCTCCGAGAACAAATCCATAAGCATAAATTCCCCACATGCCTCCTTCATTGAATTTATCTATGTCCTCCTCCTCAGTGCATCATCCATGACATTTCCTTTTCCAAGCATATAAGAAAGCTTAAAATCAAATTACTAAAGTTATTCCACCAACATTTTTTCTCTAAGATTTAAATCACACTGAGTAAAAAAGTATTCGAGACATATGTGGTTTGGGTACACCACAAAATGCTATCACAATAAACATGTCTCCCATAGTGAAAAGCATTAAAAACAATAGCCAACTCGAGATCATGCTTTGGGTAATTCCTCTCATGTGGACTCAAATGCCAAGACCCGTATGCAACAAATAGACCCCCATGCATAATCACTATTCCCATCCTAATAACTAATTCATCACAGTTCACAGTGTATCTCTTTCCTGGATCTGGAATATATCAGTATAGGTGCTGAAGTCAAGCATCCCTTTAACTCCTAAAATGATGCGTCATAAAAATCAAACCACTCAAACATCACACCTTTCATAGTCAATACCATCATTGGGGCTGAAAAGCATGATAAGTACTGTATAAAACACATATAGTAACCAGCTAGTCCCAAGAAACTCTACACCTCAAAAATAATCTTGGGTTTCTCCCAGGTAACTACTGCTATTTCCTTCTCTAGGTCCACTGATAGTTCATTTTCTATGATCATGTGACCCAGGAAGTGTATCTGATCCATCCAGAAGTTTAATTTTGAGAGAATAGTTTATAATGATACTGTCTCAATGTATTCTAAATGATCTCCATGTTTTTGGAAGGGTCGTGTCGATTGTGAGAACACACCAAGATTTCATCCAAAAAAACAATCTTAAAGAATCTAGGTATGGATGGAACACTCCATTCATCAACACCATGAAAACTTCTAGCACATTTTTGATACTAAATATAATAACCATGTACCCATAAAGACCTACTCCAATAGTTTGTATGAGGTATGTCTTCCAGTAGAACACATACTGAGAGATATCCTTAAATTAGCTTAATCATAGAGAACACCCGAGCTCCACAAATTTGATCCAACCAGTCATATATCTCTGGAAAGGGTTATCATATTTTGACTATCTACTAGTTTATTTTATAATATTCCACACATAGCCTAAGGGTGTTATCATCCTTTTTCCTGAAAAATACCAGTAAACCCCGAGAATAAGTACTAGGTCGGATAAAACCTTTTACTTATAGATCTTCCAACTGCCTATTCATTTCTTGAAACTCCTTCATAGACATCCAATAAGAAGTAATGGATATCGGTATAGCTCTTGGCCCTGGATCGATAGTTAACACAACCTCTATGATCGGAGGTAAGGTTGACCAATCATTTTTGAAAACATCTCTGAAATGATCAACCACTAGAAGAAATTCTTCCAGATATGTTCCCTGGTCATCCAAATATAAACATGCAATCTGGGTTGTCATCCCACCCAAGCCATGATGCTCGAGTACTAATTTTCACTCTTTGACATCCCATTCACCCTTATGAATAAATTCCCTTCCCTATGGTGATGCAAACTCACCATTTGATGATATCAATCAACAAAGGTTCAAAAAGGAACCAACTAGTCCTTCCTGATAATTACATCCAAGCCTGTAATCTCTAAGACATATAGGTTCCATAAAAAGTGACACCCACCAATCTCAAGGAGGGATCCTTTCACTTTTTCACACCTTCCATTTTGATCCCTAATAGAGTATCTAGAATCATAACATCATATATACTATAAACATAAAGCCCAAGGATTTCCACAACAGAAAAAAATATAAAACTATGTGTAGCACCAGTTTCAAAAAGTGCAGAAGAAAAAATAGAGGTGACTAGAATAGTACCTATGAAAGTAGAAGGTTTGGGATCATAATTCTATTGGGTTTGTTTCATTGCATATTTATGACCTATACCACATCCCTGAGACACTTCCTGGCTACCCTATTCTAACCCTTCTTCTTGTCGTGGAGACCCTAAGGTATGGCTACCATAGCCACGACCACCCCCTCGACTTGAATGGTCTGACGTATTCCTATTTTCTGATAGGTGAGAAGCTATTGACCCCACTGCTAAATATAGAGTTGGATTAGACCCCCTCTCACTAGATGTTGGTGGTAACGTCCTGCAAGAACTATTGTAAATGAACCATCTTACCTCATGCTTGTCAATCGACTAGGTCTATCAAGAACTAAGGTTTAGTATGCTCAATACTTACGCATTGGTAGCACCTCACCTAGATACCAAAAGATAGGTTTTTTTACTACTATCCCCATGATAAAATACAACATGACACTTATTAATAGGGGTAGAAACATTAACAGATATAGTTCGTGGACTACCCTAGCTCACACCACCATATTCCCATAGGTTGTGCTCGGTAATTAGGGTCTGATTCACAATAGCAAAGATATAAGGAAACTTGAAGACATTCACCTATGATCCGATATAAAACCTGAGACCAAACCTGGATCTTCTAGATTTAGATACATCATCAACCATCAGAATGGGTGTGAATCACTAAACCTCAGTAAACTAGGTAGAATATCCCATAACTAATAGTATACCCTGCTCCTGCTACATGAACTCTCGGGCTCAGCCGACCCTCAGCGTCTCAGGAAAATAATAATCATAGAAGGCCACATGAAATTATTCCCATGTCATATCTCGATAACTCCCTACATTAGTGATAACATCTCACTATCTCTTTATAGAATCACGTAGCACATTTGTTTTGATCTTGACCCTCCTCTCTAGAAGTGTCTCCAGATGCTCGAACATAGTAATCACTGATTCCAGCCTTGATTCATCAGCTTGTGGTATACCATCCCCTGAAAAAGTTAGTTGATGTTGTGGTTGGAATATATGCGTCAACTCTACCGTAGATGTGGCATCCTGTGCTGATCCATGAAATGTCTACATAAACCACACAATACATTCAAAGAATTGTATATCAGCAATTGTGTTCTGTATATCAATTGGTGTACTAGCTGGCATAACTAGAGGTTCCATCAGTAAACCATGGCCTACCATCGCTGGAGTATGATCATACCCGCTCACTTGGTATATAGCTCATGGTTGTTGTGGCGACATGAATCTACAAGGTCAACAACATGCCATTGTTCTAACTCATTCTCAAAGTTTTCTATTCATGAGTACCAAAACAAAACAGGAAAAGACCCTAAAATTTTGGAAAAAAGGGACAACATGGTATGTAGAAAGAATACACAGCATGCACCCTCATACTGTCACAAGGTCGTGTTCTACTGTCGGCCTGGGAATGTATCAACCACAAGTATAGAGTGTGTTCTACATGCACATGGTGTGTACACAGGTCTATCCTCTTGGTCATGTACTCCCACATGGCCAGATCCACATAGGTTCTGCCTTGGTAGGCTACCTGGCATGTACAAAAGGATCATGGTTTGTTCAAATTCAAACACCACAACTCTTTTTTTCTATCACACGCCCTATTACATAGTCAGATACTACACAACGTGAAAAAATGGTACATATCATGTACATATCAAAACATGGAACACCTTCTTCCCCGAATAGGAAGACCACATGACATGTTAGGCTAAACTACATGTCGTGTATACTTGGTTTTTCAAGACAAAAAATCCAGATGTCCCAGAAAACATCTATTCTTTAGAAAAAACCAACTAGTGTGATGCCAAATTCTAATATGTGAGGTCCCATACTTCTTGTGATTCAAATCTTGGAACCCAAGAAGAGCATGTATCATCAAAAGATCATTTAACATCTACATTCCCTTAGTGTGTCATTACCCAATTCTTATGGTCCCATACTCCTTATGGATTGAAAGATGAAATCACACCATTATTAACTGCAGTCAACTAACAAAATAGTAGGAACTTCTATCACTTAAACTATCACAACAACATGCATCAGTAATGATCTCTAAATGGAATGGAAATTATGCAGGGATTATGATTCTTACGAGTTTCTATACGATGCATGAGATGGAAAACCCTCCACTAATTAGGGTGAGACTAAAATAGAACATAAAATTTCATCAATAGTAATATCAGAAATCATGTCCATCACCCAAAAGTGAAATAGAATCAACTATAATAGATCAAAATTAAAAAGCACTATTTAATTCAAGGAAATTTTCATTTTCCCAGTACATGGGGTAGCTGCTACCAGGAACTTCTAATTACCAAATTCCTTATCCTTTATATCATTACCAAATAGTAATGAAGACCAGAAAAAAATACCTCATATACAACTTTGTAATGTCTCATGTCCAGAAGCCACTCAAGTTGTGCCCTATACACATTTGGCCACATGGCCTCAAGTGCATTTCTCTAAACACAAGATACTGATGACTAGCAGCGAGGAACTTGGGCGTGATAGTGGGGAAAATATTCCCATTTTGTTCAAGAGTAACACAATGGAATATATAATAAAAATATCATATGCAGTAAATCACATGAAACTGAAGTAAACAACTGAAGACTGAAAGATAAAGATAACCAGAAGGCATATAATATTACAATGATGCAGCATGTCACATGTTCTAAGAAAATAGTTAAAACATGATACACTATAATCAAGTACATTAAAATACCAAAATACAGTAAAACTAAATCAGACTCAGTAGTATCTCAAGCCTTGGCTTTGTCCCATGCTCTCCTCCTCCTAACCAGTATTCATGTACCTAAAAAGGGGTCATTCCCTTATCAAAACTAGGAACCATATAGTCTGTTTGTGACTAAACCATGACCCAAAAAAGGTGTGAGAAATAAATCCCAGTAGGAAACCACCTAAGGCCCGATCCAATCCATCCGTGAGTATACGTAATTGTAGTGTAAAATAGTGAAATGCAGTAACCAAGAATGCACTCAAAAATAAACAATCCTAGATGTACTGGTATTCATTTACATTCATTTCATGTTCTTTAATCAATTAAAATTCATTGAATTATATATGTCTTCGGGTCCGGCCAACGCTTGTCAATCCCTTATAATAAGTTAACCCAATAGATACCTCAACAGGCTATATAAACCAAAGAAGTGGAGACCAAATCAAATCTTGTTCTTTGGTTGGAAGACTCATCATAAGTTATTCCATTTCAATATGTCTTAGGGCCAAGCCCAATGTATAATCATTTAAGCATATTTCTCAAGTAAAATCCCAGTGTATTTGCATTTTAGTATATTAAAGTTAGGAACAAGCACGGTGTATCATAGTTTCATCTTGTTTCATGGCCAAGCCTTGTGTATCATCATTTTGGCATGTTTCACGGCCATGCCCAGTGTATCAACATTTTAGCATGTTTCAAGGCCAAGCCCGGGGTATCATAATTTCTGCATAGTAAACAACACATGTAAATTACACAATAACATTATTAACAAAATAACCTCTCATGTGGGAAATTCATATAATACACTTCACATGTAGTGTTCATTATTATATGGTTTTCAATAATAGACTCATGTTGGAAAATTTATATAACATGTCTAACATGTGAATTAAAATTTCACAAAGCTTTAACAAACATATTCACATTTCAAACATTTAATTAACCAATTTCAATTTAAATAACCATTAAAAGTGAAAAAAAAGGAATTCCCATAAGAATCCTAGTCCAAACGGCTTATCAATGGTTGTCTAAGGGAAAAGTCACCCTAGGGGTGGCCCTTAATCAATCCAAATAAGCTCAAAATGATTCAATTAATGTATTCAATCACCTAAATGTCATTAGGTTTTAACACGGGTCAAATTCTAAACCAAGAGACACCCTAAACATGGGTTTGTGGAACTACGACAAAAAAATCTCCCAAAATGGCCCATGACTAATTTAGAGCATACCGATTGGGTTCTAATGAGACCGATGATGATTGATTCTGAGTTGGGATGATCAATTGGGAAGTGCTTAATGTTTTTTCTCCTCTTGAGTTACTCCATTGAGCCCACTATCCAAACTTCTGAATAGAGATGATACTGCCTGATTTAAGATAAAAACACAAAATACATGATTTTTAAGCCCATAAACATGGCATGCATATCATTTAACAATTTATTTGGTTTCTAAGTTCAATAGACATACTTTCTAGGGGCTGCTGACATGACTACACGGTGTGTACCTAGTTGTACATGGTGTGTTGTTGGTTTTTTCCTCTTTTCCATGTCGACATTCCCAAACTCCATGTATTTCCTTCATACACAGACATACTACATGGTGTTTTCTTGGGAGTAAAAGGTGTGTATACCTACATTCTAGTAATTCTCCCATATTTACCTTGTTTTATCGAAATAAAATCAATGGGAATGGAAAAGAAGGAACCATAACTCAAGGAATGATCTGGGTTCTTACATACTAAAGCCTAGGGAAGGCTCAAGGAGTATACGAGGATGTTTTAGAGCCCAAAGGTCTAGAGTAATGTATTCTAGGATGGGAAACATGGTTTTTGTAAACCATGCAGCTGTAGACAATGGCTCCTGCAAGTATACACTGTGTTTTCGACAACCATACAGACCAAACACACGACCATGTGGCCTACTGTAGAAAATAGAAAGAGACTTCATGCATGGATTGTCCACATTTTGAAAACTATTTGCAGTTGGTTTTGGGGAAAAATTATCATTTTTACCTCCCTCAAATTTTGTTCTAATTTTCTCCTTCCCTTTTGATTCTAGCAGAAAGAACATAGGGTTTTCCTCTTATTTGTGCTCAAACCCTCAAAAGCTTCAGTCTCCTTTATCTCCTTCATCAGGTGACCCATCTTCAATCTAGCAGATCTATTGGAACCGTAGTTATAAGGCCTCTTAGTCTCTCTACATCTTTCATTGTTTCTATTTCCATAGGTTGTTCTATTTTATTTTAGGCCCATATTCTCTATTTTTAGGGCATTGGACTGAAACATTGATCTCTTCTATCCTACTTTGAATTTTTGGAAAATATTGGGAAAGTATTTATCTATGTCCATATGGTAGGTGGTCACATATTTTTTCATTTGAGTTTTGGTTGTTTCACATTTATTCCTTCATTTCATGTTATAGCCTTGGTCAACCTCCCTTAATGTGTTGGTTCCTTTCGGACAAAAAGACGTTAGTTCCTTGATATGGATGAATTAGGTTTTTTAGGGATTTATGACCACCCTTACTCTATATAGACCCCCCATCGGGGTGCCACCATGAAATTGGAATTTTTAGGCCAAATGGTTTAATCTAATGGAACACAATTTTGTGTCTGTCTTGGTTTTTAATTGAACTAACTATATACCATGTTTATTGGATTTATACCAAGGTGCCTCAATGGTACTTCGCCCCTTTTTAATTGGAATTAGCCTAATAGGCATGTGTTATTTGAACTTGACACTTTGACCTTGTTACCTTTTTTGAAATGAATTTTCCATGTTATGTATATTGGATGGATGCCTTTGTATTTTGGATATGATAAGATGGCATAAAACATAAAATGAATTGGCTTTAATGGAATGGTTTCAAGCGATGGCATGTACTTGACCATGTTTTGTTCTATTATAAAGTAATTATGTGAAATCGTTGTATGTTTAAATAGAAATGATATAGGAGGGTTTACATTATGTTTTTTGAAATGAATGGTTATGAAATTATTATTCTTATCAGTTTATTATATATGTATGGAAAGGAGGATAAATTAACCCACACCCGTTACAATCTTCATACTGATATGGATGGGAGGAATTATTACCCCATGTCAGCTTATTACATATGTATGGGTGGGAGTCATGCTTACCCCATGCCAGTTAGAGTCTCTATATGGACATGGATATAAGGAATTCTTACCCCGTGCCTAATTATTATATATGTATGGGTGAGAGGAATACTGACCCCATTCCATTTAAAACATCTATATATATATATATGGACAGATTCATTCATACCTCATTCCAGTTATTGTGTATATATATATATATATATATATATATCTGTGTGTGTGTGTGTCTGGTGACATGATCAGACATACCGGCATTGAGCTGAAGTAGATAAACCCACCAGGTTTCCTTTAGGAACCTACGTAGGGGGTTATTTATTTATTAGGTATTTCATTTCATTCCTATTATTATATTCACACTATTTCATACGAGTTCCTACCTGGATTCCTTGTAGGTGCCATTGGTTGGGGCATAGTGATATTTTAATCTCACCACTACTAGAAAAATAGGTATTTGCGACGGGATCCCGTCGCAAATGGCTTTTTGCGACGGGGCCCGTCGCAAATGGCCCGTTGCTGAAAACGGTGTTGCAACAACAATTATTTGCGACGGGCCCGTCGCTAAAGCCTTTTTTTGCGACGGGCATTCTCCCCGTCGCAAATAGTACTCCCTATATTTGTAAAAAACTATTAATAAATTATTTTAATGCATATAATAATAATACTATTTGCGATGGGCATAGTATCCCGTCGCAAATACTATAAAATAAATAAATAAAATAAATTATTAATAAATTATTTTAATTAATATAAATATAATCCAATTATAATTCAAAAATAAAAAATAATAAAATATTAATAAATGATTTTATTTAATATAATAATAGAATTATAATTCACAAATAAAAATAATAAATTATTAATAAATTATTTTAATTAATATAATAATAATAGAATTATAATTCAAAAATAAAAAATAATAGAATATTAATAAATGATTTAATTAATATAATAATATTAGAATTATAATTCATAAATAAAAAAAATATTAATAAGTTATTTTAATTAATATAAATATAATAGAATTATTTTATATTCAAATATTAAAATATTTCAAGTATTACAAAAAAATATAATTAAAATATAATATTATAAAATTTTAATATATATATATAATTTAATATTATAAAATATAAATAATATTATTATTCATATTAATATTGTTATTTCAAAATATAATATTATTAATATTTTATAATGAGACAGAAACTACGAATAGAAAAAAAATCATATTTTGATTTCACAAATTTTATAACATAAAAACAAACTCCAATCTGAAGGAGGGGGGAGGGGGGATCTGCAGATGGTGGTGGAGGAAACTCCATCCCTAAAGCATGAGTGAGTCGGCGCATGTACTCCATCTGCTCCTGATGCTGCTGCTGCCACCGACTCGTCTGCTCCTCGTACAGCTGCTGCTGGCGTTGACGCTCCTCCTCATGCTGCTGACGCATCTGCTCCTGCTCCTGTCAGAGAATCTCTATCAGTGTAGTCTGAGATCACAACTGATCCTCATACTGTGTAGTAGAAGAAGATACACGAGCTCCTCTCGAGCTGGACGCCGACATCGCAACACTGCCATAATAATCTCCGGGAGTCAGTCGAGAGCTGATACCAACTACCCGGCCCTTCTCGAATGCATACTGGGTGGCCTGCATCTATGTCGCCTCATTAAACTGATGGCCAGTGGTCTGATCTGATGACTCGGCCTAACTCTCAGGCCGAGCCTGTGATGTTGCGGCCTTATATGACTTCTGTAGTTTCAATTTAAAATTAAAATTGTGAATATATTATATGCAGTTAATTTTTAAACTTGAAAACAAATAATACTGACCACGATGTGATGCTGACGATCACCTCTGAGCTCCCCAGTAGCAGGATCACTATACATCCTCCGATATACGTCGTACTCCATAATATCGGGGTGCTCGACAGCCTATAAGAATAAAAAATAAACTATTAATATTTATAGTTATATAAAATATTTATAAATAATGTACGTACTAGATGCTGTCTATGAGTACTGAAAGAACGAATCCCAACTCGATGAGTCACCTCCTGTCTCCACCGATTCTGCCTCCCCACCGATGATCTCCTCTGAAAGGCACCACTCAACCAGTGCGCACATAATCCATCCCATACATGGGATGAAATGTACTCTGGTCGGTGTGCTCTACATGACTCGTCAAAATCTGACACTCCAGCTTTCTTCAGGGAAGCTTTTCTTAAATTGTGCAAAAACTGACGAAGGCGATCACACATGGCCACCTCTCATGCCTCGTGGATGGCATCACGCATGGTATCCTCGATTGGATACAATAAAACCTACAAATAAATCAAATTATCAAGTTAGAAATGAAATAATTTTCAAAATAAAAATTATTTATTTACGTACGTACCAACCAATGGCCGAACATGGCCTGCTGCACATCAATGGGAATCTGCTCCCATGTGGTCCACAGCTGAGAGAAATAGTTGCGCAAAATAGCGTTGTCCTGTCCGACTGCTCTATGCGGAAAATTGTAAAAATAATAATCATTTATTATGTGAATAGATTAATGAAATCTTAGTAAAATCCATTGGTTATCACACAGGTTATCACACCTCTGTGTGCGTGGATCAAACCCAAGACGTGGACATCGCTCGGGGACGGGGTCAGGAATCATCAATCGTGCAAGACCGCGCCCCCTCCGCGTACTCCCTAGAGTGCCTTCAGGCTAAGGGTCATCTGCCAGCAACTCATCCACATCGAAAGGCAGGTCAGCATCCGCCAACTCACGAAATGTGGCGTCGTCCATCTGAAACAGAAAATGTTAATGTTGTTAGCAAATAATTGATAATTACTATTATATATACATATATACATATTATGATTGTATATAAATACCATGGAATTCTATCAGTGTTCATCTTCATCATCATCTTCATATATGTCAATGTCATCTTCATATTCCTCCTCAACATCATCGATATCCATTCGAGTTACAGTTTCTTCATCTCTTACCATTTCAAATTCATATGTGACATCATTAACATCATCGTCATCACCGACTCTTAAATGTGGGGTGTCGTCATCGATACTCATGTCTCTTTGTAAAAAAGATTGATTTTGAGTACTCTCTTGAAAAACATCAATTATTTGCACATCAGTGAATGAACATTCACTTTGACTAAACTGATTGTCTCGAATTTTTATTTTTATTACACTCCACCAATCAGTCAAGTCTCTTAATGTAGCACAGTACTTTGCGTAATAAACATGATGTGCCTGTTGAGCCAATAAGAATGGTTCATTTACTGCGAGAACACTTTTACATTTAATATTGATGATTCCATGAGTCGGATGAACACGCACGCCTCTCTCTGTATCCAACCACCGACATTTGAACATGGTTATGTAATGTTTTCTAAGATAACAGAGTTCAATGATTTCATCAAGTATTCCATAAAATTCAACTTCATTTTCTCGATGATGAGATCCTCTCAAGCTAACTCCACTGTTCATTGTTTTTTTCGATTCCCCATATGAATGTGTGTGAAATCGAAATCCATTCACCACATATTCATTATAAGTTTTAACAAGTTTGGAAGGTGGGTTACTCAATACACATAGCCATTTGTCAATTTTATCAGCATGTCGAGACACCTGAAAATTTGTGAAATAATTATCAATATAGTAAACTATACATTGAATGAGTTGCCAAAAGACAAAGAATTTATGTTACCAGTTTTTGAAACCACTGAGAGAAATTTTTCAGTCGACGTTCTTCGAGAGCAGCTGCTGTAATTTGTGGAATTTGTTTCTTGATATGGTTATCATACAACCTATAAAAACCAAAGTTATTTACTGTAACATAAATGATAGAATATGTGATATAAAAACTTACAGTACAACTGATTTCATCTCTTCACAGTTGAGCAGAACATACGTATGAGCTCTATGATGTTCATCATCCGAAATCCAGCGTTCATAAACTCCACCAAAACCAAGCTCTGGCTGGTTGAAAACAGATAATTGATTATCGATTTCATCAATATTCCTCTCATTCTGTCTCATTTAGTTTTGTTTTGAAGGACACTCAGATTCAAAATAATGGGAGCAGAAAAAAGATATTTCCTCTTCCAAACAAGCTTCTGCAATAGATCCTTCAACAGATGCTTTGTTACGTACTTTTATTTTCAATTTTTGCATGCATCTTTCAAATGGGTACATCCATCGAAATTGTACTGGACCTCCACATTTGGATTCATATGGAGAATGTAACATCAAATGTTCCATTGAGTCGAAGAAAGACGGCGGAAATATTTTTTCAGTTTACATATAATTACAACAACATCTTTTTCAAGTTTTCCTAGAGCATCATAATCTGCTGTAGCCGCACAAATTTCCCGAAAAAAATGAGACATGTCTGTTATGGAATCCCAAATCACAAAATTCAACAGACCTCTTAATCCAATGGGTAGAAGTCTTTCCATTATAACATGAAAATCATGACTTTTTAATCCAGTAATATGACCATTCTTTACACATCTACCCATATTAGAAGCACAGCCATCTGTAAGTCTCAAATATGCAATCCACTGACAAAATAATAAACGGTTTTCTTTAGATAGTGTATAAGCTGCTTTTGGTTTCAGTAACCTTTCTGTTCTGACATTCTCAAACAGTTCCAATTCTGGATGCCTGCAAATTTGGGCAAGATCTAAACGTGCATTTACATTGCCTTTTCTCTTTCCTGCCATATCCAAAACTGTATGAAACAAATTATCAAAACAGTTCTTCTCAATATGCATGACATCTGACATGTGTCGGACCAACAAATCAGACCAATATGGGAAATCACAAAATATGCTACGTTTAATCCAATTGTGTTCTTTCCCAAAACCATAAATTTTCAGTTGGTTTATTGTGGGACCAAAAGTGATGGGAGGTAATGAAAATACAACTGATTTTAACTCCGAACCTGATAGCATTTTTGGAGTTCCATCCCTTTCAAATGTTCCTTTTCTGAAATGATATCTGTTTCTGCAAAAAGGATGATCAGCTGGAAGAAATCTGTGATGACAGTCAAAATAAAAAGGTTTCTTTCCATGAATGAGCATAAATGCATTGTTATCTCCCATACAATAAGGACATGATTTCTGACCATGTGTACTCCAGCCTGATAACATCCCATAATCCGGTAAGTCACTAATTGTCCACATCAATGCTGCTCTCTGTATGAAATTCTGTTTCATTGCAACATCATATGTACTGACACCAGTACTCCACAATAAATTTAATTCATCAATCAATGGATTCAAATAAACATCAATATTTTTCTTCGGATGTCCTGGAATTAGTAAAGTCAAAAAGATATATGGCTCCTTCACCAACATCCATGGAGGTAAATTGTACAGAGTTAAAAAAACAGGTCAACATGAATATTGACTACCATAAGATCCAAACGGACGGAAACCATCAGTGGAAAGGCCCAGTCGAACATTTCTAGCTTCTAAAGCAAAGGATGGATGCACTCTATCAAAATGTTTCCATGAATCACCATCGGCTAGATGATTCAAGCTTTTATCGGTCGAAATATTCTCTTTATGCCATGACATCGTTGTCCCTGTATTCATAGACATGAATAAACACTGAAGTCTGGATGTAAGCAGAAAATATCTCAACTATTTTACAGGAATCAAACCAGACTTCCCGTGTTGTCCTTCTTTATATCTCAATTCCCCACATGTGGGACAACTATCCAACGACTCATTTTCCCCAGAATATAAAATGCAGTCATTTGAACATGCATGAATCTTTTGACAAGTAATTCCCAAATTTCGAATCAACCTCTCACTCTCATAGTAATTTGCAGGAAAAACATTTCCTTCGGGTAATAGTGTTTTAAGAAAAGAAAATATCTGGTCAAAACAGGTGTTTGACATTCCGTTATCTGATTTGATAGCCATAAATTTTGCAACTGCTTCTAATTTGCTCATCTTACAGCCAGGATATAATGCATCCTCAGCAGAGCTCAACAACTCATAAAATTCAGACGGTGCCAACTCAGGATTTGAAGCTATATCAGCCAGAGTTTCTGTATGTTGAACATATGAACCTGCAACATCATGTACTAAATCTTGAAACCAGGATGGATCTGGAATCAAGTTGGTATCACCTGCTCTGGAACTGCGTTCACCGTGTTGATACCAAAAAACATAATCTGGTTGAAAACCAAAACACAAGAGATGTTCCCCCACTTTGTCAAACGTGTCAAACGTTCTCAATGCACATTTTTTGCAAGGGCATTTTATTTTGCCTTCTGAAACAAATTCTGGATTTGATGCCGCAAATGATAAAAAAGTCTCCACACCCTCTACATATAATGGATTTAAACCAGAACCGTTTGGATTTCTACATTGATTTATCCATATGCGGTCACCTAATAATTATTGTTGACGACCTCGTTGTTCCATATTTTTCTATAAAATATAAAAGCATTATTGATTTTGAATAATTTGTTAGAAAAAACACTCAAGCTAGCATAATTATAGTGTTTACATCATACACGACTAACGCACACTTTTTATTGAAATAGACCTAAAAATTGACCCTTTAAGAATTAAATATGTTGAGAATAAAGAAATACCTGTTACAAATATTGATAATTTTAATATTATATAATTTTTTTTATTATTTTCATAGTACTAATATTATTGGTAATTATTACTAATTATTGGTAATTATTACTAATTATTGGTAATTATTACTAATTATTGGTAATTATTACTAATTATTACTAATTATTACAAATTATTGGTAATTATTACTAATTATTACTAATTATTGGTAATTATTCTTAATTATTGGTAATTATTTCTAATTATTACTAATTATTACTAATTATTACAAATTAATACTATTTACCGGTAATTATTGGCAATTATTGGTAATTATTCCTAATTATTGGTAATTATTACTAATTATTGTTAATTATTACTAATTATTGGTAATTATTACTAATTATTACTAATTATTACTAATTATTACTAATTATTTGTAATTATTATTAATTATTACTAATTATTACAAATTATTGGTAATTATTACTAATTATTGGTAATTATTACTAATTATTACTAATTATTACTAATTATTACTAATTTTTACTAATTATTACTAATTATTACAAATTATTGGTAATTATTGGTAATTATTACTAATTATTGGTAATTAATACTAATTATTGGTAATTAATACTAATTATTACTAATTATTATGAATTATTGCTAATTATTACTTATTATTGGTAATTATTGCTAATTATTACTAATTATTACTAATTATTACTAATTATTGGTAATTATTACTAATTATTACTAATTATTACTAATTATTACTAATTATTAATAATTATTACTAATTATTAGTAATTATTACTAATTATTACGAATTATTGGTAATTATTCCTAATTATTACTAATTATTACTATTTACTGGTAATTATTGGTAATTATCGGTAATTATTCCTAATTATTGGTAATTATTACTAATTATTGTTAAGTATTACTAATTATTGGTAATTATTACTAATTATTACTAATTATTGGTAATTATTACTAATTATTGGTAATTATTGGTAATTATTTCTAATTATTGGTAATTATTACTAATTATTGGTAATTATTACTAATTATTGGTAATTATTGGTAATTTTTGGTAATTATTTTTAATTATTGGTAATTATTCCTAATTATTGGTAATTATTTCTAATTATTGGTAATTATTGGTAATTATGGGTAATTCTTGGTAATTATTACTAATTATTTGTAATTATTACAAAATATTCCTAATTATTACTAATTATTACTAATTATCGGAAATTATCGGTAATTATTGGTAATTATTCCTAATTATTGGTAATTATTGGTAACTATTACTAATTATTGGTAATTATTCCCAATTATTGGTAATTATTCCTAATTATTGGTAATTATTCCTAATTATTGGTAATTATCGGTAATTATGGGTAATTATTGGTAATTATTACTAATTATTGGTAATTATTACTAATTATTGTTAATTATTACTAATTATTGTTAATTATCGGTAATTATTCCTAATTATCGGTAATTATTTCTAATTATCGGTAATTATTGGTAATTATTACTAATTATTGGTAATTATTACTAATTATTGGTAATTATTACTAATTATTGGTAATTATTACTAATTATTACTAATTATTACTAATTATTGGTAATTATTACTAATTATTACTAATTATCGGTAATTGTTCCTAATTATTACTAATTATTACTAATTATCGGTAATTATTGGTAATTATTGGTAATTATTCCCAATTATTGGTAATTATTACTAATTATTGTTAATTATTACTAATTATTGGTAATTATTACTAATTATTGGTAATTATTACTAATTATTGGTAATTATTGGTAATTATTCCTAATTATTGGTAATTATTCTTAATTATTGGTAATTATTCCTAATTATTGGTAATTATTCCTAATTATTGATAATTATTCATAATTATTGGTAATTATCGGTAATTATTGATAATTATTGGTAATTATTACTAATTATTGGTAATTATTACTAATTATTGGTAATTATTACAAATTATTCCTAATTATTACTAATTATTACTAATTATTACTAATTATTACTAATTATTGGTAATTATTACTAACTATTACTAATTATTGGTAATTATTAGTAATTATTACTAATTATTACTAATTATTGATAATTATTGATAATTATTACTAATTATTTCTAATTATTGGTAATTATTACTAATTATTGGTAAGTATTACTAATTATTGGTAAGTATTACTAATTATTGGTAATTATTACTAATTATTGGTAATTATTACTAATTATTGGTAATTATTACTAATTATTCCTAATTATTCCTAATTATTGCTAATTATTGCTAATTATTCCTAATTATTAGTAATTATATGAATAATTACCAATAATTAGGAATAATTACCAATAATTAGGAATAATAACATTATTAGTATATTTTATTATTAATATTAAAATAATATAATTTTCTATATTATATACAATTCTCCTTTCATCTGTGTGTTTTCTGTCTCCACATACAAATAATACATGTGGAGATAGAAACACACAGATGATTTGAGAATTGTATATAATATAAAAAATTGTATTATTTTAATATTAATAATAAAATATACTAATAATGTAATAATGTTATTATTCCTAATTATTGGTATTTATTATTAATTATTAATATTTATTCTTAATTATTGAAAATTATTAATAATTATTCCTAATTACCATTAACTATGAACAATACTAATAATTTAAATTTATTAAGTAACAAAACAATGTAAACATAATTAAACTACAACTATTTAAGAATAATTGAAACTAATAAAAAATTTAAAATAAATATTAAATTAAAATGAACATAAATACCTTGAAAATTGATCTGAGGTTGACCTCTGATCGTTCTTGAAAACTTCAATATCAACACCGGAGAAAAAAATTAAACTTGAGAAACACTGAACTCTAGAAATAGAATTTTGAGAGAAGGAGAAGATGGAGATTGAGAATGAATTGAAAAAAACGGATGGGGGTATTTATAGGTTAGATTAGTTGCGACGGGTCCATTTGCGACAGGTATCCCGTCGCAAATAATATTATTTGCGACGGTACCCATCGCAAATACCTTAGCCATCATTTATTACGGTCAACGGTTAAATAGTTATTTGCGACGGGTCCCGTCGCAAATAACCACCTGCCGACATACTATTTGCGACGGGAATATTCCCGTCGCAAATACCTTTTACCGCCGCCGGTTATTTGCGACGGGCAATAACCGCCCGTCGCAAATATGTTTCCCGTGATTTGGCGCGCAACACGCGCCAGTTCTTTTGCGACGGGGAAAGAAATCCCGTCGCAAAAGGCTACTTATTTGCGACGGACAAATACCCCCGTCGCAAATACCCATTTTTCCCGTAGTGCACACCTTATTCAGGCTAATTTTTGTACCTGAGAAGAGTGTTTTCCTACAAGTATGGATAGGGGAAAACACCACTCTTTAGGTTTTCTATTCTTACTTAGTTGGAGTTTAGGAGAAGAGGATCTGGATTGGGAACGATAAGTTAGGGAGAAGATTTTTGTTTTTTTCACATTTTCACATCTTGTTTATAATACATGATGGATATTTTCTATTTCCTTTTTACTAGCTTTCCATGAATTCTTGATTGTATCATACACTACCTATGAGGTTTTTTCTATATTATTTAATTTTTCAGACTTCCATTGTATCTGTTTGTCTTTTTGTTGTTCACTGAATCTATCTGATTGATTATTCTTTCGATATTGTTCATTATTATTTTTTTTATCTGTTGTGTTACTATGACATTGGGGTATATTCACCTCACCATACTACCTACATCCCCATATTATTCGACAGCCCCTGGATTATTGGGGTATTTTCTAGGGGTCATGTGTTCAACTAGGCTCGAGGCATGATTTATGTGGAATCATGGACCAGGACATCCCAATGTGGTATCAAAGATTTTACTTTCTAACTTTACTATTTGGAGATAATAGACACTAGTGATTAATATGGATTTCACGCTAGATTTTTTCATTTTTAACGCCATTTTTAACATACATCTATAAAGGCAACAAAAAAAATAATCTCTTTGGAATTGGATTTAAAAAATGATGCCAAAAATTATGTGATCTTAGATTATAACATTATTTTTTAAATTAACCAATGCGTAAAACCAAATTTCGGTGTAACATTTTATAAAAACCAACATTGAAGATCTACCGTAGGCTTGTTTTCCTCATCGGTTTATTATAAAATGATGTGGAAAACCATATAAGAGTCGGTTTTTTGTGTCAAATTATTAAATAAACCGATGTTGGAAACCATGTGTTTCTTCTAAATGTTTTAGAGTTGGTTTTTATAAAAACCAATGATGACAGCTAAAATAATTTGAAAAAAATTAGAATATTAGACTTCCAAAATAATATTGTAGGGTCCTGAAAAATATAAAAAGGAGAATGAGAATACCCTCAATTAAAGAAAGGATTCTACCCAATTTCCCCCAAGGAATTGGGAAAACATGTGGAGAACACCCAAGAAATTAGCAAAGGATCGACCGGTCCATGTACCGGTCCAACTGTGATGGTACGCGGCCAATTCAGCACGCCGCCTCCTTCGTGGACCACTGTAATTCATGGAATAGTGGTGGGGAACCTCCTCGGGTGCGAAGCAGGATGGACGCCAGGCCGGTCCACCACCGTGAACCATGCCAACCGGCCCATGCCACGCACACCATCATTCACAAAACAGAGGCGAAAGCTGTATGCGGCTATGAATCTCATTGTTCATGAAATAGAGGTGGAGTGGTGCACGTCCGTAGAGAAATTCTGAAAAACTCAGTTCCAAAAATACCTAGATGACTGAGTTGTTCGCGGGTGGGGATTACTTCATGGGATTCCGCAAAAGTTCCGTTTACCCATCGATATATCCTCTTCCTGACTCTATAAATAGTCACTAAGGGGTACCAAAAATGCATAGAGGAAAGGACGGATGAAAACCCATGGGGAGACGCTAGATAAATCACTCCCAGCGGTAAAGTTCTATGACCATATGCGGACCCCATATTGTCTGCGGATGCACTTTTCCGCATAGAGGAGAAACCAAACTGCGAACCACAGGCGGTTTTCGGGCCAGGTCAACAATATTTTACTTTGCACCATTATGCCGCCCCAACATCCTTCCTATAAATTCCATGAGTCGAGCTACTCCTCATGACTCTCCTATAACCACATTTCTTAGATCCTTTTTCTAGGTTCATCCAGAAAGGGCCGCCCTTACATAAGTCCCACACAAACCATTGCTAGGTCTCTCCTACCTAGTCGTCCTGACCACATGACATTAAACTATGTGTCCCTCGTCCTATCCATATGATGTTAAACTATATGGAAACAGTCCTCTCTACATGACTATAAACTATTGCATTCCCTATCATTCAATAATTGGATGCCTCTTTCTCCATGCAAGAGATGCCTTATGCTCCAAGCATAAGGTGCCTCATGCCATATTTATAGGGGGATGATTTCAAGAGCTCTAGAATCCATTCAAACATTCCATCACTCCACCTCAGGATTTTAATTTCCTTTATTCGGATATTTATTCCCTTTCATGTCTGAAGGTTCCCCCTAACGGCCTGGTCCCATGCCGCCTCGGCTCACCTACCATCCTAGGCCAACGCCCCCGAAAGAATTTGGGAAAAACTTCGATTCAGGTTCTATTTTTCCAACACAGTCAACATTTATCCTCGATCATCATGCCACCCTCAATGCATTTTGAATGTCGGGCATGTGATTCACACTTTTCATCTCCCTTTGTTCGGATTGATTCTAATGCCCTTGGTGTTATCCCGCTTGTGCACTTGCGCATTGGTGTAGGCCTCATTTATATGCCTAAACCCACCAGGGAGTTGGGATTCCCTCATGGTCAGACATGAGGAAGGTAGCAGGGAAGCCTCATGGTGTAAGCCCCTAGCTTTTCTTGCAGGAGGTAGCACCCATGCACCTCTGTACTTCCCCAGTTCCAAGAACCAAGAGGGGGGATGGACAAAGGGCTATCCTTTCCATGTCCCTCTAGGATTTGTCACCATCGAGCCTCCATCCGGGACTAAGTCCCAATCCCCATTTCTCTGGGCCACCCCATGCGTAAGCCCCACTCCGCTTCCCATGGACGCACCTTTCGCGATGTGATAGTAAGGTCTCTACTGCCTCTTGTTTCTCACACCGAGCATGACTCACATGGACTTAGAGTAAGCACCAACCCTGACACCACCTCCTGCAAACTACGAGGACTTTGGTCCATGTCGAGGCATTGTATGTAGGAATCCTCCACAAGGTTCAAGCCCATTACCAATAGAACCCCTAGTCTATCTTCATGTCTATTGTCTGACACCACCCCCTGCAAACTATGAGGACTTTGATCCATGTCATGGCATGGAACATAGGAAGAATCCATGAGGTTCAAGCCCACCACCCAGTCGTTCTAACCCCTTTACGTTGGTTCACCAACTATATGGGCTGCCTCAGTGTGTAATCCACATCCACCATCTCATCGGGCCACCTCAGAGTGTAAGCCTCGATCCTTAGTCTCACGTGATTTTAAACTGCATTAATGATCTACGTGGAATCTGATTACTCTCATGAGGATACGTAAGAAACCCATATCACTAGTTCGATCCAAATTCTCATGTCGTTATCTATCCCCCCTGGATGACAATAAACATCAGAGTGCCCAGTTATAAGGCTTCAAACCAGTTCCATCTCAGTGAGTCCAAATACCTCGGAGTCATTAATTCAATGAGGCATGGTAAACCTCGGGCCTAAATGATTCTGAATCCCTGCGTTCAGCAGACCATTTCCAACTAAGAGTAATCCATGGATACTATTCTTGGGTATAATCCAAAGATTCGCGAACATATGAATACGTCTTAAATCTATAACAGAGTCCCGGAATAGGCAATAATCCCCCCATAAAAGGGTGCGATGAGCCTGAATTCCCATCCTCTCGACTAATGTGAGTTCTTAAGTGTCTCTATCTTAATCACCCAGTGAACACCTTCCTTTTGAAATCAGGTCCATGTATCGTTGGATATGGAACCGTTGGGAATTTTGAAATGAAGACCGATATACTCGATTCGAGCGACTGAGCAGAGTTTAGCCCTCCCTACGATCGACAATCGGGCGCATCAGTCAACTCCACTCAATTAGTCGCGAAACAAATACAAACATAGTATATAGAAATTATACATCATTTATCATAGAATAAAAAACTATAAAAACGTAAATGATTTTATCTAGTTAATCAAAAAAATTTCTAAAACTTCTATTATAAAGTAGAATTAAAATACACATACCAGAAATTTACAACATGATCAGTATTGTTTATTGTTCAAGCATTCATTTGATATCATTATGTTCAAACACCTATTATAACAAAGTAATTAGTTTTTTGAACACATGTTATAGGGAAAATTTAATATGAATAAAAAAAATTAGATTATATGTACATTAAATCGTAATTAGACATAACAAATAGTTTGAAAGTAAACGACATAACAAATAGTTTGAAAGTAAACATTAAATATTGGAATGATTAGTTTGTGTATAAGAATCTGTATAATTGAATTTCTATAATATCATTGAATGAAATGAGATTTAAAAATATAATAATATGACATAAAATATAAAAAAAATTAATATAACTAACCAGATCAAACTCAGTAGTTCCCCCAGATCTGATTATCTCATACAAGAATCGTAAAACATAATAACCACATTCCACATGTCCTTGTTGGTGATGAAACTGTAGTTATAAAAAATTAAACCGGTAATAAAAACCAATATATATATATATATAACATGAAATAATAATAATATCTAATATAAAAAATAATTACCTTTTCTTTCACATATTTGATTTCATTTTTTTTCTTTATCAACGTGTGTTCCTTGATAAATATTTTCCATGAACTGAATTTTATTATATATGAACAAATAATACATGTATACACAATGACAATTAAACGTAATGAGCTTGTGAAAAACAAAAAAAAACTTTCCTTTCTAATAAGTTGTAAAACCTTTTATGAACACTCCCCCGTAAAGAGAACACCCAATATATGGTTTATTAACATGGGAAAAATATGCCAAACATCCAATTCCCACAAAAATACAAAAATATAAATATTAATGAAATTATAATGATCATTAGTTCATAATTATGTTTCTTTTAATACATATCTAAAAATGTAAAAAACCAACATCCATTCTCTGTATGTGATAATCTGTCACATATATATGCAATTGTACTATGATTCATCACAGGTTTCACTTCTATGGAAATTTATTCTGGATCTATAAAACTATAAATGGTTGTGTTGTCATTTTGTACAAGAATAATTTGTAGATACAAAATTTAAAAAGGAAATTTATTTATTAAATTTAAACCATATTTTAATAAAGGAATAAAAATTCAAACATCAATTTACATACATGAAAAAAAACCACAACACATTCATGTCGTTCTCTTCAAAATAAACTAGATGCATGATATCTTATTTGATTATTCTCAATGAATAATCTCAATTTAATATAACAGAAGTCCTCTGAAAGTCATATATATTATTCATGGAACAATATTCCTAAGTTAATTTTTGTATCCCACATAAAATAACAGAAGTACCTACAGTCAATTGTTCTGGAACTTTTTGTTTTAATTGTGCAATTTATTTTTCTCTTAGATTATTCTATAAAAGTTAAATGCTAGAAAATATTTTAGGTAATTTTCTATTATATGTAATTAATATCTAAAATAATTTATACCTCATAAAAAATATAACGAAGAATACTAGTTGTCCATTCTAAAAAATGACAAAAAAATCCCCAACTCTGGTAATATCCTTAGTAGGGAATGGTATTAGAGAAATAAGATCAATAATATCAAGTATTGATACTCTAACCCAACCCATATGCATAGGCTGGTGATGTAAAAAATCCCCCAAAAAACACATGAGTCCAAAAAACAACAATATGTATATGAGGATATCTAGATAACAACACACAGTGTATAGGTTGGTTAGTGCAAGGAGGTGGAAGATCAAAGTAGGCAGGTTGGGTAGGGTAGTTTGGCTTGGATGGAGGTGGAGGATCAATGTAAATAGGCTGGGTAGGCTGGGAAGGCTATGGCTATTATGAATTTCTTTTCAAGTGTTCTAACAAATCTTGATGCACGACTACTTGAATTTGATCACCCATAGACTGGTTCATCTGATTCAACTCATGTTTTAAGGATTCTATTTATGGTTCTTTTTATTGGATACTCTGACAAAAAACATTCCAAATACTAACACCATCCTGATATCCTATAACACAGATGAGGTGTTCTTCCTTTACTAAAGCAGTGGATTTTATGTCCATCCAACCGTCAGCGATAAAAGAGACATGTGTCACTTGCTACAGAAGTTCACCCTGAAATAAAAAAATACAATGTTATATTAGTGTTTATAATTTATATAAAAGAGAAATTGATGAAAAATAAATGATATTTACTTACAATTATACCAGATACATTCTTATCTTCCTCTATAAGGTACATTTTATTTTTCTTTCTTCTTGATCATATCCATTTTTCATGGTGAGTGGGAAGAGATGGAAGACCAAATTGGAACTCTTCTGAACAACTACTAGATCAAGCTCTTAATGATTATAATTTTTCTACAATCATTTTATTCACTAATAACAGATACCCTCCAGGTGATAAAGTAAGAGGGTTTACATTTTCCACTAGATCTCTTGATGAGATCTCCTGGAGGCATAATACCAAAAAAAATAAACTAATAAATAATTAGATAAATGTATAATAATATTTTCAATATAAAAAAATTATCATACCTAAAAATTTTATTCATGATGGTTTTCAACAAATTGCTTCCATGTATCTGCATCTATATATGGATACATAAGGCCTGGGTTTTCAAACTTTTTCCTTCCAAACACATAATTTTTTCTTAGTTTTGTTTTAAAATATCTCCAACCATTGCAAAAGAGAGATGTATTTTTTTAATTTCATTTATTTTCCTAAAAATAGAATGTCTTCTGTAATTGATAAATGAAATATGTAATTTAAAATATTTAATATTCAAAAAATGAGTTAAAATAAATCAATTGAAATATGTTACCTTCACAGCCTCCCAATGTTTTTGTTTTGCCATCTTGTGAAAAGACCTCCAATCAGGATATAAAATACTAATCCTAAAATCTCTCTATAATAATATATAACTGATAAACTGAACTTCATTTGGGCCAATTGCATTATTATTATCATCAAAATCAATATTTAATCTCTCATATCCATGAGAAAATGAAAAAAAATGTGTAATACCACATTTACCAACTTGGGAACATGATTTCTTGGTAGTAATAGGAGAAGTCTCCTCTGCTGAGGAGGCATCGGTTGTCCTGCAAAAAAATTAATCAATTAAATTTTTTATTTCTTTAAATAAGTTTATTACTAAATTATTAACAATATGAAAAAATAGATATAACTCATTAAATTATCCTCTCTATTTGTATCTAACATTGACACAAGAAATTTTAATGAAATTTAGTGTACCTTCATATCATTAGAAAACCAAATATTTAGAAACTATGATGAGAAAAATAATTAAAAAAAGAGCACATATTTGTATGTTTCAAAAAAAGAAAAAATATTAATTATTACCAAAAAAATTGGGAACTAATTTAGTTCTTTTCCATATTCCATCATCATGATCATTGCGTACTGCATGCACTATGTCTACCTTATATTCATTGTAATCATCTAGAAATCATGTAATAGATAAATAAGACTCATGAAAATCAATAACATCATCAACGTCATATGAATCGCCAAATGGTATCTTTTTCTTGAAAAATTACAAACCACTGATCATTTGATGGATAAATGACATAAAATATCTTCTTTTCATGTGTCTCCATGATAAATGGTTCTTCAATGTAGTTAAATATTTTCAATTCTAATAGTGTAAATCCACAATCATCATGTTTAACACCACTATTAATGTCAACCCAATTACACTTAAACATTGGGAATCTAAAGTTTTTATAAAAAAAATCCCATATATACTCAAGAACTCCAAAATATATCGACGAGGTAGAAATACGGTTTTTTTTATTTTTTCGTTGAAAAATTTGGTTCTTCAGCAATAACCATCACACCAAAATTTTGATCAGTATACTTTCTATGGAGCATTTTTTTATTTAAAATGTGTAACCATAAATTTAAAAATCATTCTATGTTATCCCATTAAGAGATGTTCCCCCTTTCAACCATTTCAATGTTTCTGATGAAAATATATCTTTTCTCACTTTCTATTTAAACCGTGAAACAAATGTCTTTTTATCCTCAATCATCTGCCACTTTGTATTTCTTTTTTGGACATCCTCTCTTTAATTTAGAAATAAGTGATGATATATAGGATTTTACATCATCAGTGTTGTTCAAAATATATAAATGTACCTCCATCACTTCAAATCATTGAATATACTATACCTTTGTGCCTAAAATACTTCTATGTTCAGTATCAACTGTCCAATGTCAAGATATAAGGAGACCGATATTCTTCACTTCATACAAATAATCAGTACAAAACTCAATAACCTCATCCAATACATATTTTTCAACAGTATAGTCCTCTGGTCAATAAGGAGATTTAATATATACCTCTAAAATTTTCATATACCTTTCAAAAGGATACATCCAATGTAAATAAATAGGCCCACATATTCTTATCTCATGCACTAGATGAATCACTAGGTAAACCAATATATCAAAAGATATAGGTAGAAAATACATTTCTAGTTGGGAAAGTATAAGATAATCTTCATTCTTTAAATCATATAAAAACTTTTGTTCAATAACATTCATAAAAATGGATTTGAAAAAATTATATAAACTAGTGATAGTATTTCTGAAAGCTGATGGAAATATACCATGAAGTGAGACTAGTTGTTGTTGTTGCATCGACACATGATAGTCATGATATTTCATACCTATTAATTTACACTCATTCACTGACACAAAATTCTTCACATTTGAAGAATATCCACTGGGTGCTTTTATACCATATGGACAATGAAAAAATTTCAACTTCTCACACATTCTTAATGTGTGACAAGCTGAAGGTAAATATGTTCTATTTCTCTTCATAGTGGGGGCTAACACTGAATGTTTTCCCATTTCTATCAAGTAAAATCTATAAATAAATCCAAATTTTTTTATTCCTTTTAGGTATAATAATGTTCCAATAAAACTAACACATATATTTTTCTCAACAAGCATAACAACGATGTTATGTATTATCTCTAAAAATCTACAATAAAGTATATCAAAATATATACACTATTTCTTCAATATTTTTTTTGAATACTTGAACTAATTTTCTTTCAAAATATCAAATCAATATTTTTCACCATGTGGTAATATTATTCAATTGAAAAAGGTTGTGGTGGATGATTTTATAAATATAAACTGTTAAATTCCTTTTTCAATCCATGATAAGGATAATCAATTTGAAAAAATCTTTGAGGTCTTATATACACTATATTTCATCCATTTTGAAATTGATAATATAAATCCACTTATTCAAAAATTGGGCATTATTTATTTCCCTTAACACTATAACCAGATAATTTTCCATATGTAGGAAATTTGTTTATAATGAACATTATCATAACACATAGAGGAAAATAATCTTTCTGGTTTTCATCAAAAACATTAACATCTACCTCCCATGGAAGTTTCAAATCATCAATTAATGGTGAAAGATACACATTAATATCATTTCCAGATTGTTTTGTTTCGTTAATCATCAAGTTCATCATAACATATTTGTTCTTTATGCATATCTATGGGTATGAGTAGTAAACGGCCAACAAAATAGTCCATCAACTAATTTGGAAACTTTGGCTCTGATATTGATTCATTCCATCTACAAACACTCCCATTCTAGGATTTCTAACATCACTTGAAAAATCAGGAAATTGTTTATCAAATATCTTCTATTGTGATGATTCATCAGGGTGATGTAATTTACCATAATAGATTCATTCATCTGAATTCCATCTTAACATTTTTTCTTCAATTGAATTTAAAAATATATGCTTCAAACAAGAAATTATTGGATGAAAAAAAATACTTCTTTAGAAGGAACTTTTATTTCGGTCTCTAAGAATGAATAAGAGATAATTTATAAGAATTATATAAAGGAGTTATTGGAAGGAATTATTTGATTTAGCCTTAGGTTAGATGTTAGTACCTCAAAATGAATCTAAATCGAATTTTTTATCCATATTATCACATGATGTTCTACATATAGTAAATTTTGACAAAAATTCATATTCTCTTCTATAAAACACATAATCATTGAGGGTAGCATGTATCTTTTTATACCCCACTCACATTGGGCATAATATTTTCTTCACCTCATAATTTGAATCTAGAAGGTTGTTTCCTTCAGGATGTAGCTCTTCTAAAAGCTCAAGTAAGTTGGAGAAACTTTTATCACTCGACACATTTATTTATTTTAACTTAACTAATCTCCAAACTATTGATAACATTGTATATTTACTAAAGCCTAGGAAAAATAGTTTCTCAGAATCTCCATAAAATATTTCAATCGATTCTTTTTTCAATGGTTTTGTCACTTAAGTTATTAATTAATTCTTTAATATGATCCTATTCCCCATTAAGAATATTTTCATCGACATTAGTTGTTGAATTATCATCTCTTTCACCATGCCATATCTAATGTGTATAATTAAGGCTTAAACCAAAACAAATGAGATGATCCTTGACATCTATGGAGTTTAAAATTCTCATATTCAAACACATCACACATGGACAGGAAATAAAATCAATGTTTGGGAGATTTCATTCTGAAAATTACAATAATTCATTAACAACTTTTCATATTCATGAGTGGTACTTCATAAATTTATCTAATTACAATCCATTAAGTACCTGATATCAAAATATAATTGGTTAAACTATTAATACATATAAAAATTTAAATATATATACATATAAAAACAGATAAACAACAAATAGAAAAACATTTAATAAAAAAATTGATAATCAAATAGAAAAAATAGATATGAACCAAAATTAATAATAATAAAAATTTTATTTTCATATTATATACATGATATTTATTGATATTACATTTCAATTATTCTCAATCATCTAACAATTATTAGTTCATTTTAAACCATTGTTACATATGTTTGGTGTTGCGTGTGTCAAAAGTTTTGATGATTACAATAATTTTCTAGTTCATTTTATATTGTTGTTACTAAATAGTGCGGGATGTTACAACTGAAACTCACTAGTCATAATATATTTTGAATTCTCATGTCTCATCATGACACCTCCAATAGATTGAAAAACATCATTAATACTCTCACATAGCTTCTGATTAGAATGATGTAATATTATAACAATAATATTTATCTCAGAATATGATGTTACATACTCATTTATACCATTTGGGTGTTCAACTAGAAGTCATTGTAGTATAATTATATCATAATAAAAATGTAAATATATAAATAAAAAATACATCTATTCTTAATATTGTAACGTCCCCGATCTGGGTGCCACTCCACGGGTGCCCCGAACCCGGTTGGTCACATGACCTCAAGCGCATTTCCCCAAACGTCAGAGGCTTCCGACTAGCAGTGAGGGCCCAGGTCTGATAGTGGGGAAACTATGCCCTCATTTTTCAAAGTGTAGCGCAGCGGAATAAAATATACAAACATACAACAACAGCAGAAGAAATAAACCATACACATTTAAAAGGAACAACTGCAGTAAAAGATAACCAAAAGTCATACAGATAATGATGAAACATGTATCAAGTTCTAATAAAATAGCCAGAACATGGTACACAACAATATAGTACAATACAACATGATAGAATGTACAGGTACAATGGAACAAAACGGAACATACGACAGCATCACAAGCCTAAGCTTAGTCCCGTGCTTCCCTAACCTCAGCAACAATCAAGTACTTGTATAGGGACCCTTTCCCTTATCCATACCTGTAGAAATGTAATCTATTTGGATCCAAAGACATGACCCCAAACATGGTGTGAGAAATAAATCCCAATAGGGTCCCACCAAAGGCTCATGCCCAACTATTTGAAAATATGCAAGAACAGTGTGCAGTAGTAAATGAAATAAACCAAGCAGTACTCAAAAGTAACTAACTTTACCATATATATTTCCATTTTAATATTCATTTTATCCTTTTAATATAAGACATCACCTCGGTGAATGATCTATGTATATTGTCATTGTTATCATACATGTATACCCTTACCCTCTGGTAATTGGAAACAAAACCCTCAGGTAATTGTTCTCAGATATAAACGATATTTCCCTCAGGCGTAAAAATTGTCTCCCTCAGAAATAGAATCAATAGCCCTTAGGCACAGAAGAAGTTTTCCTCAGGCGAATTAAAACACTTCCCTCAATCTAAATAGAACACTGCCCTCAGGCGCAAGTAATTGGGCCGAGCCCAAAGCATAATCATGCAATTTATATACAATTCTTTCAAGGAAAAATTAATGCACAAAATAAACATGTCATACCCTTAGGTATCCTGTCCAAACGGCTAAATAGAGGAATGCACCCCTGGGGTGGTCCTGGATCCAAGTAGTGATCCCAAAAAACAGTTTATTATCACATTTAATTACCTACACAATTCTAGGTGTTCAAAATATCCAAGGCCTCAACCACACGACACCCCAACATTGGTTCGTAGCACAATGGTACACAAAAAATGCACAATAGTTGGAATTTAAACACTAAGCCACCTACCTCGATCGCCCCTGATCGGTATATGTGAACGACGATCCTCAAATCACCCACGAATAATGTAGATCTGAGGTAAATGAAATTCCATTCAAATGTAAATAACTTCCCCTTAGGAAATAATTGTTAAGAATGGATCAAGGAGTGGGAAAGACTTACCTGTATGGTTCTAACGAGATCGACGGAGGTGGAATCGGATTCCTGGTTCTCGATCGGGCGGTCTCCAAATTTGCAGCTATCTCTCCCAATCCCTCCTCCAGTTCTAAGCCTTCCCTGTGCACTGGGCAGGTTGCTGCCCATTTTAAGAGAAAAAACTACACGGTGTGTACTATTGACTACACGGTGTGTACTTTTCTCATTTAATTGTTCCTCTGGCAGATACCTTTCCCATCGCCGCACTTTTCTTCAGTCGACATGAGTACACGGTGTGTAATCTGTGAGTACATGGTGTGTACTGACGCTCAGCTGGCGGCTGCTTACACCGCCTTACTATTTTCCTGCTGACTGAATACATGGCGAGTAAATAAAAACTACATGGCGTGTAGTCAGTTTTTATGCCCTTCCTCATCGACATGGATACACACCCTGTGTACTCATCCTACATGGCCAATGTACACGGTGTGTGGAAATGTACATGGTGTGTAGTCACCAAATTTAGGATTTTTCCCCATTTTCCTTATTTTCTCACAAACACATAAGGAATAGATAAAAGAAGAAACTCGTACCTCAAGAATAAGAAATGAGTTCTTAAAAACTTCCCCCCTTTAAGAAATTCGTCCTTGAATTTCCCTTCCAGGGGTCGCAAAGATAAATATTAGAATAACTCTATCTACTGAGCACGTACGTTAGTCTCTCGCTCCCAGGTTTCATCCGGTACTCAGCCATACTTCAATTGCATCCGTACGAGAGGAACTTACCGGCCTCGGAGAACCTCTGTGCTCCTATCCACGATACGAATCAGATGCTCCTCAAAGGACAAATATAACTCAATATCAGCCTCCTCAGGCTGAAAAACGTGAGATGGGTCTGAATGGTAGTGGCACAACTGAGATACATGGAAGACATCATACATGGCTCGGTACCTCTGTGGTAACTGCAACCAATAGGAAAATGGCCTGACCCTCTCTAGAATGTCAAATGGCCCCACATACCTCGGTGAAAGTTTACCCTGTCTCCTGATCTGTCTGTGTCCCAACCTCGGAAAAACACACAAGAAATCCTGATCTCCGACCACGAATTCCAAGGGTCTTCTGTGGAAATCAGCATAATATTTATGACGAGACTGTTCGGTAGCCTTCTGTTTTTGAATCAACTGGACCTACTCAGAAGTCTCCTGCATGAGACATGGTCCCAGTAAAGCTACCTCACCTACCTCTATCCAGCACAATGGTGACCGTCATGGACTATCATATAAGGCCACGTAAGGTTTCATCTCAATAGTTTCCTGAAAAATATTATTATAGGCAAACTCGACTATGGGTATGTGCTTCTCCCAAGAGCCCCCAAAGCATAGGATTCATGCATGCAACATATCATCAAGCACCTGTATCATACACTCTGACTGGCCATCGGTCTGAGGGTGGTATGCTGTGCTCAAAAGCACTGATGTACCCAATGCCCTCTGAAAACTCTTCAAGAAATGAGATGTAAAATGGGCGTCCCTATCTGAAACTATAGAACGAGGGACCCCATGAAGACGTACAATCTCTCTGATTTACATCTTCTTGAGCTTGTCAACTCCGAAGGTCTCCTTGATCGGAAAAAAGTGATCTACCTTTGTGAGTCTATCCACAACAACCCACGCGGCATCATTGCCCCGAGGTGACCTCGGAAACCCAGTCACGAAGTCCATCGTTACATCATCTCATTTCCACTCCAGGATGGGTAACTGCTATAACAGTTCGGCTGGCCTCTGATGCTCCGCCTTCACCTGCTGACAGGTGGAACATCTCATAACAAAACCAGGTATCTCCCTCTTCATACCCGGCCACCAATACTGACGTCTCAAGTCATGGAACATTTCGGTAACTCTGAGATAAACTACCCAAGTTGAAGCATGAAACTCCCACATAATCTCCTTGCATATATCCCCTAGAACCCACACTCATCCATGGAAACGCAGTACCTCATCATCGCCATCCGTCCATCTAGGAGGAGGGTCATCACTTTCCACTGACTCCCATATAACTAGGCCTTTAGAATCAGATAGTTGTCTCATCCTCACTCTATCAAGGAGGGTAAAAGTCCTAGTTAAGAATAAATATAGGTCTTCCCCTGACTATCGTGCAACTCAAAATGCATTTCAGAGAATAATGCCATGAGCTTCCACTCACCACTGGCCTCCTACACTGCCTGTATCTTATTCGTCCTGCTCAGTGCATCAGCTACCGCAATACATTTACCATGTGTATAGGCAGGCTCAAAATCGAAGGACTGAAGGAATTCGAACCACCTTTATTGCCTCAGATTCAAGTCACGCTGAGTAAAGATATACTTGAGGCTTTTGTGGTCAGTGAAAACCACAAAATACACTCCCAAAATATAATGACTCAAAAAATGTAATGCATGAAAAACTAAAGCCAACTCAAGATCATGCGTCTGGTAATTCTTCTCATGTGGCATCAACTTCTGAGACCCATATGCAACAACTCGATCGCCCTGTATCAACACAGCTCCCAGGACAATACCAGATGCATCATAGTAAACTGTATAGCTCTTCCCTTGCTATGGAAGTATCAGGACTGGTTATGATGTCAACCTTCCTTTTAAGTCATGAAAGGTTGTCTCACAAGCTTCTGTCCAAATGAACATCACACCCTTCTTAGTCAAACCCTTCAACGACATTGCTAAGCAGGAGAAATCCTGTATAAAATTCCTGTTGTAACCAGCCAGACCTAAGAAACTCCGTATCTCAAACACGTTCTAAGGCTGCTCCCAGGAAACTACTTCTTTCACCTTATCTGGGTCTACTACAACTCCTGCCTCTGAGATGATATGACCTATCAAATGAATCTGGTCCATCCAAAAGAGACACTTTGAGAGCTTAGCATATAGCTTATGCTCTCTCAGTGTACTCAGTATGATCTCAAGATGGGTGGTATGGTCGTGTAGAGTGTGAGAGTACACCAAGATGTCGTCCACGAATACTACCATGAAAGAATACACATAAGGATGGAACACACAATTCATCAAATCCATGAAAACTGATGGCACGTTCGTGAGTCCAAACAGAATAACCAAGTACTCATATAGACCATATCTGCTCTGAAAAGTTGTAAGTAGTATATCTGATGGCCTCACGCGCAGCTGATGATATCCTGATCTCAATTCAATCTTCGAGGACACTCGTGATCCATGAAGTTGATCAAAAAGATCATCAATCCTCGACAAGGGATATCGTTTCTTGACCATCAGCTAGTTCAACTTCCAATAATCCACACAGAGTCTGAGGGTACCATTCACCTTCTTCGCAAAAAGGATAGGAGAGCCCCAGGGAGAAGTACTGGTCCAGATAAAAACCTTTGACTGTAACTCCCATAACAGCCTCTTGGGCTCCTGCAACTCTGGTGTGGCCATCCTATAAAGAGGAATGGACACTGGTGCTGCTCCGGGAACAAGATCAATAGAGAAATCCACCTCTCGCTCTGGAGGTATACCTAGAAAGTCATCCGGGAAGACATCCCTGAAACGATCAACCACTAGAGGGAAATATTTCTGAAAATTCCCCTGATCATCTAGATATAAACTCGAAATCTAGGATGTGACTCCACCTTGCCCACAATGCTCGAGTCCAGCTCGACTCACTTGAACATCCCACTTTCCCTTGTATAGAAACTCTCTTCCCTCTGGTGACGTGAAACACACCCTACGACGATAGCAGTCTACAAAGGCTTGAAAGGGAACCAACCAGTCCATCCCAAGAATCACATCATAGATCATCATCTCTAAGACATAGAGGTCTCATAGAAAGTGACACCCACCAACCTCTTGGGGGAAAATTCGTGCACTAACGCACACATGTCGTTCTTATTCCCAATGGTGGGTCTAGCGTCGTAATAGAAGAAGAAATAGAAACACAGAGCCCAAGGCTCTCTACAATGGGCACAGATACAAAGCTATGTGTAGCACCCGTATCAAAAAGTACTAAAGATAAAACCGAAGCTACTAGAATAGTACCTCTGACAGTAGAAGGTCTGGGATAATGCTTTTGTTGGGTCTGTTGCACTGCATATGCATGCCTAGTGTCAAGACCCTGCGACATAGCCTGGAAGGCCTAAGCTGTTCTGCCCTGCTGCGTCTGAGATCCTGGTGTCTGGCTACCACAGACACAACCACCATCTCGGCATGCACGCCCTGGCGTATTCCAGTTTCCTGACTGGTAAGAAGCTGTTGGTCCTATTCCCACTCGCGGAGTCTGTATAGAACCCCTCTTACTAGCCACTGGTAGGAATTCCCTGCAAAAGCGCTGTAGATGTCCCATCTTGCCGCAAGCTCAGCACTCCACTGGGTCACATGGACATTGTGGTCTCTTGTGCCCCTCTTTACCACACTATTAGCACATGACTTGACCACCTGAAACATTCTTCTGGCTGGTACTTCCACCGTGAGAGAAATCTAGTTGTCTCTTCCTCTTACGGTATAAACAGTACTGGAAACTGGTGTTAAACCGCCCTGGCCTGCAAAACTAGCTTCTCGAAGTTTCCTCTCAGTAATCAGTGACCGGTTTACAATATCATGTACTGTAGGCAACCTAAAAACCTTCACCAGTTCTCAGATGTCATATCGAAGACCATCCTCAAAGCTTCTGGACCTCAATGTCTCATCACCCACCAAAATAGGTGAAAAACATTGAAGCTTGGTGAAACGAGCAGAATAATCAATCACTGACATAGTGACCTCCTGCAGGTTCATGAAATTTCGAGCTCGATCTTCCCTCAGCATCTCTGGGAAGAAGAAGTCATAGAAGGCTGTCAGAAAATCTTCCCACACCATGTCTCTATGATACTCTGTCTGAGTGGTAACATCCCACCACCTCTTGGTAGAATCACGTAGCATATATGTCACAAGCATTACCCTCTTCCCTAGAGGCGTCTCAAGATGCTAAAAAATAGTCTACATAGACCCCAACCAAGACTCCGCAGCCTATGGTCCACTATCCCTGGAAAACGTAGGCGGATGCTACTGCTGTAATATACGAGTCAGCTTAGCTATTGATGTGGCAGCCGGCGGTGCTCCTTGAAAGGTCTGTATAAACTGCATGAAGCCTTCATAGAAATGCGCATCCACACTTGTTTCTTGTATAAATGTTGGCTTCGCATCTGGCTTTTGTTAGAGGATCCACTAGTATCCCATGGCCCACCATCTCTAGAGTATAATCATTTCCACTCTCCTATCGAACAACATGTGGTCATCTCGGCGGTATGACTCTACAAGGACAAACAAACACCTTAGATCCATATTTATCAAAGACTGAAAATGAAGGGACAAAAAAGTGAACAGGAAGAAGAAGTCATTTTAATAATTTCAAAACAAGACAATATAACATGTATAATGACTACACGACGTGTACTTGACTTTTCTTCCCCTGACCAGGTCCTTCTACACGACTAAGCCACAGGGCTCCTGTTGAACAAGACAACACGACGTGTATGTCATCTACATGGACTGTATGGATTAATTTCCAATTACATGTGTCGTTCGTGACAGGGACGACTACTTGACTAAGACTACACGGCGTGTGACACCCGCACACGGCGTGTACACCACCCCGTTTCCAAGACACATGGTCGGGTCCACCCGGTATCTCACTGGTCAAGACTACACGTTGTTTCCCATAGGTACATGAATTGTTCAAGAAGAGGTGACACCAAACCATGTTTGTTAGTTACATGGCCCGGTCCCCATGCCAGACTTCATAGCGTGTTCCATAGTGGACACAACGTGTACGTCTTAAGGTCTCCTTAGTCCGTGTTTTTAGTTACATGGGCGTACTCTGGGTCAACACGACACGGCGTGTACATCCAGTAGACAGTGTCTTTTTCCCAAGCATTTCCCTTCCCCATGTCCCCGCCCACACTATCGATGACATGGGAAGAGACTACTTGGCGTGTACTGATGGTCCATGGTGTGCACTTAAAAAGTTTTCTTTTCTTCCTGAACAGAAGAACACAGGGCGTGTGTCTAAGGAACTACATGGCATGTATACTGGTTTTTCCGGACAGTAAGTCTCAGAAACTACTCTAGAACCAAGTAAATACAGGAAAACAACACCTAAGTACCAAATTCCGACCCGTTAGGGCCCATACTCCCCGCGAATCAAAGTTTGGAATATTATATGTGTTGTAACAAGATAAACAGTCAATGATCCACCAAATTCCGGTCATTGAGGGCCCATACTCCCCAAAAACCAAAGTTTGGTGTCTATTCTATCAACTGACTCACACAAAATACCCTATCACATAGTAGATATTTATCAAAGAAGCTATCAAAATAGCATGCTTCTCTAGCACATCAGCATACAATTTATAATACGCCTACATGGCATGGAACTATCCATGGAATGTGATTTCTAGCATGTTCCTAAATGATGCATGAGATGGAATACCCTCATGTCATTGGGTTTTAACTAAATAGAACCCATGGATAACATATAAATAGAAAAATCATAAGTGTGTTACCCAATGGTGAAAAAAAATCAACTGTAAAATTTTTAAAATCAAAAGAATTGCAAAAATATGAGGTAGACTGGCTTTTCCCTGTACACGGGTTAGCTACTCTAGGGCACACCTTATTACCAACTACTATTTCAGTCATATCCCTGACTAAGGCTCCAAATAGTAAGTCAGAGAAAATAAACACCTCTGATACCACTTTGTAACATCCCGGATCGAGGTGCCACTCCACGGGTGCCCCGAACCCAGTTGGTCACATGACCTCAAGTGCATTTCCCCAAATGCTAGAGGCTGCCGACTAGTAGCGAGGGCCTACGTCTGATAGTGGGGAAACTATGCCCTCATTTGTCAAAGTGTAGCGCAGTGAAATAAAATATACAAACACACAACAACAGATGAAGAAATAAACCATACACATTTAAAATGAAAAAATGCAGTAAAAGATAACCAAAAGTCATATAGATAATGATACAACGTGTCTCAAGTTCTAAGAAAACAGTCAGAACATGTTACACAACAATACACTACAATACAACAAGATAGAAAGCACAGGTACAACAGTAAAAAATGGAACAACTGACAGCATCGCAAGCCTAAGCTCAGCCACATGCTCCCCTACTCCCCATCAACAATCAAGTACATGTATAGGGACCATTTCCCTTATCCATACCTGTAGAAATGTAATCTGTTTGGGGCCGAAGACATGACCCCAAATAGGGTGTGAGAAATAAATCCCAGTAGGCACCCACCAAAGGCTCGTGCCCAACGGTGTGAAAATATGAAACAACAGTGTGTAGTAGTAAATGAAATAAACCAAGCAGTACTCAAAAGTAACTAAATTTACCAGTTATATTGCCATTTTAATATTTATTTTATACTTTTAAAATAATACATCACCTTGGTGAATGTTCTAAGTAGATAGTCAGCGTCATCAGACATGTACACCCTTACCCTCAGGTAATCAGAAACAAAACCCTCAGGTAACTATCCTCAAACATAACAGATATTGCCCTCCGGCGTACAAATTTTCACCCTCAAGAACAGAATCTACAGCCCTCAGGAACGGAATAAGTTTCCCTCAGGCGAATTAAAACATTTCCCTTATGCTAAATAGAACACTACCCTCAGGCGCAAGTAACTGGGCTAAGACGAAAGCATAAACATGCAATTTAAATAAGATTCCTCTCATGGAAAATGTAATGCAAAAAATAAACATGGCATATCCTTGGGTGTCTTGGCCAAACAGCTAAACAGAGGAACGCACCCCCGGGGTGGTCCTGGATGTAAGCAGTGATCCCAAACAATAGTTTATTATCACATTTAATTACCAACACAATTCTAGGTATTCAAAACAGCCAAGGCCTCAGCCACACGACACCCCAACATGGGTTCGTTGCACAATGGTACACACAAAATCACAACAGTTGGAATTTAAACACTAAGCCACCTACCCTGATCACCCCTGATCGGTATACACGAACGATGATCCTATAATACCACATGAACAATGTAGATATGTGGTAAAATAAATTTCATTCAAACATAAATAACTTCCCCTCGGGAAAGAATTAGTAATAACGGCTCAAGGAGAGGGAAAAGCATACCCGTACAGTTCCAATGATATTGATGGAGGTGGAATCAGATTCCTGGTGCTTGATCGGGCGGTCTACAAATTTCTGGCCGTCTCTCCCAAACCCTCCTCCGGTTTTAAGCCTTCCTTGTGAACAGGGGAGGCTACTGCCCATTTTTAGTGAAACAAAAAAAAACTATCTGGCATGTACTATTGACTACGCTATGTGTACTTTTCTCATTTAACAATTCCTCTAGAAGCTACCTTTACCAACACCGCACTGTTCATCAGTCGACATGAGTACACGACATGTAATCCATGAGTACACAGTGTGTACTGATGCTCAGCTGGCAGCTACTTCTACCGCCTTACATTCTGCCTGCCGACTAACTACATGACATGTAAATACAAACTACATGGCATGTAGTTTGTTTTTACACCCTTCCTCATCGACATGGCTACACACCCTGTGTACTAATCCCACACAACCAAAGAACACGGCATGTGGACAAGTACACAGCGTGTAGTCACCAAATTTTGGATTTTTCCCATTTTCCTTATTTTTTCACAAACAGATAAAGAATTGGGAAAAAAAGAAACCCATACCTCAAGAATAAGAACCGAGTTCTTACAAATATACCACATAGTATATTTAAAAAACTAATGATTATTTCACTATTATAATGAAACACCCTTTCATACATGTTGTCTCAAATAAGCATGGGTTGTATATCTTTCCCATGATACACACTCCCTCTCAGATATAGAAAAAAATAACAGATTTCCAATATAAAATTTTTATTATAATAAAATAAAAATTCAGTGGTTATATAGAATTATTCCACCATGTAATTTTGGTAATCTCATAGAAAAAAATAATTGAAACTACTATAAAATACAATTAAATGATAAATAATTTATCTTCTAAATTAAAAAAAATAACTTCAAAATTTTGGACTTCAACATTTCCTTTATTCTTAATCCAAAATCCATCCCTTGAATGTGTTGGAAGAATAAAAATTTCATACAATATCAATATGAATTTGATTGTAAAAAGGAACTTTAAATATGAGCAACAAACTAAAATCAAACCATAGTTTGCGCTAGAAATAAGTTTTTGAGGAGAAAATAATGTGGAGATGATGAGGTAATGGAAGAGGATATAGAATCAAGACCGAAAATCGTGAAAATTGATTAAAATCAACAACAATGGTGTTGGAGATCAATGGGCCACCTTCGCAATCATCGCAATTTGGGAGTGTGTAGTCACAAGTGGGAGGGTTTTTTAGATTAAAAAGAGGGTTTCCTGATATTGAAAATTTTTAAATGGTTTTTGGTGTTGGTTATTACAAAACAAACATCAAAGAGTATGAGAAAACACTTTTTCACAATGTTTTTTATAAAAAACAATGTGAAATATTAATATTTTTTATTACATTTAGCGTCAGTTTTGTAAAAAAATGAAAGCAATAAATATAGTCTTCAATGGTTTTTCGCATCAGTTTTACTTAAAATCGACACCAAAAACCATGTATAAAAAATTTTCTGTATTGGTATTTAGTAAAAAGGATTCTAAAAATATCTCACACATACTTTTTTCATTGGTTTAAAAAATAGATTTCATCTCTATTAATTTTAAAACACTATTTCCATTTGTGATATTTGAGATTGGGAACACTTGGGACTTGGTCAGAAGTTGTTCTTGGGCATCACGAACCCATGTATGGGTTAAGGGACATGTTTAGTGAATTATTGTATCTCTTTTTATTATTATTAATATTGATATCATTTCATCATTGGATTATTCACTTTTTATGTGATGTTATTGATAACGATGAGATTGGGACATTGATTTCATTTCTTGACCCTATAAAATGAGAGTTATGTATTATAACATTCATCAGGATTGTCACAATATGAATAGGATAATTATCTTTCTATTTCACATTTAAATTTTCAATAAGAATTGTCTATTTCATTTTTTTATATCTTGTCGCATTTATATACAACTATTTTGATCCTTATTGTAGGATTCAGATAGTGAAATTTTGTTAGTATATTGGGTTCCACTCTTTGATTTATAAGGGTTTTCGCCCTTTTGGATTGGAAAATGGAACTCCAACTATCTAAACCATTTGTGAATAAATTTAAATGAAAATAACATCCTAGTGTGCAGTATATTTTGTTTCATAATGTGTATGGGTCCTTACAGGCTGGAAAAGGACATATCATTGGATTAAGCTGATTTAAATGATTTAAATGTTCTAATGGACACACTTGGAAATGGTAAATGACTTCTAAATTCATAAAATCCATCTTACTCATTCCTAAAATATAAAATTGACAAAAACCAGGACATGGTTGTGGGAAGTGGGTGTTTCTTCTTTCTTATGGCCTATTATGGTCTGTTCTATTGTATAGTGCTGGATTTTGATATAGGCAGAGAGGTGTGTTCATTTTTATAGAAAGTATTTAGTTCATGTCCAAGCTTCTTGAATGTAAAAGTTTAAATTTATTGTTATCTATTAATATGTTCATTTGGTATTGTATAATTTTACTGCAATGACATCCTCATGTCATGCACCCTAAAGGCGGTGATAATCATGCTGTTGAGGTGGTGGGACTTAAGAAAAAATTCATTCCTCCAATAAATCCACTTGTAGATCCCCTTCCTAAACTTGTTCTGGGTTCCAACACCAAGTTTCAAGAGGTATTCTTGTGTATGATGCAGATCATTCATGGCGGACTTTGACCTACCCTGAGTATGGAAAATTTGACATACGATTTTCAACAACAGCATCCTTCTACGTTATCAAGGGATGGAGGACCACATGATGCAGAGTCATAGATCAAATAAATCCTATATATGTTCATGTAACTAGAGACACCTCTATAGAATATGGCCAAACTAGTTTCTTACATGCTACGCGATTCAGCAAAGAGGTGGTGGGATGTCATCACCTAGGCAGGACAATATAAAGAGGTGGCTTGGGACAACTTCTAGATTTTCTTCTATGATAACTTCTTTAAAAAAACACTAAGGATTGATATATATAGAGAGTTCATGAATCTACAGTAGGGGACTATGTAGTATATAGTTTACTCATCTCGTTTTACTAAGTTGCAGTGTTTAAATCCTTCAATAGTTGTTGACGATCTAATGGTTGTCCTAATATTTGAGTATTGTCCTTATTGTGCCATATGATTGAAATTAAATGTGTTTTTGAAGACAAAAAATATAGAAATCTTCAGCCAAGACCTAATTAATTAGCAAAAATTGAAGGATTTTGAGGGTGTGATCCAAGGTGTTTCGGAACCTAAGGCTTTTAGTGGACCTTCTTATTAGGGAAAATGATTCTTTGTAGAGTCTTTATAAGGTAGAAGGGGTCAGGCTCATTTCATAGGTATCTATTCTATCAGTCATCAGTGTGGGTTCCATGGCACTTCAACCGGTAGTTCACACATAATCGGGTTTAGTTAAAAGTTAATTGTAGGATGGGCCATCTCAGTTGTTTCTTCAGGACATTCTCACCATTTCCTAGATAGTTGATATATGCACCTAAACCACGATTGAGAGTGAAGTACACATGATCGTGACATTCATTCTCCTAGAATACCATCAGTCATTCAGGTTGAGGTGGAGGTTGAGGTAGAGGTAACCAAACAAATGATTCTCAGCCCTAGCAGTGCAAGCCCGCTCATGGTAGGTAAGAAGTGATTCAGGGTTGTAGTACAGTTTAGTTACATGAATTCAAGCCTACACCATAGGATCAGATCACTAGACCATCGACTATATGAGTTACTATTCTAGTTGAATTCACTTTTTTATATTCCTTTTGGATACAGGCACATCCCACTCATTTATATATGAGTCAATAACTGGGATTTTGGTCCTTTACATCAAGTTTTATCATGGATTCATAATGTTAGATACATCATTAGGTATCTATTCAGAGGTTATTCACCACTCTCAAAGTTTCCCCCATGAGATATGTTCTTACCTGTTCAAGTGGGACTTGTACTTTATCAACATGATAGGTTTTTGTCGTAATAATCAAGATAGACTAGTTAGTTCCCTACAAAAAACATATTAAATGATATCATTGGAGGGTGAGGTTTACATTACCAGAGGGTATTACACATGTGCATAATGGAGAACGGGATGTCAATGTGGGATGAGAAGGGAGCTAGTAGCATAAGCTGTGTAGTGTTACAACACAGGTTTCCATTCATTTCCTTAATTACTAGGCATTAATAAACATTGTTTTTTCCTCCTATAGTAGTGAATTTTAGATATTTTTTTCCTAATGATTTCTATGGATTGAATATTGAGAGAGAGAGATTTTACTATTGAGTGTGTTATAGGAGCTGAACGTGTGACCATTCCACCTTATAGTATAGAAACTTAGGAGATTCTTGAACTCAAGAATCAGTTTTAGGATCTAGAGATGAAAGGATTGATATGCCCCTCTACGTCTCCTTAGGGTTCACCAGTCCTCTATTACTTGAAGGATAATGGTACCCTTAGGATTTGTGTAGATTATACTTAGTTGAATCAGCTAAATATCATGAAATGATATCCATTTCTTAGAATAGAAGAAATATTTAATGTTCTTTGAGGAGAGAATATGTTTTAAAATATATATCTGAGGTCAGAAAATCATTAGGTGCATGCCAGGACTTCTGACATACCTTGCACAGCTTTCCAGAGCAGTTATGGTCTCTATGTGTACTCGGTTACGTTGTTCTGACTCATGAACACAACTTCTATCTTCATGGACTATTTAAATCAGGCATTCCACCCAAATGTAGATTCATTTGTGGTTATATTCATTGATGATATCTTAGTTTTTTAATCATCTATACATGAACATGCAACCCATCATGTGAACATGTTGAATATGATGACATAAGATCTGGTGTATGGTAAACTTTGTGATTTCCACTTCTAGATCCATAATTTCCACTTCCTGGGTCATATCATCTCGAAGTCTGGAGTTTCAGTTGAAAAAAATAAAGTGAGAGAATTTGTTTCTAACGATAATCCCAATAAATTCTTTGATATTTTGTGTTTCATAGGCATTTCATGATATTAAAATTGATTCATTCAAGATTTCTGACACCTTTTATTGCTTCTTACGAGATAGATAATGACGAGTGTGAAGTTTGAAGAGTAGGAAGCTTTTGAAGTGACCTTTCAGCAGATGAAGGATAAGATTACCTCAGAACAGATAATGATTATACCAAATCATAGTAGAGAATATCTAGTCTACTATGATGAATCATCTATCGGTCTTGGATATTTTATGATGCCGGATGAGAAATTCATTTGGTATGGTTCTTTTCAGTTGAGTCCTCACGAGAAGAATTACCAGACACCTGACCTTGAGCTCACCATAACTATTCATGTCTTCTGATATTTGAGAAAATATTTATTGGGAGAGTGTTTTGTGGTATTCATAGGCCACAAAATGCTCAAATACATCTTCACTCAGTGTGATTTTAATCTCAGGCATTGTAGGTGGTTCGAGTAGTTGCGAACTTCTAATTTTGAAAAAAATACACTCTCGGGAAAGGGAATTCAGTAGTTGATTCTCCTCAGACAAATGTGGTCAGGATTCTAGTTATAAATGCACTCTTATCAAATTATTCTCAAAGATTCACATTCCAGTTAAATATGACCATGGTCAGACTATTCTCTAAATCATATTGGTGACATTTACTCTTCTAGAATGAGTTAGCTTGGGAAATATATCATATCCTAAAGGGATTGTCCTACATGAATGTTTTTCAGATGATGAAACATTTTTGGATTTAATGGTTAGTGGGGATGAAACTCTACTGTTATGTGGGAATTTGTAGGTTCTAAAATACATCCGATAGGATTTGATGATGGATTTCCATTCCCTACCATGTGCAGTTACCCTAGTCTCGCCAAAATGTATTGAGATGTATGACATCAATATTGGTGGCCTAATATGAAATGTGTGATAGCCAATTTTATCACGTGATATTCTAGCTATAACCAGGTGAATTCTGAACATCAGCGTTTGATATGGCTTCTTCATCCGTTGACCATTCCTGAGTGGAAGTGGAATGATGTCTCGATGAACATCATAACTGGCCTACCTAGATCACCTCATGGTAATGACACAATGTGGGTTGTCGTTGATTATCTAATGAAGGTCTCACTCTTCTTACCTATGTGAGAGACCTTATTAGTTGGTCATTTTTTATTGTTGTATGTCAAGGAGGGGGTATGGCTTCATAGAGAACATTGTTCTATCATTTCTGATAGAGATTATCATTTCACATCACAATTCTGAAAGGGGTTATAGAAGTCCTTGGTTATGTAGGTAATTTTAGCACGAACTATCAACCTTGGACCAATGGATGGATAAAGTATAAAATTAAAGTGTTAGAAGATATGATTCATGTATGCATTCTCAAATTTAGTGGTTCTTTGAAGAAACACATTCCCCTCATTGAGTTTGCTTATAACAATATCATTAAGGCTACCATTGAAATGGATCTCTTTGAATCCTTGTATGGTAGGCCTTGTTCCTCTCCTATGCGTTGGCTAGAGGTAGGGGAAGTAATGATACTTGTGCCTCGTCTTGTATAGGACACTACAGGGAAGGTCTACATGATTATGAATCATTTTTTTACAGCTCAGTCTAGACAACAATCTTACACCAACAAACGCTAATGACCACTTGAGTTTGTGGTCGGAAATCAGTTTTTCTTGAATGTCTCGCCCAATATGGGGAATATAAGAATTCAAAAGTAAGGTAAGATGTCACCAATACACATTGGACTCTTTGAGGTTGTGAAGAAGGTCAGAATAGTGGCTTACCAACTATCAATTCTTCTGAGATATCAGTCCATGCATGATGTTTTTCATGTATCTCTGTTGCGCCAGTAATATCTAGAACAATCTCATATCTTTTAGCATGATGAGGTTAAATGGATATGGATTCCTCCTTATTGAAGTATCTTATGTGTGTTTTTGATAAGATTGTGAAGATAATCTGAGGTGGGTTTGATCCTCTTTTATAGGTGTTTTGGAAGCACAATTGGGTACAATATAAGACCATGTAGCAGGAAGCTGATATACAATCCCAGTGGCCAGAAGTCTTTGTTGAAATTTTCTCTTTACCCTCAGAAGGAAAACATGGGGGGAGTTTTTATAAGGATGGGATGTTGTAACGACCCATAATTTGATCAAGGTATGGATCATTGGTTTTGAAACAAATGTTTATGACATTGTTATGCTTATGAGCTTATTATATAGGTATGGGTGGGAGGAATTCTTACCCCACTCCAGTTATAGTCCCTATGCGGATATGGATGGGTCTAATTATTACACCATGTTATCTTATTATATATGTATGGTTTGGAGGCATGCTTACCCTACACCAGTTACATTCTCTAAATAGACATGGATGAGAAGGAATTCTTACCCCATTGCAGCTTATTAAATATGTATGGGTGGGAGGTATGCTAACCCCACACCAATAAAAATATCAATATATATGTATCGATTGAATGCCTTAATACCCTATTCCATTTATAATATATATTTATATATATGTATATGTTTACTTGATCATACATACCATCTTTGAGCTGAAGTAGGTAGACTCGAGTGGTGTCCTCTAGGAACCTGCATGGGAGGTAATTTATTTATTCAGAATTTTTTTACTTATATGAACATTTTTACATGTTAAAGCCTACTCGGATTTCATGTAGACACCATTAGTGGATACTTACTGATATTTTTATCTAACACTAAACTTGGGCCGCCTTTAGAACCCTATAAGACTTTTTTTCCTACAGGTATGGATAGGGGAAACACCACTCTTCAGGTTGTTGATTCGTACTTCTTAGTTAGAGTTTAAGAGAAATGGATCAAGAAATGGATTGAGATACTATGGATACATTTTTTTGATTTTGGTCACTTTTAAACTTTTTGTTGAATATAATTTTTCCAGTTTTATGTTTCCTTTGTACTAGCATTGCATGCATGCATGTTTGTATCAGACACTGCCTATAAAGCTTTTTCAATATTTTTTAGTTATTTAGTCGTCCATCTCATACTATGTTTAATTAATTAATCATATGAAATGGGTGAAAAATAATCAAAAATACCAATCAAATTAAAAAAAATGCATATGAAATGTTAATACTTTCCCCAATTAATAATCATTCATAAAAAATTCAGAGTAATATAGTGAATGGTATCAAAATAGTACATCCAAAATCAAATTGATCATAATGAATCTACAAAAATAGTATGTATGGTATCAATACAATATATTCCCAAAGCAGAATAATTGAAAAATTAGTTTTTTCATTAAAGAATAAAAAAAATTCCATTAAAAAATATTGAGTAGAATATACATTTAACATTGAAAAGAACTTTAAAAAACAAAAATATTTCATGAAAATTAATAGTTTTTTTTCAAAAATATCATTATAAAATTTTATGTAAGATTAAAATTAATTAGTTCTTCTAATGGTGGGTAATTTCATACATGTTTTATAATTTTAACAAAACAATCATTTCACATTGTTTTAAAAAGGATAAAAAGTGCTTCGTTTGGAAAATGAAAAGAATATTCCTTTAAAAAAATCGTAAAACTACACGAATGTGTAAAAATATATTTAATAAATTTGTTTAATAATATTAAAATCATTTTCTAAATCATTTTTCTAAAACATAGACATTGAAGATAATTATTTTTTGACCTAAAAAAGAAATAATGTTTGTTTCTCTTATAAAAATTTTCCTAATAATTTTAACTACCAAATAGATGAAAATAATAATATTACTTTAAAATTTCATTAATATTAATAGTATATTAAAATATAGTGGGTTGATATATAAATATAAAATAATTCCCCTAAGGGATACTTAAACATAATCAATGTCAGGTGATGATTGGATTGTGAAATAAACCGTTACCACATTGATAACTTTTAGATCATAAGATGTATAAAGTAAATGTCCTCGAATGAAACTCTAAATACCATGAATAAAAATATAATCATTATACAACATTTCAATGTGGTGGTATATAAACTATAAAATAGTAAATAAGTAGTGAATATGGCATATATCGTATGAAAGTAATAGGGAGATAAGAAACCCTTACCTCAACTACGATTTCCTTATTTACTGTACATATATTACACAACAATAATAAAATATTTAATAAAATATACGATTTTATTATTCTATTTTTTACCAGATTATTAATAATTCTTTGTTAAAATCATTGTGTTGGGTGATAATTTACATATTTTACATGTATGTTTTTGTTTGGTAGTTTCTGTCATTTAACCTAGATAATAGATAAATCATCTCATTAATGTTAATATTGGATAAAAAATATCATATATAATAAATATATATGTATTTATTCTAGAACATAAAAGTTAGATATGAGAAAATGAGTTACACTATTCATAGAGACAATAGGTTTTACGTATGCATAAACGATGTTTCTATTCTTCCATGATATGAAACATAAAGAGGTAACAAATGGTTCACCTTCCAAAACCATTATTACCAAAATAATTCATTTATATTCATTAAATATATCCTTATTACCATCCATGTACAAATAAAATGAAAAACATTTCACATCACTACTTGGATGAGATAGTCCACATGTACGCACGAGCAACGTTATTATCTTCAAATGGATAGGAAAGTTAGAATGTATATGTGACAATATATTTATATAAGTATATTAATTTTATATATGTATATATTTATATATATCTTAAATCCATCATTATATACAATTGTGATATGCTTTAATGGAATACAAATTTAATCGGTTCACGAGGAATTAGTATATTGTACACATGATAAATGGTTTCGTTTCCCAATTTATGGAAGAGGTTATTGATATAGGTTATTCCATAAATAAAATAAAATAACACTATATTTTGGATATTGATGTAGGGAATTTGGAATTATTAATATATTAATGAATTTGGAATTATAATATTTTTTTAAAAAAAAGTGCTTAGAGTAGAAAATTACCTTGGCTTAGAAAAACCTAATTTGGATCTCTTATAAAGAACCCATGGATTGATATTTTAGGAAGGTAAGAAGTTATAGAACATAGATAAGGGTGTTTTTTTAGATTTGTTATGGGATTTTTTGGGATAAAGTTCATGAGGGGTTTGAATAATTTATGTGAGGATGTGTCCTTTTATATTTGAGGATGAGTGGCATATTTTTCAATAACCAAAATTACTAAATAATGGGAAGTCAGACTTCCCCAAAGTGCCTCAAAAATTTATAAATAAATAATTTTATGGAAAATATATTAATTCCACACCTCCACCACCATAAAAGCACAGGTTTTAAATATGATATTCTTTATCTTTAATGTTTATCAAATTTTACCATTTTGGTTTTCACCACCGTAATAAGGATTGTTATTTGCTAACCTAGGTGATTTATCCCTTATCCCTAAAAATAAAATAACATTTATTTGATAATATGGACCAATAAATTTTAAATATTAATTCCATTTTATTCCAATATTAATCTATTGTGTGAGGGATAATAATTTTAACAGAAGCGCATGTAACACGTAAAGCCCTATTTTAAACTTAATTTGGTTGCTTAATTTTTACTACTTTTACTATTTATTATAGCAAAAAATTAATTTGGAATTATAATAAAATATCAAATATTATTATTAATAATATTTAATCCATTTTTGAAAATTCCATTCATATAAGTTTCCAAATAAAATTAGAAATTAAAAATGATGAATTGACGAAAAAGTTATTTTCCATAGAGGAAATTATCATAATTTTAGAAAGATCAAATATTAAAAATAAAAAATTAATTTGATTCAATTAAAAAAATAATAAATATAATATAATTTAACTAAAATTTCTTTTAAAAAAATTAAATAAAATTTTAACATTTAAATTTTTTAAACAAAAAAGTAGTTTCAAATAAAAAATAGTACATTTTATTATTCATTAAATAATTAATCTTTTAAGAAAATTATAAAAAATTAACTCTAATAAAATTTGACATGATAATTTAAAAAATTAATTTCATTTTTTAAATAAATTTTATAAAAATGATAATATTAAATTTTAATTTATATCCATAGATTAAGATGAGGCTACCTTTTAATAAAATACATTTTTTCATAAAATGTTTCCTTATAGTTTAGATGATTCTTATTTTATTTATAATATATATATAACCATTAAATTTATTTTATATATGCTTAAACAATATGATTTTTATATTTAGATAGTCTAATTCATATCCTCAAATTTAACAACTAGTTTATAATGATAGAATATATTATTGTTCACTAATACTCAAGGTTGCATTTATCAAAAGCTATCAAAGGGGTTAAATTTAAAGAAATATATTTTTTGAGTTGTTTAATAATTATTTTCAATGACACATGAACAATATAATATAATGTTTTTCTTTTAAAATGTTAGGGTGTTCTATTATACACCCTTAAATAAATTACACCCTGAAATTTTTATTTCGGTCACCATAGGTCTAACCTGTTTTGAAAACTAATATAAAAAATAAGGTTAAAAATATTACACTTAATAATTGATAATGGGATGTATGAAGGTAATAAATAGTAATACATAACTAATTTCTTATTTATGAAAAAATTAGTGGGAAGTAAAAATATGGACATCAATGATAAGTGTAAATAATTATAGAGATTGATAAAGAATAGTGATTAAAATAAAATGAATGATCCACCAAAAAAATAAATATTTGATAGAACTTAATGTAGTGGGATAAAATTTTAATTTCAAGAACCTTTTCCTTTAGTTAATGTATTTTTTACTATCATTATGGGAAACACCAAAAAATATATTTACTAAATATCTTTTTTTACATGAATAATTTCATCCTTTTATTGTTCATTGATCAACTTACACTTAATTAATTACTCTTTTTAAATAATATCTAAGATGTATTTTTTTATTTCTAAAGAACTAAAATTAAATTTTTATACATCATAGGATCTATAAAATAGTGACAAGTCTTTATGTATGTCTCTAAAAAATTTATGAAAACAGAATAGTTAGTTCTATTTGTTAAAAACAAGTTATTAATTGTAAACCTCTAAAGTGTCACAAAAAATTCAACTAAATCCATTCCTTAATTATCTATCAGTAAAATCATTTATTTATTGTTGCAAAAAATGTTTTAATGATGAAAAAATCATGTTTATTATAATATTAATGAGTTTTATGTTTTATGGTAGTATTTTACATTATAAGTATGAATGGAGAAAATAAGTTTATGTCTAAGAAAGGCTCACTATTGAGGTTGAGTCCCTGCAAGAAATGACTCAGAGTTTGGAAAAATCGCCATTGGGGATAAAATATTGTGAAGTGTTGGAAGCACCTTCTTCCAGCTATGTAGAACCAGTATAACATAATTTCGGAAAATTATGGGAAAAAACTTCCCCCAAAAGTTGACTCGTCATTAAACCCATAATTTGGATATGTGTTGGAAACACCTACTACCATATCTGAGTCACCGTTGAAGATAACATTCATTCATAACAGAAATTTTACTTACCATTATCCTGAATCACAATTAGCATGTATCTCCACCAGCTTAATCCACCATTGGGATGTATCACTACCAGAGATTGTCTCATAGTTTAAAGGAGTCTCTGCCACTATTTTAGTTTATTTTGAATTAAATATGTTTAATGACTTTTTTATTTAATTTAATGAAACTTTTTATTTTAAGTATTGTTTTTAATCTATTGTAGAGATTTGTTAATAAATGTGACATCCCTGAGAAAAAGGATGCATGGTATCTAGATGATTCTTCATCACATAGAAACTCATGAATTTTTTTGTTAAAATAATTCACATACCTCCTCGTACAAGTGATCACAATAATTGAAAACTAAGATATGCACACAGATCTTGAGCTCAACATTTAAAGATCAAAAGAATATTGTTTTTCCTTACATGAATAATCCATACCAGTGATAAGATATAGAAGAAGTGAAGTACATAGAACTCTTAGACTACTTCCAATAGTCCAAACATAAGATTTTACAACACTCTATTATACTAAAAATTTTGGAAACTAAACTCATTATATCAATCAATATACTCTCTCAAAGTCACAAAAATCAGAGCTTATTAGATCAATCAACATACCTTCTTTTCATCTTGTATTTTCCGAGTCTATTTATTCTCTTTACATTACAAGTAGTGTGGCATACTCTATTTTATTTATCCCCCATTCACTCTTGCAATTTATTTTAAATCTACTTGATATATTCTTATACATTGTTTACACCTTTTCCCCATGTGTTTTGTAAGATGTCTTTGTGTGGCTTATCTTTTAATTATTCCCATTGGTTTTGTGGAAGAGGTATTGTATGGCCTAGAAAACTTTCTTTTTATATACCTGATTTAGGTAATTGATCATTGATTATTTTATATAACATTATTTGAATTTAGTGATTTCCAAGTGGAGAGGATTAGGTGTCTTCTTGAGAGATAAAAAATTGTTTTATTTCATTTTGTGTTTTTTTATTCTTATACATCAAGTTGAATCTATCTTAAACTATAAAACAGAACCAAAACATTAATAGTGAGTCTTTATAAGTGTTTATATATGGTTATGATCATGTAAATTGATTTCAAATATAAGAGTAATTTTCCATATTTTTTTAACTGAGACTTAATCAATCTTTATGAAAATATTTTAGAATCCGAGAACATATATCAATCAAAAATTTAGATTACCTAGCCTATTTTACATTAATTTTAGGATTTTATTTTAACCTATTTTAGATAGAAATGTTTTGTGGGTAATCATTTCACCCCTATTGATATACTAACTCCTAACAACATTTCGTGTCAAAGGATCGTAAAATATTTTCAAATGTGATTTTAGTTGTGTTTAAAAGGTCTCCAATTTCTATTGGTTCAAAATTTAATTAATAAAATATATAATAGACAAGAATATTTTTCTACCAAGAGACCTATTTCTTTAATGGCACTAATTTTTTATAGTGAAAAATTAAGGTGAAAATTCATATAGAAAGTATTGGTTTTGAAATTTGGTCATCAATGGAGGATTAGTATGAGTTACCTAAGAATATTAGAAAATACTGGTATATTGCTACTAAACATTCTTACAATTATAATTATAATGATATGAATACCCTTTACTATTCTCTAGGAGGTGAAGAATTCAATAAAATATCTACTAGTAAAACAACCATGATATTTTGGATACTTTATCTATTTCTAATTAAGAAACTATAAATGTTAAAGAATTAATATCAAACACTTATATAGTCAAATATGATTCATTTAAGATGAAACCTAATGATTAAATTTTGGATAGGTTTCTCAGGTTCAATGATATAGTCAACACTATGAGATCCATTGGAAATCAAGTGTCTAATAAACACCAAATAATGAGGCTTCTAAGAAGACATCAAAAGATATGTAGAGGGACATATGTGTCTATAAATGTATCATGTGACATCTGCAAACTGCATATCAACAAATTTATCGAGATGTTAATGGGGTGTGAGGAATATATTAATGTCAATTATTAATAGGATGATCAACCAAAAAGAAAATCAGAACCATCCAATTCTATTGAATCAAAGAAATAAAAGTAAAATGTACATGATGAAAGCTCCAGTGATGATGAATCACCAGTGGAAAGTGATGGGGAAATGGAACATCTGTAAAGAAGATTGAAGAATTTCTACAAGAAGAAGAAGTTCTTAAGGAAAACAAACTACATAAAAAAGTATGATAGTATAGGTATATGGAAAAATGATTGGAAGAGAGATTACAAGTCAAATGATATTACCTTTTATGAATGTTAGTGAAAAAGAAAATTTATGGTCGACTATACTTAGCTGAAATATAGGAAGAAGTATGAGGTCAATGATAAAAATATATGAATGCAATGAAGTCCACATGGAATTCCTATAAGGACAGATCTGAAGAGTTTGAGTTAACTCGTAAATAGAAACATAATAGAGCCAATATGTTCTTCTTAAAAAATTTATCTGAGGAACCTATAGTATCTCCAATTCTTAATTTTGATCAATCTAAAAATGAAAATTTCAATAACATGTCAAAATAATAAATGATTTGATATTGAATCATGAATGGAGACACTTTCAACTAACTCAAAAACAAATATAAATTTTTGAAGACTTGACATAATTTGACAACAAAAGTTAAGTCTAATCTTATAGTCGAGAATGAAAATAATGCTGAATTATTTAAGGAAAATACTGAACTTAAATTGTATAAGGATAAACATAATAAATATTTAGAAAGACTCCAAAATGTAATATAAAAACTTACTCAAATTATAAGAAAACAATCTATCCTATGTATATTATATGAATTGGCTATCAACAAATATAGAGAAGATTTTTAAGAGAACATTTCTTACTAATTCAAAATTTGAAATACTACTACTAGCTATTTTTGAAATGGACCTAATAAAGTTTTTATTTCAAAAAATTTATAGTTTACTTATAGAAAACCTATGAAGAACATATGGTTTCTTAAGTCCCTAATTACTAACATATCTGGACCCAAGAAAATATGGGTACCTAAATCAATTCTTATATAAACCTTGTTATGTAGGAAATATTCTTGAATATATTGATTACAAATCTAGGGTACTTGGATCCATGGTATTCCATGAATATGATAGGAGACTACGTGAGCTTCAATAACCTCAAAAAAATTGGAAAGTGGGCATGTCGCCTTTAGTGATAATGATAGATGAAAGTTCTTCAAAATTTTCCTAATTAGTAATAATAACTCCATTTTAATTTCAAAAGTACTTTTTTATAGTTTATAATATAACTTTCTTATCCTCTTACAATTTTGTGATGATAGTTTTCTTGAGTTGTTTGAAAAAAATCATGTAATGTTTTTAATTAAAAAAAATAATTAGTATTTACTGCTTTAACAAATGATAATGTTTATGTTTTTAATCATGATTCATTGATTTCCCAAACAGTTTCATTCATAAGTTCCTTTCATAAAGAATCTTAGATTTTCAATAGGAGACTAGACCACTGTCATATTAACTCGCATGGAAGTATTACTAAGAATGAGATAATAATGGATCTACTCAAACAGAAATTCCCAAATGATAAAGTCTATAACCCATTTCAAAAAGAGAAACATAGTAAGATTTCTTTAAAATTAATGAAAGAAGTTTCAACTTATAAACCTCTTGAGTTGGTTTATATGGAATTATTTGTACCATACATAGTTTCTAGTTTAAATGGGAACCACTATGATTATGTACTTGTAAATTAATTTTCTGTGTATACAAGTGTATTCTGTTTATAAAACGAAAGTGAAACTTTTTTTTCACTTTAACGAGTATGCTAAATTTGTAGAAAAACATATATAACTTAAAATTAAAAACACATATGGGACCATGACTGTGAGTTTGAAAATAAAGGATTTGAAACCCTTTTCTCATAGAATGGATATAGTCCTAACTTCTATAAACTTAGGACCGCTCAACAGAATTTAGTTTTAAAACGAATAAATAGAACACTTAAAGAGATATCCTAGACTATGATTAATGTATATGATTTACCTTTCTAATTTTGGTATAGGCTATGAATAAATCCTTATATATTATTAATAGATTTTTAATTAGACCTATCTTGAAAAAAACCATTTAGGATCAGTAGAATGATAGAAATACTAAGGTTGATTACGTTAGATTTTTTTTAATTTCAGATTCACTATTCATATTACTACAGATAATATTCACACGTTTCCCTCTAAAAGTGATGATAGAATTATATTGGGTTATTATATTTCTAATAAATTCTATAGAGTCATTAAGAAAAATAACCAAGACTGTGGAAGAGTTTTTCATATTAAATTTTATGAAACATATCCACATGTACCTAAACCACTTTATAAAACCATGAGAATGATTTTTCAACTTTGAAGTTTAATTTCAGACCCTCTGATTCTAGTGAAAATCAAGCTGAAAAATAATCCAGTTCTGGGGAACATCAATAACCTAAACCCAAACCTATAAGGAACCCTGAAGTGACCAACCCTTATTTTTCTAGATAAATTGGGACTCTTAAATACCATCATCTAGATAATGTTGTTGGATACTTAGATATAGGTGAAAAAACTATATATTCTCTAAGAAACCAAGTTGAATATCAATCTCTATTATCAAAGCTTGAACGAATGAACATAATTAATGAAAAAATTGATGAATTATGGGTAATTCTTAGGTGAGAAGAAATTAATCAACTTGGGAGAAACAATTTATGGGAAATTATTGATAGACCCTATGAGACCTTTACTATAGGAACTAAATGAGTGTTTACAAACAAAGTTGATGAATCTAGAACAATTGGAAGGGATATGGTTAGACTAGCTGCACAATGTTATAGCCAAGGATAGGGTAAAATCTATAAAGATTCCCTTTCAATTGTACATGAACATGAATCCATTATAATACTACTAGACTATGGAGCGCATATAAATTTATAACAATATAAAATATATATCAAAATTGAATTATTGAATGGGTATATAGTGGAGTATTTTTTGTTGAAAACCCCCCAGGTTGTCAAGATCCTCATTTTCTAACTCATTATTCAAGTTATCAAAAGAAATATATGGTTTGATAATAGCTCTTAGAAAATTGTATGATTGGATCAGCTATTTTTTATTTCTAAATGTATATATGTCCCTACTCTATTTATAAAAATAATTTCAAAACATTTTTTAGTTGATCATGTTTTTGTATATGATATTATTTTTGGATCTCCAAAGAATTCTTTATGTATTTTTTTTAAATAATGATAAAAAATGATATTGAAATGAGTTTAATTGGTGAACTGATATTATTTATATGGTTTATGATGTTTCAAAACAAATAAATAATTATATAAAATAAATGCGAAATTATTAAATCCTTTTAAATCGTTTTGATTTGGATACCACTAAGAGTAGTGATACTCTTATGAGCACCATATTCAAATTATATCTTGATAAAGATATGAAATTTGTGGATCAAAACAGTTACAACGGTATGATTAGATTTCTTCTCTACATAACTATTAGAGGACCTGAAATAATTATAATTATGTGTATGTGTTATAATTATCAAGAAAACACAGAAGAGACACACTTAGTTTCTATAAATGTTTTTTAAAATAACTGAAGTATATTACCAGTTTCTGACAATTATACCCAGGAGGGAAATCATTTGTCTTAGTTATTTATTAGGAAATATATTTTGGGGGTTGTAATTTAGATAGGAAATGAACATCTAGAACAAATCTTCTTTTGGGAACGTCTCTAATTTATTTGTGCAGTATGAAACATATTTAGGTTTTGCTATCTTCTACCAAATATGCATACAATGTTGTAGGTAGCTTATGAGAAAAATTATTGTGAATAAAACACATGTTGTTAGACTATGAATATCGATTAAACCATGACCCTATAAATTGTTACAATACAAGAGATTTAAACATTTCTTAGAATAATATATCTCACTCTAGAATGAAACATATTGATGTACCACATTAGTTTTGGAGTGACCATTTTCAAAAGGGTGATATCATTATTGAATACATTGGTACAGAATATTATCTTTCTAATATTTTTACCAAGACATTGAATTATGAGAGAATTAACTACATAAAACATGAATTATTCACGATTAATTTTGGTTATGATTAATTTTTTTGGACACAACATTGATTTTTAACCGTCATTGAGTTTTACCTACCAATGTGTTTTTCCCAACGTTGATTTTTTCTGACCATTTTTTACCTACCATTTTAAATATAATTCCATTGTCGATTGTCTGCAATAATATTTTTTTGGTAAAAAGTTGGGTAATGAAGTTTTTGGAAGTAATAAAAGGTTGTTTTCAATAGTTTTTCCTTTTTTTCAAAAAGGATAAATCATTTTACTTTGTAAATGATCTTTGAAAAAATTGTGTTTATTTTCTAATTTGTGTTTCACTAATATCATAATTTTCTAGGGAACTTGTGGTGCATGCCTTATAAAGGAAATAGGAAGAAAAAGTGATTCTAATAATTTTCAATTTTGATTGGAAATACATATGGTGCTTAAAGACATGGAAGTTTCAATAAATTCCATTGAAAGTATGATAATGCTAAAGATGATCGATGAGAGTTTAAAAATAACAACAAATAAGTTTCTTGATAAAACATGATGACTGCAAATCAGTATGGTTGGTGTTTCCAATTTAGTTTTTAAGGTTGTGTTGTTTCCTAGTGTTTTCTAAATTTTTCGGCCTCAAAATAATGTGTTTTTTGGAAAAGGAAGGGTTTCCCTCAAAGGAGGTCATGAAGCATAGTTTGTAGACTGCGTTGAAAAATTTGTACACCACATAAGAGGTACACAGAGTGGTGAAAGAAAATATGCAAAAGAAGAGGTTCTATATAGAATATCTAGGTGGACCAAGAAGTGTGATACTCATACCAAATAAAGAGATTAGTTTGTAGGAGGCTCATAGTCCACAAGAGGCTTGCAAAATGTAGAAGTCCAACTATTCTAAGAATCCATGTTGTTTTTGGATAAGAGGAAAGGATTTTTTATAGGAGAGATAACCCACTACAAAGAACCATGTGGAATGTGAAGGGAAAAATGGTTCATTGGAGGGTCATGGTCTATGGTGAAGTCTATCATGAATCAATGTTTTGGGTAAATCGGATTAGCATAATTTTCAAAATTATTTTCCAATATAAAGGACTCTATTTGTAAGGACACAACCCCAGTTACCCAGAGCCATTGAATTATTTAAATACATTGGAATATAAAAAAGGAATATGTAACCTTGAAATACCATGTAGTTTAGTATAATTGGAAACAAGATACATACATAAGTTCAACATTTTAACCTGAAAAGAAATAAAACATAGAAACTCCTTTAACAACACCCATAACTCCTAGGTTATTTCTGCATGTCATTCATAATATACCTCTTTGTGTTCTGGGAAAATGAAACATAAGAAATGGGTGATATGAAACGCTCTATAAGGGTAAGAAAAAAATCAGATGATATAACAAACATAAACATTTGGCATGGTGAATAACTAAAAAAACACATGCCTTTAAAAAATAAACACGAAGACATTATGGAAAGAATAAAATATGAATAAATAATTCTATAATAAAACATAATTATGGGTATTGTACTAGTCTACTGACTATAAGAACTATCAATATTATTTTCATAATGAGGTAATTCATAATGAGGGACACCATAACCACACTGTCAATGCCTCATGGCTAGACTATAAATAATCATTACGTCAAGGCTTTGTGCCAAGACCATGGTTTGTGTCGTGAGACCTACCGATTCACAAATTGGCTATAGTAGGCCCACCTAACACATAATATCTACAATTAATTCCTCATATGAATGGGGATAAACATAACCAACACATAAATTCACATTTAAACTAATATATAAAATGTAAATAACATTCCCCAAACATTAATCATAAACATTAACCATTCAGAGGAAATTGGTGAATGGTTTTAAGAAAGAACATCCACAACTAAACAAAAAATAATCCATTAAAATAAATATGGTAGATAAATCCATGATATATTAATCTCAATAATACATAATAATCAACAATAGTGCTGAAATTGATGAAGATACTCTTATAAAATGTTCAATTAATTCTTGAGATAAATACTCTTTTTCTTTGAAATGATTAGTTCTTTAAGAAAAATATGTTTATAAAACCAGAAGTGAAGTAAGATATTATTTTCAAAATAAAATAAGTGATTTTTTAAACAGAATTATTTACAAAACTAGATTGTATAGTTCATGTGAAAATATGATATATTTATAGAAATTCCTCGATCATAGGATTTTTTATCTGGAAGGAATTTTGAAATGTCCTTTTAAAATAACTAACTGTCCATAAAATCTAGAAGGATTCATGTTTGTAAACATACATAGAACACACAAACATAATTTATGAGGAGTTCATAATAATACATAATAATGCTTCTGAGGTAATCAAACAATAAAATTAACCCGAATGAAAGTGTAGGATCAGGTGGAAAACAGTTCCCTTAAGTCTGATTGTTTCCCCCCAGTGAACATAAGGTCATGGAATTTGAAATTAGACTTATTAATAATATAATTAAGAACCTATTAGAAAATTATTTATTTTATCATATTTTTATTAAGTTCATTATGTTTTTATTGATAAGTTATAATATGAAATTTGGTCGTTCTAGAGTGTTTGTTTTCTTGATTTTAAAAATTGGTTCACTTGTTTTCATGTAATGTAGTTCATGTGGAATAGATGTAAATCTATAGAATTGATTTTAAGCATTATTTATGAATATAAATAGGTTTTAATGTTCATTTATATAATTTTTCTACATAGAATGAGGATAAATCATTAAATGAAATATTAATGACAATCACATATATTATTTTAGAGGTATTTTTCTTATTAGGAACTAGCTTTGTCATAAAAATTAACAATATGTATGTATTCTGGTTCATGAATATTAATTTGGTTCTAATACATATATTTTAGTCTGGTTCAACCAAAAAAATGGTTTCATGACTAGAAATGAAGGTGAAATTTAAGAATAAAACTTTTTCATCCACAACTGTTGTAAATTGGAACCTCATAGAAGATGATTTCGTTTATAAAATGAAAGAGAGAGAGTAAGAATATTGATGATGGTTCTTCCATTAACATTATATAATTCTAGTATATAGATTATTATCTATTTATGATGGTCATTTGGACAGAGGAGGTGAGTAAAGGATAACAACGGAAATGAGCATGAAATGAAAATGAAATAAATAAAATGTGAATTTACCTTTTGAATCCACCTCCTTGAGAATCTCTTTAAGGGAAGGTTTTTTGGTCTTTTGGATAGACCAAGGGCTCTTGGATGTTAGGAGTGACTATTTATGAGTATATTCTTACATATTTTATGATCTACAAGGCTTATGGGAGTGAATATGATAGGTAGTGAGGGGGGATATCGGGGAGGGAAAGAGTGAATTTTGAATATTTTATTCATTATTTTATTATTTCCCTCAAGAAAAACAATAGTGTTGATTCATGTGACCCATAATAGTAATATGTTCATGTGAGTTCTAAACTTGTGGGCTTACATAATCCTTACATCACTTATGACCAAATAAATCGTGTATTTAACATTTAGCATAAATTATTGTATTGTACTATTCACCCAAAATTCATGTATTTTTGAAAAATACCAAAAATTCACCATAACACTTTTTGACATGTAGAATCCAAAAATGAAATCTATTTTTGGAAAATAATTTTCTAAATATTATTAATTTAATTTTTCTATAATATCATAATTTATTTTAAAAAACATTAAAACTATAACTCCTTTTATAACACCTTACGAAATTAATCAAGGTCCCATAAAATTATCTTATAAAAATAAGATAATAAAGTGAAAAAATTTGATTACATTTTATGAAGACACATTTCCATTTTAAATTATCAAATTAATATGAAAATTTTAATTAAAATATTTATGACATACAATAATACCAATACATATACTATGATTGTTTTCTCACTTTTAAGATGTCTAAATTGTATTTATACATTTATGGGTGAAATTTATATTATTTTTCCTAATTTACTATTCATTACTATTCATTACTATTCATAAGGTTATGTTACTATTCCTAACGGTTTGTTACTATTTAACATAAATTATGTTTGTCTTAAAAGACTCTAAATATCTTACAGAATGTAGCTATGTGTCAGTTTTTCGAAATTCAAATCATAGTAGAGGTAAATTTGTGTTTAATTTATAGATTACAAAATGTGTTGTTTTTAGGGAGTTAGTGTTTCATGCATTCGATATTTATTTTCAAAACATTGGGGTGTTACATTCTCCTCTCCTTATAAAAATTTGGTCCTAGAAATTCATAGAATGTTGCATCAAAAAATGATTTGGGAAGGTCTTCATCATCAGTTCCTCGGGATCCCATGTTACCTCTTCGATTTTATGATTTCTCCAAAGTATCTTTACCAGTCGAGTCATCTGATTCCTCAACTCATGTTCATTAGTGTCCAAAATCTGGATAGAGTCTTCAATGTTTGATAATTCATGTTCTAATTTTATACATTCATAAGTGGGGACATCCATTGGGTTTGGCATGTACGTTCTCAAAAGTGAGACATGGAACACATTGTCTACTTTAGAAAGGAAAGGTGGTGTGGCCAAATGATATGAAACAGATCCAATTCTCTATAGATTTCAAAAGGGCCTATTTACCTTGGTCTTAGTTTTTCATTCTTCCCGAATCTTATAACACCCTTCCATGGAAATACATTAAATAAAACATGATCCCCCACTTGAAATTCCAAATACTACATCGATTATAGGATAAAATCTTTTTTCTTATTTGAGTAGCTTTGATATGGCCTTAAATAGTCTTTACCTTCACTATTGTTTCCTCCATAAGCTCTAGGCGCACAATCTTTTGTTCATTATCTTCATCCCATCAAGTCGGTGTATGACATCTTTTTTCATACAACACTTCATGTGGTTCCATTTGAATACTTCAATGGAAACTATTATTTTATAAAAGCACCAATAAATGTAAATATTGATCCAAAATACCTTGAAAGTAATGTGAACCTGATCTCAACATGTCCCCTAAGGTTTGGATCATCCACTCGGATTTCCCGTCAGTTTGTGGGTAGTAAGAAGTACTTAATCAACGTTTGGTATCCAAATCATCTTGAATTATTTTCCATAATTTTGATGTAAATCATGGGTCACAATTAGACACAATTGATAGAGTTTATCCATTAAGTTTCACAACCTCATTGATAGAGAGTCTATCTAGGCACTCTAGTGGAAAATCCTCACTTATAATGAGGAAATGAGCATATTTCGTAAGCCGATCAACAATTACCCATATTTCATCAATCAATCTTGATTTTTTGGGAATTAAAGTGATAAAATCCATAGTGATTTTATCATATTTCCACTTATTAATAGGTAGAGGTGTCATGACTCCCTTGGGATGTTGTCATTCAGCCTTCACTTATTGACAGAATAAGCATCTTGATACATAATCCACAATTTCCCTCTTCATGTTATTCCACTAGAAATATTCTTTCAAATATTTATACATATTAGTGCTCCCAGTATGTATGGATAAATTTGAACTATGGGGATCACCCAATAACTCCCTTTTTAGCATGGGTATATCTATAACACGAATCCTCTTCCCAAATTTCAGATCAACATCTTCACACACAAAGTCTGTAATCTTCTCAAATTTCACAGCATTAACTTTATTTCGAATATTCTCATCATCATACGGTGAATCACTAACTTTATCTAATAAAGATGGTTGGGAAACCATTATAGGAAGCAGTGATGTATCACCTTCTTTGATAATCCCCAGATCCATCCTCACTAGATTCATGTACAAAAAATCCATTTCAATGCACATTTTCTTGAGAAATCCATGATCCTTCATGTTGGAAGAATCAGCTACATTATTTGATTTTCATGTGTTGTATTGTATGGTAAAATCATAATCCTTGAGTAGTTTGACTCATCTCATTTTCCTCTCATTGAGTTCTTTTTATGAGAAGATATACTTTAGATTCTTGTGATCTGTATATATCTCAATTCTTTCTCCATAGAGATAGTGTCTCTATATTTTTAGAGCAAAGATCACAATAGCCAACTCAAGATAATAAGTAGGATAGTACTGTTCATGAATTTTTAACTGCCTTGATAGATAAGAAATAACTCTATCATTCTGTATAAGGACACAACTAAATCCTTTCTTTGATGCATCACTATAGATCATAAACCCATCATTCTATAATGGTCGGGTTAGGATCAGAGCATTCACTAAAATCCTATTCAATTCTTCCAAAGAGTCCTCACATTATGTTTTCCATATGAATGTATCACTTTACATGTATGTTGGGTCATTGGGTTGTCTAAAATGGAAAAGTTCGGAACAAAATGTCGATAATAAACTACTAAACCAATAAAACTACATACCTCAGTTATGTTCATTGGAGTAGGCTATTCATGCACAACCTTTATATTCGTAAGATCAATATATATTCCATAAATAGAGAGAATTTTTCCATGAAAGGAAACTTATTGAATCCCAAATTAACACTTGCCAAACTTCCCATATAATTCATTTCTTCTAAGAGTCATCAGAATTGTGCAAAAGTGATTATCATGATCCTCGTAAATTTTTGATTACACCAAGATACCATATATAAATACCACCACAAACTCATAAATATATTCCTTAAAAACTCTATTCATTAGATCTAGGAAAACATTGGGTTAATTATTAAGTCCAAAAGGCATTACTAAAAACTTGTAATTCCCATACCTGGTTTGAAATGAAGTTTTTGGAATTTCTTCCTTCGCAGAAGATACTTATGATATCCACATCAAAGATCAATCTACGAAAAATATTAGGCTTCATGAATTTGATAAAATAGATAATCAATGCAAGTTAAGTGATATATTTTCTTAATTATTATATCATTGATCTCTCGCTAGTCAATGAACAACCTAATAGATCCATATTTCTTCTTAACAAAAAGAACAGGGGCTCCCCATGGAGAAACACTAGGGATAATAAATCCTTTATCACTCAATTACTCTAGTTGTTTCTTCAGTTCCACTAATTCTATAGTGTCCATTTTACTTGGGTTCTTTGATATGGTCCATGATCCCAGAATTATGTCAATGGAAAACTCAATTCCATCTCTAGAGGATGTCCAGGTAAATCCTATAGAAATATGTCAACATATTCTTACACAATAGTTACATCCTCTATTTGAACATTATTTTACTCACCCATAGTTATTGCATTTCCTTCCTCTCTAGTAAATTAATTCAGTAGAGCTACTGGTGGATCTAGATAAGAATCATTTAGTGATGTTTCTTCCATAAAGAGAAGGGATTCGACATCAACCTCAAAAAGTGTATACTCATTATTCTTACAAAAAAATTTCAGATCATGGTTCAACATCCAATCCATTCCAAGGATTACATGAAATTGAATCGTGGTTATGACAATAAAATCAGTATATAAAACACATTTATATTCCATAATTGGGACTCCCTGACACCACTTTTTTTCAATGATACTTCCATTAGTAGTTTTGAATAAAAACTCCCTTATTAAATAAAATTGGCAATATTTAATTTTGTTGGAAAAATGGGATGATATAAAATAATGAGAAGATCTAGAATAAATTATATCATTGGATATGATTGAGGAAATGATTAATGTACCTTCCACCACTTCATTTGGAACTTCAACCTTCGCAGTTGTCACTGCATAATCATGGACTTTCTCCCTTGTCCTTCTTTGGGGAATGTTTCCCTAACACTTAGGACATTCATGTGTGTAATTTCCCATAATATTTCAATTGAAGCATTAAACATTGGTAGCTTCATTCACCCCCTTATAATCCTGAGATAGGTGGACATTCTCTCCACACTTGTAACAGACCTACATTCCCTTCAGGAAAGATTCAGTGGGTTTATACCCACAATTACTACACGATTGAAGGTCGAAGCTTCTCTTATTCCCCATTTCCTCATTTCCATTTCTAGAGTTATCTATATCCCTCTTCTTCTCTTGCTTCCCTTTAAAGTCATATGACGTATAAAATTATTTTCTCATCTTGATAGCACTTGAGAATATATCTTCATATGATGAGAAACATTAGGAGACTAGTGCCATTCGGAGGGTTGGTTTTAAACCATCAATGAAGATATCCATTTTTCTACTTGGATTACGTATGAAGAATTCAGCATTGCTTTACAGCCATGTAAAGTTGGATTCATTCTAGGAAACATTTTCATCCTCCTTCTACCTCATATTCATGAATTTCCTCTCCATATCCGCTCATTGTTCATGGGGGAAAAATTTCTCTATGAATATTTCCTTAAAATCCCTCAATTCAATCTTTTCTATTTCTTCCTCCTTCTTTGTGTTTTGTTATAATGACCACCACAGATCCGTATCTTCCGATAGACGATAAACTGCCATGACAACCTTCTCTCTTTCGTTACATCACAAAGTGAGAAATATCTTCTCTAGGGAATATATCCATTGTTCAGAAAAAATGGTTTTTGAGTCCCATTGAATGATGGAGGATATTATTTCATAAATATATCTGACATAGCTCCTCCACGTGGTGGATCCGGATGCTCTATATGGATAATTTTATTCTTCATAAACTCTATATGTTTTCCCAATATAGTAATAAGTTTCTCAGTACTAGTCACAACACCAGATACAACATCATTATCTTGCATTGGAGGGAAATCCCTATATGGGACACACACATTCATGCAGATTCCATTCTATCCACTATGCTCCATTTCTAAATAATGGTATACATTATATTATGGTATGAATCATTATGTATAATCTTAATGTAGAAAAATAATTATCATAAATCAAAATTCTATACATAGATAATCTCTTAATCATAAACATGGTTTTTTTGAGGAAAAATTTGCATTTAAATCCTTCATAATGTCTTGTAAAGACAATGTGAATTATCCTAAGAATACCCCCTAGGAGTGTCAAACTAGGTGTCCAGTAAGGCCTATTGTCGTGTACCAAGAGACCTCAAGTAATGTCTGAAACTCCTTGTATTAGTATTCACTCCTAGGTACATTTGTTCCAGAAGCACGTCCACTTTTAGTACCCATGTGTGGATGTAAATGCAAAAACTATCCACATAATCTATTCCATATCCAAATACCAAGATGTTCTTGTATGCTAATCCTAAAATACTATCTTTAGGATTTTTTCCCTAATCTATGTTTTCTAAATATAGTCTCTATGTTTTCTATAAAAGTCCTTTGATACCAACTGTAAGGACCCAACCCCAGTTTCCTAGATCCAGTGTCTTATTTAAATACATTTGCATAAAAACAAGTAATATGCATCCCTAAGGACCGATAAGTTTAGTAGAATTGGAAACAAGATACACACATAAGTTCAACATTACTACTTGAAAATAAATACATCATAGAAACTCCTTTTACAACACCAATATCATTTTTGTTATTTCTACATGCCATTCATAATATACCTCTTCGTGTCCAGGGAAAATGAAACATAAGAAATTGTGGACCTCAAATGCTCAGTAAGGGTAAGTAAAACAGAATAAGATATCATAAATATAAACATTAGGCATGGTGAATAACTTAAAAAACACACGTCTTTAAAAAATTAAACACATTATGGTAGGAATAAGAGCTGAATAAATAATTCCATAATAAAACATATTCATGGGTATTATACTAGTGGTATAACCACAGGAACCATCAATATTATTTTCATAATGATATAATGCATAATTTTTGAAATCATGACCATATCTTTAGGGCCCAGTGCCAACACCACAAATAATAATTTTGTGAAGGCATTATGTTGAGACCGTAGTTTGTCTCATGAGCCCTACCAATGAAACGAGGGGTTGTAGTGGGCCCCACATGACACTTGATATGACTAATTCATTCCTAAAATTAATGGGGATAAACATAAAAACCATATACATTCATATTTAAACTAATATATAAAATTTAAATAACTTTCCCCTAATAATAACCATAAACACTAACCATTCACAGAAAATTGTTGAATGTATTTTAAGATAGCACATCCACATCCAAACTAATGATAAACCATTAAATTTAATATTATATATTACACCATTAAATATTAATCCTAGTAAAACATAATAATCAATAATAGTATTAAAATACATGAAGATACTTTTATAAAATCTTCGATTAATTCCTGAGATAAATACTCTTTTACTTTGAAAAGAAGTGTGATTTTCAAAAAAAAAATTACTATAAAACCATAAGTGAAGAAAGATAGTATTTTCAAAATAAAATTAATGATTTTATAATGATAATGGTTTCTGTAAATAGATTATATAGTGCCTTTTAAATAGGTATGAATTTGAGAAATTCCCCTGACACTAGATTGTTTATTTGGAAGGATTTTTGAGATATCCTCTTAAAACATGTAACACACCGCAAAATACGAAATGATTGTGGTTTGTGAACGTATATAGAAAACTAAAAAATAATTTTTGAGTATTTCATAATAAAACATAGAAATTTTATTGAGTTAAATAAACAATAAAAGTAACCCACATGAAAGTGGAGGTTTAGGTAGAAAACCTTAACATTAAGTCTCAATGTGTTCCGCTCTTCAAAGTAATGTCCTATAATATAAAATTAGACTTATTAATAACTTAATACAGAACATATTATACATTTATATATTTTATCATAATTTTATAAATTTCATTATGTCTTTATTGATAAGTTATAAGGTTTATTTCTGTCGTTCTAGAGTGTTTGATTTCTTGATTTTCCTAATCCGTTAAATTGTTTTTACTTAATGAAGTTCATGTGGAATGGATGTACATCTATAGATTTTAATTTACACATTATTTATGAACATCAATAGGTTTTAATGGACATTTATATCATTTTTTAGATGGAATTAGGATGAATACTTAGATGAAATATTAATGATAGTCACTTTAATTATTTTTTTAGTATTTTGATTATTAGAAACTAGTTTTTTTCATATAATTTAACAATATGGACATATATTGGTTTCAAAATATTAAGTAGGTTATAATACATATATTTTAGACTGGTAAAACCAAAAATATTGTTTTATGACCAGTAATGATATTGAAATTGAAGAATGAAACTTCATCGTCCACGAAGATTGTTAATTGGAACCTCACGTACGATGATTTCGTTTATAAAATAAAAGATTGAAAGTATTAATATTGATGATTGTTATTAAATTATCATAATATAATTCTAGAATATAGACTATCCAGGAGTTGTCTTGGTCATTTTAATAGAGTATGTGTTGAGAGGATAACAATAGAAAGGAACTTGATATTAAAATGAAAGATATAAAATGTGAATTTACCTCTTGAATCCACCTCCTCCAGAATATCTTTTAGGGAAGGGGTTTTTTTTCTTTTGGAAAGACCAAGAGCTCTTGGATGTGGGTAGTGACTAGGGATGGTTATATGGGTAGAACGTTTAAGAGCATCAAGGCTTATAAGAGTGAATAAAAGAGGGAGTGAGGGGGGGGGGTTATAGTTGAGAAGAGGAGTGAATTTTGAATATTTTATTATTTCCCTCAAGATAACCAATAGTATTGATTCTGGTGGCCCATAATAGTAATAAGTGCATGGGAGTTAGAATCTAGTGGTATTACTTCATCCTTATATCACTTATGACCCTATTAACCATGTATTTGACATTATCGTAAATTATCATATATTATTATTAACCCTAAATTCATGTATTTTACAAAAATTTCCCAAAAAATCACCGTAATTTTTTTTTCAATGTGTAGAATTCTAAAATTAAGTCCATATTTGTAAAATAATTTCCTAAATATCTTTAATTTAATTTTTAAATAAATTTGTAATTTTTTCCAAAAAAACATCTTTAAAACTATAACTCATTTTATAATAGCTTGAAAAATTAATCAATGTCCTATAAAATTATCTTATAACCATAAGAAAATAATGTAAAAATTTATGATTACGTTTTATAAAAATAAATTTCAATTTTAAATATTTAAATTAATCAGAAAATTGTAATTACAATATTTATGACATATAAAAATACCAATACAAATACAATGATCATTTATCATCTTTTAAGGTTTCTAAATTGTATATATACATTAATGGGTGAAGATTCAATTTTTTGTATGATTTACTATTCATTACTAATAATAAGGTTATGTTTCAATTCAAAAGGGTATGTTACTATTAACCAAATATTAAGTTTGTTTTATTAGACTCTAAATATCTTAGTGAACGCAACCGTGTATGTAACATCTTCAAAATTCAAAATATAGTAGAGGAAATGTTTTGTTTAATTAATATATTATAAAATGTATAGTTTTGTAGGGACTCGGTGTTTCATTCATTCAATACATATTTTCAAAACCTTGGGGTGTTATAGTAATCCCATTATTAATATAGATCAATTTTCATTAGAAAACATCTTCACTGCAAAGTGGAATTCTATGGAGTCCAAATAGTTCACGAAGAAGGATAATATGAATGAAAGAGATCATTGGGAATATATAATATAGATGAAGTAGTAGTTCATGGTGGGTCAATTATACGAAGGAGATAGTCCATGATGATATTTTGGGGAAGTAGTTTGTGGGGAATCATGGCCCGCATAAGAAAAGGGTATGTGAGGTTCATGCAGACCTTGAAGAAAAGGTCATATGTGGAGCAGGGGCGGATCAAGGATCATCATTAGTACACAGGGAATCATTTGTCTTTGAAGTAGTGGTAGTGCGTGGATCAAAAAGTAATTCGCAAAGCACTTAGGCCACACGGTGCAAGATAGTTCGTGGAGGAAGCAGGAAAGTTCATAGATGACTGAAAGAAGTTCTTACTAGCTTCTGGGTAGGAAAGAAAAGAATGGTTTTGAAAGTTAAAATTTGTGAAAGTGGATTATGAATTACCGTAATATTGTATTTCATTAATTTGTTATTGAATAAGAACATGCACTATAGGATTATTTTCAAAGTGCTAAAGGAGTGTAAGTTAAAATCATACTCATTCTATTCCATACAAAAGGATAATTTTCAAGTGGATTTTTCGGGTATTGGATTGTTTCCAAACCATAACAAGGATATATCTACCCTTTTATGTAGTGAACCTTGTAAATACTTTTTTTATGTATTTTTGTTTGATCTTGGTTTGGTGGGGAAATAAATCTATAATTGGAGGTAGAGGTTATTTCACTACTAAGGATACAGAAAAGAAAATGATATCACTAATTCAACCCCTCCCACTCTCACTGATAATTGAATCCTGATTGGGAAACTAAAATTGATATCAGAACTGAATGATCCCTTTATTCATTCATTAGAGGAGTTTTGAATAGAATTTTTGATAGAGAAATTTAATTGAATGAATATTAAATATATTTCTATATTTTAAGAAAATAATTATCATATATAAAAAGATAGAATGATACCTTATCTTATATCTCTCAGGTATGAAGTTCTTGAATCAATAACAGATGGATTTCCACCTATTCATGATAATGTTCCACATACACTTATCGATAAGAAGAATCATGAGAATTATGCATGTACTAAAAAATTACTTACTCTCATCACTTTTTCAAATTTAGTTCTTTTGACTGAAAGGTATTTCCATATATAAAGGTATCTAGGATAATCTATAATCATTTATGAAGGAAATACCTAAGTAAAGAAGGAAAAACTAAAAATCTTGAAATTAAAGTATGAAGATTTAAAAATTGGTGAGTCATATCTATTGAGGGATTCTTTACCAGGTTAAATGACATTGTCCAGACAATGAGATTTCTGGGTGAAAATTTTGAGGATTCTACAATTTTTTGAAAGATATTAAAAACTATTCCCAATAAGTTTTATGATAAGTCTTCTTCATTATAATAAATATTCCTTAAAAAATTATCACTGAATGATTTCTATAGCACTCTTAGCACTTATAAAATTAGAAGGAAATAGATTATCAAGAGAAAAACAAAAACTGATAGAGAAATGTCTTTAAAATTTGGAAATACTAGAATGTCTAAGAAGGATCTAGAAGAAGATAATGGTGTTATCTCTAACTCTGAAAATGGGGTTTGAAAAAATATTGATTAAATTTTATCATTTTTTTATAAAAATTTTAGAATATGTATAGGTAAAAAAGGGAAGCATCATATAATGTTTGTTAAATTTGGAGTTGTTCTACAATTAGTATCTAATTTCTCTCAAAAAAATAATGAAGAATACATTGTTGAAGAATAAAGAATGAAAATAAGGTCATGGAAGAAATAGGGTGATAAAGAAAAATATTTTTCTAGAGTGATGGATACAAGGTTCTTCAAATAGAAAATAATATTATGTTGGTCTAGAGATGAAGAAGAAGTTAGTGAAGTTGAATCTGAAAAATATTCTTCTTAGAAAGCTAGAGAGAATAAATTTATTGTAATACTGAATAATGAAGATTTTGGGGGAATCAGTTCTGATGAAGAAGAAAATCCACTTGAATCTCATATGAAAGAAGATTTGAAAAAATTTCCATGAAATATTATAAGGCTTGAAAAGGAAAACGAGGGCATAAAAAATAAAAAATTCATCATTAAAAATTCAATAAGGTTTTCTCGATGAGAAAGAGAAGATGATAAAAAAAATTAATTATTCAAATAATTCTCTAGAGTATAGAAATAGTTGTAATTGACATTAACAAGTAAAGATGAAGGGAAAATAAGAAGAGTTATAACTTTTCCCATAAAAAATTTCTAATGGTGAACAAAGAGGTACTTATTTTTAAAATCTATCTCAAAAGTTAGTGAATGTGTTGTGAAGGATGAATCTAAGATGGATCAATAAAAGTTTCCTTCAAAGTTTGAGAATAAAGATGGATGTAGTTCAGAGAAAAATCAATATTGGAATGTTTTATATGTTTCTGAAGATAACAATGTTGAAAAATACAAAGTATCTAAAAAACATGAGTTAGAAAATATTTTTATTACTTTTAGTTTTGATATGTCTCAAAAAAATATGATTATAAGACTAAAGATACATTTGAAAATAAGAAGGATTATGGTTAAAAATGTTTCGTTAATAAGGTTTTTGAGAAACATACTCACAACCCTGGTCAGTCCGAATATTTAATAAGAAAATATTTATTCTATGGATATTTCAAGTATTGTGGTGGACTGGGTCATTAAAAAAATATGTTTTGGTTAAACCAACAACATTACTATTATTCTGTAGGTTATTGAAGGCATGGTTTGTGGGAGAGTCAATCCTCTAAAATGAAGAAGTTTGAAAAGGGTAGTTGGGAAGAAAAATGAGAGGGTTGGTGTGAAAGTTTAGAATTGGTTCTAAAAACTGAGAATTTTTTGAAAACGAATTGAAAAACCCATACATCTTTCTAAATGATGTCTTTTTTTAGTACCATAATAACAAAATATTATTAACAATTCATAGAATCCAGTGGTGATAAAATAAAAAGGAAGAAGAAAAATATCTTATTGTGGAAATCACTTCAAATGTTATTAAAGGAGAAAAACCTTGGATTCTTGATAGTGGGTGTTCATCGCATATTATAGGAGACTTAATTTTGTTGAGAATGTGAAATACTTCAAAGAAGGAACAGTGATATTTGGAAATAAATAACTTGTGAGGATCAAAGGTGTTGGATCAGCCATAATTGGGAAAGAAAAAAAGACATCTAGGAAAATATTATATGTTGAATGGATGAAACACAACCTACTATGTGATTCACAACATTGTGAGGAGGGTAACAATGTTTTATTCATAAAATATTGGTTTTTTTGGTATGTGAGTATGATGGAGAGATAGTTACAAGAGCCCAATGTAAAAAATAAAACTTGTTCAAAGTTGGTGAAATACAAAAATCTTGTTAAATGAGTATGGTGGAAGAAAATAAATTGGGTCATAAAAGTATAAGACACACGTGTAACAGAAACATGAGAAAATTATCTATGTTAGATAGTGTCTCAGATATTCCTGATATTTTAAGAAGATGATATTTTTTTGCACTATTTAAAAAAAGATTACAAATTTTGAGCATTTGAAAGTACACATTTGATCAAAACGACCCCTAGAATGTATTCATTCTAATATATATTTTCCAATGAGAAACCAATCAGCTAATTTAGATAAGTAAGTCATCACTTTCATTGATGAATTTTATCACAATACCTATTTTACATACATGAGACATAATTCAAATCCTCTAAAAATATTTAAGTGTTTCAGAAAGAATGGTGAAAAAGAAAGTCAATAGTTGGTGAAGAAATTGAGAACTGAAAATGTAGGGGAATATAATATTAAAAAATTTTAATATTATCTTTAGAAACATGTAATTTTTCATCATCTCAGTTCACCATACACACCTCAATAGAATAGGGATGCTAAAAAATAATAGAAGTTTAGTGGAAATGGGGAGAACTATGTTCCTTGAAAACTATCTATCTCATTACTATTAGAGACAAGACATGAGTACTGTTGTGTATATTCAAATCCAATTTTTCTATAGGCCAATTTCATATATGACTCCATGTGAAATCTTTTATGGAAAAGCACCAATTATTAAACACATAAGAATTTTCGGGAGTCCAAGCATTAAATAAAAAAAGGTAGAAACCATAGAAATCATTATCAAAGAGGTGAACATATAATTTTTCATGGATATGCTCTAGAAAGAAGAGGATATAGATGTTTCAATAATGAAATATGGAGAATGTTTTATTATTATTATGTGAATGTTTTTGAAAATGTTGATAAAGAAATGTTGACTTATGCTAATATGGATGTTGAGCAGGATATGTGATGCACACGTCGTTGAATACATGAAAATTTTAAAATTTATATTCCCTACTTACTACTAGTACCGTGTCATGTTAGGTTTTGAACTATAGATAAGGACTTATGTATTTCTAGACTAAGAAATATAAAAAACAATAACAAAAAACAATAACAAAAACTAAAATAAAATAGTGAGGTGAATAGTGGACTTGAAAAAGAAGGTGGGATGGTGCAAAGTAGTGGCCTTCAAGATTAAATTAATTCAATTATTTAGTGCTTAGTAAAATAGTTATAATCCGCTGAGTTTCCAATTCAGGGGATCAACATAGTTTCGGTTAACTTTCTTGAGTCTGGATATTTCGATCTTAACCGTGAAATTAATCAGTTTAATATAGAGAATAGATTTATTAATATTTTCCAATTTTCAGTACTATGGTCAATGATCTAAGGTGAATTTATTCACTACCTCACCCGTCAGTTATTAGGTATTGTAGATTGATACTCATAATTAAATAGAAATGAAAATTGAACTTAAAATTTCCACTGAACAATCAATTTAATTAAGCATAATAGATAAAAATATAATCAGATCATTACAAACTGATTCCTATAATCTATTTAACTACACATTAAAGCATAAAAAACAGAAAGAAATAGAAATTTAACAAAGCACTATCTCATGTGAGATTTTTCCTCTCTTTAGCTTCTGCTCCGATGATATGCTCCTCCTCGATGCATGTCTTCATGTCTCTGTTGTGATGTGTGTAGATGGAATGCATTGGGAATTGTGATGGCTGATTGGAATAGGAGGATGAAATAATGAGATGATGGTGTCTGGAAGGATGGGATGTGTGAGAAGTGATGGATGTATGATGGGAAATCCAGTCAGTGTGGTGCTCATGTGAATGGATGAAGAATGAGAGGGAATAAATCCAGAAAATATCCCACCCATTGAAAATGATATAATTTCCCCATTATCCCACGATTGAATTATAATTAAGTAGATCATTTTGGAATCTCCCACTAACAAAATGAATTCTCGAGCACATCTCTTGTAACATCCTGGTCACCATCTCACGAGCTCCAGCTCCTCCTGTGCAGAACAACAGAAAAACACCAAATAATGCACGTGTGAGAGAAAAAGAAACTTTTATTAAATATATATATATATATACATATATAAATATATATATATATATGATAAATATTAATATCATTAATAAACTAAAAACTATGAAATAAAAATATATATGATAAATATAACTACTAGTAATAATATATACATATATGTTAAAAATTTTACTAGAGAAGTATATTATTACTAATATATAAAATTATATTATAACTGTTAAAAATAAATATATTAAAACAATTCTATTTATTTATTTACTATAATAAAAAATAATTTAAATAATATATATATATATATATATATGTTTATTAATATATATTATTAATGTTCTACTAAATATATTTACATTATATTATAATAATTATATAAATTATATTATAATTAAGATATAAAACAAAAAAATGAAAAATAAAAAGAAGAATAAGGGTGGGGAGGAGGGTTTTGGTAGGTTAAAGAGGGGAGAAAGGGGTATAGGTATGCAGCCGGGTTCTGTTTCGAATGGTGGTGAAGGAGGTGGAGGCGCAGCTGTGGTTCAAGAGCAATGGCAGAGAGGGATATCGAGATGGTCGGGTTATGGGAGATGGGTTGTTTGGTTATAGAAAATGGGGTTGTAGTGTGGCTTGAATGAGTAAGGGTAGTGGTTGGTTGTTGGTGTGGAAGGTAAAGTGGCACCATGAATGAGGATGATGGTCAAGGGTAGTCAACTTTAGGTTCCACATTTAGGGTGATGAGGGGTGGTCCTACTATGCGGTGCATTGATTAGGTGAGGTTGATGGAGATTAAGAACAATTTTGGTTCAGTTCATAGGGTATTTTGACTCATCTTCATTCAAAATATGACTGATTAAGATCTGTATTTGAGTTTTCTACATTGAGTTACTCTTATTTTGATTTTTTGTGATGTTGGATTTTGGATTTTCACCAATTGATTATGACGTCGATTCCATTTTTTGGTTCAATTTATTTCTTTTTTGGCGACAATTTTTGATTTTTTGTTCTGTTGTTGGTGGTGTCTTGGAGAAGTGACAGGACGACAGTAGGTAGGGTGTGAGATGCTAGAACAGTGAGGTATTGACGGGAACAATGGCTGCAAAATGGTAAATGGTGTGGAATTATGGTGGGACGGTGATGGAATAGTGGGACATAAGTTGAATTGTGTCACTGGTGTGGAGTGAATGTAATGGTGGAAGGGTGTTGCATTGGGAGACAGGGGCAGCGTTGGTGACTTGGTTACACTGTGAGGTAGCTAATTGTGGAAATGCAACACCTATAAAAAAACAATGAAAAATCAAAAAATTAAATTAATTATACTAAATTAACCATTTAAGGAAACTAAAATTAATATAAGTTAACTAAATGAATTAAAAAATTAAAGAAAACAAATTTTGAACAATTAACAACAAAAATTATTTAGAAATTATTCAACTAAATCCTATAGTTTAATCGCGATTAATTCAAAATACAAGATTAAAAATTTTAAAGTCAGTTAAGAAAGATAATTAACTACATAATTAATTATTGAACTAATAAGATGAAAGAGTTAAATAAGAAAATAAATTAAAACAATTAATAAATTGAATTGTTTAATGGATTAATTAACTAATGAATTTAATGAATTAAATTTAATTAAAAGAATTAAATAAATTGAATTAGATTTTTAAAACTAATTTAATTAGATAAATAATCAACATCACTTGTAATTAATTTATTCATAAAATAATTAAAGAATTAATTAAATTAATGAATATAAAATTACTTAAAACTAATTACATAAATAATTAAATAAAATTAAATTGAAATAGAAACTTAATTTTATTATTGAAAAAACCAATAAAGAATAAACTCCAAAACACATTTTAATACAGAAACACATTTTTCAAAAAATAATTTAAAAAATAAAAAAATTGGTAAATATTCCACAAAATACATCAGTTTGATATTAAAAAGTCTAAAAAATTATAGAAAATTATGCAGAATAGAGCGTTAAAATGAGCCACATCAAACTCCCCCACACTTAATCCTTTGTTTTTCCTCGAAAAGATGCATGATTTTGAACTTTTAAAAATAAGAATAAGAATTTTACACACTCTACTCAAAAAGTGAATGACTGGACTTTAACAAACCAAGGCACATAACAGTATGTGGTCTATATTTTCAAAGAATGGTCAAAATTAATTAGTCCTATCTAGTTTCAATTACAAACTAGAAAACAAGGGAAACACAGATTTTTCCACATTTAAATATGTCATGGCTCCTACATGAACCTCACAAACTATCATACTTCAATTACTGTTTATGTTCATATTCAAAAAGTGATTACATGTTTGATAAATGTGGAATTAAAACCTTAACCAAAGGCACCTTCATGTTTCACTTTCTACTAGGTTCCAAAAATGTTTTTCTTTTTAATAACTTCACTAAAAATACTCAAATGTTCATTAATTAAGTTTGGTTCTCCCTTCTTCATATGGGTTCAAATTTCTCCTTACTTAAATGAGCTCATTTTTGAAAGGGGTAATTATTTAAATTTTGCCCACCCATATTTCATGTATAAAACAATATGCTTAGAACATATTTAAATTGAAATTGGATTTTATTTATTCAAAAAAATGCACCTAGTTCACCTTTCTCGGAGACTCATTGTGGGATCCCATTTTCCCATTTTACTCTAGTTACAGATGACTTAACTTATTATCATTTGAGTAGGGTAAATTAGGTGACTATTTTTTTTTATTAAAAGTAATTCCTCTATGATCCAGTTAAAATTTACAGCTTCCAAAATTAATGATCCTAATTCCAAAAAATAATATATCCTATCACAATCCCTTCTTTAGTTCCTAAATAAAATCTCTATAAAGTAAGTGAGCACTCCACTCAATAATTAGTCATCCTCAAAAGTTTCAGAATCAGTGCAGCCAATAAAATATACTAGGTCGTTATCCACTTGGTAAGATAATGTTGATATGAAATTTAAATCCACATGTCCCTCATGTAGTGAAACAAATTTTGAAATTTTTTGAAGTAATTTTGAAAAAATTGAAAAAAATTGACCATTTGTTTGAAAATGAATTTAGGGGGATTTGAAGTGGTAACATGACCCCTCACCCCCACACATAAAATTCAACAATGTCCCCATTATTGACTCTCAAGGTGGGAGACAACTTAGTTTAAATATATTGGAAACTTATCTATAAAAATGATAAGTTTGGGAAGGAGTGAAGTTTAAAAAAATCCACATAAGAATAAATTGAAAACAAAAACACTAACAAACAAAAAACAGATGAACCTAACCCCACCAACCATCACGAACAAAAAGTTTAGTTCTATTTCTAAAATGTTCATAATTTTGATATTTATAGGTAGAAAAAAGATATTATAAATTTATTTAAAATAATATCATGATTAACTATGATTTTAAGCAGTAGAAAATTGATTATAAAAGTGAATGTAAATAGAGGGTGTAAGCATGTTTCATAATTCATAAAAAAAAAATTCAAATCACTAGATTTCAGCAAGCTATCTTCGAGCAGGAAAAAAACTCATAATTATTTTTTGACAAAATGAGCAGGGGGACTCCCTCACACTTAGTAACAAGAATCAAGAAAAATCAATGTGTATATTAAAAAATGAAGTATAAAACAGTACTCTCTTAAAAGTGAAAGCTTCACATTCATTATCTTTTACATAACTTTGTTGCATTATAAAAGTTCTATGGTTCCTATATTTAATTTCCTAATAAAGTAAAAACAAATTAGCAGTTTTCTTGAATTTAAAACTCATGTAAAATGGAATCGTAGTGTATGTGTTTGGGAGTGTTATCCAGTGTTCTTCAATAGCATATTCCTTCTATCTAGGATGTTTTGAAAGAGTATACCATTCAAAAATAAGTCACACAGCTAACCAGGATCCACCAAACCAACTACACCACATTATAATTAAATACATCAATTATTTTTTCCAAGGAAGAGAGACAAACAACTGATCAAGAACATTTTATTCAAATTAATAATTATTACTAAAAACAATGTAAACCATGGGTTTCCAACCACGTAGTGCTACGATTAAAGTCCACAGTGATACTTTATTCCCCTAAATATTTTTATCCATGATCATAAAATGGGTAAGAATTGATCATGGTGGGAAATTCACTATTGTCAACTAAATTAACAACAAAACCTCCCATGATATTTCAATTTTCAACATCAAAAATAATTCCCCATAACTCATCCATCTCACCAAGAAAAGTCATGATATTCAGATCAACTTGGTCTCTAAAAAAAGTTCATCATCTATTAATATGTTCAACAACAACCCATAAAAGTCACTCAACTAACCAATATTACTCCCATAGCTTCCCCCATTGTGAGAGTTTTCAAAATCCCAGAAACAGAAGAGGACACAAAAAATCCTCAATAAGTCCCAAAATAGTGTGCATCTTAGACACCTCAAAGAACTCCCAATTAAAGGAATCAAATTATTTTTATAATAGATGATTATTAATGTATAAAGATGACTCAAATTATTGGAACCTCTCTGGATTTAGATATAAATCATCACTCACAACATCAAACAGGACGGGTAAGAAGATATCAATGAAATGCACTTGTTCATAGTGTAAATCATCAATTTTTTCAGGAGGAATCAACCTATAACTTTATCTATATTTATGAAACTTCTAATAGTTAGCTTCACAATGGAAAAATTTATAAATTGGTTGTGATATTTCATGAAAATAATGTGACTCAGTCTCGAGAATGGGGCCCAAGGAAATCATTTTCTCATCAATATAAGGCTGTGGGAAAAGAGCAACAACCCAAGAAAACAATTCAATGGGCTGGGGAATCCTTATCTATGTGACCTCAAGTTGAAAAGACCCATACACATATCTAACCTCAAATTGTTAAAATTTATTTTCAGTGACATCTATAAAATCACAACTTAACACATGATAGGTAATTTCAAACCCCAAAATTTCTACCACATCATCAACAGATTAGAGGGTGAGTTTCCCTTTGGATGCATCAATGATTGAACCACCAGAAGCAAGGAATGGTCTACCTAGAATAATTGGGGACTTTTCATAACATTCCATATCAATGATCATTATCTTGGTGGGCATTTTTAGTTTTCCTACAATCACTAATAGGTCAGGCACCCTCCCATAAGGGTGTGTGAGTGACCTATCATCATGTAGAAGAGAAACAGAAGATGGTTACTTTTCCCTATGACCCAGCTAATTAAACAGGGAGTAATGCATAATATTGATACTCTCTCATAATTCACAATGAGAACTAACTTTTCCACTACCTCTTATTTGGCACTGAATGATAAATCCACTAGGGTCCTTCAATTTTGAAGGAATATTTTTTGGACAATTTTACTACACTCTACATTTAGATCAATTTTATCCAACATTTTACAATATATTTTATTTAAAAAAAAACCATTTTGTGATTGAAACATATGAAGGGATTTTTTTCAATTATTATATGAAAGGATTTTTGAGGTTGATGATTCGAATCAGTTTCAAGAACCTCAGGTAATCAGGTTCATCACTTCGTTTCACTCTTCCAGTTAAGGGAATGGGAGGGGAATAATGATATAGAATAAGATGTATTTTCCCCATATCCTCAAACCCAACATTTTTTTTACCTCCATAATCAATTCCCACTTTATATTCCTTGATTAATTAGAATTTTCAGGTGTGGGTTGCCTGGTCTTTTCAATTTGGACTTTTCTTTCCGTATTTCCAAACATGTATTTTGACAAATATACATTTTTAGTTTCAACATTAACATTTGTCTCCTATTACTTAGGTTGTTCGCTAACTGTTACTTGATGTTTAATCCTTGTCTTGGTTTATACTGCCATCGTATTTTCTCTTGGATTATTAATTGAAGTGTTACCCAGCTTATACATTTCTCTACCACCTTGATCTCTAGAAAATTGATTTATTTGAGGTTCTAAATTTTTAATTCTATCATTTGTATATTTTTTAAGATATCTAATTTCACATAACATATGATGCATCATTTCTTAATGTTCCCCTTGATAATTTTAATGTTCGGACCTGTATTGGTTTGAGTTATAATTTTTGTTATGTGGTTGGAATGTTGGGTGCAGTGGGCAGGTAGTTTGGGGCAGTGGACTATTTTGTGACTCCTTTCTCTCTCTCTCCATGACAAGTTAGGCTAAAATTGATTACCAGATGTGGGTTTATAGGGTAAATTAGCTTGACCACCATTTTTTCTAGCCATAAAATCCACAAACTGGGCTCACTCATCCGATTGGATAGGGAGGTAAAAATTGGGACAACGTCTCGAGTGTGACCAAACATCTCATAGTGATTGCACTGCTCTCTAAGTACTTGATCATTAAAAACATTAACATGGGTGTTTTTCCCAATCCTATGAGTTGTTCTCTTCCTTGTGCACTTGTTTGGAGTCTTTTGATCCAACATATCATACAATTGTTTCAGCTCATCAGTAGTGGAATCAGAGATGTCACCCCCATAAGATTATTCAACAAGGTTTTGATTGTTGGCAGGGAGTGAATTGTATAAAGTCTGCATAATAATAAGAGGATCTAACTGATGGATGGTACATTTCCTAATTAGGCTTCTAAACATATCCCATGATTCTTGAAATAGATCTCCCTCATCCGATACAAAGCTGACAATTTTGTGCCAAACTTCAATAGTGGTGTTCCTGAGATAGAATTTGGATACAAAAGCAGTGACCACCTCATCCCAGGTTTTGAAAATTTCTTCATCAATGTTTTTGGAACATATTCCTAGCCCTCCCCTTCAAAAAAATGAAAAAATCTCATCCTCAACTCCTCCACACTAAAATATCACAGTAATAATTGCTGGATAGAACAAAAAAACTCTCTAATAAACTATAAATAATCCTCACCAAGAAGACCATTTAATTAATAATGTTTAGAGAGATGAGAAAAATCAATCTAATAGTTCCTAGACCTAGGGGACAATCAGATAGAAGAAGGGTTTCTTGAAATAGTAGGAATTTGAAACTCCCTCATCCTAGCTTTCTCAAGATCAGGAACTATGGGATGTGGGACATTCACATTTTGTTTTTTAGAAATGTTATCAATATGTACCATTTATATTTTTTTCTAAGTGCAGGACAATGTTGATTCATTTCTAAAATTGGAGTCTCCAGTTCTGACTTATATGGCCTAGTAAGCATTTAGTTTTTGAAAACAGAATTGATTTTTTTACACAGTTCTTTATGTTCTTTATTTTTCTGTGTATTATTTTTATAATTTTTTTATTTTTTTATATTTAATTTTTTATGGATTTTTAAACTTGGTTTCTAGTTCCTTCCTTGAAAATGATGCTTGATCACCATCCCACGAGCTCTAAATCCACTTGTGAAGAACAATGAAAAAACACACGTGTGGGAGAAAAATAAACTATTATTAGAGATACACATATATATAGTAAATATTGATATAATTAATTAACTAACAACTATAAAATAAAAATATATATATTAAAAATACCTACTATGAATAATATATACAATTATGTTATAAGTTTTACTAGCAAAATATATTATTACTTGTATATGAAAAGATATTATAACTCTTATAAATAAATATATTATAACTATTATATTTATTTATTTATTATTATAAAAAATAATGAACATAATTTTATATATACGAATAATAAGATTATTATATATTATTATTGTTATAAAAATTATATTAATTATATATTATATTAATTATATAAATAATATTATAAATAAAATATTGAACAAAAAAAGAAAAATGAAAATAAGAAGAAGGGTGGGGAAAATGTTTCGGGTAGGGGAGAGAGGGGAGAAAGGGTGATAGGTAGGTGGATGGGTTCTTTTTCAAATGGTAGTGAAGGTGGTGGAGGTGCGATGGTGGTTGGAGAGCTTAGGTAGTGATGGAGATTGGGATAGTCAGGTTGTGCCTATCAGTTTGTTTGGATATAGGGGATTAAATTGTAGTGCAGATCGAATAAGTTGGGATAAAGGCATGTTGTGGGTGCGGAAAGTGAATAGGTACTGCATATGAAGAATAGGGACATCAGAGGTTGGATTCTGGTTCCCGATTCAGGGTGATGAGGGGTGGTCTAGCTATGTGGTTCTTGGTTCAAGTGAAGTTGAGGGAGATTACAACTAGGTATAGTTTAGTTCTTATAGTATTTTGATTCATTATTGTTCAAACTATGGTAGATTATGATCTTCATTTGAGGTTTCTTCGTTGATTGACTTCTATTTCGATTTGTTGTGTTGTTGGCTGTTGGATTTATAGTTGTTGATTATGTTTTTCTCTCCAATTGATGGTTCAATTTGTTTCTTCTACAGCTACTATTTTGATTTTTTAATCTGATGTTTCTGGTGTCCTAGTGGAGTGATACGAAGATAGTGGGTATGGGTGAGATGCTGGAATGATGAGACGTTGATGAAAACATTTGTTGAACAAGGGTGAATGGTGCTGAAGGAGAAGTGATTGTGACACCATAATGGAACAGTGTGACAAAAAATGGAATGGTGTCAACAGTGATGAGTGGAGGGAATGGTGTTCGTGTGTTGCATTGGAAAAAAATGGCACCATTGGTGATAACAGTGACAATGTGAGGCAACTAATGGTGGCACGACAACACATACAAAACGAAAACAAAATTAGTTAAACAATTAAATAAATCAAAATAAATTTAATTTTTAATGAAACTAAAACTAAAATAAATTATTTAACTGAATTAAAAAATTAATAGACATAAATTTTGAATATTTATGGGAAAAAATCAATTAAAATTATTCAACTGTGTCGTATAGTTTATTCTCGATTAATTTAAAACACAAAACTAAAAATCTAAAAATTGTTCAGGAAAGTTTACTAACCACTTAATTAATTAAAGAAATATTAAAATGAAAGAGTTAGACAATAAAAATAATTTTAAAAAATAATTAACAAATTTAATTTTTTAATGAATTAATTAATTATTTAACTAATGATGTCAGAAAATTAAATTAAAATAAAAGAATTAAATAAATAAATTTACGTTGTTAAAACTACTTGAATTAATTAAATAATCAAAAAACACATATAATTAATTTATTCATAAAATAATTAAAGATTTAATTAAATTAATGTCTTTAAATAATTTAAATCTAATTTTACAAGGAACTAAAAAAATTAAATTGAAATAAAAACATCATTTTATTGTTGAAAAAACAACAAATAATAAACTCCAAAAACAATCTTTTAATACATAAACTTGTTTTTCACAATTTAATTTATAAAATAAAAAAATTGAAAAATATTACACAAAATATATTATTTTGATATTAAAAAGTGAAGAAAAATATAAAAACTGATGTGGAATATAACATTAAAAATGAGCCACATCAATAAGTAATGTATTGAAAATATTTTTGATAATGCTACTAATAGTGTTAATCCTACTAAAGAAGATGATTCAGACTCATCCATTTCATGTGATGAGGACAATAGTCAAATATATCATTCTTAGATAAGGAGGAAAATGGTGGCACTAAACATTATTGGTGATCAACATCATAAGGTTCAAATAAGAAAAATTTCAAAAGTTGTTACGCACATTACATTGTATAGAAAAGTTGATATGAATGATGTGAATGATTCTTTTGAGAATATGAAATGGGTTTAGCCTATGAATGAAGTGATTTATTAGATATAAAATAATGATACTTGGGAACTTTTACCTAAGTTGGATGACAAAAACTTATTTGTAGAAAATGGTTTTTCCGAAACAAGCTGAATAATGAAGGAGAACTGGCAAGGAAAATGGAAGGATTAGTGTGAAATAGTTACTAACAATTTGAAGGTGTCAATTTTTATGAGAATTTTTCTAAAGTGAAAAGGTTAGAAACAACAAGAATGTTTATTCTTATTATTGCACAACAAGGTTACAGATTTTTTTTAAATGGATGTGAAGTCCACATTTTTTAATGGGGATCTTGATGAAATGTTTACATTGAACAACCATGTGGATTTTTTGTTGGGAAAGATAAAATTTTTGTGTGCAAGTTTAAGATGGCATTGTATGAGATACAACAAGATCTAATGGAATTTTAATCCAAGTTGCATACTTTCATGAGGAAGATGGATATTAATAAAGGAAGATTTGAAAGCAATCATTACATCAAATAATGATAGGAGTTTTCCCTCATCATAATTCCTTATGTTGATTATGTTATCTTTGATATAAATGATGACATATCTTGTGAAATTGTTGCTGAAGAGATGAAAAATTTGTTCATGATTTCAATGTTGGGAGAAATGAAATATTTTCTTGGGTTAAAAATTTTACAAAAGACGAAGCACATTTTTATCTGTCAATTAAATAATTGTAAGGAACTTCTTAATAAGATTTGCATGGAAAATTAGAAACCAATTTCTAATCAAATTTCATTGGGAACCAAGTTTTATAATGAAAGTGGAGTAAAATATACTGATTATAAAGAGTTTTGAAAGCTGATTTGAAGATTTTTGTTTTTGACTACCTCAAGACCCAATATTGTTTATAAACATACCTTTTATGAAAGAATTCAGAGGGCTCAAAAAATCACATTTAATTCTAGAAAATGAATTATGAGATATATCAAAGGAACACATTTTTTTTTGAATTAAGGATGATATATATGAATGTATCAACTTGATTGGGTATTCATATGTTGATTGGGTAGGAAATATTGGTGATAGTAGATCCACATCTGGTGGATTTTTCTTTTTGGGGGAAAGTTGTGTTATTTTTGATACAAAGAAATAGAATTTATTAACTCTTATATTTGATATAGCTAAGTACATTGCATCCACTCAAACATTCACCAAACTTATGTGAATGAAAAATCAATTAGAGGATGTAATTGTTGAAGTATTGTCACCCTTCCCCTTTGGATGTGATAATAAAGTAAAAATAATCTTATAAAGAATCTGGTACAACATTATCATAAAAAACATTTTGAAATAAAGGACCACTTCATAAAAGAGCATGTGGAGAATAATGGATTGAAGATGGAGTATTGTGTTACATCCAGAAAAGTTTCATACATATTCAAAAAACCATAACCAAATAATACTTTTAATAAATTGAGGATAAAGAAGGGAAATAAACCTCTTTCTTATCTATTTTGAGGTATGTGTTTATTTCCCCTCACTCATATTACATTTGGATATTGGTTTCATGGGGGGAATTGTTTTATAAATTTGGCATTATAGAAGCATATATAATTGGGGATTTTTTGTTAAGCTGTGAATTAAACATGTAAGTGTGTGAACTATTCAAACTATTAGTTACAGTGGTTGTAGGGAAAAAATAATTCCACGAAAGTATAATAAGTGGAGAAATATATGAAAAATGAAGAAGAAGAATGCCTAAGGAGGAAAGATGAAGATGTTTTTTAGTCACTACTTTTGGAGAGCGTTATTTTTTTGTCCGTAATTGTTATTTCCTATAATGAGTTAGCTCGCATAGGCTTAGATTTTTTGATAAGTAATACATATTTTAAGGTCACAATGTTCAAAGATTTATGAATCTTGGTGGACAACAAAATCCAAAGGGGATATTATTGGGACCAAGTTGGATGAAGATGTTTTTGGATGTACGAAAATTTTGTTTTCAAGAGTACTATATTTTGATGTAAAAAAGGATAAATCAATTATTTTTGTAAAAGATCCTGGAAAATATGATGATGCTTTGATTATTTGTATTTCACTAATATCATGAGTTGTTTTGAGTACATTTGATATAAGCCTTATTAAGGAATGGGTGAGAAAAGGTGTCTGCAATAATAATATGTTTTTATTGGAAAGAAGTATGATGCTGGAATATTGGGAGGTTTCAATACGTTACTTTGAAAATATGATGATGCTGATGATGTTCAATCAGAGGTTAACAATGATGATAGATAAGGTTTGTGAAAAAATAAGATGACCACAATTCAGAATGGTTGGTGTTGTCAAAGTGTGAAATATTTACTGCATATGGAGAATATTTTGTAGGAGGGTCATGCGTTTACTTAAAATTGTTCTTGAAAGCCTATTCATTTTCATCTAAGAGGCTATGATTTATTTGCAGAATAGATGGGTCGTTTCAAGGCTCTATGTGGAACAAGAAGGGAAAATGGTTTGTTGGAGGAACATAGTCCATAGTGAAGTCTGCACCACATCACTGTTTTAGGAAACTAGGTTAAAATTTTTTTGATTTATATTCAAATATAAAGGACTCAAGTCCCATTATTAAGTTATATCAATTTTCCATAGAAAATATCTACACTCCAAGGAAGAATTTGGGGAAATCAAAAGAGTTAGAGATGGAGGACTCCACAAGGGAAATAGTTTGCAGGGAATTGATTCTATGGAGGATGAAGTAGTTAATGAAGTATCATTTTTTGTGATAGAGATAGTCCACAAAGAGAGTGTACAAAAGTTTTTTGTGGGGCTTGGTATCCTGCAAAGAAAATTGGTCTATGAGGTATTGGCTTCCCGTGAAGCAAAGTTCATCTACAAAGCATGGGAGGTTCATGGATCCTTAGTAGTACGTGGGGCATTGGTTTTACACAATGAAGAGGCAGTGTACATAAGAAAAATGTATTCATAAATAACTCATTCCACATGGTTCAAGATAGTTTGTGGAGGAAGTGTGATAATTCAGGGAGGACTAAAGGAAGATATTAATGTATTATGTATAATGGCTATATTATCAAATTTAATGAAGTTTATTATTTTAATGATTTTATTAATGTAGAATAGAGTTGTATTATATAATTTTTCATCCCTGAGTACAAGGATACATGATATCTGAGTGATTTTTATCTTCATAGACACTCATGAATGCTATTTCTAAAATAAGTAATATAATTCCTCGTATAATTGATCATAAGAATTGAGAACCGAGATACACACATAGAACTAGATCTGAACAATTCAAGATCAGAATAATATTTTTTTCATTAGTAGAAGCTTCTTTACCAGTGATCAACTGTATAAGATTTTAAACACATTGAACACTTATACTACATCATACAAACCGAACTAAATATTTTACGACACTCTATTATACAGTAAATTTTAGTTACTTGACTCGAGATACCCGTCAAGATACAATCTAGGAGTCACAAGCTTCAAAGATTATCAAACCAAGAAATATACCTTATTTTAAAATTTTATTTACTAAGTCTTTTTATTCTATTTGTATTATGAGGGTGGTGGATTACACAATTTTATATAGAACACATTGACTGCATAAATTTTTCTGGAAGATACTTCATATCTTCTTAAACTCTTGTTACACCTGTTTTCCCAAGTATTATAAAAGAGGTCGTGGTGTGGACTATCTTGGTTTTATTCTGAAATGTTTTTTGGAAGAGGTCAGGTGTTTCCTAGAAAACATTATTGTTGTTCAGACGATCCATGTTGTGGATCATATATTATTTTATATAACATTCTTGACAGTAGGTCATTGCATAATAGAGAGGATGAGGTCTCCGCTTGAGACTAAACCTCTTGTTTTTCTCCACTATATGACCTTTTTATTGATTTATTTTTATACATAAAATTGTATCTGTTTTAAACTAAAAACCCACTAGTTTGATAGATAGTCTTTACTAATGTTTATATAATTTTTTGGTCAAGTAAATTGATTTTAAAGTTAATTTAATTTTATATATTATTAAAACTGATACTTAATCAATCTTTTAGAATTCTATTAAAAGTATATAACTTATAACAATCTTCTATTTAGATTAACAACATTGTTTTCAATTAATTGGGGGATTTTATTTAAACCTATTTTAGGTTGAAATTATTTTTTGGTACTCAATTCACTTCCATATTGAGATACTCACTTTAACCAACAAGTAAAAACGATGTAATATTATTAGGTTAGTGGTATGGGATATTCCCTTTCAACCCTTTGGTTTTCGGTTCAATCCCCGAAGCATTAATATATATGATGGGTTTCAACCCAACATGTGGGTTTTTTCTTTTATAAAACTATATTAAATTAATTTAAATAATTTTCTCAGAAATATGATGAGTATCTCCAAATAACAATGGCCACCAAACCACTTTTTAACCACACGTTTTCCTATATGACTTATGTTTTTTCATGAAATCAAATAATATTAATTGATTATTATTACCATAAAGTCAATGATCATATTAAACCTAAATATTTTCAATACCATTAATTATATGCCCAAATAATGTAATGGAATTATTCATTAAATATTTTATTTGGATAAAATATATTCTAAACCAATGCATGGTATAGCTATAAATTTTTATAAAACTTTTGTTAAAAATAATAAATTCCAATCACATAGATTCTCGAAGGAGGTGTTTAAGACCTCGAACTTCTGATCAACCATAATCTAATAATCACATGATGGTATTAATAACTCTAATATTAATGAATACATATATACATCCAAAATTAATACAATCCTTAGATGTATCGTATTTATATAACCAAAATAAAATTTGTGAAAAAACATCTATAATATAATTCATGATAAAAATAAACAATAAATTTATTCATTCCAATTTGGATATATTAATAGCATGATCTTGATCTTGATCCCTAGATTTTTCTAATGTATATCTTGTTTATGATGGGGGATTTAATTTGAGTAGTTCCCTGTACAATTATAGATGAAACACTGAACATTAGTGGTTTATTTCATACCCTTTCATTCATTCACGTGATGGCCTTTCTCTCCACAAATGGAGAAAAATATCATTCACTTCATGGAGGTACGAGTATGTTTCTTTCCACAATTATCATATTGTAGAAAATTAATATTTACATTCTTCCCCTTATCTACTTTTTTCTCTATCATTCTCTTTTTCTCTTACTTCTCTTTGAAACCATAATACATGTAGAATTATTTCAAAATATTAATAGATAATGGTAATATGTCCTCATGTGGAGGGAAATTTTGTAGGAATATTTCCCTTATATGGATTGGCTTAGTCCCATAAAATAAAAGTTTCAATCTTTCTCTTTATTTTACATAATCAGTCCGATGCATTATTTACAAACCTTTTAATGTTTACATCATAATTAGAAACATTTTCATCTTCCTTTTCTCTTAGACACTAGAATCTCTTCTCCATATCTTCTCATTTCACGTGAAGAAACTATTTTTACTAGTATAGTAACATAAAATAATTCCACACCTTGCTCATTATTTCCTCCCCATCCTTAGATTTTTTTAATCAATTACAACCTTTAATCAGCATCCCTTGGGAGATAATAAAAATCCTTAACAACCTTTACACATTCATTAGTTCTTAGATCAATAAATATGTTCTCTAAGAATCATATCCATATCTCAAATACAAATTGATTGGTAGACACATTGAATGATGGAGGTTTTTAATTTATTAATTAGTCTACAATTGTTACAAAACATGGTTGATTTGTAGGTTTCTTATTATGGGAACAATTATTAATCATAAGTAAAGTCATCTTTTCCAATATGGTTATCATTTTTTCTGTTCTAGCTATAACTCCAACTCTATCTTCATTGTCTTCCTAATGAGGGAAATCACTATATAGAGTGTGTGCATTGATATGGTTCAAATTCCTTCCGATATGTTCCATTTCTAAAAAATCACATACACTAAATTATATAATAACATTACAAAAAATAATAGGTAATTCCATAACAGGTGAAATACTTAAAAATAATTGAAAATTTTACGTATAGCTAATAACATATTCAAAAACATGGTCTATTTGGAAATGTTTTCAAATCAGAAAAATATTTTCAAAAACAATCATACTTGATTATAAAGAAATAGGGAATTATCCAAATAATATCCCCTAGGAGTTGAAAACAAGGTGCATAGTAAGGCCCAATTTCATACCCCAGATGATGATCAAGTTAATTCCCAACAAACCCTCTGTAGAGTTATTACCCCAAGGAAAATTTTACCAAAACCACATCTAGTTGTAGTATCCATATAAGGATGTATTTCTAGGAAACAAACACATAATCACTTCCTCAAAAAAAACATTCAAATATTCTCCTATACATGTAGTCAAATTATATAAAAGTTTTATATTCTCTAATAATATTTTTACTAAATCCAGTTCTTGGGGATTTAACTAAACTTTCCCCAATACCAATTATAAAGTCACCGAATCTAGTATCCTAGATCTAGTGGTTACTTTATTACATTAGCATAATATTTAGTGAATCGTATCAAAAAATGAATTAATATTTTAGTAGTATTTTTAGACTTGATACATACTTAAATATCACATTATTAGTAAAAACATAAAATAGAACATAGTATTTTCATTGAGTACACCATTATTTCATTTAGCATATCCAAGCATATTAATCATAAAATACTACTTGGCATCTTGGGGAAACGAATTGTAAGAAAGGGGTGATAGATAATTCTCATTAAATGTATGTGTATAGTCTAATATATTATAAATAAATAATTCATAATAAATATGTAAAAGTAATTAATAAAAAAACATTCAATTTAATCAATTACATTAGAAAATTATAGAAGGAATAAATAATTGGAAAATAATGCCATATAAATAATCACATGATTTTAAAACATAACCATGGATATTATAACTAATCAAATAGTCACTTGAAAACCCAATTACTAATATCAAATGGGGTAATTAAATTTTTTTGACATCATAACATTACCATCAAGGATTCATTCCAAGATATCTTATATAAATGGGTAACATAATGGATGAATACCCTAGATAGTTTATCTCATGAGACCAACAAATGCATCGAGGGGCTATAACAGGCCCCACCCATCACATAATTAGTCTAATACATTAATCATAGAAAATGGGTTAACAATAATAAATATAAATATTTTTTTTGAAAGACTAGCATGAAAAATGTTAATATTTTTCCCAATCAGTAAACATAGTCATGAACCATTCAGTGTAATATGGCGAATGATACCAAAGTATTATATCCCATGTTAAAAAAATCATAAAAAAAATCTAGATAAATAATAAGGATGGTTTAATTATAGTATATACTCAAAGGAGAATACGATAAATAACGGTTTTCATTGTTGATAAATAAAAATTTCAGAAAAATTAAATTAAAATATTCTTTAGAAATATATCATTTTTACCTTGAAAATCACTTTGAAAATCATAAAAATTGTAGAATGTTAAGAAAATTTCATTAAATATATCATTTTAATCATGTCATGTAATCTTAAAATAAAATATTTTTCATGATTATGGGTAATCCCATACATGTCATATACTTTTAAAAAAATTCCTTTCACATTATTATTAAAAGGTTAAAAAATTCATTGTTTAGAAAATGAAAAGAATATTCCTTTCAAAAAAATTTTGTTAAAAAGTATAACATTGGTAATAATGCCTCCAATAAATAATTTTTAGAATTTTTAAAAAAAAATTTAGATCATTTTTATATAATATAGAAATAAAAGAGAAATAATTTTCAACTGAAAAGATAAGTTAAGTTATCTTTTTAAAAACATTTTTCATTCATTTTAAGTACTATAGTGAGAAAAATGGAAATTTTACATGAAATTTTCATGAAAAAAAACATATATTGGTTTTAATATATAAATATCATATAATTCCAAAAAAATGATACTTAAACATAAATAACCACAATTGATGATGAGATAGTGAAATAAACTATTACCACTTTGGTAAATTTTGGATCCGAAGTATAATGGAGAAATAAATTAAAATGAAACCTTAAATAAAATTTTGATTAATATATTCATGATATAACATATAAAATAGTAATTAAATATACCACACAAACAATATAAGTGGTGAATATTGAATATGTCTCACAAAAGAAAAAGTGAGATGAGAAATTTCTCCTTAGGTATGATTTCCTAAAAACATGTTAGTATCCCTTCGATAAATAATATATATTTATTATAAATAAATTACAAACACATAATAATATATATCAAACAATTTAGGATTTACTAATAGTATTTTGTGACACTTTTTTTAACAATTCTGTGTTAAAATCACTGTTTCATGTGATAATTGCTCTTTTTTTCATGTTTGTTTTAGTTTGACAGTCTCATTACTTTTTTTTGTCACGGTTATATTATTGAAATATTTATAAACATGATTTAAATAACATATATAATCACTATATAAGTATTTATACTAGTCTATTAATGTTATAGATGGGAAAATGAGTTTTACCATTCATGGAGATGGTAGGTCATACATACACATGAACATTGAATCTTTTTTTCCAACTCATGGAAACAACAATTTAACTAATGCTTTATCTTAAAAAAATTATTATCTCAAATGTTTCAATTATATTCATTGAAAACATCATTATTTCCATCCATGTCCAAATAAAATGAAAAAAAATTCACATCGTGACCAGGAGGTGCTGGTCCGCAGTACGCACGATCGATATTAGTGTTTTTCATTCCAACAGATTGAATAGTAAAAATAATTTTTTATATAATAATTAAATAATAATAAATTCCAAAAATATCATAAAATGTGTTAAATCCATATCTATTTCTATCCATGATAGGGGGTGATGGAAAATTAATAACAGTGGTTCGTGAGGAGGTAGTCATTTATACACCTGATTGATGGTTTTGTTTCCCAGATGATTCAATAGGTGATTGATATATGTTATTCCATAATAATAATAACAACTCAAAATATGTTAAATTATGGTGTTATTATTTTTTAATTATTATGATATGAGTGAAGGTGGTAAGATAAAAAGTAAAAAAATTATTGGTGAATAAATTACATACTCTTTGAAAAAACACTTTTGGATCTCTTATTAAGGACCCTAGTATTGGTATTTTGGAAATACCAATATATCTATATCATTTATAAGGGTTTTTTGAGTGATTTTTGTAGTTTTTCATGTAATAGGCCAAAGTGGTGTTAATAATTTAGTCGAGGGAGTTCCCTTTTAATTGTAGTAGGAGTGAATTTTTTTATAAATACCCAAGGCTATTAAATAATTGGAAGTCACTCTCACCCCACCTTCCTCAAAAATTAATAAATAAAGGATTCTAGGGAATATTATTTTGAGAAAAACCTCTACCAAAATTGAAAACACTAGTTTTAAACATGTTATTCCTTATCCTTTATGATTACATCCTTTTACCATTTTAGTTTTCAATACTATAATAATTTTTTTATGTACCTAGGTTATTTATCCCTTAATAATAAAACTGAAATGACCATTATTAGATAGTATGGACACAATAATTCTATATATAAATTACAATTTATAAAATTAAATTTCTATCTGTGATGAAAATTAATAATAACATAGGTGCATATTACGCCAAAGCCACATTTTAAACTTAAATGGAGTAATTAATTTTTTCTTTTTTTATAATTTATTATGAAAAAAATGAATTTGAAATTATCATATAATTTTATTGATTTTTATTTTAAATATTAAATCTTTTTTTCCAAATTAAATTCACATATGTGGGAAAATATAATTTAAAATTATACATGCGGACACGATGAATATTTAGTTTTCTAAAGATAAAATTCCCATATGTATAGAAGGATTTAATATAAAAAATATATAAATTTGATAAAAAATAAGAAATTTTATTTATTATTATATAATTTTACTAATTTTACTTTTTAAAAAAATAAATCAAAATTGAACTCTTAAATATTTTAAATGAAAAGGCAGTTTTAAATAAAAACCATTATTTCCTTACTATTCATTTAAAAATTAATCATTTCAAACAAATTCTCGAAAATTCACTTTATGATAATTTTCACATTATGATTTAGAAATTTAATTTAATTTTAAAAACTTTAACTTTTATTATAGTAGAAATTAATTTTAATTTATGTGTACAAAGCATGACGAGACCACATTTTAAAATATATATATTTTTCATAAAACAATTTATTTTCATTCAAATTGTTATTATATTATATCTAATAAATGTATAACCATTTAATTTATTTTATTCATGTGTATACCATATTATTTTCATAATTTGGTTATTCATATTCAGACCCATCAATTTAATTGTAATGTTATAATGGTATATTATGTTATAGTTCATTTACACTCGGGGTGTGTGTATCGCAAACTATCTAATAGATTAAATATTATGAAATATATTTCATACGTTATTTATTATTACTGTTACATTTCACATATCCAATCAAACACAATTTTCTTCTTCAAAAATCTCAAGGTGTGACTTTAGTGATTTAAATAAATTTTTCCTATATTGTGATTTAAGAAACACAATCTTGTTTCTTGATTACCAATCAACGAAATTATTCCCAATGTAGAATCCTCTTTCACATGATTATTTTTTATCCACAATGTCAATATCTAAATCATCATTCAAAAATTAAAATAAATCCATGGTGTTTCATCATTTCAACAACAAAATAAAATTTAAAGTTCCATGAAAATATCTCATTAGTCTTCTCTCTACCATGATATTATCATTTTTATAATAACTAAGACAAATTTCATCCAATCGTGAAAATATATTATATTAATCCTGGTCATAATAATATATATTAATCTAATTTTGTTTCTTATGTAAAATTTCTATCTACCCACTTATTGGCCTCATATTAAGAATGTGTTTTCTAATTATTTTTGATGTTTAAATGGTTTTTCACTCCTCTAGTCTGGACTTCTTTAAAACATGCTTTTGATATATCACCAATCAAATTTATTTATTCCCTTATTCATGTTGAATTTTTAGCTCGATATAATTTTTCAACTCTGGGATCAATAACATTTGAAACTCAAGACTCATTAATCTTGTAAATTTAGTTGAAGAATTTTTTTAACTACCTATGAATTTGATTTCAACTACATAAAAAAAAATTAAATGATCCTCTTCATAAATTTTTACATAGAGACTATGTTACAACCCACATATTTTCAACTCCTTATAATAAAATAAAGAATCCAACCGTACATACCAAGCCAGAGGTTAGTGATTTAAACCAAAAAATCATTCTTTAACTAACATACTTTTGAATCATAATATCAAAGATGAAATATAACCAATTGTTTAATACATGCCTCTTCAAACAAGACACTATTTGTAAATATAATCTTCATATCCAACTAAAATTCTTATAACTTTACCCATATTTTCATAACTAAGATGATTTTAATAGACTCTATCATTTACACTATCATGAAAGTATCTTCAAATTCAATGTATTTAACCTTACCATATCCCTTGAAAACTAATTTATATTTATTATAGATTATCTCTCTATTTTATACTAGATTTTACTTAAATAACCACTTTTAACCAATCATATTATGATTTTTAGGCATGTCTAAAAGGTTTAAATTAATTTTTTCATCAATTTAATACTATTATTATTCAATTACATTCACTCATGATTACTCATTTTCATCGTCTTCAAATTAAGTACAATCTTTGATAATCGAGCTATGTGATCTATAATTTTCATTCTTCGATTCAATGTTGAAGAAATTTTCCAAAAATTATATATCATATATCAAATTAAACCCTTTTACTTCTTCACTGAGTCAAAATTTTACTCAATGATTTAATTTTTTCTACTAAAAATTCAATATCAAAATAATCACTAGTCTAATAATATTGTGATTCTCCTAAATTAATATTTATTTCTCCTAGTTCATCAAACACATCTTCAAAAAAATATTCCTATAGTTTATTTGGAATCATTACCAAAAAAATCTTCATTTCTTTCAAAAAAAATTATGGATCCTTTTATTGAGACAACCACATTCTTTAATCTTAGTGGAGTATCCAAGGAATATACCTTCTTTCTTTGAATCGCCATATTTTCATTGATTTGCTTATTTATTTCAAATGAAACACTTTCTTACAAAATCCATGAGATTTATCAATGATGGTTTACATCCATGAAAAATTTCATATTGTGTATTCTCAACCCTCAAATTGAGTAATACTCTGCTTCGAGTATAGACAGTCACTTGAACTATTTCATTATAGTAGTGGTTTGAGATAACATCATCGATCAACAATGTTTTTTCCATGCTTTTGACCATAAAAAAATTATTTCCACAGACCCATTCTATTCAAAGGTTTTCATTAAAGACCCATCATATTTAATACCATAATTCACCCAATAATTTTAAACATTATAATATGTGTTCTCCAATCCATTATCTCATCTTATAATTTTAATATTTATTATAGTTTTATTTTATACTCTTCTTTGATTCTTTTTATGAAATCCATAAATCCTTATTTAGAACATGTGGACATGGAACAAACCATATTACTATAATCCTCTTTTAAAAGAATGAAATACCACTAACTATATATTTTTTTCCTAACTAATTAGACTACAGACATCAGTGTGAATCAAATTGATAAAACATAGAGGTCCCTTATTCATTAGAGGATATAGATTTTGAACTGTCTATCCTTAAATTAAAGATTCAAAAAAAATTTAATCTCAATTTATGTTGTAAATATATAATCATGACATAATGTTTTTAATGTCTCTTTACTTTTTTTATTTTTATACAAAATAATCCAGTGGAACAATTAGTTTTATTCTTTCACTATTTATAGATCATTATTTTCTATACCATCAACTAGATATAAATTACCATTGGTTCTCCAACCAATCATCAAATAATTCCACAATTTTCCTCTTATTTATCGTACATTCTAATTATATGTGACCTCAAACCAAATTTAAATACGATAACTAATTCTTAATAAATTATTATGAAGTCCATAAATATAAAGAACATAAATATTCTTCAACTATTTACTAGAAATTCGAGTATTTCGACGTTATTAATTATTTAAAGCTCAATCACTCGAAATGCTCACCATTACATTCACTATTCCTTTTGAATTCTTTAAAAAATTAATATTTCATTTCATAAGATACGAAAACCCACTATCCAAGATTTATGTGTTACTATTTATCTATTTTTAATGAAATTTCCAAAATTTATACCTTCTAAATCTTCTTTCTATAATTCTAATAAATTCCCAAATGATTTGATACATTTATTTGTCTCTTCTAATTATTTATTGAAAATTTTATCTTGTTAAAATTATTTTTTAATATGATAAAACATGATCTTCATGGGTATTATATTATATTTCCTTGTATACAATATTCTTTGTTTTCCAAAAATTATATTTCTGTTCTTTTCCTAAAATCCACTACTTTAAAAAAAAATTAAACTATAAAAATAATCACTATAGAAATAATACCCACTACTATATATAGTGTATATCCCAACTCATATTCTATAACTTTAAATAACATATCCTCTTAGTTAAATTTTTCATTCACCATTATAAGACACATTTTATCCACGAAAGCCAAAAAACGAAACCCTATTAATGGAAAGATCTAATTTTTCACCTCTTCACATATCTCTATCTATTTTATAATTAATTTATTTTTGATAAGTTCCCACTGCTTTATAGAATTATTCATTATTCTTATTCATTACTATCTTCTTCTTTCTATAATTTTTCATTGATATTTCACCATCATTACCAACACAAATTTACCCATGACATTTTTTCTTTTACAACTAAAAATTTATTCAAATGTTTTTGTACCTCACTTACCACCTCTTTCAAAACATCATATTAGAGCTTCCCAAACATAATATTCTTATTTAATCCATATATTTTGATTTTTTGTTCAAACACCTATCTCAGAAAAAAAACTTATTCCTCAAAATCTTCATTCTTCTTGACTTTACATTTGATATAAAAATCAAGAACATCAATTATCTTTTTATATTCTTTAATATTCATTTTTTAATTCATAGATTCTTTATATTTCACATGATTTTGCTCACATAATTCTATATATTTCTCATGAAAATAATCATCATCATCATGTTCATCAACAAAATATAAATATTCATTAAATAATCCTCTATTTATCAATTCATATTTCATTGAAAATTAGTCTCTTTAAGATATCCTTTAAACATTTCCTAAGGTTCTACAACACCCCATGATCCATTATTACCTCCTCAATTTTTATGTATTTTTCAATTAATCCATAATTTATTATTATACATATGATATAAACTCCCTTTCAATAACCTATAGTGGATATTCATATTCATGTTTTTATTCTTATCTTATAATAACTTTCCTTTGAAAAAAATTCAACCTGGATTTCAAGAATTGAAATTTCTTCTTAGATGAAATTACTTTCTCTATTCTAGTGACAATTCAGACATGTTGTACCATTAATCAAACTAATTTTAACCCTTTGAATAAATGTGTCTAATCTTACCATAATGGAAACTATTTTGTATTATCTTACCTTGAAATAATATTTTTTCACTTTTAAACATCCTTGAAATAAGTGGTATGAAATCATCTCATATAAAATCATTAGTTTCATCCACTGATAGTCTTTTCTACTCAAAAAAATTGAATTTAATCCATTTAAATAAATATCAGTATAAACATTATGGTTACACTAGTATCTCATATTCCCCTTGTTTTTTGATAAATTCATCAAGATACAACTCAAGAAATTCTTCTCATATAGTGATGATAAATTGGGAATATTCATGGGAGGTATGAATCTGATGATATTCTTTAAAATATTCTATTCTATGATCTCATCACAATTTCAACAAATTGAACAAATAACATACATATGATAGTTAAAAGAACCATCAATATTTTCAATGTATTTTATATTTATTTCACCAAATCTATTCTATAAAAAATTAAATTCTTCCAACTATAATTTTTTCATCTTAAAATATATTGTTAGGTTTATCCTAAATACCTTGGTATGTTGAAAATTCTATCATCTTCAAATATATCTAATTAGAAATTTATCTTGATAAGAGATTTTATGTCATAGAATAATAATTATATAACATTTTATCATCTGCAGTAATATTTTTTCCTATAGGGTAACTTACTTATATCTCATGTACTACTATAAAAAATATATCAAGCCCATTAGACCATAAATAATATCTTATATTTTATAATTTTTTATTATTGTATCCATCGAATAAGTGTACTCCTTTTTCATTCATAGAATTCTCCATTATTGTCACTATCATTCCATATTATCATGAAATAACAAATGGATCTGATACTTTTTATTATACCCTAGTTTCACATTACACCCTAAGAGTGGGGTGAATTAGGTTGATAAAACTTCTATTATCTTTAGATAAAGTTGTTTTTTATCATTAATTTGGAATAAAACATTTGAATATAATTATTTATCACAATAAAATTTATAAATGTAAAGATCATGAACATATTTATTATCATTAGTTCATATATTAAAGGATACTCCAAGGAGAACATATCAAAAATGTGTTGATATGTCGATTAACCAATATTTCACATGAATTTGGTTAAAACATGAGGAAGATCTCACAGCTCCACCAAGGTTTGCCTCTTATTCAAATATTATACTCGCTACTTTAATGTGGGATAAAATTATGAAACGAACATGTACATTGACCTTATACGTCTTCATTATAATATAATTAACACTAACCAACAATTGTGTTCTCCCTGATATTCTAGTCTCCATTTCTAGATTTATACAGGTATGTATAGTAGAATGTTCATTCATGCTTAATATTCAATGTACATAATTATAATCACACATCACAAATAAATATCTAAAATTCTATAATTATATCCTAATATATCATATAATCCTTGTTAATTAATCTATATACCTTCTCTATAAATTGTGTTATATTTAAATTCTTCATAATAACTTTTTCTATATTTAGTGAATGTTGGAATTTCAAATTTAAAATTCAAAATACAATTAAATTCATACTCAAATACATACCTTGGGTTTATTTCTAGATGAATCTCTACTATATAATTTCAATTAGGTAGCTAATTTATTCTTGGTAAACACCAAATCTCTAAGATATATCTAAATTATCATTTGTGTTTGAATTTTTTAGACACAATATACCATAACACAACATCCCTCTCTATGGCGTGATGTGTCATTATAGATATCAATATTTTTCAACTGGTATGTAGACTATGGTGTGAAAAAAACATTCAGTGTGAAATGTCCCATGGACTTGGTAAAACCATTGACCATCACACTTACAAAAACAACCCCTCCATGTTGCAAACACATTCTATAGAGTAAAATACAACTAAATTATTTCTATAGTGAGCCATATGACTCTGTGATATATTGTTCTATGGACTCTAAATATATCAATCATTTTAACTTGAAAAAATATTCCCTCCATGTCACAAGGGACATGTTGTGGTGTGGTATTCATCTCTACAACTGATTAAAATATTGAAAACTCTCCACAACATGGGAACATTGAAAAATTGTATTTACACTAAAAGATAGTATGATCACCTATGTGTAATGGTTATCTATCTTAAAGAGTGACCCATTTGGAATAAGTCCCATATCATACATGACATTATAATATCACTCTTTTATTACTCATAGTTTCCATCACCCCTCATTAACTTATTATGGTATAACCTCATACTATAGATCCATCGTAGATTCATCACTACATCAGAACTCTACTCCATGGTGAATTTTTATCCCATGGTTCTTCTTATTTACTAACACATAAAATTGGTCGACCCTCTTCCCCTTCACCACCCTAGTTAGGACACTATAGACCAAGGAAAAAATCCACTAAGTGGTCGACTACATCAGTGTGCTTGTCTTGAGAGAACCCCCTTTTTCTATTAATTATCAAAACATGAACATGATTTCTTCATCATTACCATGATATGGATTCCTCAATCCATTTTAAAAACACAAAATTCTATAGACGAAATTCAATTAAACATCGAATTTTTTTAAGATCTCCTTAAATTACTTAACAAGATTATCAAATAAATCATAAATGGAAATAAATATTATGAAACAATCTAATCGGAAAATGAATTTGTTTATAACATTATCCACCTTTGTATTTTGTTATAATTTCTAAATTCATGCTATTATATTACTTTCTACCCCATAGAAAATAAAATAGAAATGATTTTTCATCCATCTACTACTCCATAAACCATAAAAAATTAGTTTAATAAATTATTTGTGCATGTGTGATACAAGTATTATTATTGGAAGCATGGAGAAGTATTATGTTTTAATTATAACATTGATATTTAAATGATCCTTATCTATTTGAAAACTCCACTTGTATATTATCACCCCAAATATTTAAAAAAATAAATCATATAAACATATAATTACTCACCAATTCAAGATAAATAATTAGATTAAATGGCGGGATAAACTTTTTGAATCTATACAGTTTGAAGAGATTGATTGAATTTGAAGGTTTAACCTATACTTGTGGCATGCATGATCCACCAATGCCACTTTTTAAATATTAGAACCTTTTTATTTGGTTCCAATAAATTCTAGTTTCAAAACATTGGTTTTAACATTTTATTTTATTTAATGATACCTGATCTCAGTGTACATAGAGAGATAGTAAAAATCTAGATTTTTATTCAACATAATAGAACATTTTTTGTCACATTGAATCATCATTTACTATTTAACTTCAATATGAGTATCTTTTAATTCAGGATTCAAGTATATTAGATATGTATAATATTTATATACATCAATATATTTTTCAATAAACTGTGCATAACAAAAGAAAATTGTGTTTCCTATTTAGTCAACCGACTTAATTATTCAAAATATTTAATGCTCCACCACAAGGGTATTTTTTTATCCACAATGTCACTAGCCCAATCAGCATCTAAAAATTCCAATAAAACTATGATTCTTCCAGATATGAATAAAAACCATAGTATAAGGTTACATGAATATACCAATTTATTCTTCATGCCACCATGTTATTTTATTTCTTATAAGACATTGAAATAGTATTTCCAAACATGTAGCGTCGAAAATATTCAGCATGTTCGTAATAAGATTGAGTAAACTACCAATTATTCTTCAATACATATTTGATTCAACCCCCTCATTGGCCTCATACATACCTTGTTTTTTTCTAACCAGCATTATAGTAGAAACAACCTTGTACTCATCCATTCTAAATTTCTTCAAAACTTCATTTGTGTACTACACCAGTTAAATGAATGAATTCATTTTATCTTGATGAAGATATATCCCCATAAAATATTTCAACTCTATAATCATTGAAATTTCAAACATAGGTATAAAATTAAAAATTATCAATAGAATTATGATAACTACCATCAAATATGATCTCATCTACGTACACCAACACCATGAAAAACTCCTCATCATAAAATTATATATAGAATTTTTTATCGACCCTCACTATTTTGAACTCCATATACCTAAAGAAAGAATCCATATTTAAATACTAGGAATGGGGTTATCACATTAGTCTATAAAAATTTTCCCTCAACATATACACACTCAAATCATAATTTCCAAGAATAAATCCAATTGGTTGTTCGATATATAAATCATCATTCAAGACATAATTCAGAATGTTTTTCTTCACATCTATCTAAATTAAAACAAACATTCTATAAATTTCCACTATTAAGAATATTATAATAGAATCCATCCTCTCCGTCAATGTTAATGTCTCTACAATATCAATGCCTTCAAAATGTGAATATCCTTTGAAAACAATACTATTTAGTTCTATATTACCATTCCATTTTGGGCCTACTTATTCTTGAATACCCACTTTATAAAAATAAGATTATGCTATTCATTTCTATCCAAAAGATTACAAATCATATTTTTATCATTTTGATTCAATTCATCATTCATGGACTCTACCCATGATTCGTTCATCATTGATTCTTCAAATGAATTAGTTTCAATCTCGGATAATAGAGTAGTATTCTCTGTTATTTTCATTAAATGAGTCTAAATTTAACAAAAAATTTCTCCAATCATATTATGTGGAACCTATTTAACACATTTACTACTAGATTGACTCATAGGTTGAATCACCCTATCAATTTATTATTCTATAGATTAAATATTTGAATCATCATCAACCTTAAAATCTTGGGATTCTCCCAAATTGTTGTTTGTTTCTTCTCCTTCTTCAAACACTTTTTTATAAATTGAAATTACTGAATTTTCTATGACTTAATTCTCAACCGCCTCTATATAAATTCTCTCAAAAATCATCTTGGGCCTCTAATGAAATAATTTTTAGGCCTTAACAATATTTTATTATCCTATGAATATAACTATGTCGACTAAATTTTAATACATTCATTTATTTTATTCTTTATTTATAATAAAATAGTTTCTTCTAAAAACCTTATGCGTGTTCGAAGAGGGTTTCCTCCCATGACACATTTTTTATGGCATCTTTTCCACCACATCAATAAGAAAAGCTCTATTTTGAGTATATATATACACATTAACTACTTCTTTCCATTAGCAGTGTATAATATCACTATCTATCATTAATGTCCTTTCCATATTATAAAATTAAAAACTAAAGTATTTGAAAATGAAACTCCCTTTTGGAATGAATAAAATATTTTTTAAGAAATGTTGTTATATAAAATGCCTACACTAATTTAGTAATTTTTTTCAAACTATAAAATATATCATTTCAAATTTAATGGATCGTTAATCATCTTAATAATTAATAATATATTCATTTTATAATGATCGTTAATATTGGTACATATTAATTATTATGATAAAGTCTAACTGACATAGATGGAATAAGATATAGCCTTGACTAGTAGGATTTTACCATATAAACCACATCTGTCAAAGATTCTAAGGGAGATTGCATCACTGGTGTTTTTTCTAGACTAAGCCTAGACAGAGATCCAATAACTAAAACATAAGAGAAACTGTTTATAGGAGAATTTAATGTTTATCACGATTATGACCCAAACTAGGTTAATTGAACCACCCCAAGAAAGAACCACAATCTCACACCATAACCATAAGGAATACGTCGGTGTCATAAGGTGTCGTGTATCAAACCTTAACAGTATGATTTTCATTATTTCATTATTAATGAATTAATGATTATATTGATCACTTTTTATTATTAATTTATCAATAATTCTTTAAAGTGTTTGATAAAAAAATTATTTTCACGTGATGAAATCCAAATTTTATTTTCGTGAAATATATACATTTAAAAAAGTCACACTTTTGATAATTCAATAATTTTTTAAATATGTAATATTTTTAAAAAAATATTCTTAATAGATAATAATTATTTATATATAAAAGATAATATAATTTAACGAAATAAAATTTCATTTCTCTAAGGGTTGGGAAGTGGTTAATATTATAGAAGTGGTATTTTTTTGTAAATAAAGTCTTTTATTTTAAAGTTAAAATTCAAATATTTAATACATTTTGTTTATAAAATAAATATTATTTCTGAAATCTTCCTGTAGAAGCTGTCCAATTTTTAATTTTTAATAAATTTCTTGAGATATTCAAATTTTTAGGTAAATACTAAATACTGTAAAAATATATGATCTTTATTATGACATCATAATGGCCTAACAGTGATATAATAAATGATATAAAATTCATACAAAACAAAATATATGCTTATAATTTAAAATATTGTGTTTTTTAAATTATTTGATCAATTTTATAAACTCTTAATGAATCCTCCAAAAATATATTATATTGTAATGTTTTAAAATCAATTCCTTATAAACATAACTCACTTACACATAACCAAGCATTTTATTTAAAGGATTTAAGTTCCTGGACCTATAAAATATTTAAAACCACTTCCCTTTGGTAGAAATCATGGTCCAAAAATAATGTATATTATGTGGTTTTTATTATGTTATTATATATAGTCCAAATACTTTGTTTATAAATTAATAAATAATTCCTCCACTTTGGATATAAATACCCACCAATCCTCCCACTCATCTCCACTAAAAACACATTGAGCATGAAGTTACTTTCCATATCCCTATCTAAATACTTCCTAATTTTCTCCCGTATAACACACCAATATTTTGTCATATATTTCTATATAGAAAACATTTCTTTGAGAGCTTTCTTTACATGCAACCTCAAGTTTAAAGGAACCGAGATATACAATTATTATTTAATGTGTAAGTTATCAACAAGAAATAGAATAGGACATTATAAATATGAATAAAAATTTATTAAGAAATTATGTTTTTTATATGTGTAAAATTAATTTATAAGTTATAAATTAATTATAAATGAGAATAAAAATCATTTGATAATAAAGAAGATGTTTTTCAAAAAATTGTTTTTATGCACACAATATGTTTTTATCTTAAATAATTAAATTAATAGTTATTGTTTAAAATTCATGATAAAATTAATATATTACATATTTGATAAAATTTTTCATATTATTCTATTATGTTTTAGGCATGGGATAGGAATAAATCCAGTTTTATGCTTAAAAATGTATTTTTTCTAAAAACAATATTTAGCCCTATTATAAGGACTTATTTTTAAGTAATTTCTTCAAATTAAAGAAATTTAATAGTATAAAATGTATAAAATATTTATAATAATGATGATAAATTTATTTAAACATTCCCTTTTTACTTTTAGTCAAAATAAATTGTAGCTATGATAAAATTTATCACCTCACTAAAGTGTAAATTTGGATACCATAAGATAAAATTAAATGTTTAGGTCACCATTTATCATATTAATTCTCGTTTTGTGAAATTAATATTACCCTTATCATATTATGAACGAAATTTAACAATTTAAGGTACAATTTTCCAAGAAAATTACCTATAATATCCAAATAAATGAAAAATATGTAATGTCACTCTCTAACTTTTTAGTATTTCATATGTGATCAAATTGGGGAAAAAGATTATTTTGAATGAGTATTAATTAATATTTTTAAAATAATGATTTTTTTATTATGGTAATTCGTTTCAAATTTTTATTAATTAGGCAATTATTTTAAATTATTACACAACAATTTCATAGTATATCATCAATTAATTGAAAAATAAAAAAATGATTTTTAAAAATATGAAAATTAAAATATTTTGAGTGATTTATAATGTTCCGATAATTTCATAGATGAATATAATATATTTTTGTTATGTTTAATTATTATATTCTAATTCCATATTTTTTTACTACCTTTAATGTCCAATTAAATGAATAGTTCCAAATTTGAAATTAACGATATTTTATAATAAATAACATTTTATTAAATGATTTAAAATTAATAAAAATATTATATTTGTACATGATAATATAATATGGTTGAAAATTTCAACCATGATCCATTTATGAGCCACCTTGCGATTTATGGAAACATTTTAAACCCTTTAAGAACGAAATAGTTATTTCTAGGGTTATGGTAAGAAATGGTTAACGAAGGGGTTAATAAAAATATAAGGTTTAAAATGACCCAAAAACAAATATAAATTTAATTTTATAATTTTCTTTTTAACATTGACTATTTTTATTAAAATTAATGTGAATTTGGAATCATTTTTCATGCGAATGGATTTATTATATTTTAATCTTTGAAGAAATTCCAATTGTGTCGTCTCCCTCCCTTATAAATAAACACCCATTATTTCTGTTCTTTAATCGAAATTTAGCCTTATATATTGACCAAACATAAAAAAATCCCAAATAAAATTCCCTAGATAAGATCTAGAGTTTATTTTATCACTAAAAGACCCACTATAGGGTCCGTATGAGGACATTTAAATGAGTTCTTTCAAGGAATAAGTAATAACCTTAACCAATCACTTTGTTTTTTAAATATTCTATTCCATACTCCAAATATGTGGTATTTTTCATAAAATAATAAATTCATTATCCTAAATATACTTCAATGGTATTATGATTATGAAACCACTGTTATCCTATAACATACAAAACCTTTTTCACATATCATTACATGTATCTAAGAATAACTATACATTATATTACAAGACAAGGACCGAAAATTCTAGTGTCTTGGAAGACAGGGTACATAAAACTGAAAACATGGGACTAAATAAAGAATTTCTTTATTTAGTCTTCATATTTATCTCCTAATATCCATTGTGCTCAAAATTCATCATAGGATAATAAGGGGATAACATGTACAAATGTATATGCTAAAAATCATAGTAGGGGAATAAACATTAGAATAAATATTTACCTCATGAGTTAAAAGAAAAGACATAAAGATATAAAAATCCATGTAACATATGAAATCAAAACATATAAACATGGAATCATAAAAACATGGAGTCATTGTAATGTAACAGAAACAGAAAACCTTAATTTAGTACAATTCATGGGTCATTTCACATAGAGGATATTAGGTCAAGGTTAACCACTAAGACCTTTGCATGTGGTAGGACGAGTAAAGGCTAACCACCATGACTGTTGCACATGGTTGCACCAGTCAAAGATAACCACAAGGATAGTCACAGATAACATCTCAAGAGACTCAAATTTACCAAATGCATTAGAGTGATATCTGGTCTCACCCATCTTAAAATGTTTATAAATATGATTTACACATAAATAATCATACATAATCAATCATACGTAAACATAAGGGTTATCCCTTGAAAGAAATGTGTATCTTAGTCATGTCATAATACATAATAAATGGGATTATCATACAAGAGTCCTTTAAATAATGGAATTAAATCATACGTGGACATTCATAAGGGTAAAATTCATATATCAGGATAAGTGATATCAAATATAAGCGACATCATGAAAAAAAAGGTATTAAAGAAACATTATAATTTAAATATTTTAATGCGGTTTTGAGGAAAGTACCCAAGAGTATTTAAATTAGAAATAGGTATAATCCTTTATATAAAACCACAACTAAACCAATATGGTTTTTATAATAAATAGACTGATTTTATAAAAACAACGGTGTGTTAAAATAGACAATATATTACACTTTAAAATTGGAAAATATTTGGGGGTTCCCTTAAAACGAGTGTGCTTATCGGGAAATATTGAAGAGGGATCCACATAAAAACATGTATATCCCCAAAAGATATGATTAAAGTTTATTGTTACATGAAATTGGTATATATAAACAGAATTTATATGACTCACCTAAAAATATAAGATAACATCATTTATGTAAAAATAAAGATAAAGCAACGTGAAGGAAGAACAGAGGTTCAGGTAGAATTCTCTTACAAAATCTATTCATGTTAACAGATGTACATAAGAGGGATTAATGAGAGAGAAATGGGTATATCATTATTTATATATCATGATAGAACATTTTGAGATGTTATAAAGCATACCATGTCATTAGTAATTATATGTAAAAGGGAATAATGTAGAAAAGATTCTTGAAAAAAAAGTGAGAAAGAGTGGATGCCACACTATAAGTTCCAAGGTGTTCATCCCTTCATCTTAATGGCTGGAATAATAAAATTAAATTCGTTAATTAATAATTACATAACCTATTATATATTTAATTGATTTATTATAAACATTTTATGTCCATCATGTCCTTTTTTATGGATTAATAGGTTCAATTTCATTGTTCGGGTCTGTTGTTTCATGATCAGTTTACTTTTATACATGAATGGATAATCATGTAAAATGGGGATGGTTGTCTAGAATTGGAGTTATATTTTATTTTTGAAAAAATATAATTTTACATGGTTTTAAATTTAATTTGTTTTCATTGAGTTAAGTTGAATCGTTTTATAAAACAGTAGTGTTAACCTTTTGTATTTATTGGCAGTTTTTTATCACTACGAACTCATTTTTCATTCTATTTTAAAATAATATGTAAAAAAGAGTATATAAACATAAATTGGATAGATTAAATATATAATAATCTGGTTCAACCATAACAATAATAGTTAAATTACCATAATTGAATATGTTAAAATAAATTGAAAACACATCTCCCTTGAATGTGGTAAATTAACACATCTCAGATGGTGTCTACAGTAAAAGTATAAAATAAGGGTAAAGTAAATATGAAAATAACTTATTACATTATCATAAACAACTTCCAGTACATTAAAGGTAATAGTGTTTTCATTACATATTTATTATTATATGTGAAAAATGAAAAGAAAACAATTGAATGAGGAATGAAAATGAAAAGAATGAAAAGGGGAATTTACCCCTTGAATGAATCTTTCTTAAGAGCCTCTTAAAGGGAGAAGATTTGGACTTATGAAGAGACCAAGGGATTTTAGATGTGGGGTGAGGTTTGTGAGAGATTTCAGAAGACTTTAGGTAGGACCCAAGGCTTGATAGGATTAAAGAGAAGATGGGATTGTGGGTGGATTTTTTAGCGGAGGGGAGGTTGGTTTTCATAATATTTTAATCATTAGTTTATTATTTTTCCATAAGACAAGAAATAGTGACAATTCCATGACCAAAAAAATTTAATCGGTAATTTGAATTCTAACCAAGGGTTCTGACAACGAACATGATGATGAGAATAGAGTATTTCACTCATAATGTATATATACAATAATTTAGTGTACTTCACTATTCATCTAAAATTCATGTGTTTCAAAAAAATCCTAAAAATTCACTAATACCATTTTGGGAACTGTAAAATCCAGAAATGAAATACGGTTTTCAAAAATAATTTTTAGATATTATTAATTTAATATTTAATTAACATCACAATTTACATGAAAATTAAATTTTTTAAAAATATACTGATTTTATAATACTTTCAAAAATAACATAAGGTCTTATAAAATTATCTTGAAACTATAATACATAAAAATTTTAATTTATGAACAAATTTTAGGAAAATATATTTTAATTTAAATTATTTAATTAATTATAATTAAATATATATGACTTATTAAAATACAAATAATTTTACTATGGTTATATTATCACTTATAAGATGCCTCATTTTTATTTATACATTCATGGGTTAGGTTACAACTCTTTTGGATGATTTAATATTCCTGACGGTCATATCACTATTCATAAGTGTTGCTTATTATTCACAAAAAAAATAATGTGTGTACCATAAGACCCCAAAAATCACCCGCAATGCATGTGTGTCTGTCATATTTTTCTAATTCAAGACACAGAAGTGGAAAAATTATGTTTAATGGTCACATAGTATTTATTATCATGATATTTAATTATGTTTTCTAATGTGATTATACTGCAAGTCATAATTATAAGAAGTTAATTTCATTGATAAAACATTGGGTCATTATATTCTTCCGCCTTATGAAATTTCCCCTATGAATTTTTTATTTTAGATTCTATGTCATAAATAGTTGTGGGTACTTTTCCTTCATTGCTTCTTCATATTCCCATGTTTCTTCTTTGTACTTATGATTCTTCCCTAATACCTAGACTATGTGAGAATTCTTTTTGCATAGAACATTTTATCAATGATCCAAGATCATCACTAGATGGTCCTCATAATAAATATCATTCTCCAACTGTACCACCTCTCAAGAGAGTACATGTGAAAGATATGGTATGTACTTCCTTAAGAGGTATACATTGATGAAATTGTGTAGTTTAGACATGGAAGATGGAAGTTCTAGTATATTTTCCATTACTCTAACTTGATAAAGGATCTAGAAGGGGCTGATGTACTTGGGTCCTATATTTCCTTTCTTCCCCAATATAATGACCTTATTCCCTGGAGATATACAGAAAATACCATGTATCCAACTTTGAACTCAAGGTCTCATCGATGATTATCTGCATAACTCTTTTTCCAACATTGGGTTTCCTTTATGGTTTGATGAATTGTTTTCACATTATCAACCATTTATTCAATCATTTCAGGTTCTATTAACTTATACTCACAAACTCCATCCTAACATTCTGGTTTTCTTCACCTTTTCCCATAATGGGTTTCGTATGGTTCCATTCAGATGCTTGAGTGGAAAAAATTATTGTAAGAGAATTCGACCAGTGGAAGATGTTTTTCACATCCTCTTTTGAAGTCCATAGAACATGATATCAACATGTTTTCCTATGTATAAATAGTTCACTTAGATTGACCATCATTTTGAGGATGATAGGTCGAGATAATGTTCTACTCAGGGCTTAGAACATGTTGGAGACTTCTTGATAACATTATGGTGAATCTTGGATATCAATTGGATAAAATCTATAGTGGAACTCCATGAATCCTTACACCTATTTTATGTATATCCATTCAATTTTATCTAATTATAATTCTACTAGAATTGAAATAAAGTGATTTTTATTTGTAATATGATTCCCAATAACCCATATAACATTGTTTCCTCTAAATGTCCTTAGAAGTATAGTGACAAAGTAAATGGTAATGTCCGCCCACTTCCATTTTTTATGGGAATTGGTTGCATCATCCCCTTATAATTTTTCCTATCAGCCTTCACATGGGGAAATACCTACATCATTGATGTATATTAAATGATATCCTTCTTCATATTGTCCCACCAAGAGTTCTCTCAGATATCTCGATACATCTTTGTACTCCCTGGGTGAATAAGGAAGGTTGAGCTATGTGCGCCATTCAGAATCTCTTTCTTTATCTATGGATCCGATGGTACACATAATTGTGACCCAAATCATACAACACATTCCTCATCAATCTGGAACTCAAAGGATTTCCCATTTATAACAACTTCCACCCATTTCATAATTTCCACATCTTTTCATTGAGCATCCTTTGTTATCTCTATGAGGGATGTTTGAGAAACCATTTGGGAAATGATTGACGATGTTCCCTCCTTAATAATTCACATGTCCATCCTCTACAAATCTAAGAATATTGGATCCTTTTCAACTCTCATCATTGATAACGATGCATGGTCCTTTCTACGAGAAATAACTACCTTATTTCCCTTACCAGGATGGTTGTGTATTGAGAAATCATGTTCCTTGATGATCTCAAACAATATTTGTTGGGACTTATTAATTTCTTTCTATGTGAAGATATATTTGAGACTTTTTTTATCAATATATATGTCACACTTCTCCCCATAGAGATAATGCGTCTAGATTTTTAATGTAAAGATCACAACTTCCAACTCCAGATCATGTGTGGGATTGTTTCTCTCATGTATTTTCAATTATCATGAGTCATAGTGTATTAATTTATCATTTTTCGTTAGTAGACAACCTAATCCATTCTTTTAATCATCTTTTTATTCCATAAAGAGTTCTCCACTTGTTAGGAGTGTGAGTACTAACATAGTGATATGCCTCTTTTTATCTCCTTAAAGATTTTCACACATTATTGCGTCCAAAAAAACACTACCCCATTCCATGTTATCTTAGTCATTGGGTTTTACAATCATTGAAATTTCTCCAAAATTCATCAATAATACCCAGCAAGTCAAAGGAAGCTATGGATCTCTGTTACCGATGTGGGGCCGATCGACTATTCAATTGCCTTTATCGTGGAATGGTCCACAAATATCCCTTTGCGGGTGATAAAATTCCCCAAGAATGATACTTCCTCCATCCAGAACTCACATTTACTCTACATTTCATACATATTCTCCCATCATAATGTCTTTAGCACATTAGTCAAATTCTCCTCATATTCCTCCTTTCTCTTACAGTATATTAGAATATAATCGATAAAGACTACCAAAAATAGGTTTAGGTAATCTCTAAAGAATATATTCATTAGACCCATGAAACTTTCTAGAGAATTATTTAGTCTTAAGGTCATCACTATAAATTCATAGTGACCATACCTTGTTTAAAAGAATGTCTTAGGAAAATCTTCATTCCCCACCTTTAATTGGGGATATCCCGACCAAAGGTCCACCTTTGATAAATAATTTTCCCCATAAATCTAGTCAAAAAAGTAATCAATCTGAGGTAGGGGATACCTGTTATTCATAATGATTTTATTGAGTTCGTGATAATCAATGAATATGCTCATCGATCCATCCTTATTAATGATGAAGTGGATAGGTGCTCCCCATGGGGAAGCACTCGGGCATATAAAACCCTTATCCAGATTCTTTGGAAGTGCTTCTTTAGGTATTCCAGTTCTACGATGTCCATTCCTTAAGTTTTTTTTGATATAGGAATATATCCTTGAATATGTTCAATTTAGTAATCAAATTCTCGATCATGAGGAAAACAAGGAAACTCCTTAGGGAATATATCAGTGTAATCCTTCCCGATGGGCATGTATTCCATCATGATTCTCTACAGTGTCTCAATAATTTGAGCTAGAAATTTATTCTCATATATAATTAATATTCATACTTGAGACAATTATTCTAAATGAGATTCATGTTCCTGCTTACACGTGTACTGAATCGGAGGATGATTCAGGATGTGAAGAGTGATCCCCATTTCCCGATAGTTGATGCTGGCTTTGTATAAATATATCTAGTCCAAGCAAAAGATAACATCAAACTCTAATAAATAGAGTAAAACAATATTTTCTAGGAGATTCACTCCCAAATTTTAACCTTGGAGGATTTATATACCTTGGATGAAATAATTTTCCATTTTGGCATTCTCACAGATAACTCAATCCCTGAATATTTAGGTGGTGTTTGAATAGTTCTACTAAACATGAATTATATGACAGAACACATAGAATTAAAAAAAATTATTTTTTCTACTCTTGAATGAATAAATTTCATACCTATCACCACATCATTGTACTGCTCCACCTCAGTAGTTGTGATTGCGTAAGCCCTTCCTTGTTTCCTTGGAGGTTATATTTATTGCTACAAAAAACCCTCACCTTAGGGCAATTACTCTCATAATTCCCATGCTCCTTGTAGTTGTAACAATGCACCATTGGATGATAATTTATCTAAACATTCAATTATTCTTCCACATTAGTGGTATTATTCATATCCCTTCAGTAGTTTTTAGCTATATGTCCCATTCTTTGACATATAATCTGATTCCTAGATCCCTTTAGACAGTTCCTAGTATGCTTCTCCCCATAATATTTACACATGAGATGATTAGGATTCCTTCCATCATGGAATTTATTTTATGAACCACCAATGTTAGAATCAATTTTCCACTTTTTTCACTAATCCCATTATAAAATTGAGAGTCTCTGATACCCAATTCAACTTTAAGGGAAGAATAGAAAATCTCCTCATAACTGTCATAGTCTCATATTGCCAACACTTTTCATAGACATGGCTTTAATCCACTAAATAATTGATCCACATTGCTTTTTGTGTTCATGAAAAATCCATAGGCATACCTAGAGAGAATTTTAAAGTTTTCTTCATACGACTTGATACACCCATCTTCCTTCTTCTAGAGTTTCAAGAACTCTCTTTTAATCTTGAGATAGAAGGTTCAAGGAAAATATTTATTGAATACCATTTTCCTGAAATCCTCCCATTACATGGAATCAATTTCCACTTTGGAGTTTGTATTATTGATCAGTTTCCACCACTTATCAGCATCCCTATCAATAGGATAGACACTAGTATATCTTTCTCTTTATACTAGCACTAGATAACAGGGAATATCATTCCAATGGAGTTAATGCAATGTTCTGTGAGGAGGGGATTGAATAATCCGCTAAACATGGGAGGCCTTTTCTGCATGAAAACTCTATGACAACATGCTCTTTTCATTGGGATGAGGGATTTCCACATGATTCAAGTTATTATACATAACATGAGCCAACTGGGAAAGTACTGTCGTGATGTTCTGAGGACCCTTTCCCATCATATCAAGTATATCATTAGGGAAATCTTCAAAGAGCATATCACATTGGTTATTGGAAAGTGTTCTTCTATTTCCCACCATTAACTAAGAAAATGAATTTACAATTAGGGTTATTGAATACTTAGCTAATAATAAAAGGAAACATTGAACATAAAAGGACAAACATGTAAAATAAAAGTATATCCTAACCTGTGATTCCCTATGTTTCAATATAGGTTATCCATGATCTATTTCCTAACATATATTCTTATGGGATTGTTTATTTTTGTCCCATAACAATGGTTCATACTAAGCATATGAATTTTTCAAAACATATCCCCTGGGAGTTTTAAACCATGACTGAAGCAAGGCACGTTGTCGTGCACCAATTACCATTCGAGTCTATATCAAAGTGGTGTTTTTAGGTTTTACCCCTAGATAAATATTTTCTAGAACCACCTCTACCTGTTTTTATCCAGACATGGATGTATTTTCTGGATACACTACTTACTATATACTTATCAAAATTTAGGTATGTTTTCATATACATATTCTCAATCCAAATGTTCTTAATATAGTGCTCTATTCCGAATCTTTAAAAATAAATAGACCATCCTATGATACCAACTATATTGACACAAGCCTTTTTCACATATCAATACATATTTTTAAGAATAACTATAAATAACATTACATTCCAAGCATCATAATGTCTAGTGTCTTGGAATACTGGGTACATAAAAATGAAACCATGGGACTAAAAAACATTTATTTATTAAATCTTTATATTGATCCCTTCACCAAAACATTTTTTTTTATTTTTCAAACAGCCAGGTAAGTGGGAGCCATAAAAATGTGCCATCTATTCCAACATACCCACAACCACATAAACTAGTACACACCCCTTTCAGCCTAAAATTTCAACATTCAAATTTCAAATAGAAAATCAGAGTTTTGAAAACCGCCATAATCCACCACGAGCCACGAACAAACCCACCACAATCCAAAAAATCAACCATCCCGAGGAGGACTCAAACTAAGAGACTGGTCACGTTGCTTCCGTTCGCTATTGTCAGTACCATCATCATTTCCATCCACCACCGGGGAAGGTAACTGGAATCTTAAATGGCATACACTTCATCGAGATCCATCACCAACCATGGAAACATCATCACCTTTCCATCATCTACCATCCATCACAGAAACCAGAAACAAAGAAAACACAAAAACCATAATCAATCATCACCGATACAGCCAACATCGCCACTTTCATCACCGTCCGAACTTCACCGATCAATCCTTGAGTAGATCTACCACAAAAGCGGGCGTCGAAAACAAACCAACACTGAAAATAATAACAGACCGTGCAGGGAGCACCTTCAGCAGCTGAATCCCACCTCCCAAAGCCTTTATGGGACCACCGCTTGACTTTGACCCTAAGAGAAGTAGAAGGATTATGAGGGCAGGTTAGGGATTTTAATTCTGAGGTTTCCGAACTAGCACATCGAAAAACCATGAAAATCGGGGAAGAAACCCAAAGGGAACACGAGCAAGAGGAAAATGGGGAAGAACCCAAATGAAACCGAGGATAAATCCCAAACCGAAACAAACCTGAATAAATGAGGGGGAAACGGGGAAGACACTGATCAGACCCACAGCCGCAAAACATGAAGCCCAAAACCTATGTGATTCCATCGCTCTAGATCCAACATAGAGAGGAGAAATGGAATGCCAGGTCAATGTGTGGTAGCGGCGCCCTAGGGTAAAACTGAACTGCCTTCACCGAAGACGAAGCGAGGGACGGAACCAGGGAGCGGACCAGCCGTGAAAGAAAATAGGGGGATTAACCCTACGAGAAGCATGGAATGGTCAGAGAGATCCGAGGAACATGAAGTTAACCCAATAGCGGAGAAGGTTTCGGCCAGAAAACCTAGATCAGAGAAAGACACAAGAGCAAGAGAGAGCGCGAGCGAAAGAGGATAGGGTCGGGGGAGTACAGAGCCATAATTTATATTTATCTCTTAACATCTATTGTGCTCACATATATTCATTGGATAACCCATGGAAAACATGTAAAAAGGGAAGATATAAAAATAATATTAACCGAATTAAAATATTAATAAGTATTTAGCACATGGGTTAGAATGCATAACATAAATATATATAAAAGCATCTATCATATGGAATCATAACATATAAACATTGGATCACAAAAACATGGAGTCATAGTAATGTGGAAACAATATATAACATAAATTTATCACGATCCAAGGCTCATTTAACAATGGGGATCACATGTCAAGGTCAACCACCAACATCATTGCATGTGGTAGCATGATTCAAGGCTTACTGCCAACACCATTGCACATGGTATCACTAGTCAATTAAATATAACCACCAAGACTATCCTATATAAAGTCTCAATAGACTCAAATTTGACCAATGAATTGGGGAGATATCTAGGATTACCCATCTTAACATGCTCATCGAAATTTTTTTCAAATAATGTTTCAAACACAATCAATCATACAAAAACATAAGGGTTACCCATGGAAAGAAATGGGTATCATAATCATGTCATAATACATAATAAATGGGCATATAATAGAGGTGTACATGAAAAAAAGTAATTAAATAATATATGGACATTAATAAGGGTAAAAGGAATATATCATGATAAGTTATTTCAAACATACACGAAAACATGAAAAAATATAATAAAGAAACATTACAATTAAAACATTTTAGTGCAATTTTGAGGAAAATACTAAAGAGAATTTAGAATAGAAATGGGTATAAAACTTTATATAAAACAAAAAATGAACCAATATGGTTTTAATAATAAATAGAATAATTTTTAAAATACAATAAAGTCTTAAAATAGACATTATAGATCACTTGAAATTGGGAACCAATTCATGAAGTTACCTTAAAACAAGTTTGATTATTAGAATATATTGAGAATGGAACCACAAAAAAACATGTAAATACCTGAAAGAGACGATTAACGGGAATTTTTACACAAACATGGTATATATACATAAAATTTATAAGAATAAAATATAAAAATAGGATAAAACCGTTTGGGTAAAATGTAATTTAAAGCCACTGAAAGGAATAAAGGAGTTTCGGGTAGAACTCTCTTACGAAATCTTGGCATGTTAACAAGTGTACATAAGAGGGATTAATGAGGGATAAAGGGGTATCTAAAAATTTATATATCATGATACGAGTAAGGGGGAGGTGTGAAAATGTAACCAATAATTAATAATTAGAAATAAAATGGAATAACAGATAAGAGATTCTTGAATAAAAGTGAAAAAGAGAGGATCCCTAATCTTAAGTCCAGAGGTGTTACTCCGTTGATATTAATGACCTGAATAAACAAATTAGGTTCATTAATTAACAATTAAATAAACTATTATATATTCATTTGATTTATTATAACCGTTTTATATTCATTCATGGCCTTTTTTATGGGTAAATAAGTTCAATTTCATTATTCAGGTTGGTTTGTTTCATGAGCATTTTTCTTATAAACATGAATTGATAAACATGTTAAAATGGGGATGGTTTTCTAGAATTGGAGTTATATTTTATTATTGAACACGCATCATGTTACATGTTTGTAAATTTAATTTGGTTACTTAGAGTGAAGTTGAATCATTGTATAAAACTTCAGTGATAACCTTTTGCGTTTATTGGTTGTTTTTTAACACGACGAAAAAAATTTCATTATAATTAAATTTCATATGAAAAAAACAGTATAGAACTTTAAATTGGTTAAATTAAATATATAATGATATATTTCAACCACTAAAAAAGTTTTCGTGACCAGAATTGAATATGGAAATATAAATTGAAAACTCATCGTCCTTGAATGTGGTTAATTGACACATCTCGGATGGTGTCTTTAATATAAGTATAATAGAAGTGTAAATGAGATATGATAATAACATATTCCATTATCATAAAAAATCCATTAAATTTAAGGTACTCTTGTGTTCATAACATTTTGATGAGTAGATATGAGAATGGAAAAGAAAACAAGGAAACTCAGATAGAAAATTAAAGGAATGAAAAGAGGAATTTATCTCTTCAATGAATCTTCCTTGGGAGCCACTTTAAGTGAGTGGATTTGGTAATTTGAAGATACAAAGGGATAATGGACATGGTATAGGTGTTTGGGGAGATATTTGAGAATAATTTTGGCAAGGCAGTAGGCTTGGGAGGAGTGAAGAGAAGAGGGGAGTGTAGTTGGGGTTTATGTTGGTGGGGAGGTGGGTTTTCATAATATTTTAATCATTAGTTTATTATTTTTCCATAAGAAAATAAATTTTGATGATTTCATGACCAAAAATATTTAATGGGTCATGTGAATTAAAACCAAGGGTGCTGACATCTCCCATGATGCTAGGAATAGTTTATTTCACTCATATTGTATACATAGGGTAAATTAATGCATTTCACTATTCATAAAAAATTAAAGTATTTCATAAAAATACAAAAAGTTCACCCTAAAAAATTTTCGACATGTATAATAGAAAAATTAAATCCATTTTTATAAAATAATTTTCGAAATATGATTAATTTAACATTTTATTAAAATCCAAATTTACTTGAAAATACATATTTTAAAACTATCACTGATTTTATAATTCTTTCAAAATTTAAATAAGGTATTGTAAAAATATCTTAAAACCAGAAGACATTTAAATTATAATTTATGAAAACAATTTAAGAGAAAAAATATCTTTTAAATTAATTAATTAATTGTAATTAGTTATTTACGACTTACAAAAATACCAATACTTTTACAGTGGTCATATTATCACTAATAAGAAGCCTACATTTTGTTTATACATTCATGGGTGAGGTCACTATTATTTTTTATGATTTAATATTCTTAAGGGTAATATTAAAATTCATAAGTGTAGCTTACTATGCAAAAAAATTATGTTTGTTCCATCAAACCCAAAAATCACACTGAACGCAATTGTGTATGTCAGATTTTAAGAATTCAAGACACGAAAGTGGAAAAATTATGGTTAATGGTCACATAGTATTTAATGTCATGAAATTTCATTGTGGTTCATTTTTTGATTATTCTATAAGAGATAAATATAATATGTTAATTACATTGACAAAACATTGGGTGATTACATATTCAGCCTTCTTCCAAAAAATGGAATGTGAATGTATCACTCATGTGTGCATGCAACTTACTATCTTTACATAGACATACAATTCATTTTTCATCGCCATATTTATGAATGGGTATTATAATGGGTTTAATGTTTATTTAAAATATTTATGATAAAATTTCACTTATTTAATTATAATATCATATATAAATTCATACATTCTAATCTGTTGGAAAAAGATAGTGTCGGTCAGGCATATGTGTAGACTACCACCTCCACAAAGCGATTTGATTCATTTTTAATCATTGATTTAAATAGTTTGTAATAAGGATGGATTTAAAAAAAATATCATGTATATGATATTAAAAATATTATATAAGGGATAATTATTACCAACTTTATTTTGGTCAATCCGTCAATAAGTGAAAACAGTTCTCATGTGTATGTATGACCTACCTTCTCCCTGAAATGTGTGATTCATTTTTTTAAATGTAAATATTTTGGATGAATTAAAATATATATAATTAATTTAAATTATAATTATATCATTATTAAAATTTTGTTTATTACAGGACCATGATGAAATTAAAATAACTAAAACATCCAAAACAACGCATGAATGAAAACGAAACATTTATCACATGGAATAGTATTTTTAATAAAAAAAATATAAATAAACAGGTGATAAAAGGATGTATGTAAATAATATATTATATGAAATATATTATTATGGTTTTGGGATTGATTTATAATAAATATATATTTATCAATCATTATTTTTTAACATGCATGAAGGAATACATACCTAATGTAAGGGTGTTCTGTTACAATCTCATTATTTATCGAGATTGTTTATAATCAAGTTTTTCAAGGTAAAATCTTGTGATATACCTCTCAAAAAACATTAATTTTTTTTCATGTTTTTATTTCTTTAAATTTAAATTTTACCTTTCATTTTCTTCTCATACTGTAATCAAGAGACCAAAATAATATTTTTAAGGAAAACGGACTTTATTTCACTCCTAGGTCAAAAGTCATTTATCTTCCTTGTCCATGTTTTTGAAAATTGTTATTGAGTATGTTTTTAATATTATCGAATGATTGTTTGAAGATAATTTTCTCATGTTTTACTTATTACAAAATTAGTAAAATGGATCATCTTATCATCTTCCAAATTATATACTTTTGACTTTTTATAAACATTTGAAATGAATCTTTATTTTAATGTATACGTTGAAAAGAATTTTTGAACTATCATAACCATTCAATACATTGAATCTACCATTACAAGTTTCTATGTTTATTTTCAATGAAAATGTTTTTATTTATATTTTAGAAAAATTATATTTAATCTATGGTATTTCAAACATTAATGTTTATTTATCTCAAGAAATTTTATGAATGGTATTTTAAAATAATTTTTCATCTATGTGGACGTCCATTGATGATTCATATTTTTTTCTGGGGATATGATCAATTAATACAATAATTATTCTTCATTTAGATGGTTTATGATTATGGTGACAATATTTTTATGAAAATTGTTCCTTTCCATGGGTTATTCTATGTTAAAATGATTAAATTATTATGAGACCAATTTCTTTTATTTGGGTTACACTTTGACAAAAATGTTATAAAACTCTTTTTTCTAAGATTTATGATATGAAGAAACTTTTATGATCTTTTACCACATATTTGTATGATATTAATTATATGAAATTTGGTCATGAATTATATATCTCTACAATTCATTGGGTAAATATGGATATCTCCTGGGATAAATAAGACTGTAATGGGGTTGATCCAAGATAAGTATGATACTTTATTCCTTATGATAGTCTTGGGAGGGTACCATGAATTTTATGATGGAATATGGAGTAAGCCCAATACACTATGATTTTATGGGTATTAAACCTTAACTACTGTGTAAATTATTTTCTATGCTTATGTGTATTCCATAAACATATGTCTTATGTTAATATTATGCTTTCAAGGATCATCTTATTTGATTATATTGTGATTCATATATTATGAACCATCATGATTTATTCCATGACTCATGATTATGATCTATGATATATAGGGTATGAATTTAAAATGTTATTCCCATGTTATTATTCCCTTATATTCATTTTATGATTATGGGATTATTGATATCTCTCCTATTTACCCTTACAAAGCATCTGAACTCACTGTTTCCCATGTTTTCTTTAGCATGGGTATAAAGAAAGGTATTAAGTATGATATGTCTGTGAAGGGTTATAATAATGAATAAATTAGTGGGATATAATATAGTTCACTTACGTACAAGTTTTTTATGCATCCAAGTATCCAATGATTCTAAACCTATATGATTCGAGCATGAATTGTTATGTTAGGTAATTAATATTAATCTAATAAGATATATCACTATATAGGGGATTTTGGGGTATCTATATATGGTATCATATCTGGTCTTAGTTACCGTAGGAAAATGGGATGAGAAAACTTTAGTGAGAACCATATGAATAAGTCTAAGTATAAGATAATGTCCTAAGGATTTGATAATGATCATGGATAAACTATGTTAAGCATAATATGTAATAGATTGAAGAAAAAGTGTCTTGAGTTAAACATATAATAAATTAGGTTTCATAATTATGTGATTTCTATATTTGATTATTGTTTCTCACAATATTATTTTTGGTTATAGTCAATGGTTGGAACCCAAATGAATCATGTTAATGTTGAATAAATTAGACAATGAAATGATTATCCTCCTGAGTATCCAAATGGTTTGGGATTGGTAAAAAATATCAGTATTATGCTTATAAAACTTTATCAATCTAGGAATTTTCATGACCCATCCTAAAGGGGCCTATTTTGTGACTCCCCAATACCAACTACAATAGCCAACAGGTTGACGACTGGTGCAGAGTGGTCATATCACTAACATGGGAGGAATTAGCCTATTTACATGTACACACACACCCATCTCCAAACCCATATAATTCTGAAGTGTAAAAACAACTGAACAAACATAAATGCATAATCCTAAATACCAAAACAAGAGTATGAAAAAAAAAAATGAAAGTAAACATGTCCAAATACAATGCCACCATAAAGAGTCTAAAAACAATTCTAACCAGAAAGTAAAATTGGGGACTACTATCAAGACACCATAGGAACAAAACTCAATATTTCTAGTCTCACTAAGAATTGTATGTTCCTGGTCCATCTAGAAATATTTAAAATGGTCGTTCATCTTCACAAGACATGAAACATGTAGGAAAAGCCCATTCAAGTGTGAGTATAACAATACCCTATAGTACACCCCGAAACCACATCGCATATATCAAAGAAATACAGTCAACACTACATAAGTATATGTCTATTTAAATTATAACATGAATATCTAGATATACCCATCAAAGACACATGATCAAAATGTAGGTCAAAATCATAAATCAAACAAAGGATTCTATCTTGATTGTTCCACAAATCAATAATCTAGGAGAACACATTCCTGAGTCTGAAAGCACGGATGACATATGTCTGATAGGTAATGTTCATCAGGTCTCTCCATTAAAAAAAATATGATACTCAGAATAGATATGATACAAAGATTAGGATCACTCCCAAGGCTATGGGATATACCAACAACTCAATCTAGATTGACCCACTAAGTATAGGATTGATGCTCATGTATTGTTGGTCATGATGATACCATGAACTCCACCTGTGGAACGAAGATGGATAGTGGATATCAATCTAAACCTCATGGAAGGATTCCAACAACTATATCCACGAATTTCTGCTAAAGTGATCGATGCCCTATATGTAGGAGTTGATTCCATACTAACCCTTAGGGAATTGATATGGGGAATAAACCCTAGTGAAACTCATTCAAGATAAAGAGGACAAGAGCTTCAAGACAACATTAAGAGAGTACACTACATGGATTAGGGTTATATGTCATGTCCCCTCAAGCCTATGTCCTACTCATGTAATCAACCTGTGTATGTGTGTGTGTCAGGGTAATAGTACACAGTTTGCATCTGACTGTGTTCCAGTACATATGTATAAACTTGTAGACCTAGGAAAGCCATGTTTATGTAGGATTAAATGGAGTTCCCATTTTCATGTACCCCTATACCATGTATTTCTACCCTCTGAGGTACAATCCAAGCCACCAAGGATAGGTTAAATTATGTGTGATTGGGTCCCTCATTATGTGATCCTTAACATTATCCTATAACCCTTTCCATTGAAAAGAGGGACCCACACATTGTATAATCCCGAACTACACACCTTACACATCGATTTTTTTTAGAAAACCCTTGTTCTTCCATCTATGTTCACCTATGCTACTACAACTTAGAAATCCAACCTCATTAGTACAATAAATTGAGGATCTACAGTGTGTAAACCTCTCCATGGACATTATTCGAATTATAGCCCATATATCAACCTAGAAATGAATTTTTATATCATTCTTCATTACACACAGATGAACATGAAATTGGGTATCCAAACCCATATGATCTTGCACCTCTCAAGTTGTCATACCACAGTTGTGTTGTGCTGATCTTATATCTACAATTTCATACCGTTTCAACATAATTTGTGAATTCAATGTTTAGTTTTTCAGGCATACATCGAACCACGAGCCAAATGAAGAATTACTACATTGAATTAAGAAATCGATGGAGAAAATTAAAAGAACAATTATGAGTAACACACCTAAACTGATGTTCATGTCAACCTCGATTCATTTATTTTAGAATTATTAATGTAGATATAAGTACTAATCAAAAATAAATTCTTAAATTTCATGATTCATCTAACCCATCCCACAAAACATAGGATCTGTAGATCAATCTATTTTTTGATTGATCATTTTTCACCATAGAAACCAAAAATGGGGAATTAAAACCAAATCAATAATATCCTAACACAATTTTGATTGTTTGATAATGAATAATGAAGTGGAATTATCATATTTGGTGAGATCCTTTGATTTTGTTGCACATTGATCATGAATCCATGATCTGGTTGCTATTATTCTAAGGTAAATCCTACAATGCTCTCTCTAGCATGACTTCAACACATCTAAGGTTATGAAGCTATCCCTAAATTTATTCATAATAGTCTTTTTAATGTCAATCTAGTAACTGTATCAATGAAAAAATATTAATTAAATATTTTATTCATTTTATGCCGACGATGAATTTTTTAAAAATACCCTTCACTGTCCATCATTATGTCACACCTAGGGTAATCCCTAAATTTTAAAATCAATTATTCCCTCATATTTCTAATTCAGTCCCTTGTATAGTGGTTATTTCATTTTTTAAGAAAACTTTGTGAACGTACTATTCCATATATTTAATATATATCAAACGTTTAATCATTGGACATAAAACCTTAAAATCACACATATTATCAAGACCTGGCCTCAAATATAAGCCTTAAAATATCAAAAAATAATACATGGAATTATTAGTCATTACATCCTACCCACCTTGTGGATTTACATCATAAAAAATTCAATACAAGGGATACACAAAGAGATGTGGGTACTAAGCACAAATATGAACTTCTATCTCCCATGTGCTCTCCTGAGGATTCTGGTATTTCCACTAAATGAACACTTAAGAAATTTTTCACCAATGAAGGATCATCTCCTTCTGATCCTCAATCTATATAGGGTACTTAGTAAAGGTAGCTCCATCTTTTATATTCATGTCACCTCATTTGATAACGTGTGATGGGTCATGCACATACCACCACATCTGCAACACATGGAAGATGTCGTGAACCCGGTCTGTCTATGGAGGTAGATCTAAGTGGTATTCCACCTAACAGAATCCACACAGTATTTAGAAATCACTAATAAATCATGGAAATAACTTGACACCACATACAAATATATTTAATCCATGTCAATGTGAAACCCATAAGAACAAATGGTCTCCCTCCTCGAACTACAAAGGCCTCTACTGTCTGTCGTCATTGTACATTTGATAGATCTATGCAATTTTCATCTAATACAATATGATCTTATCTTTCTTGGTAGTTATTCCCACCAATTCTATGGCCATAAGTCCTGACTCTCATATGACATTCTAGTATTGTGGTGACCTATAGGGTATCATGTACAAAGCTTCAAATTATTCCATGATAACGGTGTAATGGTAGTGGTTGTAGTATGATAACTCCACCACTGGTAGGTGATCCTCCCAACTTTTAAAAAATTACAACATGCAAGCTTGTATCATGTCCTCCAGAACATGAATGGTCTACTTAGTATAGTCATAAGTTCGGGAGATAAATTCTTTTCTCAAAGGTAACTAAGTCTTGAAAGCCTCCTGTAATCCCATCTAAAATTAGGATGTAAATTGAGCATCTTAGTCAAAAAGGATCATCGATGGGACTCCAAGGAGTCATACTATCTGATTCACATAGAGGTGCCTTAAGATCTCTATTAAACTCTTCTCATGAATAGATATGAAGTGGTCCAAATTGGTAAGTCATTATACGATCACCCAGATAGAATCATATCCCTTGAATGTATGTAGTATTCTCTTCACAAAGTCCATGGATATCTCATCCCACATCCACTATAGTTCCTCAAGGGGTTGAGATAAAAAAAACTCAGAATTAGTTCCCATCCATCACATATTCGAAACTAAGGAATCAAGAGAAAAACTCTACAAAACCCTTCTTCATCCTTGGCCACCAAAACCAAAACTGACGTCAGAGGTCCCAGCACATCATTTCCACAACTAGATGTACCTCCAATGTTGATGTATGAAAATCTCTTAGAATATCCTCCTACAACCTCACAGGTGTTGTAATGAATACTCTGAAAATAATAACTTGATCCTCATCATTAGAAAATATATCAAGGGCATGTCCAGTGGATATCTGAGTATGTAGGGGTCTCATAGTCAGTATCCCCAAGTGGTGCCTCCCTAACTCGTTGTAAAAGAAGAGAGGTGAAAACCATAGACTGGAGGTAATCTACTCCAACCCTATCCAAAAAGGATACCTGTATTGAGGTTAATTTCTATAATTCATCATTCAGTAACTGCAAAAGTGATCTTTTTCTGAGAGAATCAGCTACCACATTCCCCTTCCTAGAAGTATAGAAAATATCAAAGTTATAATATCAAAGGAAATCCGGAAATCACCATTGTATTAAGTTAAAATATTTAAGAGAGAATATATAATTGAGACTCTATGGATCAGAATACATTATAAATCGATCACCCATTGCGTAGTTTCACCACATCTTTAGTGTAAAGACTACTGATGCTAACTCAAGATCATGAGTTTCATAGTTCTACTCATGTAGTTTGAAATATCACGAACCATAGGTAATCACTGCCTGTCTCTACATAAAATCCCAACCAAGATCAGTTCCCAATGCATCATATAACACTATGTACTCAACAAAATCCTTGGAAATCTCAATATGGGATCACTCATTAGTTTCATCCCCAACTTCTAAAAATCATGTTGGGGCCTCTCTATATACATGAAAGGATAAATCTTTCGGTTTAATAATATCATGGGTGATGATATCCTATATAAATTTGGTATGAATATATAGTAATATCCTATTAACCCAAGGAATCTATACACCTTTATCATTAAATTTGGTGGCTCCCAAGCTAACATTTCCTTGACTATGGATGGGTCCACTACCAATCCATCTTCTGAGATAACGTGTCCTAGAAAGTTGACCTTTAGAATCTAGAAAAAACACTTAAAGAGACTTCTATAAAGATATTTCTCTCAAAGAACGTATAAAACCACCCTCAAGTTTCTCACATGCTCCTCCTTGGATGTTATGTACACACTGATCTTGTCAATGATGAATACCATAAACTGGTCTAAGAAAGTCTAAAAGTTTTGGTTCATGAGTTCCATGAACACATATAATTCATATTCATTCCAAAGAGAATCACCTTGAACTCATTGTGATCATAGAAAAATTTGAAGAACATCCAAGTTATATCCTCATCCCATACATGGAACACGTGATAACCTGGCCTATGTTCAAACTTTGAGAACTGTCATGCCCCTCTAAACTAATCAAAGAGTTCTTATATCCTCATTAATAGATAAATATTCTTCATGTTCACCTAGTACATGTTCCGGTAGTCCACACACAACCTCAATATCTAGTCATCCATCTTGGTGAAAAAAACTAGGGGATCCCTCAGGGAAATATTTAGTCTAATAAATCCCTTCCTCTTCAATTCCTCCAACTACACCCTCATCTTTTGAAAATCTATGGGTACCATATGATATTTTAAAATATATATCGGTGTCATCCCATTGTTTAGATCAATGGAGAAGTATGTATCTTGGTATGGAGGTAAACCTAGAACATCCTTAGGGGAGATTTCCTCATATTCCACCACCACTTTACGAAACTGAAAACTCCTTTCATCTACTAAGCCTAGAATGGACCACCTGTGGATGGTGGTGGTAGAAATTCAAAGTGTCTTCTACCTCATCCTTTCCTATCAACACATTTTTCTCATCCTATTCCCTACAAACATGCATTCTCCCTCCACTTCCTATGCATCGACGGTCCATCCATGATCTCACTATCAGCCATGTAGTGGTCTGGAAAATCTCAAGCAAGATTTCCTATAACCTCACAGGAGTAGAACCTCCTCTCTTTAATATCAACTGGACCTATCTTGTGAGACATTGACTACAGAACCCCATTCCTAGGACCTCCTCCTAAAACATCTTGCACATCGTTTCCCCTTAGACTGTTTTCCGCTCTCTACTATCGAGTTCTTCTCTCCTTCTTTAACATAAATAACAACTAATGGTTGTGTCTTCTATTCTAAGAAACACTCAACTATCAATGATCACTATAGAACCCCAAAATATGTATTAATTCATTGAGGGATAACATTGGCTTAGATATCTCTATACATCCCTAGTTCAAAGGTCTGATCCTTGAAGAACTAGTCAGGAACCATATCCATCAAGTACCTGGATAGGTTGGTAAACCTCGATGAATACTCATCCATTATCGTCCAACCTGGCTGGAGTTACATCACCTCATGGATACATACATCCCTCAGTATAGTTGGAGAGAACTCCTCTGTAAAAAGATTCAAAATATCTGATCTTTCTAGAGTTGCTTCATCATAAGAATGGGTCACGAACCCCCACTATCATCATGTTGACCCATGGACAAGGTTTTCTTCCAGGACCCTCATCTGATCTGTTGGTGTCTTGACCTGATAAAATACATGAGTCATCACCTTAAGCAAGTCCTCAACCTCCTATGGGTTGGTCTCAACTTAGAACCTGATGGGTAAAGGGGTCCATTCTATGACTCCACATGCCTTCCTCCAATAGGCTGGGGGATACATACTAGAGCTAAGTAGGAATATAACTAACATTGGAGGACATAGACTATGTACCATTACACATGCACCCATCTCCAACCCCATACAATGATGAAGTACAGAATCAAATAATCAAATATTAATTTGTTTGTCTAAATCCCAAAACTATAGTTTGTTATGAAGTAAATTATATTAAATAGGTCCAATTACAATCCCATCATAAAGAATCTAGAAACAAGACCAACCTAGATGTCAAACTAGGTACAGATGTCAAGATACCATAGGAAAACATCTCGGTCTATCCAATATCATGAAGCATCGTTTAGTCTTGGCCTATCTAGGACTATATCAAAAGGTTTATCATCTACACAATACATGACACATGTGGTCAAAGGCCATGCATGGGTGAGTATACCAATACCTAGTAGGACACCTAGAAACCACGAAGCAAACAAGAAAAAAATATAGTCAGTTCTATATAGGTATACGTCTATAGTACATATTACAAGAATATCTAGATATACTCAACAAAGACATATAGCCAAAATGTAGTTCACAACCATAATGTCCGACTAGAATTCCATCTTGAAGGTTCCATTAAACCATGGTCCAAGAGAACACAGTCACGAGTCCAAAATCACTGATGACATCCATCTGAGACATAATGATCATCTAGCCTCACCAATATAAGTACAAACTAATAGTATAAAGAGAAAGGATACACAAATGACGATAACTCCAAATTTTATAGGGTATACCAACAACTCAATATAGATTTATCCACTAAGTAGAGGATCTACACCATCATAGTGTTATTCATGAGGATACCATGAACTCTACCTAGGGTAAAATAAATAAATAATCTCACTCTATGCTTCATAGAAGGATTCCAATGACTATCCATGAATTCCTACTGAAGAGATCATTGTCCTATATGTAGGAGTCGATTCCATAGTATCTTTTAGGGAATGGATATGGGGAATTCACCCTAATGAAACTCATCCATTATATAAAGGACAAGGGCTTAAATCCAACTTTAGAAAAGTACTCGACATGTTATAGGGATATACACCATGTCCCGTCGACCTAGGTTGGTGCCCATTTTAAGGGACTGTGTCTATGAAACTGTAAATGATGTGTAACTTCCCATGCAGTCTTCCTATGTGTTGTTGAACAAGTATTCTCATTTATACTTGGACATGTCATGTCTATTTGGGAGTAAACAATGTGATCATGCCTCTGTACTCTAGCTTGTGTTTGTGTACCCTCTGTGGTACCTGTTGATCCATTAGGGAGAGGTCAAATTCCATATAACAGGGTCACATGCCATGTGATCTTTAAAATCCCCCCAAAACCTAACCATTACTAAGAGGTACCCACACACCATGTAATCTCAGATTATACTCCATGTGGATAGAATTTTTTCAATAACCCTTTTTCTTCCATCCAAGAACACCTCCACCTCCATTGCCAGGAAATACAACTTCGTTCGTGATGGAAATCAAAGATCTAACCAATCCAAACCTCACCATGGGTTTTCACCATATTTCATTAATTCAATCTTCTCAAAAAATATATTTGTACGTAGTTCATCACTATGCACCAAAGAACACAAAATTGGGAATCCAAAACCGTCTAATCTGCAAATGCTTCCATCGTTGAACTACTATCATGGCATGGTGATCCCAAAATGATAATTTCAAATCATTCCACTAAGAATAATGTTCTCAACAATCAATTTTTCCAGCATACATTGAACTGTGGTCCAAACGAAGAATGCCTCTAATGAATGAAGATATTGGGGAAGAAAATAACAAGAAAAAATATGACTAATAGACCTAAATCTATGTTTATTCCGAATTTTATTTTTATCGTTAGAATAATGAATAAAGAGATAACAGTTAATTACAAATAAATTCTCCCAAGTATCTATTAATCTAAGACATCCCACAATATGCATGATTCATGGATCTATTTTTTGATTGATCTGTGTTCAACATAGAAACCAAAATGAGAAAGGAAAACCAAAACAATAATGTCCTACCTCAATTTGGATTGATCTCTAATGAATAACTTAGTGGTGTCAATGTCGTTGGATAGATCCTCTGTTATTGTTTCACGTCCATCATAGATATATAATCTAATTGTTGTTATTCTAAGAGAGTTCCTCCAAAACTCTCTACAATGTCTCTCAAATGGATCTAGGTTTATGTAGATAACCCTAGAATTTCTTCATTACATTCTATTTAAATTCATGACAGTCAATTCATAATTGAAAAAAAATATATTTATTAATTTTATTTATTTTACTCATGTGATGACTTTTAAACAAACACCCCATATAGTCTATGGATAAACCATGCCTATGGTGAACCCTAAATTCAAAACTCAACGACACCCTTATATTTTGTGTATGGGCCCCCATTTAAAATTTATTCCACATTTTCCAGAAAACATTATTAATGTTATATATAATATATTTAATATATTTCAAATTTTTTATTCCGATCACACCGAGCCTTGGAATCATACGTCGTCTTAGCACTTGGTCTTGAAATTAATCCATACAATATCCAAAAAAATACATAGAAAATTTCAGTCATTTTATGAATCATGTTGAGATTATGAATGGGAAAATGAGGGGAAAAAATTCTATAGATTACATTTTAAGGAAACATCCACCTTCTATTAGTGGTTCCACTGATCCAATAGTTGATTAGAAAGAGATTTTGACCACTAAAAAGAAATTTTCCATTATATAGTGCTTTGAACATGAAAAAATTATTTTTATTTTGTATAATTTGGAAGGTGAATCATAATGAAGAAATGTTATCAATAACATGAGGAAATATGATTAAATTTACTCTATAGAGTGGGATTAGTTTAAGAGATTATTTTTCAATAAGTACATCTCTCATATTATTTATACAAAAATAGAGAAGGATCTCCTTGAGCTAAAGTAAAAGGATGATGAATATATTAGTACCTATGAGAAATGTTTTTAAATATATTAAAAGTATGATTTATGTATTTTTATTTAACTATAATGTATGGTTGATAAATCTTGTAGTAGCCTAAAACCAAGTTTTCAAAGGGTCTTATCCATTAGATGCTTCATTAACTATGATGATTTAATTTTATGTTCTATTAGTTGGAAATGGATGTTTTATTCACCCATTAATCTCATGGATTTGATAATAAAATAAATAAGGAGTTTAAAAGAAATTCGAAAAACCATAGAGGGAATAATATGAGGTTTCCTCTGTCTTCATAGTGTAGAATGAACCATGGAAGAAATATTCTCCAGGGGAATGGTAATTGTTTTAAGTGTACATTGGAGGTTCATCGAGAAATAAAACAATAAAATGATGTGAAGATACTACTCAATTAATGTAATAATAAAAAAAATATCAATATAATGAACCACCTACACTCTAGTGTTTCAAATATATGGTGTTGTTGAATTATGATAACTAGTGCTCAAACCCAAAGTTTAATGACAATGATAAATGCAAAAAACCTCTTAATCCATGAAAAAAATTTAAATATCAAGTGATCAATATTGTTTATGTGGATAATGAAGTGGGGAAAGGTACACTTACCATTCACTCCAGAACAGAAAATTCCATATTTGATTCTCGATCTTCCCGTCCTATTATATCTGAAGAATTTTCTTATGGTGTCACAGTAACACTTCAATTAATAGTTTTTCATTTATTATTGAAACCCCTTAGTGGAATGATTATTTCATCTCAAGTCTAAAACACATCTTTGATTTATGTTTGTTAGAATATGCTTCCTACACATCTTTATATCCACCCTCTGGTTGAATTTGATGTTAACTTAGGCATGTATAGGATTTATTTAAATAAATCCCAGATAAATTCGTATGGGAGGAACTTAAAATTTTATTTTTTGAACCAAACTATGGTTTTCTATTTGTTTGATAATAAATATGAACTTCCAATAGAAATTTAATCCATTGTATGCATCTTGATTCATATTCAAAAGCGACATTTATCTCAGATGGTTAGGGATAATCTCAAAATCAGTGATATGATAATTATGTGTCTGTGGGTTGATATTTTTTCAGAAGAGTTTCTGAGTCATCAAATTAATTGTGAAGTTTAAATTTATATATAACTCATACCTATTGCTAAACCAAGTTTGAATTCTCTATATAAAATGGCCCTAATAGTGTTGAAATAATTGAAGAAGCTACTCCAGGATAACCCTGAAAAGGATTTATTTATCCATATACATCTCTTTGGGGAAAACATATTCTTTTTATTAAGAAGAATGAAATGTAAATATGAATACAAATTGATTATCAATAACTTAAAAAGACCAAAATAAATAATAAGTATCATATTCAATGTATTAAAGATTTATTAGATTGATTCCGTAAATCACAATAATTTTCCAAGATTGAACTTCATTATTAATATCATAAATTATGGGTGGAGGATGATATACCCAAGACAACATTTAATATATACTATGGACACTATGAATATATTTTTTCAAACAAATTCCCCCATAATGATCAGGGATGTAATGAATAATATCTTTAGATGTTACCTTTATCTGATCGAGGTAGCCAGTATAAAAGATAATCATACATACTCAAAGAGAAATAAAGAGTATAAATATCATGAAATGGTTGTATTAAAGACCTTAAAGAATGATAACATGTATGAAAAATTTATAAACAATGATTTTTGGCTATAAAAAGTATCAGTTTTCATCATAAAATATAAAGCAAGGGTATATCGATGAGTTCATCAAGGATTGATGTTATTGAACATTGACCGAGACCATCCATTGTGACTGAGATTTGATGTTTTCTTAGTTTAGCTAGATATTATCATTGCATTATATAGAATTTATCATGACTATTTAAACCATAACCAAGTTAACATGGAATGGATCTATGTTCCTTTGGACAAATGAATGTGGGGAAAATTTTAAGGAGCTCAAGATAAGGTTAGTCAGCACACTTGTGCATACATTACCCAGTAGTGAGGGAGGTTTTGTGATATATATTATGACATCTAATAAGGGACTAGGATGAATTATCGTGCAGAATAATATCATGATAGATTATTCATCATGACAATTTAATGTTGGGGATAAAATTACCAAAGTCATGATTAAGAGTTAACAGTATTAATTCTTTCATTTATGATATGGAGGAATTATCTTTATGGTGAATGGTGTGATATATATATATTAATAAAAAAAGTTTTAAATAATATATTCACATATAGAAAGTTGAATATGTGATAGATAATATGGTTTTAACTGATTAAGGATTATGACTTCTCAATACATTACCACCCTAGGAAGGTGAACAAGTTGATAAATGCTCTGAGTTGAAAGGATTATGATAACTTATCTATAATTAGGATCACAAAAGATCCAACATTTATTGATTTAAAAATAATTATTATGGAAATCAATAATGAAAGGAATAAATCTTATCTCTCTAAAATGAGTGTTTAACTATAATCGAAGTGAATATTAAAGAGCTTCATAAAGAATATATAGAACTACAAAAGAATGTGAGGATTTTTCATAGGTATTACCTTGATTGTTATTGAATGATAAATTTTAGGACCCATGTAATTATTTCATCCATACGAGATTTGAAGAATATTTTTTTTGGATGAGGCTCATATTGTATCATTATTTATTTATCCAGGAAGTACCAAGATTTATAGAGTTATGAAATAACATTTATAATGAGACATCATGAATAGATATATTGAGGATTATTTATCTTAGTTCATTGTATATTAGTATGTTAATGGTGGTATCCATAACTCTATGGGGATGTTAAAACCATTACCTATACCATAAAGGAAATGGGAAAAATAACACCATGAAATTTTTCATTGGACTCCCCAAAAAATCTAAAGGTCATAATGTTATTGAGGTTTTGGTCAATCAAATTAATAATTAAACATACTTAATTTATATTATAGAATATTTGTCTTCTAATAATCATGCTGAAATTTATATAAAAGATTTCGTAAGGTTGCACGGAGTAACACATTCTATTGTATATGATCAGGGTCTAAGGTTCACCTTATTGATCTAGTGAAGACTTAAATAAGATTTTGATATAGAGTAGAGTTTCAGTATAATTTATCATCCTCAAAATTATTTTCAATCTGAAAGAACCATTCAAACCCTATAGGATAAATTCATAACATTTTAAGGAATTTTATGCATTATGGGGTAAATACATTCCTCCATTAGATTTTTCATACAAAAATAGTTTTTAATCAAGCATTTAAATGGATACTTATGAATGACTTTATATATTTAGGTGTTGAACTTCAATGATCTAGAATTATTTAAGAGAAAATAATCTATTGGGACTTGAGCTATATTTGGAAATAGTAGAAAAAATTAGAGCCAACAAGAACATATTATTGCATTTCAATGTTGATAGAAAAGTTACACTGATAATTGTCCTTAAGATCTTGGATTCGATGTCGGTGAGAATGTGTTTCTTTGAATTTCTCTATGGAAGAATGTTATGAAATCTTGAAATAAGGGAATGTTGATCTATAGGTTTATGTGAACCTTCATGATTATTGATCGAGTAAGGATGGTATCTTACCACATGGACCTTCCACTGAACCTCTTTCAACTTCTTGATGTTTTCTAAATTTCTCTCTTGGGGAAGCACATTCATGATCCTTTATAAGTACTGAACTCAGAGGTCATGCCACAAGAAAATGATCTTTCCGATGAATAATAATAAATATAAATATTTGATCATCGAGATAATGTTCTATGGAACAAGAAAACTCTTTTGATTAATGTTCTATGGACAACTCATAAATTTGTAAAAGCTACTTGGGTACTGGAGGATACAATGAAATAGATATATTATCATTTTTTGCATCAGAGTGATAGAATTTCAGGGTAAAAAATAATTTTAAGGGGGGGGGGTAGGATGTAACACCATGTTGATTCTCCTTTTCGTCACATTGTTTAAAATAATGGAAAGGGAAATGACTTAGCACAAAGTTATTCATCCTTTGAAAAAAACATCAAAAATCGACAAAGGAATGAAAAAGGAGTCAAAGGACCTAGGGTCGAGCAAGTTCCCTTAATGTGGCGCAAGTATACTTGCATGCCACCTAATGGTCGCACAAGTGACTTGCGCGCCCTAATTGATAACCACCCGGGGGATTCTCCCGCCTATAAATACCCCCGGTGGGCCTCCCATTTGGGGAGGATTTTATCCAGAATTCACATATAGAGCTCTGAACGCCCACATCTCTTCTTCAGGTCTTTCAAACATTTATAAGGTAATTCTTTACCTAGAATGGAAGGTCAAAACAAGAGGAGTAAGGTATAAGTGTTAGAATTTACTAACACTTGTGCGCCTAAGTGTTTTAACCTTAAGGAAAATGGACACACTTGCACGCCACCCTACTTCTTCACCAGAACTTGAGTTCCATCTTCTGGTAAGCCTCTAGGGATAATACTAAGGGTTTGAGCCAAGTCCCACCCAAGTATTACCCTAAGGGATGAAAATCTCACAAGTACCCATGTGCCGCACAGGTATACCTACGTGGCCAGGACTTGCGCGCCCACGCAGTACCTGTGCACCTGATAGGACTTGTGAACCCCTATCTTTTTGGGTGCCTTTCCTGCCCATTTCACCCCTCTTATGCCATTCCACCTCTCATATTCAATAGTCAGTCTTCAAGACACTCTTCAAATCCATTTATGGGATGATTTATTTATTTGACTTCCTTATCTGAAAGGAAATCCGTGGAACATCTCTCAAAACATAGTGATTTACACATCATTATGTCACTAAAGATTGAGATTTCATTCATTAAACCTCATCCTTTATGATGAGAGAACTCATTAACCTGGGGATCCTTTTCCGGAATAAGCCCTAGTCTTAATTCTCAAATATGGGCATCCTCCTTAGGAGTAATCCCCAAGTCCTCATTAACTTGTGCCTCCTTTTCAAGAATAAGCCCCAGTCATAATTCTCAAATATGGGCATCCTCCTTATGTAACGCCCCGACCCCAGTTACCCAGAGTCGGTGCATTATTACATAACATTGGCATGATCACAAGAAAGATCAAATCTAGAAAGACCGATTGGTTTAGTAGCCTTGGAAACACTAGATATATTCATAAGTTTTACACTACATCATAAAATGAAAAACTACTACAACAACATAATGTTTCCACAGTCCACACTATAATCCCCTCATAATATCCCTGAAGGTCATTCATAACTTACATCTTCACTTCTTGGGAAAAATAAAACATAGAAAAGGGGTGAGCTCAAATGCCCAGTAAGGATAACAATATAGCGGAAACTTTCATAAATAAGAATAAAGATTTAAGGCAACGTATAACTAAAACAAAAGCCTTTTAAACATGAACTTTCAACATGGTATGTCATAAATAAAATGAAATAATGCCATTTACTTATTCACATGGATATTCTACTAATCGAATAATTACATGAAAAAAAATCAATAACCACTTTCATAATGTTGGAATGCATAATGTTGAACTTTAATTTCTTTGTCAAGGCCTCATCCCAAGACCTTGGGGCTAACTGTAACTGGAACCCAACCCGGAGTGCCTCTAATAACCGGACACCAACCCGGAGTGCCTCTAATAACCGGACACCAACCCGTAGTGCCTCTAATAACAGGACACAAACCCGGAGTCCTTCTAATAACCGGAGACCAAACCGGAGGGATTACTTTTACCAGTACCTAACCTAGATGGCTTACTTTTACCAGTCCCCAACCTGGAGGGCTTACTTTAACCAGTCCCCAACCTGGAACATACTTGTCCAACACATTCATATGAAGTAAAGGTTGAAATATAACATAAACATTATTATTGGAACTAGCATACGAAATGTCAATACTTTACTCATAAACCATGAATGCTATATAAATGGAACATCCACAGTCAAACATATCACAAAACATTATTACAATATGGAATTTTTGTATCATAATAAATCAACTTCAAATAAGCGTAAAATCCATCAAAGGATGTTGACATAGATGAAATCAAAACACTTTTTAGAGAAATATCTCTTTCTATTTTTGAAACCATTTAAGAGCCATATAAAATAAAACATTTTCTTGAAAATGTTCTTATAATCTTGTAAGGGAAGCTTTGACGATTTTATAACGGCGGAAAATAACCACACCCGCCGTATAAGTTAAAAAAACATTCTTATCTTAATTCTGTCGAAAAGGTTAAAAGCACCTTGTTTAGAAAACGACAGAAAGATTCCCTTATAAACCTCTTATAAAAAGTCAAACAAGGGTATAAATTACTTTGACCCATATTATTTTAAATATTAGAAATGTTTTGAAATACATTTTGAAGGAACATGGATGTGGATGATAACAAGGTCCCAGTAGATAATTATGTATAAACAATCTCGGATAATGAAGAGATTGCGAAATAAATCCTTACCTTGTACTTTTCCTTGGTTGGGGTAGGTTAACCTCCTGTATAATAGTGAAATTATTGTTACTAAATTATACAAGAATCATATACATTAATATGATATCATATATGATCTTTTAATATTGATTTGATAATAATATCTTAGTATTATCGCCGTTTCGGGTGTTAACTTACTCATTTTCTTTATATGTTTTGTTACATAAGTCATGTTTGTTGTATCTTATTCATATCCAGAATGATATCAAGTCCTTAAACATCATTTTTAAATCATTAAATGAAAATTATACTTGAATGGATACGATGGAGAATGAATCTCATCGCGTTCGTGGAGACGGTAGTCCGTACGTACGCACGAACGCTACTTCCATTTAATTTTTATTTTAAAAGAATCGAATCCAAATGATACATAGGTATATTACTATTCCAGTATAATATAATATTTTATATATTTTACTTAAGTTCATTAACACCATCCTTTATACGTTCCATGTGTGGTATGAACGAGTCATATCATTTTAAGGGGGCGGTAGTCCGCACTTCCTCAAATGAAATTATCGTATGTATATACAACATGAAACGAATAATGGTATGAAATAAAATGGAATTACAGAAGCTTATATATAAAATATATATCATTAATATCATATTTAATTACAGTTCCATCATAATGGCCACCATGAGAGGCGGTAAGATGTATTTGAACAATCATCGTTTCGTGAGGCGTTAGTTTGCCATCCACAGAAACATTATGTTCATCATCCATTAGATGGAGTTGTGTGTATGTGTAGTTTGAATACTTCTTATAACAACATCCTAGTATATTGAGGATACTGGTGTTGTTACAAAAGAAAGGAAATAAAAAGATTTTGGGGGTTGAAGAAGCAAAATAAATGAAAATAATTTAAGAGAAATCGTTACCTTTAATTTAGGTAACTCACTTTGGTTGGAACCAAAGGACTTGTTGAAATGCTTTCTGCCTAAGGGGAAGATTCAAGGAGGAGGAGAGGGATGTGGGGAGCTTAGTTGGGCAGAATTTGGACGATCCAAGTGGCTTGAGAGGTGTGAGGAATGAGTAGAAGTGGTCTCCTTTTATAAGGGAGAGGAGGGGCTCTTTAGGAAAGATTGAAAGTATTACTTTATAATATAATTATATTCGGTTTATAATGGTCCAAAAATCATTGAGGTCGAAGATAAGATGACTCATATTCTAAATAACATAAACAAATAAGAATTGGACAGGTTTTAGGTAATATGTTAATCATTATAATATTATTTATTTCAATGATTTATTAATGAGGTAAACATTGAATCATTATTGTGTCATTAATAATTTAACTTATTTGATGTCTAAAAATTATAAATAAACTATCATCATGTAGGAAATCTTTTTAGCTTTCTAATGAATATTTATAATCGAAAATCCAACATGTATAACCCTATGTAAAAATTGTTCTTCTAAAAGATGTAAGCTTATGCCATTTTTATTTTTATTTCAACTTTATTAATATAATGTGTCCCTACCACATACAAGTGGCTCCAAGGGGTCCCCAAATTGACCCAAGGATGCCCATGGTCGGGTATGTGTCCACCAATAAGGTTAGGACACGTTTTAGGGTAATTTTGTATTATTATAATATTATTTTTTAACCCTTATTTACCGGATTTACCCTTTAACCATGGTAAATAAAATATTTACCACAGTAACTATTCAAAATGTCTAAAAATAAAAGTTACCTATTTACACAATTTGAACATCCTGATTCCAAATATGGAATCCATTTTCCTAAATTCAAAACATATAAGTGGCAGAAATTAATTTAAAATTAATTCCCGCTGTCAAAACAAAAATCGTGTTTTTAAGAGATAATAATTATCAAAAGATTGACACTCGTTTATGTTCGGTTTAATTGTAAAATTATGTCCAATGACCAACATTATATTAAATGGTAAAAATATATTCTAAATATACTTTAAAACTACTAAAATTCATAATTTATCACTATTAATTATTTTTATTAAAAAGGTTGTTTTTAATTAAAATTTAGTAATTTTCACTATTCATCAAAATATGAAAGTTATCCGAAAAGTACCAAAATTTCACCTTAGGCTAAATTCGATATTCCGAATCCAAAAATGAATTCCATTTCAAAATATAAAATATATATTATTTCAAAATTTAGGTATTACTATTCATAACGGCCAGTTTGATTGGTTGTGGTGTGTGTTAAAACTCGAAGTTGCGTACAACACACGCTACTGTTTTATTCAAAGGAAAGCGTACCGTGGAAGCTTGGGAAGTTTCATTTTAAATTTTTTGATGTCTCCATTTAGTCAAAATGTTTAAAATATTGTATTTAAAAAGGGTTCACTATTAAAAGTTGATAAAAGTGCAATACTGAAAATGAATTTGTTCTTGCATTATATCTAAGAAACTCATAATATGGATTCTAAAATTATAAGGATTATATAAAGTTTAAAATTTAGATAATACTATTCATAACCTCTTTTGAATGGCTTTTTTTGTAAGTCATGGTGTGATTGAACTCAGTGTTGCGTGTAGTGCAAGTTATTGAATTATTTTGATGAAATAACACACTATGAAATCTTGGGGTGTTACATTCTCCCCTCCTTCAATAAATTGCGTCCTCGCAATTTGAAATTGTTCTTCGAAAATAAAAGGTTGAAAATAGAAAATATATTTGTGGGAAAACCCACATCGGAAATCGGGTTACTAAAATTTAGTCTTAATATGAGGAAAAGAGAAATGAAAGGGTCACCACCAAATTATGATCTCGATTAAGAGAACATTGGTGGAAATTAGAGACATATAATTGGAGGAAAAACGTAAATATTTATAGGTAGTGATTGAGGTCATCAATCACAAACAAGTATAAAATTGAGGTCCTTAAATTCATCAATCTATGATGATTTGAAATACCATCGGTTCAACAAAACATAGGGTATTAGGATAACACATTTTTGACGTTTCAAAATATCTTAGTCGAAATCCCACATCGAAAAATGAATTAATGAGGCCTCTATTTAAAATAAAGAGTCGAACGTATGAAGATTACCGAAAATAACACATACTAGGGTTCCATGTAGGAAAATATGGATATGGAAGAAAAATATAACCATCAATTATCTGATGGAGAGTGGTAGAGAACATGGCTATGAAAAGGCCAACAATCCCAAAGCCATAAATTATTGATGATTTAAGGTACCATCTAGGAAAACATTTTTGTTCAAAGTTGCTTTTCTTAATATTGAGGAATTTATTTATGAGATTGGCTAAGATCATAAGGATATATACTTACTTTATAATTAGAATTTTATCCATTAATAAATTTCTACCACAAACTCATCTTTCACTCTAAAAGATAATAGAATGTAAAAAAAATTCTATTTACACTATTCGTATAGGGTTCCAAAATAAACGAATTTATAATTCATCTACATGATCTTTTAATAAAAACTACATTATTTAATCCAGGACATCTCATGGTCCAGTGGTAGGTGATACACCCTTTTCGCCCTTCAGTTGCGGGTTCAAGTCTCGCAGCCTTGCCGGACGCGACGGGTTGCCGCCCGACCTCCGGGTTGTCCTTTTATGGCAATACAAAATAATCCAAACTAGAACTATCCAAAATACTTTTGTCCAAACTCACAGTCTAACATTTATAAGGAAGGTAAACATAATATAGATCCTTTTTACCCCGTAATAGCATATGAATACCTTCATCATGTATTCTTTTAATACACTGAAACATCCTAAATTACCATATTCCTTATTGATTACATTTATGCTCCCTTATTCCATATAGAATGCTGGATATACTTCATCAATCCAAAAATGTTTTAAACCCCAACAATGATGGAATATACAAATCATTAATCAGTTCCAAGGTAGTCATGAATATCCAATATAATTTATCCAAAGCAATCATGTATTATTCCAAAATCACTACCTCGGTATCAGAACTATATTATGGTTTATCATTCTCTCAACCATATATTTTCCAAAAATTTATCCTGCTATTGAGTCACTTTTCTTTGTTCCACACAATCTCAAGTCCTTAATGAAATAGTACTGCAGTACAATCCTTATATACTCCATAATTATTATAACAAGTACATTGTTGATACAACACTCAATTGACATAATCAACATAAGAACTCTAATCATTCCTCTTCATCTGTGGTAGTATCATAACTTGATTATTATCCAATAACATCATTTGTGGCATAGTCTGATGACTGGGACATAGGTTCGCGTAGTGTCTAAACTCCTTGCAAATGAAGCATTGTACATTTGAAACCATTTTCTTACTCTTGCAGTCACGTACTTTGTGCCCTTTTCCTCCACACTTATAACAAACTCCCATTTCTTTCAGGCAAGTTCCAGGGTGTTTCTTTCCATAGTTACCCCATATGGGAAAATTCTTCTTTTCCCTCTTCCCTTTATCCATCTTTCTCTCTTCTATCCTTTTCTTCTCTTGCTTCCCTTCAAAGCCATAGGACTCAGTAATCTCTTTACTTATCTTATCAATACATGATATTATTTCTTTATATGATGATAATACATGGGAGACTATTTCTCTTATAAATTCTATCTTAAGACCATGAAAGATATGATCCTTCCTTCTCTTTGGATCATGTGCATTTCCGGAGTTCTCATTCCTTCTACTGGGCGCCATTTCTAAACAATGGCATAAACTAGATCAGTTTATGAATCAAAATACATAATCCCATACTTATAAAACACTTAACATAAATTGAACTATTTATGGATATAATCCATAATCATAAGAATGTTTTCTTTAAGGATGTATATACTCATAAACCCTTCAAAATTATTTGTAAAGAAAATGAGAGTTATCCTAAGAATATCCCCCGGGAGTGTCGTAACCAAGAGTGCAGCAAGGCCCGTTGTCGTGTACCAGTTCCCGTTCGAGTCTATCTCAAAACGGTGTTTTCGGGTTTTACCCCTAGGTACATCTGTGCCAGAGCCGCCTCTACCTGCTCATATCCAGACAGGGATGTATTGCTCGGAAAACTCACAAAATCTCTACAATACCAAAATTCTAAGAAGTTCTTCTATACTAATCCTCAAAGTTCATCTTAGGTCTACGTGCTCTAATCAGAGTTTATCTAAATCTAGCTTCCAAGGTTTGTACTAAACTTCCTCTGATACCAACTGTAATGCCCCGACCCCAGTTACCCAGAGTCGGTGCATTATTACATAACATTGGCATGATCACAAGAAAGATCAAATCTCGAAAGACCGATTGGTTTAGTAGCCTTGGAAACACTAGATATATTCATAAGTTTTACATTACATCATAAAATGAAAAACTACTACAACAACTTAATGTTTCCACAGTCCACACTATAATCCCCTCATAATATCCCTGCAGGTCATTCATAACTTACATCTTCACTTCCTGGGAAAAATAAAACATAGAAAAGGGGTGAGCTCAAATGCCCAGTAAGGATAACAATATAGCGGAAACTTTCATAAATAAGAATAAAGATTTAAGGCAATGTATAACTAAAACAAAAGCCTTTTAAACATGAACTTTCAACATGGTATGGCATAAATAAAATGAAATAATGCCATTTAATTATTCACATGGATATTCTACTAATCGAATAATCACATGCAAAAAAAATCAATAACCACTTTCATAATGTTGGAATGCATAATGTTGAACTTTAATTTCTTTGTCAAGGCCTCATCCCAAGACCTTGGGGCTAACTGTAACCGGAACCCAACCAGGAGTGCCTCTAATAACCGGACACCAACCCGGAGTGCCTCTAATAACCGGACACCAACCCGGAGTGCCTCTAATAACCGGACACCAACCCGGAGTCCTTCTAATAACCGGAGACCAAACCGGAGGGCTTACTTTTACCAGTCCCTAACCTGGAGGGATAACTTTTACCAGTCCCCAACCTAGAGGGCTTACTTTAACCAGTCCCCAACCTGGAACATACTTGTCCAACACATTCATATGATGTAAAGGTTGAAATATAACATAAACATTATTATTGGAACTAGCATACAAAATTTCAATACTTTACTCATAAACCATGAATGCTATATAAATGGAACATCCACAGTCAAACATATCACAAAACTTTATTACAATATGGAAGTTTTGTATCATAATAAATCAACTTCAAATAAGCGTAAAATCCATCAAAGGATGTTGACATAGATGATATCAAAACACTTTTTAGAGAAATATCTCTTTCTATTTTTGAAACCATTTAAGAGCCATATAAAATAAAACATTTTCTTGAAAATGTTCTTATAATCTTGTAAGGGAAGCTTTGAGGATTTTATAACGGCGGAAAATAACCGCACCCGCCGTATAAGTTAAAAAAACATTCTTATCTTAATTCTGTCGAAAAGGTTAAAAGCACCTTGTTTGGAAAACGACAGAAAGATTCCCTTATAAACCTCTTATAAAAAGTCAAACAAGGGTATAAATTACTTTGACCCATATTATTTTAAATATTAGAAATGTTTTGAAATACATTTTGAAGTAACATGGACGTGGATGATAACAAGGTCCCAGTAGATAATTATGTATAAACAATCTCGGATAATGAAGAGATTGCGAAATAAATCCTTACCTTGTACTTTTCCTTGGTTGGGGTAGGTTAACCTCCTGTATAATAGTGAAATTATTGTTACTAAATTATACAAGAATCATATACATTAATATGATATCATATATGATCTTTTAATATTGATTTGATAATAATATCTTAGTATTATCGCCGTTTCGGGTGTTAACTTACTCATTTTCTTTATATGTTTTGTTACATAAGTCATGTTTGTTGTATCTTATTCATATCCAGAATGATATCAAGTCCTTAAACATCATTTTTAAATCATTAAATGATAATTATACTTGAATGTATACGATGGAGAATGAATCTCATCGCGTTCGTGGAGACGGTAGTCCGTACGTACGCACGAACGCTACTTCCATTTAATTTTTATTTTAAAAGAATCAAATCCAAATGATACATAGGTATATTACTATTCCAGTATAATATAATATTTTATATATTTTACTTAAGTTCATTAACACCATCCTTTATACGTTCCATGTGTGGTATGAACGAGTCATATCATTTTAAGGGGGCGGTAGTCCGCACTTCCTCAAATGAAATTATCGTATGTATATACAACATGAAACGAATAATGGTATGAAATAAAATGGAATTACAGAAGCTTATATATAAAATATATATCATTAATATCATATTTAATTACAGTGCCATCATAATGGCCACCATGAGAGGCGGTAAGATGTATTTGAACAATCATCGTTTCGTGAGGCGTTAGTTTGCCATCCACAGAAACATTATGTTCATCATCCATTAGATGGAGTTGTGTGTATTTGTAGTTTGAATCCTTCTTATAACAACATCCTAGTATATTGAGGATACTGTTGTTGTTACAAAAGAAAGTAAATAAAAAGATTTTGGGGGTTGAAGAAGCAAAATAAATGAAAATAATTTAAGAGAAATCGTTACCTTTAATTTAGGTAACTCACTTTGGTTGGAACCAAAGGACTTGTTGAAATGCTTTCTGCCTAAGGGGAAGCTTCAAGGAGGAGGAGAGGGATGTGGGGAGCTTAGTTGGGCAGAGTTTGGACGAGCCAAGTGGCTTGAGAGGTGTGAGGAATGAGTAGAAGTGGTCTCCTTTTATAAGGGAGAGGAGGGGCTCTTTAGGAAAGAGTGAAAGTATTACTTTATAATATAATTATATTCGGTTTATAATGGTCCAAAAATCATTGAGGTCGAAGATAAGATGACTCATATTCTAAATAACATCAACCAATAAGAATTGGACAGGTTTTAGATAATATTTTAATCATTATAATATTATTTATTTCAATGATTTATTAATGAGGTAAACATTGAATCATTATTGTGTCATTAATAATTTAACTTATTTGATGCCTAAAAATTATAAATAAAATATCATCATGTAGGAAATCTTTTTATATTTCTAATGAATATTTATAATCGAAAATCCAACATGTATAACCCTATGTAAAAATTGTTCTTCTAAAAGATGTAAGCTTATGCCATTTTTATTTTTATTTCAACTTTATTAATATAATGTGTCCCTACCACATACAAGTGGCTCCAAGGGGTCCCCAAATTGACCCAAGGATGCCCATGGTCGGGTATGTGTCCACCAATAAGGTTAGGACACGTTTTAGGGTAATTTTGTATTATTATAATATTATTTTTTAACCCTTATTTACCGGATTTACCCTTTAACCATGGTAAATAAAATATTTACCACAGTAACTATTCAAAATGTCTAAAAATAAAAGTTACCTATTTACAAAATTTGAACATCCTGATTCCAAATATGGAATCCATTTTCCTAAATTCAAAACATAGAAGTGGCAGAAATTAATTTAAAATTAATTCCCGTTGTCAAAACAAAAAGCGTGTTTTTAAGAGATAATAATTATCAAAAGATTGACACTCGTTTATGTTCGGTTTAATTGTAAAATTATGTCCAATGACCAACATTATATTAAATGGTAAAAATATATTCTAAATATACTTTAAAACTACTAAAATTCATAATTTATCACTATTAATTATTTTTATTAAAAAAGTTGTTTTTAATTAAAATTTAGTAATTTTCACTATTCATCAAAATATGAAAGTTATCCGAAAAGTACCAAAATTTCACCTTAGGCTAAATTCGATATTCCGAATCCAAAAATGAAGTCCATTTCAAAATATAAAATATATATTATTTCAAAATTTAGGTATTACTATTCATAACGGCCAGTTTGATTGGTTGTGGTGTGTGTTAAAACTCGAAGTTGCGTACAACACACGCTACTGTTTTATTCAAAGGAAAGTGTACCGTGGAAGCTTGGGAAGTTTCATTTTAAATTTTTTGATGTCTCCATTTAGTCAAAAAGTTTAAAATATTGTATTTAAAAAGGGTTCACTATTAAAAGTTGATAAAAGTGCAATACTGAAAATGAATTTGTTCTTGCATTATATCTAAGAAACTCATAATATGGATTCTAAAATTATAAGGATTATATAAAGTTTAAAATTTAGATAATACTATTCATAACCTCTTTTGAATGGCTTTTTTTTGTAAGTCATGGTGTGATTGAACTCGGTGTTGTGTGTAGTGCAAGTTATTGAATTATTTTGATGAAATAACACACTATAAAATCTTGGGGTGTTACACCTTAGGAGTAAGCCCCAAGTCCTCATATTTGGGCATCCTCCTTAGGAGTAAGCCCCAGTCTTAAAATTCCCAAATATGGGCATCCTCCTCAAGAGTAAGCCCCAACCATAATTCCTTTAACCTGGGCTTCCTTTTCATGAGTAAGCCCCAGTCATAATTCTCAAATATGAGCATCCTCTTTAGGAGTAATCCCCAAGTCCTCATATCTGGGTGTCCTCCTTAGCAGTAAGCCCCAGCCTTAAAATTTCCAAATATGGGCATCCTCCTCAAGAGTAAGCCCCAACCATAATTCCTTTAACCAGGGCTTCCTTTTCAAGAGTAAGCCACATTCCAAATTCTCAAATATGGGCATCCTCCTTAGGAGTAAGCCCCAATTCCTCATTATCCTAGGCCTCCTTTTCACGATTAAGCCCCAGTCTTAATTTCATTTTGATATGGTATTCCTTCTCAAGAGTAAAAACCAATCATAAAGTCCCATCCTAACTTGGGAAACTTTCTTAGGAGTATGCCCCAGGATTAGAGTATCCAAATCTCCATGAAGCATGTATACCTTTATGGACCCTATTCCTGGATTTCTTCCCTGAAGTAAATCTTAATCCTCATCTATTTGGGCAGTCATACACACATAAGCCCTACATCATTGCATCTTTCATGTCACAATTGTCTGGTCTCACCAATACCTCTTGTTTCTCACACCGATCATGAATCACGTGATCTTAGAGTGTAAAAGTAATCATGACATATTTCTTTAAGCCATCAACCATGCAGAAACATCATACTCCCTTACTCGAACTACGTGGGTTCTGATTTCTTTTCCAAAACAATGGATACGTAGGTAGCCCATCTGCGGGTACGATCCCAACTATGAAATAATCCATGTCCTTATGAGTTACAATAAATATCAAGTTCCCCGCTAAGTGGATTTAAAACCTATATGGTCATCATAATGAGCAAGAGACGTTTATGTATTGAAGGATACCATTGGCTAAGAATCTCAAAACAAATACATATGATTCTCTATCGATGAAGAACCTCAAATACATATAAAAGATCCTCTATATTTCCTACATATCAATCATTGATTGTCAGATCTAAAGGAAATCTCATTTAATAATGGGTAATGAGATAAGGATTCAAGAACATAACTTAAATATATAAAGAGAGTCCCGGAGTAGAAAATAATTCCCCTTAAAAAGGTGTGATGAGTCCGACCTCCCATCCTCTCGACCAATGCAAATTCCTAAGCCTCGTCAGTCCACAACTAATGAGCACCTACCTTTGGAAAGTAGGTTCAAATGGATATGGAATCATTGGATGTTTCTGGTTCTACGAAAAAACCCGTTAGAAACTGCTTGGAATGTTTGAATATTAAATAAATGAGATCATCCCCAATTCTAGAGGAAAAAAAATATGGTGAACCCGACGTGAATCCTTAACAGAGTTAAAATGATGTTTTACTTATTTGTTAGGAAACTATTTAAAACTCAATGACAGGGCCAACAAAAACAATCATTGACATATGTGTTCATCCAAAATATGTAGTGGCTGATCTTATCTTGATTATGTCTATTATATCAAACAGGCACTCTTTTCCAAGATCTTCTACATTTCCAAAATGGCTTCTATTAAGTTCACACTCGTGAATACGTCTGCTGTGAAAACTTATCCTGCAAATTCCACCGCTACTACTCCTACTGGATCATCATCCGCTCTGAGGATGACATCACATACTCAGCATCTTCGAAACTAGGTATCAAACGTGCGGGTTAAAGAGTACCATCAACACAGTACCATTCTAGAGGCTTCTCGACGATCCCTCCAAGTGAACAATTCACCCTGGTCATTTGGACAGCGACGACCAGTGATCAAGAAGCAGGCGGTGCTAACCACCGTCTCCAACCGTTTTGGGTCTTTATCCCCGGAACGTAATCACCATTCACTACAATATTCTGGGGAGGTGAATGAGCAGGTCCCTCAGGGCCTCAATTCAAGGAGACATGAGTCCTTCTTGAGAGATCCCAACAAAAATCGCCGCCAGACTCGTGCGGTAGTGCTCCCTCAACATGGTGAGGGTACCAACTCCAGGCATTCGGCTCAGGTTCCTCAAACCCGACCAGTAATGAAGAATTTCCAGAGATGAATTCCGGTTAACAGTGAGTAGGTTCTCATCTCTACCATCTCCAGAGAAGTCCACCAACCTAACTTGGTGGAAATCAACGAGCGGGCACACACACCTACCCGTTTTAATTCCGCTTTCCAGCAGACTCGTCTGGAAGCATCACGCCAATCCCGCCAAGTAATTCCAGTAGAGTACTATAGGTGGGAACATATACCTGTTTATACATCATCATCTATTCAACAGGCTCGTCTGACTACATATGATGGAGCTCATCAACCATGTTCGGCGAAGTGCAATCAGCAGGCGCATACACCTACTATTATTGATCAAACCTACCAACAGTCTCTCTTGGTAGCACATGGAGAATTCAGTTAGAAAGCTCCAACAACAAACAAGAGGTAGACTTAACCTTCTTCCCCCACACTTGAGTACTATCGAGATTCACTGACAAGAAAAGGAGGACAGGAGCAGGCACATACACCTACTCCAAGCATGTAATGGATGTATATCCCTGTTCCGGCAGCTGAAGTCACCAAGCATATTCTATCAATGGTGAAAGATCAGAAGCAAATCCCTGCTCATATTATAGATGCTTGCGAGGATATTATAATAGATTCAACAACATCTCAGGGAAAGACACGTAAATCTATCCCTACCAGTGGAGTGACAAATCAACAGTTCACCCTGAAATAGACACACACATCTGTTTTAGTCCAAGAGGGTTGTGGGGAATACTCCCCCATATCATACGGACAACCAAGTCAGGCACATACACCTGATATGAGTAGAGATCGTCAGCCTAACCTGACCATCTCTCCTAATCAGGCACATACACCTGCTCAGAGCAGCCACTTTCGTCAACAAGTGGTTTCCAAGGAGAGTAAGAAGGATTCTAAGAAGAAGGCCCACCCAGAACAATCATGAGATCAAGAGCCAATCTGTAACAAGGCCTTACTCGATGTAGGAGTTCTTGAAAGCCCTCAGACAGTAATCTGTTGGAATTCAAGATTCTACTCCCACATTTCCCAATAGTGGGAACATTAATTCTGAAGGTTATCAACAGACACTTCCTCATGAAGGCTTGCTTCATGACAATTCGGTCGATCTCGAAGTTTCATCATTATATGAGAGCCACAAGAACCCTCTATGTGGTCAGAAGACCAAGGAGCAAGAGATCTCATCTTTTGTTGTAACCCACCATGGTGGTCCTCCCCATGATGATGAATTTCGCTGTGAAATTCCTCTCTGCAGTAGTGATGCACATTGCCCGAAAAAGGCTTTAGTGGACAATGTAGTGCTGAGAAAGCCCTCTTATCTTGAGGCACATGAAAATAAGAAACCAGTCATGTCTGATGCTTCATCGCTAGCAGGTGAAATACTTTCTCAATCAGAAGATATCCCATGGTGTAGGTCATTCTCCGAACCACCCCTAAGTCATGAATCTTCTAGTTTGATCAGTGATTTCTCTACAAATATTGTTGAATCCGATAAAGCAACAAGGAACACCAAATATGGTCAAATCAGGTAGAATAATCTTCATTGAATGATAAATAGGAAATGTTGAACATGAGAAAACAACTGGCGAAAGGTGAAGTGGCAGTCATGTTTTGGCCTCTGGATGACTCTCAGTATGACATTCTAGAGATGTTGACAGAAGATGGAATTCATGATATTCATCTCAACATTTGGAAAACTCTTTGTCAGTTGAAAAAAAAATTATTATCTTAGGATGCATATGAAAATCATGTTATGATAATATAAGGGTTACAAAGTCAGATTGATTTGGCATCTCTATTAGTCTCTCGATATCCGAAGGTTGAAAAGCACCAGAGAGCCCTTCAACGTTCATGCCTTGGCTCACTAAGAAAATTGTTCCATTTAATTGACAATTCCCCATCTGATATTCATGTCAGAGAATGTGGTGTTCATGGAGCACTACATTTCACTGTTCTCTCCAGTCAGCAAAGCCCGCCGAAAATGGTTTCATGCAATGTTATTTCCCATGACCGGCCAAAGTCAATGGGTTTTGTTTGTAATCAAAAGCTTTCCCATGAACAGGCTTTAACAAGTTCCTCTCAAAATCAAGAATACAGAGAACAAGTTGTTGAATTACTCCTGCATCAAGAAAATGAGAATATTTAACATGCCTCTCATATGGAGCAAGCACATCATCAAGTGACAGAAGTGTTAGAAATCATCCAATGGTCTTTTGAACTGGGTGTAAAAGTGGATTTCGATTGATGCATCCAGCTATGTTCCGGACCAAGGCCCGCAAGATCAGGAGATCTTTTAAGAAAGTCTCAGACATAGCATGTCAAGAGCCACCCCAACTTGCCAGACTGGGGACTCTTTTAACCCCACCCTCAGAATCAACGAATAGGATTTGAGGAGTTGAGCAAAGACAGCAGGAATAGCCCTAGTCCACCAGACTGGTGACTTTTTCAAATCATTAACCCCCTCCTCAGAGAAAGTCGGCCTTTTCTCGATTGGGGAAGAAACCTCAAGAGGAACGAAGAGCCAAATTATCAAGAGATTCTCTCCAAATTACGGTTCGCTAAGACGTTCCTAATAGATCAAACCAACAAAAGGAAATGTCTCATCAAAGACATGGAAGGATACAATATCACAGAAATGATGATTGAAGGTATGCAATGCATTATGCATCAATTAATGTCATCAATGCCGTTGTTCCTAATCCACCAGATGAGGTTCACTCAAAGGGATCAGATGAAGAGGTTCCTGTTCAAGAAGTTGTATGCACAGACACAAATAAAGAAGGAGTGCGTACACGAAATCAAAGGTTTACCCAAAATCCGAGTGTTCATTCAAATAACCCACTTCCCTCTCTCTGAAAGGGATCAAACAAGGGGAAGGGAAAGAATAAGGTTACATAATATTCATCTGGAGAACGCCAACCGCTCTCATTAGAGCAAAGATTTGCGCAACAAGAGGAAGAAATGAAATAATTGTGGAGCTTGAACGTTGAACTACTTCAAGGTAGTCTTCCTCCTAAGCGTGCTAGAGTCAGTTAGCCAAGGGAGCTTGTTGCAGCTACTAAGATGGATCAAGAATATCCTCCTTTATTAGTACACCCTCACATGTCTAATCCTCTGTGTCAAGTGCAACAACAATTGGTAGTGCTTCCATCAGTTGTAGTACCAGCTGTCATACCAGTTCAAACTCCAGTCATTACACCTGCCCAAGTCCTAGTTCAACCAGATGTTTCTCAAAAGTTAATAACTATCATTGAGTCATTAACAGCTCGGTTATACACTATGGAAGGGAAGCATGCACAGGTTCAACTAGAAAATAAAGCTTACCCTGAATGGGTAGATTCAATCTCTCCCCCATCAAGTTTTGGGAACCCTGTATTCCCTATTTTTAATGGATCAGGTGACCCTGAACACCATTTGATGCATTACGTGTCTTGTTGCGATCATATGATGGGAACTCTGGAGCAGCAAAAAGTAATGAAACTCAGATACTTCATGCGAACCTTGCAAAGACCAGCCTTTGTCTGGTACACAAGCTTGAAATATCAGTCAATTACTGGATGGGAGGATCTCCATCAATAATTTCTTCATCAATTCAGCTCAACATTTCCAAAGACAACAATTTTCGATCTTACGAACTGTAAGCAAAGGGAGAATGAAAGGGTCTCAGATTTCATTGCTCGTTGGAAAAGATTAACATATTCCCTAACCTTAGCACTCCCTCAGGAAGAATTGTTTCCAATCTGTGTAGAAAATTTTGGTGATCAGTTGCACACACCACTAATACCTGTGAAATACACAGGAGGGTTTTGAGACCTTACTTAAATCACTCAACAGATTGAAGATTCTCTTATATTGACTAAGGCTAAATCTTGTGTAATTCCATCAGCTCCATGAAAGAGAATGGGTAGAGTAGAGACTGCTACAGTTATGCTTAAACAAGCCCCAATACCTGATTCTACATCAAAATCTTCATCTTCTTGAAGGGATCCACCTCCTCAGCGTCAACAATAGAGGTCGTTTCGTCAAGAAGATAAAATAGATTAAAGACGGAAACAATTTGATGAGTTGAAGAGTAAAGTTTATTCTTTCCGAAATGAACAAGTTCCTAGTTACTTCATTTGGGCCCTGGAGAATAATTTTGTTCAGCTGTCGAGGCTCAAGAGGCCAAACAAGAAAGGAGATGAAGACCGTCCCAACTATTGCCCATTTCATCAGATGTTGGGGAATCCCATCTAGTAGTGTTTTTTCTTCAAAGAAATTATGCAAAATATGGTCGAATCGGGACAAGTCAAACTAAAAGGCCCTTCAGCATAGGTAGCATGTGTTACTACTACAGTTCCAGAAGAAGAAGGAAAATGGAAAGAAGTTAAAAGAAAAAATGCACAGAAATATGATGATTGATTGGTCAGGAAAATGATCGACCGAACTCATGCCATTTTGCAAACTCAATTGAAGAAACCAATTGTGTATTCTACTATGGATGCCATAACAAAATCCTATTCAGAGGGCAAATCATCAAAACAGAGGCATAATTCTAAGAAAGAGGAACAATCAGAAGAAGATGAGTATGTGTCAAAGCCTAAACTATCTTTGACTCTGGGAGATTTCATTCCATCTACTTTGAAGTCACGAGAATCATCCCACCAAACATCACAACGCAAACAGGATAATCAGGAAGAGTCTTCATCGGATGAAGGGTTGATTTTCAATTCTGTTAATATGATTCAATTAACAAATCCATATTCTAGTTGAAGTTTCTATTTTGATTAGCCTGAATTCCCTATATCAAATAAAGGAATCAGAGGAAGTTCCAAAGGCTCAAGATATAGGGGAAGACATGGATCTTTCAGAAGACACTATTCCAATTCTACACCTACTAGAACTGTGTATTCAGTAGAATCTCATGGTAGATCCCTTCAACAAGCAGAACAAACAAGTTCTCCCATCAAAAGAAAAATCAGTCCTGGCACAGTTATTCTAGAAGACTGGTTGAAAGTTTCATCTTCTTCCTCTCAGCAAGTAAATAGATCTAATCGGTCTAATCTTCCAAATCCAAGAATATTTCCAACTCCTATCCCTATACAAGATGCATCAACTTCCAACGAATCAATTTCCAAGGCACGTACTAAACCACATGTTCCTATTGGGAAACGCAGACCTCTAGATCAAAAGTATGATTTATTAAAACACCTGGACCATGTACCAGCCATGTTATCAATTTTGGATGTTTGAATCTCTCAAAGGATCTTCAGGAGGCACTCATCGAGGTTTTGTCAAGTCCTCAGGAGTTTGAAACAGAAATTACTATAGCTGAATTCTACCATATAGAGAATAATCCTGTAGAATTCCATGTAGTAATATATTTTACTGATGATCATGAAGATGATGTCGTGCATGGACATATTAGACCTTTGTACTTATCTGGAAAGGTCAATGGCATAGACGTCTAAAGAGATTTCATTGATTTTTTTTGGAAGGTGGTGCCTCAGTCAAAGACCGAGGCACATATTATTTTATAAAAAAGGGAAGCTACAAAAGTCTGAAAGAAGGAATCTTATTACAATCCTTATCATAAAGAGGGAGAAAATCACCAGGAAAATCATCAAACCAGGTAATATCCTGGTTGACTCCCTTGTTGGTGAGACTTTCATTGATAATGGTTCAGGAGTCAACCTCAAGCCCATTCGTACACTTCGTCGATTGGGACTCACGGAATCTAATTTATCTCCTTCTACTGTGATGTTACAAGGATATGATAAAAATGAACAAGAACCACTGGGAAAAGTTACACTTAGAACTCAGTTTGGGGATCTTGTATCCAATTTAGATTTTATGGTTGTTGATCAAGACTTAGCCTTCAACATCTTTCTCAGAAGACCCTAGCTACATCAATATGCGGCCATCCCTTCATCATACCATCAATGTCTCAAATATTGTTACAATGATCAAGTTGGGACATTGTATAGTGATAAGGCCTCGTTCAAGACATGTGAATCTCAATACATTGATGTTGAATTCTATCACATGAAGGGAAGGGAGAAATCCACAACAATGAAGATTACCAAAGTTAATGCTCCATATGGTTTGGAGAGGATTCCAGTAAATCCATTTACACATGTGGGTACAGATTATGTGTTGCCTATCAGTCAAATTAACAAGATAGAACCAAATCAAAATACTCTTATGGAAATATCCATAATATCAATTACAGAAATCGAGCAAGACAACATGAGAGAAATTGGTAACCAACAAAGCAATGATGAAATCCCAAATGGTGACATCTTCATTTCATCTGCTGAAATCCAACAAGTCTATAATTCACCAATCAGGCTAGAAGAAGTTATAGAAACATCGGAGTTGAACAATGATGTAGATTATCAATCCATCATCTCCTCTTTATTTCCTAAGGAAGACCCTTCATCATCAATCGGGTGAGAAATGGAAGCTTCTTCTTCTAGATGTTCAAATGTTAACATCTCTTCCGATAATGGAAATTCTGCTTTATCATCTACTATGCATGTAGAAATGGAATAAATAACACATGTTGAGGAATAAGAGGATGATATCAGAGATGCTACTCCAGCATTTGAAGAGGGTATCTCTACCATCGTGGATGAACTCAGAGAAATAAATCTGGGTACAAAAGAAGATCCACGCCCCACTTTAATCAGTGAGGCCATGACTCTTGAAGAGAAAGAGATGTATATGTCCTTTCTAAAGAAAAATAGAGATATATTTGCTTGGAACTATACAGAGATGCCTGGGCATGATCCTGATGTTGCTACTCATCATTTGGGTTTACCAGAAGAACATCAAGGATTTAAGCAAGCTGTGAGAAGAACACACCCAACTTATGCTCCCAAAATTGAAGCTAAAGTGGATAATCTTATCAAAGCTAACTTTTTTATAGAAGTTCAATATCCCAAGTGGTTGGATAATATTGTCCCTATGAAGAATAAGAATGGACAAATCAAAGTGTGTATTGATTTCATAGATCTTAATCGGCTTTTTCCTAAGGATGATTTTCCAGTTCCGATTACAGACAATTAATCGACGCAACAGGTGGATATGAAGCACTTTCCTTCATGGATGGATATTCCAGATATAATCAAATCTGAATATCCCCATAAGATGAATAATCTACAGCCTTAAGGGCCCCTTAGGGTGTGTTTTCCTATCGGGTAATGCCCTTTGGCTTAAAAAATGCAGGCGCAACATATCAGCGTGCAATGCATCGCATCTTCAAGACATTTTTAGGGAAGTTTGTTGAATGTTATGTGGAATATTTGGTGGTGAAATCCAAACAACTTTATAATCACTTTGATGATTTGTAAGTAATATTCTACAGTCTTCGACAAGATAATTTGAAGATGTAACACTTAAAATGTGCTTTTGGGGTAACCTCATGAAAATTTCTCAACTTTTTTATACGCCATCATGGTATTGAATTCGATCCTAAGAAGACAAAGTCAATCCTTGGTATGTCACCTCCTTGAAATTTGAAATAATTAAGAGGAATTCAGGGACACTTAGCATATATTTGGCGTTTCATCGCCAATTTGGCAGGAAAAAGTTTACCCTTCACCAAATTGATGAAGAAGGGAGTCACTTACCAGTGGAATGAATAATGTCAAGAAGCATTCAATATTCTCAAGAAATACCTCTTGAGTCCACCGGTAATCATCTCACCTATTGAATTAAGACCACTCATCCTCTACGTGACAGCTTTAGAGTGATCATTGGGTGCCTTTCTTGCTCAGAAGAATGATGATAGGAATGAAAACAGTCTCTACTACCTCAATCGGACTATTCTTGAAGCAGAAACCCAGTATTCAAGTATTGAGAAGTGATTCCTGGCATTAATCTTTGCAGTTCCAAAGTTGAGACACTACCTGCAACATCATGAGGTCCAATTGGTATCTCGCAATAACCCATTCAAATTCATCCTTAGTCGTCCAATGCTTACAGGACGTCTGGCAAGGTGGGCAGTTATTTTGCAGCAATTCGACATTAAGTATGTGTCTCAAAAGGCAATAAAGGGCCAAACTCTGGCTGATTTCCTGGCTGAACACCCTTCAATGGAAGACATATCTTCAGATATTGAACTCCCTGATGAGGAAGTATTCTCTATTCAAGAAATTCCTCAGGAATGGGAAATGTATTTTGGTGGTGCTTCCAGAAGTCCAATAGGTAGGAAAATGGAAAATCCTAAATTCAAAAAAGATGTCTTAGGAATTGTGCTCATTTCTCCAGAAAAGGCAGTGTTACCTTATTCCTTCTTATTGTGGAAGGTGGTACCAATAATGAAGCAGAATACCAAGCTCTGATCACAGTCTTGGAATTGGCGCTTCCAGCACAAGTGAATCACATAGAGGTGAAAGGTGATTCAGACCTAGTAATCAAACAAGTCAATGGGGATTATGCCATCAAAAAGAAGAACTAAAACCTTTGTATGATTACGTCAGAGAGTTAATTGAGGAATTCCCTTCAGAACCGACAATTTCTTATGTCCTAGGATCACAAAATGCTCAAGCCGATGCACTGGGTGATATAGCCACAGCTCTGGTAGATCCAAATCGGGACGAGAAAACCATCAGTATTGCCCACTATCGTGCAATTTCACCTTATGTTCGAATCAGAATAGAGGAAATTAATGAAATTAGTCCCATTCCTGAACATTATGGTCATACTACAGGATGGATGTCACCTATCAGGGAATAGCATCAAAATGGAACACTTCCACCTGATAAAGCCGAGAAAGAACAAATCCGGCGACGTGTGGTCAAGTTTACTCTTTATGATATCCCAGATCACCTAGAGAAAATTCGCTACAAATTTGGTTTTTATGGAGTTCTCTTCTGATGCATTGATGGTGAAGAGACAATGGCTGTCATGAAAGAAGTGCATGCAGGATTCTGTGCTGCCCACCGGTCTGGACATAGACTGTCTGATCAGATTCGAAGGCTTGGGTACTTTTGGCCTTCAATGATACAAGATTGTGTTTATTTCACAATGAAATGTCATTCATGCCAAGTACATTCCAATTTAATTTATCAACCTCCAGAGATGCTTAATACATCTAAATACTTGTGGTCATTTGCCACCTGAGGAATGGATGTGGTAGGACCTTACCCTTCAGCTATGGCCAAGCAGTTTAAATATATTCTTACTGCTACTTATTTCTTTTCCAAATGGTTAGAGGCAATACCTCTTAAGGAATTCAGTTATAAATGCATTGTTAGCTTCATCAAGTCTAAAGTCATTACTATATTTGGTGTCCCTCATACCATATTGACAGACAATGGCACCGACTTCTGTTCATCCGAGGTGAAGAAGTTGTATCAAGAATAAAACATCAAATCCAACCATTCATCTAGGTATCATGCAGCGGCCAATGGCCAGATAGAATCCTTCAATAAGACTCTTTCAAATATACTACAAAATATGGTGGATAAAGATAAGAAATCATGGCCTGATAAACTCTTTCATGCTTTATGGGCTTATCGGACTACCACCCGCACTGCAATGCGGTCAACTCCATATTCACTGGTATACGGAAAGAAAGCCGTAATGCCCATTGAAGTTCAACTACCCTTGCTTAGAGTAGCCATTTGTGATCAGTCATCTACACATGATCAATCTCAAAAGCGATTGAATGAATTTGAATGATTAGATGAGAAATGATTGTAGACTTCGCACCACTTGGAAGTCTATCAGAATTGAATAGCATAAGCTTTCAGCAAAAAAGTTCGTCTTCGTTCATTCACTCAGGGAGAATTGGTATTAGTTCTCAGAACTCCAATGATACCAGGAAAGAAACCTCCCAAGCTTGAGCCAAAATGGAAAATACCTTACTCAATACATAAGGTCTACTCCTATGGAGCTTATTCATTAATCTCAATGGATGGAGAACTCATCACTACTCCAACCAATGCTAGATTTCTGAAGAAATATATTTTATGAACACATAATACAGCAACGGTCCATGCATATGACATTAAAATATTTGCATGTCCCTTACATCTAGCATGATGTTAAACTGCACCATCCACGTTCCATGCATACGACCTTAAACTATTTTGCACGTCCCTTACGTCTAGCATGATGTTAAACTGCACCATCCACGGTCCATGCATACGACCTAAAACTATTTGCACGTCCCTAATGTCTAGCATGACGTTAAACTGTGTCCCCCTTCATAGTCCTTGCTATATGACATTAAACTATATAGAAGTCCCTTACATCCATCAAGACGTTAAACTGCATAACCAACAATCCATACATATGACCTTAAACTATTGGCACTTATGTCCAACATGACGCTAAACTGTATCGTCCCTTTTTCATCCAACATGATGTTAAACTGTGAAAAAGTCCTTAATACATCCAACATGATGTCCAATGGTGTACTATTTCTTCCTCACTGCATGACATTGAACTTCACAGTCCCCCTTTTTGTCCAACATGACATTAAAACTACATAGTCCCTTTATATGTCCTACATGATATTAAACTGTGCATCGTTAGGGTTGTTGCTACCTCTTGTTTCTCAAACTGAGTATGACTCACGTGAGCTTAGAGGAAACTTCAACCATAACACTCTCTCTAGGATACTAACCATGTGTAAGTCCCAACACTATTTTTTAGGTCATTGTCCCCAAGGACAACTTGATCACTAATTCATTCTTTAATTGAACTACGCAGACTTTGATCCTTGCCTTCCAGGATGGGTACGTAGGCAACCTCCCAAGGTTCAATCCTAAAACCAATCTATTCACATTGGTTCAATTCCATCTCATACGATGTTGATTTGTGAAACCGCCCCTAGAATCAATATCTTTACATTGGTTCACCTTCCTCCTTGCTATAAGTCGTTAAACTATACAACACTTTTTTCCAGTATGACAATAAACTACAATATTCCTTGATACCCTCACCTGAGAGGGAATCATTATTTACATTGATTTTTAATCATGTTTCATTTCAAAGACTACGTGCATACATGTAAATACCTGAACCTTTTATCTTGGGTTAAACCATCATTGCACAAAAATCCCCTTTCACCCTTCACATCTACGGACCTAATTTGTACAGAGGGTTGTTCTAGAACTACGTGGTCTTGATTCCCAATCTTATGGGATACGTATGAATGTTCGAGTGTCCCTCGAATCTAGCCCCATGTCTTTTGGTCCTAACACAAAATTCCTCTTTTAGTCCCCTGGCTGAAAAGTCCCCATGAAAACACACACTGTATATTTCTTATAATGGTCCAAGATCTATGACCCTAAACTAACATCTCTGATCCTTTTGTCCCACACTACATTAAAATGTAGTTTAAGAACTACGTATGGCTTGATTCCCATCCTTATGGGATAATTAGTGAAGTCCCACATTTCCATTCAGGACCTAGTCACAACATGATTATGGCTAGCATTGATATGTGTATCTCTGCATACATTGGACAATACCCATCATTATGTGTCATAATCCTAACCTTAAATATTTGCAGATCTTCATAACCCTTTTATTAACTTCTAATCACAATAGTACGGGAATTCTGAGAGTTCTATTGTCTGACCATGCAGCATGTGCCTTTAGGCGGCCTTGCATAAACAGTCTACATAACAGACATGTCAGCCGAAAGATGCTATTATTTGACTATGCAGTCAATTCCCTTAGGTGGCCCTGCATAATTCAACCCCCTAACGGGTTTGTTAAATAGTGGTAACATCATTCTTGGGAGGAAAACCTCTTTTGTCTTTATTTTTCTTATAATATGTAGGGATCAGCAAAAATATCCATCCTTAACATATTTGTCCCATATCCTTTTTCATGATCTGAAAGTATTCCAGTCTATGGTTTATATTCTCCTTCCCTACGTTTGGGTAAGACCTTCGTAGGAGTGATATCTATCCAGTTCATAGATAATCTTGTTTCGAAATATTTCTCCATATTCAAGTACCTCATTCCAAACAGCAAACTCTATACTTTGGAAAATTTGAATCACAATAAACATTCACTGGCTTTTTAGCACTAGGAAAGTAAATTTCCGAGAGTTCTTTTGCCTGACTATGCAGCACGTGCCCTTAGGTGGCCTTGCATAAGTAGTATACATAATGGACATGTCATCCAAAAGATTCTATTTATTTTACTATGTAGCCAATGCCCTTAGGTGGCCCTGCATAATTCAACCCCCTAATGAGTTTGTTAAATAATGGTAACTTCATTCTTGGGAATTACTTCTTCTAATGCCTTTTATCTCTTTTTCATATCATTCCTCAGATTCAAATATTATTAAGTCATAGATTACATATTTTCCCTCATACTTGACTATGGTAATATGTTTTCAAAAGAATTTTCAAAGAATTGAGTCAATTATAATTCATTCGGTCAAAGATATTTTGACCTTAAAAATTAGCCTCTTTATGTCCGACGTGCATGAATTTAAACTGCCCACAAAAGGCAAAGGAAATCTGAATAAAATTCAAGTTCCAGATCACTAAACATACATTTTGTATGATTTAGGTAATATTGATCAATTAAAAGATTCAAAGTTTGTAGGGTTATTTACATTAATCCTAGTAAAAAATCAAACTATTCATACTAGTCCCATTGGATTAGGTAAAATTTAAAGCAGGCAGCGAAAGAATACAAGCATAAATTATTGAAGATAAAAGTACTCTCCATTGATGAACAAGAATTAGAGGTACATCCACAGATTGGAGCCTCTTCCCTTTTTTAGGAAATTACAAAAGACTGTCAACATAAGTCTTCACTTGATGTAAAACATCCTGAGCTTCATCAATTGATACTTGAAGCTCGTGCACTCGACCAGCTTCACTCTTCTCAGCTTGATGGAGTGCCTTCTTGGAATATGTAATGGCTTTCATACCATTCCTTTGAGCTCCCTCCAATGAATTATTAAGCTGGTCAAGTTCCCCAGTAACAACATCTAACTGTTTCTGGAGCTACACCTGCTGGACGACTTTTTCTTTGATCTTATGTTTCAACTCCTTCATCTTGGCAGCATAGTCAGCCTCAGATCGGGATATCGCAGCCTCAAATTCGCTGATATTTACTAACAGCTTCACCCTGGTCAGATCTTCACGACACTTTTTCTCCTTCTCCCTTCTTAAGATGTCTTTTGTCACCGCAGTATGGATCTCTTGGTATCCAAAACCGCCAAGTCCTAGCATGATGAACTGGGACGACAATCGGGAAATCTTTGATGACAGCTCGTCAAGAGGCACTTCAGATTTTATTTTCCATATGTTGTTCCATGCATTGCGTTGTGAAAAGATGAGCGCCTTAAGCACCTAGGGGTCTGATTCGACATCACCATCAGAGGGGGCATATAATCTGGGATTAATGCACTTAGGGAAGTTCCATGTTCTTCTCCTCCCCCCCTGACCCTGGTAGCTTCACCTTCTACTACTATTTGGTCGGAGGTTGATAATTCACCTCTATTTCTATCCATTGAATTTGATAGCCTAGTTTGATCAATTAAAAGTATGGTTAGTTTCATATAATAATGGAAGTTGGTTTTCTATCTTGAAAACTTAGTACAATCATTACCTAACAGTAGATCACCAGCTTGAGAAGACTCCTACCCATCATTCCTAGTTTCAACAGGATCTTTAAGATGGGTCTCAGGAGGGTTTACCAGGTTTATCTCCACTTGAGCTAATGTTTTTCCAATGGTAGGGTTGACATCAATGTCCACACCCTCTTCAGGCATTGGCAGTTCAGTAGCTTCTAGGGATGGAACTGCATATTATTTTCAATCATGATTAGAAGTGTAAATTATTATAAAATTTACTAGGCGAAGGATAACACTCATGCCCAAGGTCTTCTAAATCACATGATAATTTAGCATGATCATAAAATTCTTCGAAAGACATTCCATGATTTATCATTTCATCCAATGATATTTTGAAATCCTGGTTCGTCTCACAAGTGGGAGAATTTGATGTGTCCTCTTGGCGACCCTCATCTTGCTGCCCCTGACCTTGGACAACTTCTTCAGGAAGGATGGAAGATTTAGTTGCCGCATCCACCAATGATTCTGGTGCAGGTTCTTCTCTGCTTATAGTAGCAGCTGGAGCAGTATTGGGAATAGATGTTGGCTCTTTTTTAGGAGCAGCCAAGTCATCCTGAATTTGCATTTGTTCTACAGCACCCACTGTGGTCCTTAATGGAGGATTAGCCCTTTCCCTCAGTGGTGAAATTGAATAATCCCTTTAAATCCCAAGGAAAGTGAGAAATGTTTTTCATTGTTTAAAATTCATGATTATCTGAAGGACTTACCACTACTGATAAATCATTTAGCGGTGGACTTCCTCCTTCATCGCCTTTTTTCCTTTTGGATTTTTGGGAGTGTCGGAGGTCTCCCTTATTGGAACTTGAATTGGAGAATGGAAGGCCATGTCCAAATCCTCATTCATAGCCTGTTGGCCTGGAGATATCTCTCCCGGTTCACAAAGAGATTCAGCAGCAGCCCCGATGGAAGTATAACCAGGGCTATACTGTGGTGAAAGAACCTAAGTAGTTCTTTTCTTTGCAAGCTGCAAGATGACGAAAATAACTTCCTTAAGTAACAATGCTTCGACTGGAATCAAGTTGCAAAGAAAATATGGAAATAAAACTTACATCTTCAGGAGCCACATAATCATGCCACTCATCATCTCCAGAACCACCATCCCCCTTAGTGGCACTACGATCAATCATTTCCTTCACCTGCATGGTGACAGGAACGGACTCATCAGTGGCATATATGAGCATTTCCATCTCTCTGATGTAAGCCCACACTTCATTGGGGTTATCCTCATATTGGATATCTGTAGAAGCTAGAGGATTCCCTATTCCAGGAAGTTGTAGGCCATCACAAAAATCCAGCCAGGCGGTCTCAGTACCACAGTATAAACTCTTCCATGTCTGGGCAGCCTCTGGTCGTAGATATGAAGGCTTCGAGGAAGGTCCTAAAATCTTTGACTTCAATTTCTTCCCATCTCCTTCAACTACAGATAGAAAATAAGAAAATAAGACTTATTGCTTTATAAAGCAGTAGTGATTAAATTACCACAATGAAGTAACTCACCAAGAGTTGATGGAGTAGGTCTTTTGATTCTAACCAATGTTTTATATCGGGCATGAGGCCGCTTTTCCACTTGTTGAGCCTCATCATCCCCATCATGGGAATCCATTGAATCAGTCCTAGAGGAGGAATCTGGTGAATCGGCTTCTGGTGGGGAAGCATCACCTTCATGAGGAAGGGTTTCTTTCTCTACAGTCCTCTTCATTTTCCCCACCTAATAAACTGGGTGATTCAGCACCCCTTTAGGGTATGATTCTATCCGGTGCTCGGAATACCATGTAGTCAAGTTATGTGCCACTTTTTCAATTGGTAGATCAAATACCGCCCTAGTATTCTCCCTTGACGTCAGCAGCCACAGTTGCCGAGCAACCATCGGATGTTGCTCTAACCTGACATGTACTGGGGGAGATACAACAATCTATTGCAGACACTTGAATTGCCATGTAAATCTATATGGATCATAGCCCTCACATATAATTTCTTCGTCAATCCTAGCAACTAGCACACCATCTCTGCAAGCTAGCATGTATGCCCTCAAATCCAAGTGGGTTGTTCCATCATCAACAAACTGTCGGGCTAGCGGATTTCCATAGGGAAATAAGTTGAATTCGTTAAAAATTCTCAGCCTCACTTTCATGTCATAGTCATTAAGATCTAATGGGGAAACTCTAGATAATTCTTACACTGATGGCCTAAAAGAACATCCAGGAATTTTTACTCCATTCTGTACATTATAAGTCTTGAAGTGAGTGGCGATCCATCCCCATAAAACTTGGAATGGCCCCACTATTCTCAAAGTAGATTTACCCATGAAGGAATGAAGTAAACTCCTGTGAATCTTTTATAAAATGTGGATAGCCAACCCAACCATTTTTCTCTCAGACAACTTTACCGCAATAACGAAGGTCCTTGGCCTGACGCCTCCCTTTGAGTCCCTTACTGGCAAGAGATAAATACTGACCCACAAATCCAAGAAGCGCGCCTGACGAGTCTTATTTGGGATCCTTTGATTAACCTCATATCACCATTTCTCAAACTCTCCTGCTTCTAGAGTTGGCCAGAATGTGCCAGGAGCACCCCTCTTCTCAGGTTTTGGACAGGTGGTAGGATGGGTGGGCCTCTTATCCTTGGATTTCTTTTTCATAGATCATTTATCCTTATGCTCCTTCTCCTTTCGCTCCTTCTCTTTGTTCTTAATAAGAAATATATTCATCCAATCCTTTGAATGAATATCCTTTATAGAATGAGTTAAGGAGGTCTCTGAAATCTTGATCCTATGGAAGATTTTAAATAATTCCCGAGCCAAAGCAGGAGTCTTCTCTCAATCATTTCATGTCACCTTAGGAGGAATAAATTCATCATACATATCGCCCAAAATTGGAACCCCTGAGATCCTGTGGACATCCCACAGACTGATGCCTACTTCTCCATGATTCAGATCGAAAGAATTGGTTTCTGGGCTCCAGTGGCTGAGTATCTCTATCACGAAGTTATCATTTCTGTAAAAATATGTTTTCCCAACCCAGACAGCTTCGTATATCTCCACTCCATTCAAATCCTCAACAAACTCTGCACAGGTTTGTCGCACCCAATATTCCCACATCTATGTTGGCTTCACATCTCTCCCAGGACGGAAGTCCCAACTTTTCTTCCAGCCTTTGAATTGATCCATCTAAACATTTCTGAAGATTGAGGGATGACAATGTGGTTGCAGCTCGAGCTTATGAGGTTTCAGATCTGGCGTACAAGGGTTGTGATGTATCATATGGGCTTTCTCCACTATTCCAGTATTTATAAATCCTCCTCCACATGAGATATTTGCTGAAGAAAAGTTTGTGTAATTCTGAAACCACGAAAATGGGAGATTGTTCTTTTCTTCAGGAATAGTGACTTCTCGCAGATAACCATAGCCATACAAAGGAAAATAAATTCTTTGGGGGAAGTCGCGATGATATTTCTTCAGATAATTGGCAAAATTTGGAAGAGTACTATCACAGACGGTATAATAATCGTGGCCAATGGTATCCATCATATCATCAAGATGTCTGCTTGCCAGCTCATCAGCTCTTCCGATTCTCTTGAGAGCCATTGATTATGCACAAAAGTTGAATAATTAGCTCTTAAGTAAGTTAATTTTTCATAAAATTTGTGAAAGAATTCAAAAAAAATGGCAAAGTCATTAAGGCACGCAAGTCTAAACTTGGCGTGCATGTGTGATGTTCCGCGCAAGTATTTGGCGTGCAAGTCTCACCGCACAGGTCCAGATACCTTGACAGCAGCACGACAACATTGGAACAACACAAAAGAGAGAAACTTGCACGACAGAGATAACCTGCGCAACGAGATCTCAAAAATCCGAACTTCTGTGCAATGCGTGACAAATGAGGGAAAATATATAGGCCAGGTCGTCCACCTGTGCGCCTAAAGCCACCACGCTCTAGCCCTGCACGAATTGCACCTACGCGGTGATGGATGCACGGTGAACACATGCGCGCCTCTTTCCCATTGGTTTTCTTCTTTTCCTCAAAGTCACATCCTTATTCTTTCGGATCCAACTCTGAGGGGGAACTTTTTGATGATTCTCCTTTTTGTCACATTGTTTAAAATAATGTAAAAGGAAATTAATTAGCACAAAGTGATTCATCCTTTGAAGAAAATATCAAAAATCAACAAAGGAATGAAAAACAAGTCAAAGTACCAAGGGTCGTGCAAGTTCCCTTACTGTCGCGCAAGTATACCTGTGCGTCACCTAATAGTCATGCAAGTGACTTGTATTCCCTAAGTGATAACTGCCCAGGGTCTTCTCCAGCCTATATATACCCCCGGTGGGCCCCCCATTTGGAGAGGATTTTTTCCGGAATTCGCATACATAGCTCTGAACGCCCAAGTCTCTTCTTCAGGTATTCCGAACACTTCTAAGGTAATTCTTTACCTAGAATGGAAGGTCTAAACAAGAAAAGTAAGGTCTAACTGTTAGAATTCACTTACACTTGCGCGCTTAAGTTTTTTACCCTTAAGGTAAATGGACACACTTGCGCGCCGCCCTACTTCTTCACCAGAACTTGCGCGCCATCTTCTGGAAAGCCTCTAGGGATAATAGCAATGGTTTGAGCCAAGTGTTTCCCAAGTATTACCCTAAGGTCTGAAAATCACGCAAGTACACATGTGTCGCGCAGGTATACCTACGTGCCTAGGACTTGCACGCCCACGTAGTACCTGCGTGCCTAAAAGGACTTGTACACCCCTATCTTTTTGTGTGCCTTTCCTGCCCATTTCACCCCTCGTATGCCATTCCACCACTCCTATTCAATATGCAGTCTTCAAGACACTCTTCAAAGCCATTTATGGCATGATTTCTTGATTTGACTTCCTTTTCTAAAAGGAACTCTGTGGAACATCTCTCAAAAAATAGTGATTTAAACATCTTTATGTCACTAAAGATTGAAATTTAATTCATTCAACCTGATTTTAAGAGGGGGTTGGGGAAAGATGGAGACCCGCGGAGCGCTCCTGCAGAACCCGTCGCGTGAGGGAAACCCTAAGCCTGATTATTGATCGTTTGCTGATGTTGTCGTTGGAAAATAAAAAGATGTGCTTCTTGCTCAACCTGATGCGGTGCAAGAAATTTATGTTTTCCCTAAATCTTTTCGACATTGTGGGCAACCTGCGATTTCATTTTCAGCACGTGAGGTAAACTTGCTTTCTTTTGTTTTAAAATTTGTCTTGGTTGGAAAATTTATGAATCGAAGGCCTTCTTTGAAGTATCTTCGATCATCTCTCGAAGCAATAGGCTTTACAGGATTTCAAATCGGTCTCCTGAACCCCTCACACATTGTTTTTCGGTTTTCATCCGAGGAGGAATACTATAGGATTTGGATCAAGAGGTCATGGTCCTTTGGAGGTTGTTTATTGAAAATTATTAAGTGGACTCCAGAGTTTGATGCATATTCTGAATCCCCTATTGGTCCTATTTGGGTTAGCTTCCCAGAGTTACCTCTTCACCTGTTCAAGAAGGCATCCCTCTTCCCCATTTCTAATCTTATTGGGAATCCTTTGAAGTTAGATTTTGGAACAAAAATGATTTCAGGACCCTCGATAGCTAGGATTTGTATTGAGTTGGATGTTTCCCAACATTTTCCCTCCAGTATTTGGATTCAAAGTGGAGACCTTTCATTCTCCCAAGAAGTTTTTTATGAAAGATTGTCGGACTACTTCTCCAAATGCTTCAGATTAGGACACAATTCAAACAAATGTGACAAAGCCAATGTTCATTTTAAAGTCTTAAACCTGTTTGGACAGAAAAGTATAAAAATAATCAAGAAAACATGGCTGTACATTCTAATTCTATCATTAGAAAAGATGATATGGTGGTTAAAGACAAAGAAAAAACCCCTGATTGTGTTACCAAGGAATGAGATGATGGGGTAAATGTACAATTGAATTCTCAAACACCTCGTGATCCACTCTCAGAATTTGTCAACAAAGTTATTGCTGTCACCAAACAACAAGAACATCTTGATGTAGATAAGAGGGATTCCACCCACCTAACCTTGAAGGATGATGAAAAATCTGAGGGTCATGTGGTTAACAAAGATGGGATTACAGAGGAATCTCTCCAGGTTGTTGTTGAGAAGATTCCTAAAGTAGGGGAATCTTTTCATCTAAATGATCGAAAAGGAAAAAAAAGTCATTATAGACTCAGATGGTTTTATCACTCCACTCCCCAGGAAAAATAGGAAACATAGAGACAACATCAATTATGAAAGAACCATCATCACAAGATCAGTTACGGCCAAAAATCCTGACCCTGAGGTTCCTCCACAGCCAATTCCTATAGAGCCCCTGCCTGAATATCCACAAAACTCATATGGCTCTAATTCAGACACCTTCTTGAATGAAGTTGATGAAAATGACCCGTCATATAGAGATGCCTATCAGTATGATTATGATCTAGATTTTCCGAAGAAGCTTGACTCCTGGTTCGGGGAAAATGAAACATCTACATTTCGGAAGTATAAAAATGGTGAGATTACCGCTCAGGTTTACCTGGATATCAGAAAGAGGATGTTTATCAAAGTTATTGAGGAATTAAATAAGGATACAAACTTTGATTTCATGAGTATCCCATGACAATATGTTTTGGATATGGTTCACTCTTTGAATGAACTTTTGTCTTGTTGACTCTGGTGGGTGTTGAATGTTATCACTCTTACTTCTGAGTGTTTTCTCATTTTTTTGACACATGATCCTGTTTCTCTCTTTGATGGATGAGCTTTGTTTTTTATTCTGGTTTTAAAGGATTGAATTGGATTGATTGCACAACACCATCAAAGAATGTTTTTATGAACTCTGATGGTAGGTTTTAGGGGTTTTTCTATTTGTTTTTGATTGCTCCCAGCATGAAGAAATAGTTTTCTGATGGAACAGTGGGTGTTTTACTGACTGTTGGGCTTGATGATCTCTATCCTAGTATCTCTTAATTAATGCACTAGTTCTGTTTGAGTGATATATTCTTGTTTTTTGTTGTTGAAGTATTGGACTGGAAGGATTTTATTTGGCTAGATGCAATCTTCAGCCTTGGGTCCTCCACCTTTATATGATATCATGAATGCTTGATGATTCTGTTCTGAATTTGGGAAGACTCAACATGGCTGCATAGATCTTGTATAGGAATTATGTGTGATACTACATTGTTTATTTGGTTTTTTATCATCAGTTTGGCTGGTCCTTGTGTTCTCAGTTTGGAATGAATTTTTTATGAATCAGTTTCAAATTTCTACTGGATTTATGCTCTATATTGTTGGTTGAACTGCTTATCTCACTCTCAAACAATTATTAAGTCTTGAACATCTGTTTGATCTACTGGAATCTTTACTTTATGGAGTCCTGCATTCACTGTCTTTTCTGGATGGCTTGGTGATCTGTTTGGAGGTTCTGCACTGGAATTGTATCAGACTATACTGATTATGTCTTCTGTCCAGCTCCAAGTCACTTTTTTTCTTTTGATTTTAGTTGGGCGGGCTGCTGGTTCTGATTGCCTATTTCTCTACGCTGTTTACCTGGATTTGATTCGCTTGGAGGATCTATTTATTTCTGGTTGAGAGGTTGCTGCATATACTGGATTCTGCAGGTTGTCTCTTGCTACAGACTCCAGATTTGATGGTTTATTTGGCTGGAATCCTCAACATCATGGAAGGAGGCCGGATTCATTGCTACCTATCTAAATTTTCTCTCCATCCTCATTTAGTACTAGAATTGTTGATGACAAAGGATGGATTTGATCTTGTCTTGCTGCATATTGCTGCTAGTTATCACAGAATTGGCCTGTCAAGGGGTAGCCATCAACTAGCTTCCCACCACCACATTTCCAGCCTCATGATGTGGCCGACTAGACAAGCAGGACACCTGGAGATATTACCCAAGGCAAGAGAAGGCATAAGTCATGCCCAACCAGGGCCTTTGGGGATAAATCTAAAGGCTTTTATTACTGGGCTAAAACCAATATGCGCAAAACGGTGGCGGTGAAACACACAAGTTCCAGAATTTTTTATGACGAAGGATGGATTTGATATTGACTTGCTGCATATTGCTGCTTGATTTTCTTGACTTCTTTATTTGTTGTCTCTTTTATTCCCTTCTGGTGTAAGTCATTTACACCTCGATTCTGTAATGCTACTCTTATTTTTAATAAATTCCTTTGGGGGCATGAATTGGGAAACCAATTCCTGCCATCAGCTTCTGTAAAAAAAATTCATTCAACCTCATACTTTAAGATGAGAGAACTCATTAACCTGGGCCTCCATTTCATGAATAAGTCCCAGTCATAATTCTCAAATATGGGCATCCTCCTTAGGAGTAAGCCCCAAGTCCTCATTAACCTTGGCCTCCTTTTCAGGAATATGCCCCAGTCATAATTCTCAAATACGGGCATCCTCCTAAGGAGTAAGCCCCAAGTCCTCATATCTGGGCGTCCTCCTTCGGAGTAAGCCCCAGTCTTAAAATTCCCAAATATGGGCATCATCCTCGAAAGTAATCCCCAACCATAATTCCTTTAACTTGGGCTTCCTTTTTAGGAGTAAGCTTCAGTCAGAATTCTCAAATATGGGCATCCTACTTAGGAGTAAGCCCCAAGTCCTCATATCTGGGCCTCCTTCTTTGGAGTAAGCCCCAGTCTTAAAATTCCCAAATATGGGCATCCTCCTCAGGAGTAAGCCCAAACCATAATTCCTTTAACCTGGGCTTCCTCTTCAAGAGTAATCCCCAGTCCAAATTCTCAAATATGGGCAGCCTTTTTAGGAGTAAGCACCAAGTCCTCATTATCCTAGGCCTCCTTTTCAGGAGTAAGCCCCAATATTAATTTCCTTTTGATCTGGGCTTCCTTATTAGGAGTAAAACCCAATCATAAAGTCCCCTCATAACTTTGGAATATTCCTTAGGAGTAACCCCAAGATTAGAGTATCCAAATCTCTATAAAGCACATATACCTTTATGGACCATGTTCCTGGATTTCTTCCCTAATGTAAATCTTAATCCTCATCTATTTGGGCAGTCATACACATATAAGCCCCACACCATTGCATCTTTCATGGCACAATTGTCTGGTTTCACGAATACCACTTGTTTCTCACACCGAGCATGACTCACGTGATCATAGAGTGTGTAAGTAATCATGAAATCTTTCTTTGAGCCATCAATCATGCATAAACATCATAATCCATTACTCGAACTATGAGGGTTCTGATTCCTTTTCCAAAACAAAGGATACATAGGTAGCCCATCTGCGGGTACGATCCCAACTTTGAAATAATGCATGTCCTTCTGAATGACTATAAACTTCAAGTGCCCCACTGAATGGCTTTAAAACCCGTATGGTCATCAAAATGACCAAGAAACTTTTATGTATTGAAGGATACCATTGGCTATGAATCTCTAAAAAAATACAGATGATTCTCTATCGATGAAGAACCTCGAATACATATAAAAGATTCTCTAAATTTCCTACATATTAATCATTGACTGTCAGATCTAAAGGAAAGCTCATTTTATACTGGGTAATGTAATAAGGATTCACGAACATAACTTAAATCTATAAAGAGAATCCCAGAGTAGACAATAATTACCCTAAAAAATGTGTGATGAGTCCGACCTCCCATCCTCTCGACCAATGAAAATTCATAAGCCTCATCATTCCAAAACTAATGAGCACCTACCTTTGGAAAGTAGGTTTAAATGGATATGAAATCATTGGATTTTTCCGGTTCTATGAACAAACCTGTTAGAAACCGCTTGGAATGTTTGAATCTTAAATCAATGAGATCATCCCCAATTCCAGAGGAAAGACACCATGATATTTTTTAATATATTTATCTATAATTTTTGGACATTTATCTAATTTTTCCTATGTATGGGAGAGTTATAAATCCAATTTTATCCTTAAAAAATTTATTTTTATAAGAAATAGTTATTTTCGTGTTTTTTGAACTTATTCTAAGATTAATTTATACCACTTATAGAAATTTGACTATGAAAAATGGATTCCAAATTAATAATTATATTGTTAAAATTTCATAAATTGTTCCATTTTATTTTGAAGAATTGTGGATAGTAACTATGGAAAAACAATGTCTCCTCAATAAAGGGTAAATCAGGTTAGCCCTGGTCAAAACTAAATTTCATAGTCACCGTGTTTCATCATAATTTTTATTTTATGAATTCTAATAGACCCTTATCATATATATATTTTAATTTAATTTTAAATGGAAACTTTTCTATAAAACTAAACAATATAATATTTAAATAAAAAATACAAAATGTAACTACCTTAATTATAAATATATCTTATGTGTTCAAAAAGATAAAAAAGAATGAATTCAATGAATGATAAAGGTTAATTTGAGAATAATAAAATTATTTTCATGATAGTAATTTATTTATAATTTTTAGTAATTATATAATTTCCATAACTGCATATGCAACATCATTACAATATTTCCTGATTGAATAAAAAAAATAGAAAAATGAATTTTAAAATATTAAAAGTTATATAATTTGAGTGAGTTTTAGTGTTAAAATAAATTTATATATGAATATAATATATTGTTTTTGTTTTAATGTATTTTAATCATAATCTACAATTTTATTCTTGAGTTTAATATAAAATTTAATTAATTTTATCAAAATTAACATAAATGATATTTTAGAGTAAAAAATGACTGAAAGTTACTTTTTTATTATCAAAATGATTTTATGGAAAAGTGTGTAACCAAAAAAACTATCTGGATAATCTCATTTCAACACAAGAAGATAAAGAAAAACTAGAGGTATCTACCAGACCTGCCCCACCCCAGAAAATGTTCCATGAAGACACGCCTTCACCAATGCAGTGCCCTTCGGCAAGCAGTCCCATGAATAATTGCATGGGAACATAACTGATGGCGAAGCCAAACCCTCTCCAGCATCCAGATCTAAAGGACCTGCATTGGTGAAGACTACATGATCTGATCCCCTTCTGGAGCTGGTCCAAGTAGAGTACTAGAAACCTGAATCGAACTTCCTAACACAGGAAAAACAAAAGAAGATCAAAAGACTAGCACATCATGCACAAACAATTCTCTCAACCAAACCTATCGAAGCCACCAACTTAAACAAGATCAATAAATAGAAACATGATATTACCAGAATCCATTTCCCTAAATAATTTTTAAGATAAAGATGAAACAATTAAATCTTATACATCTGACATCCACTTCTCAAGCTCATAACTAAGCTGGTCCTAGGTTTAAATATACTACTCAATGCCGATTTTCCCTCTGTTGAAACCCCATACTAGGATTGAGTCTTTTCTATAAATCCATGAAAATTGTTCCTCATTGAGAGACACATATAGAAATCTTTCCATCATCTTATCTGCCTCATCCTCAGTTGCGTTGAGCAACCAGACCTTCTCTATCACTTCTTCTTCAAAACATAAAAGGAGAACCTAGGCTTGATCACCCTATTCCCCTGCCCTCTGGGAACTCCACATCTCCATGTACATCTTCTTGTCACTCACATTTGTAGCAGATCGAGTCTCTAAAAGGATGGGGTAGTGAGGAGTAATCCTTCATCCCCTTCCTCTTCCTAAAAATCTTATTACTTTTTCAAGTTGACTCCTCATCTGCTGAATGGACTTGTTCAATCCCTTTGGATGTCTTCACACTGATCCCATCTCCCTCTCCTAGAAAAATAGAATCAGAACTCAAATCAACCTCTGGAAGGCCTTCAAACCTGTTTCACAAGGGAACTGTGGACCAAATCAAGTCTAAACTTCCTCCATCATCCACTATTTGAGATTATCTTACCTGTATATTCCCACTTCCACCCAGGAGAGTATTATGTTGTGTACCCAAGCTAACATCAAAATCCAGAGACATCTAGTCTGTTGCATTAGAATAACTATACTTTATGAAGACATTCCCCATGAATATATCTCACATGTTCCATTTTGAGTCACTTTACAATTTATGGTATCATTCTAAACCCTTTAATTTTGAAATATTTTATATTGTGATTAAGGTCAAAAAAATATAATGAATTGGTCCATAAAAATTAAAACATTTAAAATGACACTAAAACCTATATATATTTTATTTTTTGAAATTATTTTAACACTATAATCTTTTATATGTAATTTATTGATATTTTGAAGCAACTATCTTGATAATTTCTTTGTAATATTTTAATCTTTTACGAAATTTAAAGTGTGTCATCTCCCTTCCTAATAAAATAGAAGTCCTCTTTTACCTTCTATATACTAAATTTAGAATGATATATTGAAAAAACACAACCAAATTTCATTATATACTTCCTTATACACATTTTATATGTTATGGTCTCCCTAAACGCCCAATCCTAGAGTCTTTAAAAGAGATCTAAAGGAGATCTTTCAATGAAAAGGTAATCGCATTAACTGATCACTATCTATTTAATTATTATTTTACCTCAAAAAATCTATGTTATTTATCAGAAAATAATAAATTAAGTACCCTAAATTTTCTGAAATGTTATAATTATTACTAAAACACTATTATCCACCCATTTCTGATCAAATGGGAAGTGAATGTGATGCTCATGTGTTTATGTAGCTTGTCGTCTTTATTGAGATATACAATTCATTTTTCATCACCATTATTTATGAAATGGTATTATTATGGGTTTAATTTTTATTATTTTTTTATGAAATAATAATTTATTTTAGTGATAATATCATATATTCATTCTCACCTTCCAATCCGTTGGAAATGGGTAACGTTGCTCATGCGTACATGTGGACTAACACCTTTATAAAGCGATGTGATTTTTTTCATTTAAAATTTTCTTGGATTGTAATAAGGATTTAGTATAGGAATATATAATATATATATATTATATAAAAATTAATCTGTAAAGGTTATATATTGATTAAAATTATTTCATTCAATCCATCGAAGTGTGAAAATAGTGTTCATGCATAAATATGGTGTGCCGTCTCCATGAATAGTTTAATTCATTTTTTATCTATTAAATTTATAGATAAATATAAAGATTTAAAATAAATATATATTATATTTATATCATAATTAAAATTTTAGATATTATAGATCCACGATCAAATTATATTTACCAGAAATATAAAACCAAGACATACAAGAAAAACGAAGAAGTTATCCCCCGAAAACATGATTTTAATAAAGAATTGTTAATAAACATGTAATAAAAGGATATAAGTAAATAATATATGTAATGATATATATTATTATGGTTTTAGAAAAGATTTATAATAATTCTATATATATTAAATAGGAGGTTTGTATAAGTGTCAAGGAATTCATACATGAGGTAAAAGTTTAACGTTACAATATCAATGTTTACCGGGATTATTTGTGATCAAGTTTATAGTGATGAGATATTAGGATATACCCCTTATGAAACTTTTGAATGTTATTATTCTCTCATTATTCAAGGAAATTACATGATTTCCCTTTATTTTATTCTCTTTAAGTACCCAGGAGACGAAAAGAGTTTTATAGGAAAAAACAACATTATTACTCTCTTGGGTGAAATATCATTTATTTACCAGGTTAATATTCTCTAAAAAAATAAATTTTTTAATATTGTAAAATTATTTTTTAAATACATTTTTACCATGTTTATTTTTTTTTAAAAAAAAATTAAAAGTAATATTCTTGTATTTTTTTCAAATGCGGTACTTTGGACCTTTTAACCAAAATGTTAATTGAATATTGGTATTAACATAGACAGTATAAACCAAATTTCCCATTGTAAAAACCATTAAATTATTTGTAGCCTCCTTTATAATTTTTCATTTTTTCAACGTAAAACTTTTCAAAAATATTTGAAAAAAAAAATTATTTTAAATAAGTGATTACCAAGTGAAATGGTTATTTTCCTCAAGAAATGTTCAAAGGGATCTTTTAAAAACATTGTCTTATTGTGTTTAAGGATTCCTTTTGTCGAATTATAAGAATTGTTTTGGAAATAATGATAGACATCCTTAAATATTTTATATTAATAACATTATAATTATAGTGCAATTTATAATTCCTTGTAAAAAGATTATTCCAATTAGATGTTGAAACTTTATTCCATCTGATAGAATTTTTTTAACCGTTTCAATGAAGAACTTTTGTTATCATTTGAAATAGTACAATTTTACCTTCTAAAAACAAGTACTTTGGTACATTTGGGAAAAGAATAATTTTATACATTAGATGAAACATTACCCTTTTACACTAGTTGCGCCTTTATGTTTGTACTTCGGAGAGATACAATTTTCTAAGATGAAGATTAGTAAAGTATAAATAAAAAATAAAAACTAATTCTCACAAGATAAATATCAACCACATCATTTAGACAAACATCCATTTGCTGGAGGTAGATATGTTCTCTAGAAATTTTTTTCTAAATCTATTGAATGAATAACTCAATTCTACCAAAAAAAACCATGTTATTTCTACTAGATATATTTCATAATAATTTTAATGGTGTTTCCAAGGTGACCATTGGACAAAGAAGTACATAACATTTCTAGTGAGGAAGAGATTTTCTATGGCCTTTAAAAAACACTGAATAATGTGAAATATGACCATTTTCCTGTAAATAGAATCAATATTCAAATAGGAATATTTTTCATCATTGATAATATTAGATCTATTGAGATTTATATTGAAACATATTGTTTCATTGAGGGGTTTCTCCCTTGTAATCCCTTATATATTTTCTATATAAAAAATCCCCTTTGTCAGAATATCTGTAAATGCATTAATTTTTTTGTGACTATTTATCCAATTTGGTGTGATTTAGGGATTTCTAGTTTAGAAAGATAGAGTCAGTATGATCATGAAGATTGAGGGTCCTCAGGGATAGGGAAACAAAGTTTTTCCTATCTAAGTTAAAAAGGGATTCCTTTCTTTAAAAAGAGGGAACAATATGGTTTTGTGAAATCTATGGATACCAATATTTGGGGTTTTTTATTTCCTTAACACTAATGTATAAAGTTTGGATTTATTTTATAATGGTTATGTATTTTTTCTTCAGAACATTGTAATGTTTTATTTTACTTGTTTTTATAAGTTTCTATTTCTGTTTTCTATGTGTTTAATGAATGTTTTACATTATAATATTTTACTTAACTTTGATAATATAAGAAATTGAAAAACTATTTTCAAATTAATTTGTTTTAAATAAAAAATATATTTGTTTTATTCACATATATAAAGGGGTTGAAAAAATTAACAATTTTTCTATATACTAAAAATCACCCCCCCCCCCCCCGTGCAGTTTTTATGCATACTCTTATGACCCTACATTTCCATCTATGATGACATCATTTGATGTTTCCTAAACTTTTTTGGGGTTATGATCTAATGATTTCTTCCTTATTATTTCTCTATAGGGTTTATAATTATGATGAAAATATGTTTATTAAATTCAATCATTTCCCTAGGTTATACTATAATTAATTGATGAAATGTTTATGAAACTAATTTCTTTTCCAAAGGTTAATCCATGATGAAATGTTTATGAAACCTATATCTTTTCATTGGTTATGATATGATGAATTCTTTATTATCTTTGTAACACATATGTATGATTTTAATTAAGTGACAGGTAGGACATGAATTATATATCTTCCAAATTCATTGGGTAAATATATATTTTTCATGATATAAATAGAACTAGAACTGAGAGTGAACCTAGTTTAGTAAGGGACCTTTTCTACAATGATAGTCTTTAGAGTGAACCATGAATACTATGACAGAATTGGGAGTTAACCTAATCCACTATTATAGTCTAGGTGTTTTTCATTGAGTACTAATGAAATGATTTTATATGCTTATGTGTATACTAAAAATTTATGTGTTATGAAAATATTAAGCTCTCATGGATCATGATCTTTGATTATTTATGATTTATGACTTATGAAATTCAAATATTTTTTTCATGAAACAATATTTGGATATTTGATATGTAGGGTATGGTAATTAAATGATATTTTCATGTTCTCATACCCTTATACTCAGGTTGTATTTAATCGATCATTAATATCTATCTTTTCCAGTATTATTGATCGTATGATATCACCCTTTCTCGTGTATCCTATCATTAGGTTATGAATAAATATTTTATGTTTGATATATCTCATAAGGAATATAGTTAGGAAGAACATAGTGGGAGATTATGTAGTTTTCTCATAAACCATTTTTTTGTATCTTTTCTTGAAAAGATATATTACATATAATATGTTGGAATGTATCATTATGTTATGAAATAAATATTCATCAAATAATTTTTAATATCTATTTAAAAAGAGTATGAGATGTTATATCCCAGGCTCTTCAAAATCTCTTCTCAATATTTTAGAATCACCCCATCAAGGTAATGTAATATCTCCTCTCTTTTTTCAAGTAATTATTTTGTACTAATCGCTTTTTGATTTCCAATTGACCATGTTTAAATTTCATTACACATCCATTTACGGAATTTATGAATCTAATGTAATGAGATAAAACCATTCATCTCTCATTAACGCCTTCTATAAACCTTTTTTTGAAATTTCCAAGTCAATATCAATAAATCACTATATGGGGGAGTGGGTGAATCAATGATATCTTTTTTATTTAAGTTTATTTTTTTATGAAACAAATTTAACCTCCAATTAAAGAGTTGTTACCTTGATAAAAAACAGACACACATTGACTAAAAATGAAGAATTTACAAGGTTTATTACTAAAAAATAGTAGTTATGTCCTTGGTATGATTTGTAAATAATCAAATACCACAGAATACATTAGAAAAAAATCATTTTAGGTGTAATAAAACAAATAAGATAGGTCCTTACACTCATGTAGCACTATGTTCAATATAATTTTGATTCTTCTTCAAATATAATGAAATGATATAATACAATTTTTGTAAAAACATGTTATCATTTTTCTTCATCATTTTCAAAAATAATATCTTCAAAATAATTCTTCACTTCTTTACTAAACAGTAGGTAAGAGCTTCCTTGGACAATATAATGTTACTCAGTATGATTTTCCAATCCAATTCCCCAGTCTTATTTCTCAATACAGAAATATTATTTTCATATAATATAGTTGAGAAAATTCTTAACTTCTTCTACTTCAGTCTATAAATCTAAAATGAAATTGCTTGGTCTGATTCTAGAAAATTTTATTATGATATTATTTCTTATCCTTTCTTCTTTTGTCTAGAATACTTCTTCAAGAATGCTCAATCTGAAAACTTATTCTCCCTAGAGCTATGGAGCTTCCATCTCTTCTTTCATTTACAATTATTATGTCAGTAAAGTACCAATTACATCATCTTATTGTTGGTGGACCAAACATCTTTTTCATTGGATTCTAAAAATATTTCTAACTCAACCAAATTTCCCGAAACTTAAATTGTTCTTGATTTTTAGGTGCATCTTGATACCTTCTGTCATGAACCGAATCTGGTGACCATCTAAACCGGTACCAAACCTAGCCCATGACAAGGACAGAAGGTAGTTACATATTTCAATGGTCTGGAAAAAGTTCCCGAGTATCATTTATGTTGTTTTGGGAATGATTTACCCTAATATGGATACATAAAACAACAAAAATATTTGATAAACTGAATTTGAAAAATTCAAACAAAACGAGGTTTGTAAAAAATCCATAACAGAATACATAGGTTTAATCATGTTAAAATTATTCCAAAACCATCAAAACATCCCCCACAGACTCCACACTACATGGGGTCATCACCCCTAAGCCATCTCCACAACTCCGCAACATGGATTAAAACTAACACCCTAACCGCCATAGAAAAACCGTTCTTTTGCATGTGTCCAACATGACCAATTCCATATTTGACCCAAGGGGTTTAAGTAGGGTGTGATCCAAATCATAATAGTATGTTACCAAGAGATTCCATAGAGTATAAAATACAAGATAAAAATCAATCCATTTTTAGTAAATGGGAGGTAGTGGAAATAATTTCTATACAATGAAACTTTTCAATGCAGAAAACTTTCAATGGAGAATTTCCATGAATGAGAACATTTCAATAAAAAATGTAAGCTAATGTGTTTTCCAGTAAAAAAACCACCATATTCTAATGATAAACACAAAATATTCAATGATAATCAATCTTGGGAACACACCGAGGCACTAGTTAGTCTCGGGCTCCAGGGACCTCATTCCTTGGTGTAACGTAACCGTAGTAAAATTTGGACTTGTGCTCAAGCCACTAGTGGGGAACATTCCCATAACCTAGTGGTCCCCAATAATCATCAATAACATTTTTTTAGTGTTGTCTATATCTATTTTTCTCAGTGAAACATGGACGAAACCTATCTAGATCGCTAGCATACTAGTATATATTCTCCCTCCTAGATACTCGGGATTCCCCCTTTGTGTTCAAACAATAATCTCCTGATACCAAAAGACATTATCACATTAGAACATCATTTATGGTCATAATAAACTCAAAACAGTAGCTACACATGTCTTTCACCACTTACACCACACAATAGAACCTTTAGCATTTCAATAAAATAACTTCACAAAATATACCAATATTTTGAAAACAAAATCCCTTAAAACCTCACTTTAAACACCATGTGCATACCCATATTCATCACACACAAAAATTCAGAACACCATGTATTTCTATAAACCCATTAAATAATTTATAAAACAACCCCATCTGGCATAACATAAAATAAACATGTAAAACACAAAATTTAACACCAAATTGGTTTCCGATTTACAAAAATCCCTTTAAAATACAACTTTGAACACAATAGGCATACCCATATTCACCAAAATAGAATTTTCAGCACTCAAAAAATTTATATAATTCTTTTTCATGTGTTATAAAACAACTCCATTTGACATAACATAAAAGTAACATGTAAAACACACAATTTAACACCAAATTGGTACCTAAAAATAATTTTCTCAACAAACGTCCCCAAAATTAGATTTAGAAGCTAGGATGATGGATGATAAGTGTGATAAAAATTGAAATTCAACAAAGCTAACTCCTATAGCATTGATTATCCATGGAATCACTTACTACAAATGTCGAAACCCATGAATTTTGGTGAAAAACATCAACTGCACCACTGCCACGCCACAAGGAAGATAAATCGAACAATAGCCCACAAAAATTCTCTAAAAAGACGAAAGGTTAAACCCTAGGTACAAACCCTAACTTCATGACATGAGTAACTTCATGAAAATAGGAAATAAAACCAACGAAAAATGGAATTAACGATGGAGGAATCACTTACCTTTAAGAACATTGAAGTATACCCACAAAAAACCCAATCAAAGATGTGTTCCATGAGGGAGCATTGAGACCACCCAAAGATGCTGGGGTCGAATGGGGGAATAATGGGGTGTATTAGGTTTACTTTCGAGAAGAAAAATTGGAATTAAAAAAGTATTTTTAATGTGATGGACACTCTCCATTGTTTACTAAACTATGCGGCCAACCAGGCGGCATGTTCTGGCCACCCAAAAAGTGGTTTTTTCCTCCAATTCAATGGTGTTGAAGGGTAAAACATAGGGAAAAATATAGTCCAATGATAGGGGAAAATAATACCCAAAATAATAACACCTTTTCACTGCAAGACTCATCCAACTAAAGGGTACAAACCACCTCAACAACATACCCCACGAGTGGGGCCCCTTGGAGTGTCACAAATCCCACTCCAAACCACCTCAACCTCCTACCATCCCTTTGAAAAAAGAGGAGTCCAAGTACCATCCAAGACCCCCAAGACTAAGGTCATGGATCATGCATGCAAGATGCATCAAAACATTAAACTCGGAACACCCTAAAACCAAGAGAAGGCTAAGAACCAAAATAGAACTTCGAACAAAGCATGGAAGTGAAAATCTGGGTGTGACAATTATCCCTACCATAAATATTTCCACCTTGAGAAAGCCACAACAACAACAACATATGTAAAAACAAATCCCAAACAATAGACCAAGATGGACTCCCTTTCCATGGTTTCACCTGCCTCCAAAAGGCCAAACACCACTAGTTGATCAAAAAAAGAAGAGAATACTCGCACAAAAAAAACATACCCCACTTGCCTGAAATGATCAAACAAATTCAATATAAATCCCAAAAAAAACACCTCAAACACTACCAAACGATGCTCAAGAAATCCACCTGAAACAAACAACAAACCCGAATAATGATACAACAACCATACTTAAACAAAACCATTGGGCGTGATCAAATCCCACATTTAACCAAATAAAAAATTGGTGGATAGATAGCCTCAAATGAGACTAACTCCAACCAAGAAAACACCAAGTACAATACCGAGTCATTGGTGTGGGGATACCAAAATAGACTTTCCATCATAAGGGACAACTTAATTTTTTATAGAAAATCAGGACACCAATTGGGGGGGGGCTCGAATGGTCTCCCCAACAAAATGGGTAAACTAACATTAGACTTTTTTTCAAGAGAACATATGTAAAACTAATAGTGGGTCTCCCCACCATAAGAACCATCCATCTTAACCAACCATCAAGGGATGGTATAGAAAAAACCCCCAAACTTAAGGATTTGGTACGGCTACACGTTAATCCGCACAGTTTGGAAAGTCATGCGCTAACCACATAGATCATTCTATCCGCATGGATTCCTGGAACACGGTCACTACTAATCGTGGAAAAAATGTGTGCTCAACCTATCTATCCAAATATCTAAACATTCTCCAAAAACCCAATGGAAACAAAATGGAGAAGGGATGACATTGAGAAATAACATGGAAACAAGGTCCCCCTGCCTCCTTCCATCGAACAGGAAAATAAAAATAAAGATGACGACACCAGAGGTTTAAATTATCCCAATCTTTAATAATGAGTATAGGGCTTTGTACAAGGGTTTGAACAACTTTAGTATTTCCGCTGAATACATGCCAGATTCACTCTGATACCTATGGCTGGAGATCAAAAGATTGAAGCACCTTCGGCCTCGTAGTTAGGATTTGGAAACCCCCTGAATGGAACTTTACCATTCAGTTCCATGAAAACTATTCCCTGATTATAAATGGGTTCAACAAGACATAACACATTCCAAACTCACTTTACCCTAACCCAAAATTTCACTAAAATAACGGCTTAGAAGATGCACTCACATCACACCTTGTTTCTTCAGGTGAGAAACAGCAGAATGAAAGGACACATAGAAACACCTTTCTCTAAAATATAGGATTTCAGAATTCCCTGAAGGGATAGATGCATCTGATAAAATGGAGACTCTCACAAGATTTCACAACATTGACCCTTATGGTCAAATAAACACACGACATCTCATGGCATCATTGAACATGACCATTGCGGCTTAAAATCACAAGGAGAGGGACCATATGATGAGTCCCAAATATCACTCGATTCCCGCAACCCTCTATAACATCCAATCTTGGCCATATTTTCCACACTGGTGGCCTAACATAAACTCTTGCTTCAATGAGACTCAAAAAAGACCCAATGGCCCTTTAAGGCGTCATTCTACACTAACAACCCTGAACAAAACATTCACCTTTAATAACTCAAGTAAGATAAGAAACTGAGGACTATTTCAACCTCCCACAACCACTCTACCTCTACATGGGGATCCACATAATCCAAAAAAAAGAGGGGTAAACTCAATCTCCAAATCTCAAGAAGAATGTCCTTTTGTTGATCAACTGGAGGATCATCCAACGGTGATTCACCATGGGCCACACATGAATCATACATTAACTCTTTATGGGGGCGTACCCTGGAAAATAATAAACCCCAAGGACCCTACCAATCAGGTCATTTGGTCACAAAATACCACAAAACTGAACTGAACACATGAGGGGAGCCACCACAATGGCCTCCCAAACATTTCCTCAAAAAAGACCGTTGACCAACACTTCATTCCAACTTATAGATGAAACACCAACCCAAAACATTGTTTAGACAAGAGGGGTTCTTGAACATAAAAAATATGACAATAACAATCCCAAAAACACAGAATACACACCTACTAACCACACATTATCAAAACACAACACTTTCCATTGAAAGAATTATATAAAGAATTCTTTTTAGTGGGTTTTTCATTTACCAATGGTATCTCATGATCCTCACACATGCATGTTCACATACACCACCGGGCACCCAACTCCTATCCATCCTACCACTCATCCATTCATACCATTAACCATCCATATTCATATATAAACCCATGCATTTGTTCACCCTTGAGGACACCAAATACCAAAACAAAACCATTCCTCTTTTCAAAATCAAAACCTTTTTTAACCACACTTTCCCTTTCTCAAAACCACTAACCGTAAAATCAAAAACCAATTTAAATATAACAATCCAATTTATAAAATCACACATAATTCAATATAATCTCACTTTAATTATATGGACAACCATTTCAAAACATTTCAACACATTTCAAAACACTTCTAATTTCATGAAAAACACTATTTCATAAATCATCATTTATTTAAGAACTCAACTCTTATCATTTCAAAACAAGGTTCTAAAATTTCATAAAATTTTTCAAATGCCCAATAGTTACAAAATCAAAATTGATCCCCAATAACTAAACAAAAATTCCTGAACTCTTAATTTAATTCAAAACACTTTTCCATGGTTTAGAAAATTCTATTTGAAACACATTTCAAAAACACCCTTAAACATAATTCATACTTTTAAAAGATGTGTAAAAACATAATTTACACTTTCAAAATAAATATAGAATTTTATTTATATACTTTAATAAATAAAACCATTTTCACATTACTAGATAATTACTTCCCAAAAATTCAAACTCCTTAAAATCAATTCATTTTTTCTTTAAAAACCATGTTTCCAAGATTCCAAAACAAAGAGACAAAAGACCATGTGAGATGAAACTAGTATCAGTGGGTGATGTGGAAATATGGTTGGTGGCCATATTCCAATCACTTCACTATCGTAGAGTCTGTTTTGGGAGACATCCTCGACTCCACATGGCTTTATAGGCCCTATGAGCTCACTGAGACCATTGACCCAACTCCCTTTTCATTTCCCCCAATCATCAATGAACCATGAGAAATAATGAACTCAGATAAAACCCAACATCCCATGGAAACTTGAATCTCTTTATGAGTTGTGTTGTTTAGGCACACTACCTATAGCAGGACTTTGATGTCCCGATAATCCTAGCTCCAAACTATCCCAACTCTTCCCCAAAAAACATGACCCAAGGAGTGAACCTCCTCTAATACCAGTTTGTCACGAACTGAATCTGGTCAGCATCAAAGCCGAGGCAAAACCCGGTCCATGACAAGGACCGTAGGGTGTTCCTTATCCCCAAAAGCTTTCACAAGTTCCTGGGTATCATTTATTTTTGTTTGTTAATGATTTACTGGAATATGGATACATAAAACATCAAAAAAAATTTAATAAAATGAATCTGAAAAATTCATGCCGAACGAGGTTTATACAAAATCCTAAACTGAATACATAGTTTTAAATATGATAACATAGGTCTAAAGACACATATAAATATAAGAAAAAAACCCCCAAGGAATCCACGTGACAAGGGGTTATCACTGACAAGTCGTCTACACAACTATGTACCATGGATGGGAACTAACACCCTAAACCGCCATCACCCAAATCCTTTACTTTGCCTATGTCAAACATAACCAAGTATATATTTACCCAAGTGGTGTAAGTATGGTGTGAGAATAATCCCCATATTATACCACCAATAGATTCCATATAGTAAACAATAAGGTTAAAAAGCATGAAATTTTTGATAAACAATAGGGAGTGGATATAATTTCTAAAGAATGAAACAATTCAATGCAAAGAGTGTTCAAGGGTAAAAACACATGAAAGTGAAAATTCCAATAAAACATGTAAACTAATATATTTTACAGAAAAACCCACCACAAGAAAAGGATTAATACACAAGATTCAATGAACACCAATCTCAGGAACACCCCTAAGCACTAGTTAGTCTCGCACACCATGTACCTCATACCTCGATGTAAAGTAACCATAGAAAAATCCATTATCATGAATGATACACTATTAAGGAACATAAACATAACCTATTGGTCCCCAATTATCATCAATATAGTTTTCTAGTGTGGTGGTTATTTATTTCTCTTAGTGAAACAGGGACAAAACTCATCTTGGATCACTAGTGTACTAGTACATATTCGCCCTCCTAGATACTCAGGCTTCCCCCTTTGGGTTTTAACCATAATATCATGATACCAAAATAAATTATCACATAAAAACACCATTACAGGTCATAAAAAACTCAAAAATATTCTACACATGTTTTCCACCACTTACACCACTTAAAAGAACCTTTAGAATTTCAATAAAAATCACTTCACAAAACATAACAATGTTTTGCACACAAAATCCCATAAAGATCCCACTATGAATACCATGTGCATACCCATATTCATAAATAAAATTCAGTTCCCGAATCATTTCTATAAACCCATTACATGATTTATAAAACAACTATATCTGGGATAACATAAAATATTCATGTAAAACACCCAATTTAACACCAAATTGGTAACCAATTTATCCAAATCCCTTTAAAACCCCACATTGAAATCCATGGTAATACCAATATTCACCCAAAAAAAATTCCTCACTCAAAAAATGTCTTTAAACCCATTACATGTGTTATAAAAAAACCACATTTGGAAAACATAAAATAGACATGTAAAACACCCAATTTAACACCAAATTGGCACCTAAAAATCGTTTTCTCAATAAACATCACCAAAAACAGATTCCATATCAAGGATGATGGATGATAAGTGTGATAAAAATATAAATTCAACAAATATAAATCATCAAGCATTGATTACCCATGGAATGACCTAATACAATGTCAACCCCTTGAATCTTGAAGCAAAACTTCAACTGCACCACCGCTGCACCACAAGGAGGATAAATCGAACCCTATCCCCCATAATTTCTCCAAAAATACTAATGGTTAAAACCTAGGCACAAACCCTAACTTCTAGACATGATTAACTTCATAAACATAGTAAATAAAACCAAATGAGGATGGATGTAATGAAAAAGGAATCACTTACCTTGAGGAACATTGGTGTTTCCACACCAAAAAAACCCATCAAATATGGGTTACATGGGATCTTGAGAGAGATTGGAGACCTTCCATGGATGTTGGTGTTGAATTGGGTAATAATGGGGTGGATTAGGTTTATTTTTGGGAGATAAAAATTGGAATTAAAAAAATACTTTTAATGTGTTGGACACCCTGTACGGTTTGGCAACACGTTTTAGTAAACTGTGGGGCCTATTATAGCCACCCAAAAAGTTTTTTTTACCTTAAATTACTAGGATGTATAAGGGGAAACCTAGGGGGAAATATTGTACAAGGATATTGGAAAATAATACCCAGAATAAGACCACCTTTTCGCCCCAAGACTCATCCAAATCAAGGGTAGAAACCACATTGACAACATACCACACAAGTGGTGCCACTAGGAGTGTCACAAATCCCACCCCAAAACATGTCAACCTCTTACCATCCCTTTTACAAAAGCATAATCCAAGTACAAAACAAGACCCCCCAAGACTGGGTTCATAGATCAAGGATTCAAGAGGAAACAAAACATTAAACCCAGAACACTCAAAAACCAAAATAAGACTAAGAACCAAAAAAGGACTTCGAACAAAGCATGGAATTGAAAACTTCGGTGTGACATATTCAATTATTCTCCACTGTTCTAGAAAGTTCTTGAATTATACCACAACTTCACATTGGTTTAGTATTTCTTTAAAAAATATAAATCTGAATATGATTCCCCATTCTAATTTTATCATTATGATATAGAGAGTGGATTATTCATTATTTTTCTCTACACCAATATCCCTTTATGATGTTTCCTTTAAAGACACATCAAATAATACTTCAACCATTCTTTTAAGATACCCCTTGATAATAATTTTGTGGAAGGATTAAACAATCCTCCTTTTCTTATATTTCTTAGACCGGTGATCCTTCATCTGATAATGTGTATTGGTGATAGCCTATGTCAAATGGATTTGTCTCAACTTTACTTTGATAAATATTTCATCATTAGTCTATTGTATCATGACCCAATTATTACAAAAAATATTTCTTATTTATCGTAACCCACTTGAAAAAAAAATCATAGCATTTCTTTTCTCCTTACCCACTTAAAAAGAAAAACAAAGTTCACATATGAAAAATAACAAATAATTTATCTTCATGAAAATGGTTGACTATGGTGTTGACTGATCCTTAGTTTTATTTTCCATGTTGGTCATAACTGAAAAATATTCTTCTCAATATTTATTGTTACCAATATCTTCCAATTTATTTTATTTTCTTCAGTCCGAAAAAAAATTTATAAATAAATTCTATTTATAATTAGCATATGATGATTGGTGTCAGTATGATTCTAATTATCCGTGGCACACCATGTCTGATGGACCGGTTTCATCAGCATCGACTTTATAAACTACTTTTATTCTTTGACTATGATCTTCATCATGTTCTTTAATTGAAGATTTATTTCTCATAGATAATTTTTTTCATTGAAAACCAACATCTTACTAACGTCATATTCTGAGAAAAAAACATCATAACCATCATATTATTATGCATCTAGTGATATCACATTACGATCAACATTCCTAGACTTCAAAACAATTGTGTCTAATGTTCACAACTTATGGACTGAGATAGAGAATCATTAACATCATAATTGTTTCCTCTATCAAAATTTCTATCATAAATTATGACTTCCTCGTGACTTTAGAGAACATTTAAGATCGTATTCTACAACATCTGACTTATATTAGAAATTATTGTAACTCCCCTTCTTCCCAAAACATCTCTATTTTCAACCAACCCATATGATGTTAGTCAACACTCACCATTTATCTCATAATTATAACATCAAAATTTTATTAGATAACCCATGTATTTTGTTAAATTTTTAACAGCAAAGAATAATCAGATTTTGTCAGATCCTTGCATACTCCAATTTATTTCCTCATAATGGTCTTTCTTTCATTATGAACCTGAGGTGAGTCTGATGAACCTTCTCTTCCAAAATAACTTATTATTAATCTGCTGGTTTTTCATAAGCAGTGTGAGTCCAAAATCTTAAATATGATGGTCAGTCTGGTCACCAACAAATATAAAGTTTGGTTATTTCTTTTCATTGAAAAAAATACATTTCTCTTAGAAACAACTACATTCGGCATCTAAAAACCTTCTCTAGCCATCTTGGTCCCAAAAATATCCCCCTTTTTATTTTTTTTGACAACAAATATTCATAAATCCCTAAACAATGTGACCTCAATCTATGAATTACTTATCAAAAATTATAAGCCAATGTGATCAAACACATTGTATAAAATAAGAATTACTAGAAACAAAACCATGTCATCAAAAAGTAGTGACTCATGAAACATCATTTTTTTTTTCTTCATAAATTTATTCAGGTATTCAAATTTCTTGTCAAAAACATTTCTCTACAACCACTCTAAAAAATAGCTTAAATAGTTCATTCACATACATTTTGAGATCGTAGCTTACCCATAACTCCACATATTTACATTATTCCCAAAAATGTTTAGCACATAATAAGGAATATATTTATGAAAAAATTATCTCCCTTAACAATATTGTCCAAATACTAAATAAGATAACGTACAAAAACACATACCTCAACATTGATGATAAGGATGTTGGATTCATATATTCAACCACTGTTTATAAAAAGGCTCCTTCAGAAAAGGATTAGTGAAAACATTAGCAACTTGTTCTGATGTAGGAACATACTCTATATTTTATTCATTTTTATTTTCATTCTATTTGATGAAATTATTCTTAATATCCATATTTTTTTAATTATAATGTTGGATGATATTTCGCGTAATGTTTATTTCACTTAGATTATCACAACCCAATAGAAAGGGTAACATCACTTCAACAAGTAAATCTTCTAATTGAGTCATTCTCTATATATGTTGGGTAAATACTTGAGTGGCAACAATATACTCAGCTTCATCCGTGAAAAGAGTTGTTGAATTATATTTCTTTTTAATCTCACTGAAACAATATTTTCCCAAATAGAAAACACAACCTAATTTTGATATTCTATAATCAACATTTCCTTCCAATCAGCATCTGAATACCCAAAAAATACATTATTAGATTTCATACCTAATTTAAAAAACAATATTCCTTTGATATATCTGAGAATCATTTTTCTATCTAACAGAAGGGATTATTTTAGAGCACTCTAAAATATTTCACATAAGGTGAAAACATAGAGAATGTTAGTTCATGAGGTAGTGAAATACAACAAAATTCATATCAGCTTCCAAAAATCTTTCTGATCAACTTAATTTCCTTCACCATCATTATAAAACTTAGTTACCACTACAATATAGGATAAATTGGATTGAAATTTTCTATTTGAAACTTCCTAAGAACATCCTTAGAATATATCTCTTGAGAAATAAAATTTTGTTTCTTCCATTGTAAGATTTGTAACCAAATAAAGTATTTCATTTCTCCCCGCATGGAAATCTCATACATCATTTTAATCTCTTCCAAAAATATTTTAGAAGTTACTTCATCATTCCTAGAAAAGATAATGTCATCAATGTATATAATTATGATGTGGGAAAACTCCTTACATTCCTTGATGTACAGATTACTATCAACTCTTCTTATCTTAAAACCCATATTCCAAAAGAATGTATCCAACATGGAATACAATTCCATAATACCTTTCATTTTCCCATATAATTATTTCTTCATATTTTACATATAAAATTCATCTTTCCCAAAAAAAATCTTCATGCTTCTTAAATTCAATCTTCCTCATCAAGATGACCATTTAAAAATGTTGATTTCATATCCATCTAAAAAATAACTTCATTGTGAAAAAATATATATAATGATTCCTATAGTTTCTAACATTACTAATAGAGATAATGTCTCACAAAAATGTATGCCTTCAATCAGTGAGAAGACATTTCACATTGATCTTTCATTGTTTCCCATCACTCCACCATCCTCATTCATCTTGTTATGAAAACCCAATTTTATACTAATAAATTTTTTTCATTTGGTTTAGGTATGAGTTACCATATAACATTCTTCTATATTTTATCTAGCTCTCCATTAATTTATTAGACCCATTTCAGATGTTCAAAAGCTTCATTCACATCTTTTGTCTCCACTTTTGAATAAAAATAAGTATGTGTAACAACTTTTGATGATCTTCTTGTTTGAACCGTCTGATTTTGATGACCAATAATGTTCTGAGCCTCCACTTTCTTAAACATCCTTGGAATGTTTTTCTGATATTCATCCTCATCACTATAAATATATAAGTAAGATTCTTCTTCTTGGGAAGGATTACAATTTTTTCATTCTTATCAGAATCCTTATTAGTTTTTATTTCTTCCTGTATATCTTCTTTATCTACATGATTCTGTTTCCTTCCTTTTTTTAATGACTTTCACATCCAAAGAGTAATCTAATCTTACCAATTCATTTTCAAAACATTTGTATCCTTTTCCATTGGGAGAATATCTAAGAAAAATCAATCCTCACCTCTCCGCTCAAAATTTACAAGGTTTCCACCATTGTTCATTATGGCACAATGACTCCCAAAACTATAAAGTGTTTCAAACTTGGAGTTTTAAATAAAATTTTTTTAACAGAGTCCTAATTGAACTTAGCCTATAGAAACATCAGTTCTTAATATACTTCGTAGTGCTCATGGATTTCCACCAAATGGAATGGGAAAGACTATGATCAAGTAACATAGCCTTCCCTATTTCCACCAAACATCTATTTTTCCTCTCAGTAAAACCATTTTTTTAGGGAGGGTAAGGTTTTATAAACTCATGCTGAATTCCCTGATTCTCAAGATAAATATAAAATTATTTATTTTTGAATTCACCTCCATTATCGTTTCTAAAATTCTTCACTGAATACTCACATTTTTTCACTTATTCCCTATTGAAACATTAAATCATTTTCAGTGCATCTGACTTATGTTTCAAATATATGACACAATTAATTCAAATAATATAATTAATGAATGTGATGAATTACTTATCTCCAAAATTTGATTGGTTTATCATCTTCCAATAGATATCAGAATAAATAAGTTCTAAGGGTTGTATTGAACAAATTATGACTTTCTTATATATATAATTTGTAATTTTTCCTTTTTGGGTTATTATGAAACACCAATATCTTCTTCATGAAATTTCCGGAATGCCTTGGACACTATATCACTATGAAAATTTACTCATGTTTTCTTTAACACATGTATCCCATCCTTTTATACAACAACTGATTTAATTCCACCTTTACTAATTAACAAGAGTTTTTTATTTCACCCACTTGAAATAAGATTACTTTTGTATGTTATCCTCTTGTAACAATCATTCAATCCTCATCGCATTTCATAAAAACCCCATCATTTTAAAAATAATTGTGTTTTCGGTATCCCAAAGTTGTGAAACACTTAAAAAGTTATGTTTCATACCGTCCACATACTAATAATTCTTGGACTCAAACAGTTCTTTCTCGATAACAGAAAATCCAATACCTTTGATCATGAGGGATTCATTATTGTCAAATGTAAAGATTCCTTATTTGAATTATTTCATATTATTCATCAATTTTATGACACTTTTCATATGAGAATAAAACAAAATATCCTAGATCCAAGGTCATTAACACATTATAGCATTGAGAGTAGTTTTTAAAATCAGATAGTTTTATACTCCCTTATCTTTATTAGCATATGGATTCTAATAATTATTAACAATATTTTGTTGTGTAGGTAACAGAAATAAAAGGCTTCCTTTTACGAGATATTTAGGTTGTTCAAATCAGTCATAAATAGTTTAAAGAGGTTGCAATATACTTTAAACAATTATAGAAAATATCTCTGGTTTATTTAAAACATATTTCTTGTACTTATTTCTTTGATAGGATTGAACCCCACTCAGAGTATTCCTTCTATAATTTTTTGGAATATTTTTCATTTTTTGGTTAAAGAAACACATAATTTATATATTATATAATTTTCCAAAACAACATTAGTTTTCATATATAGAATATTTTCTTCTAAAACATCCATATTTTGTAGAGTTGTGACAATGTTTCTTAGCAGCCTTCTTATCAGAACATCCTTGACCATTAACATTTCTATTATCAACAAAGACCTTATTTTTCATTTTTTTTATTTTAAACCATATGGGAACCAAAATTATTACAAAAATTTTCAGACATATATTATTTATAATCTTATAACCTCTCCACTTTCTTAGTCTTGGATTCATACAGAACTTTCCCAACATTCTTCTTCTTAGAATCAACTTAAGTTTTCTTCTCAACCATTGAATGTTCATTTTGGTCCTTCTCCAGTTTATATTTTCATTAACATTCACCAACCTCATAGATAGAATTTTTGTAACATCATACATTCTGTTTATCTTTTGGATGTATTCATTAGATAAGTTTCAACTCTTATTATTTTTCCATCAACTTTACTTATAAATGTTCATTATGATTCTTTTCTTTCTCTGTAGATTTATTAAAATTTTCAATCTCTTCTAGAATCATAACAATCTCATGAAGAAAAAAAAAATTAGTTTTTTTTAAAGTGTATTCGTTTTTCAACTTCATATTTTATTTCTCACCACTCCTACTATTTCTCAAATATGTGTTTTCAATTCATCATTCAGATAAAATTATAATTGATTTTATTCTTCTTTATAACAAATTCATTTGAACTCTTCTTTATCAATAGTTTCAATAAAAGTATTCTCATCCTTTTCTATATATTTTTCATATTCAATATCATTTTCTTTATTATTGTCATATTTAGATACGAAGATTCTCCTTTTTGATTTAGATTATTTTATATCATTCTTCTGGAATAATATCTATCTCAATCACCATGTTTCTTATATGATCTTCTATGCCATCTATAATCTTCCCCACTCTCCCCATCATTATTTCTTCAATGAAAATCAGGCAAATATTTCAAATGGTTCCACATTCAAAATATTTCTAGGGATGTTTTCCATTATATTAACATGCCAATATTCACACATTTTCAGAAAATAGGGATAAAAATCATCAATATATTTACATACATTATCTTCAGAATATGAATCACAAACTTCTTCTTCAATAGGAATTGTATTTGAATTCTCATTCCTAGAAGACATAAAAGAAATTTATTTATCAAATTTTGTTTTTATTTCATTGATTTTTTTCTTCTCATTTAATAAGTGATGAGAGTTCTATATAAAACATCTAGAGATATTGTTTTTGGATCGCTACCTTCTAATAAAAAAACACTAGCTTAAAACATAGAAATAATAATTCTCAATATCATTTCAGCAACTCTAGAATATTGTAACTTTTCAACAAGACATCTAATAGTACTAAAAAGTTAATTTAATCTAGTATGTAAGTAACAAATAGATTTTTATTCACCCATCTGGGGATATTCAAACTTTAGCCTACTAAATGGTAACTCTTCCTTCTTTTCTTTTTTATTTCTTTCATAGATTTTTTTCATCTTAACTCAGATACCTTTAGTTGTGGAATCATAATTTACTCTTAAAAACGAACATTCATAATGTAATGGGAGTAGATAATTATGGTCCCTTCCATAATTCTTAATATTTTTCTTGTCAACGGATGTTAGAGAAACATTAACATCTATAGGAGGAAATCTATATATCTAAGCTTCAAGAACATCATACCCAAGAGACATAAGATAAGGAAATATTCTATATTTATAGATATGATAGTTATTAACATTGATGAAAGAAATCGTCATACTCTTCACAAATTTAATATTTTTTACCACAACATCTCTTCAAAAACACCCGCAACGAGTAAACAAAGGGAACCTTCATCTCTGATACATTTGTGTCAGGTGGAAACAATTCTTCTTCTCTTATTTTTCTTTGATCAATGATCATATATTCGATAATGTTTATCATTTTCATCATATGTCATATATATTGTTCTTAGCTTCACTCTAAAAAATATTTCATCGCTAGTATGATGCCTCTTGACCCAATTGTTACATGGAAGAATAGTTCTTATTTATCTTGACCCTCCTGAAAACAAATAAAAGCATTTATTTTCTCCTGAACCACTTGATAAGGAAAAATTTACTGTCTAAAAAATAAAAAACAATTAATCTTGATTAAAATGGTTGACTACATTATTTATTGATCTCTAATTTTTATTTTTGTATCGGTCACAACCAAATTATATTATTATCTTTATTTATTTTTTCCAAAAATATCCAATGTCTTATTTTTATAGGTCCTAAAAAATACATAAAAAATAATTATACCTTTGATTAGAATATAATGATTGGTGTCAGTATGAATCATATTATTAGTGGAACCCCACATCTAACAGAATGATTCAAGAAGCTTCTACTTTAGTAACTTCTTTTCTTCTCTAGTTACAATCCATATCAACATCTTTCTTTGAAGATTTATTTATCATTTCTTGATGGTCTGAATTAAAACCAGCATCTTCATAACTTCTAAATTTGAACAAAACATCGAAGCCATCATATTATTCAGTGTCTTGTGATCTCACATTATGATAATCCTTCCTATCCTTCAAAGAAATTTTCATCTAATGTTCTCAAACTGATGGACTGAGACCGGAAAACATTAACTTCACAAAATTTTCTTCTTCTAAAAACATTGGATTGAATCATGAATTCCTCATGACTTTTGGGAACATTTAAGATCATATTCAGCATCTTCTGACTTATATTAGATTTATTATAACCTTATTTTATTTATAAACTTATTTCCTCCCATCAAAACCTCAATATGATTGGAAACACTCCCAATTTATTTTTTAAATCTTATGTCAGAAGTTTCTCATTAAATTTTTGACTTTTGTGAAATAAAAAACTGCAAAGAATCAACAATTTTTATCAGATCCATGTAGACATTGAATTATTTTCTCATTATGAACATCCTTTCATTATGGACCCAATGTGAGTCTGATGAACCTTTTCTTCTAGAAAACATATTCTCAATTTGCTGGACTTTCTTAGGCATTGTCAGTCTAAAATCCTGAAAATGATTTTCAATCTAATCACCAAAAAATATATATTTAGGCTATTTCTTTTCATTGACTAAAACATAATATTCTCTTAGATACAACTTCATTCAGTATATGAAAACCTTCTCAATCCCACTCAGTCCCAAAATTATATACAACTGTTATGCTGCTGAAATTATACTATGATTTTTCATGCCAAACATTTGTGTAGTGAATATGTATCCCCATTTCCACTCAAGGATATTCACATAGTCGTAGATATCCTTCATTTATTGTTTACATCTATGTATATAACCCACTTCCTTAATAATGGGATTAAAAGTAATAAAATTAATCCTTATGTTGAATAATCTGTGTGGCACACATATGCATGTTCATGAAATGAAAGTGATGGGTGGGACAAGATTATATATTCATGCAATGAGTTGGGTAATATTTTTATCTCATTAGATTCCATGTATATGGAATATAAGGGTATCCTAAGTCCATTATGTTATGATGAATTGGTTGTTCTACTTGACTTATACTTATCATGTTATTTTTTATATTTTTTCCATATTCCTATGTTTCCTTTGTGTTATCGTCTTATATAATTCATTGATGTTAATTTTTATTGTTCCCACTACTTTTATATCACCTTCATATGTATCTTCACTAGTATGTATTACTTTCATGATCCTATTATTTGATTATCCTCTTACTGGGATTTATAACTCACCCCTTTCTTGTGTAAATCTTCGGGTTACCCCATTCATTTCTGAAAGACCAATGGATTTTAAGGGGATTTTGTAATGTCTTAAAATAATTTAATTGTATCCCTATTACATGTTATTATGTTAAATTTCTGATTTTATAAATATACTAGGCCTATTGATCATTAATGGATGTACTATATGTGTCCCTTTGTAACAAATCAATAGATATGGTGTATTAAAAAAATGGTTTGTCCTAGTCGACAATATAATTTCTTCTTTATGCTACCCCATTCCATTGAAGGGTTCTCAGTTATAACACTTCATGTTTAATACCATGATTTGATAAATAATTTTTAACCTTACATGTTTAGTATTTTGTTCTATAATTTGATGTTATATTTTTCATAGTTCTTCTGATTTAATTTATGATCTTCTTCAAAGCGTTTTTATATAATTCATCACTTTTATTTTGGAATGTATGAATATTGAACATCCCATCCATAGATAATAATCCAAAAATATGATGAAATACTACTCACTATAGGTTGTAGGTAGACCATTCATACCACACACATTAGTGTGATTAAAAATCAGCAAGCCTGATGCTCTCTTCTCCTTTAGAGTGTTAGGATTTTGAACCATCTTACCTTTCATTAAAGATTCACAAATAATTTTCTAATCACACATAATGATATGAATATCCACTAATTATATAAATTTTCATAAGTTCTCCATACTTTATTGATAAACATTGAAAGTCCTTTTATTACACAATTTTCTCCTTCTTCCAATGTAAATATAAAAGTATTTTACTTTCTATAAACCTCGTATATATGACCATTAGTTCTAAATATTTCACCAAGGAATAACAATATTTTACTTTTTTGTATTCTCTAATCCATCTAAATGTTTCCTTCATACATAAGAAACAATGTGGAAAATTTTTAAATAAACTATAATAAATTCTATCTATATAAAGAATATCAATATTCTTCAATTCATAAATACTGAGTCAATTTATTCATTTTACTTTAATCTTCAATGAACCCTAATTCTTGAAGTGAATAGTTCTATTAAATAATCCATTAATATTCTTCATAAAATTGTTATTTCCTACCATATGAGATGATTACCCACTATTTAAAATGCAGGTGCTATTGTTATTTATTTCTTTAAAATAAATTGGCATTAAATTTTCCTGCTCAATATTCCTTCATTCCTTCCATGAAATTATCGATTGAGTTGATACTTCTATTTATATATTCTGATGAATTACAGCACAATACTTTAATTCAAATGCTTCTACTTCAAGTAGATAAAACATATTTATAAAGGAAATCATATTGGATTTCCATGTATCCACTTTTCTTTATCTTCTTAAGAACATATTCTTCATATATATCTAAAATACACTGATTTATGTCCTTATTTTGAAAATTTAAAATTGTAACTAAATAAATAAACTAAGATACCATATGAATTGTATATTCCAATTATTATTTATTTACTTCGAATGGATACCCATCTAAAAAAACATTCAACTTCACAAAAATAATACATTGAGTGGAAAAAAATTTGAAAAATAACACTCCATAAATGAAAATATCTTGTTGTTTTAACCCCTCCACGTATCTCTGAGTTTTTATAATTCCTTGATTTTTGAAATGTTAATTTTGATCAAGAATATTTTTCTTGATTCTTTTTTCAAATCCACTTATTATTTTCGGAAATTTTCTTTTATATTTCATCATCATAAGAAATACAAATTTTAACCATTCCATGGAGTCTTTGAGTACTAGTAATTTAATAAAATTCTCTTTTAAATTTATCTTCCAAATATTCCAAAACCTCATCTAATAACTTCCCAAATTGAATATTCATCACTGGAACATATATTTTGATTTCATGTTAAGCCTCCATTCCAAATGAATCATATCATTATTCAATATCGTCAATATAATTGATATTATACTTGATTGAAAAACAAAAACAATCAATGATATTAGTCTATTAATCAATATTCAATATTTAATTCCCAACTTCTTCATATTTAATATGATTTGTTTCACATTCTTATATAACATTCTCTATAAAATCAAAATCAGCATCAATTTCATCGACAAAACAAAAAAATTCATTCAACAAACCTTTGATTTATTAATTCATCATTATTTATAAATAATTTTATTTAAGATATCCTTCCAAATCCCTTTCAATAACTAACACACTCTCTAGTTGACCGTGATATTATATTTTAGTTTTATAATTATCTTATGAAACCTTCATTACACCATAAAAATCTAAGATAAATTTAGTTTAAATACCCTTATGCACCTCTTCTTGATCATCATATTCTTCATTCCTAAAAAACACATTCCATTGAAACATTTTCCACTTAAATTTCAAAAATTAAAATTCTTTCATAGAGGAAATTTAATTTTCTATTTTTTTGGGGAATTTAGATTCAAAAATACTCCATCAATCCTCTTTGGACACCTAGTAGCAATGTGTCAATTCTTCGCACAAAAAAACAAGATAAAAGTATTTTCCCCTCCAATATACCATTTCGTATTTTACAAGTTTGTGAAATAATTGATAAATAATAATCACATATATCATATTCATTTTGAACCTCCTAAAAATACTATTATTAAATATGTTTTAATGTTGTATCTTTATAAAATAGTTCTAAATAAAATTCCATTTTCACCCACATCTCATATGAAACCATATTTTTATCTAATTCATCAAAATTAAACAACCCAATATTCATATCCTCTAGTGGTGATACTTTGGTATTATACATTTGAGGAAATCTTAAAATGAAATTATCTACAGTATTTGAATCCATATTCTCCGAACATAGTCTATTAAATGAACCAACAAATTTAGTTCTACAATTAATGAAACCATCAATATTTTCATTAGAGATCATCTTGAAATCATTAAATTTGTTCTATAAAATCTGAAACATCACCTTATTTACTTTTTTCAACATAAAATAAATTATAAGTTTTATAATAAATACCATTGTTCATCTAATTTTCCATCGCATTCATATATAGCTAATTAGAAGGTGGTCCTAATAAGGAATCTTGAGCATTAACATCATCATCTTACAACCTCTTATCGTATTCCGACTTTGATATTCTTGTAAGATCACTTAATTATATACCATTTATCTCATTTAGATCTTGAAAATCTGATATTTCTATCCATTGAGATAGGATATATACTTTTTATTTATAGAATTTTCTATGACTCTAGTTATCTCTAAATTGATTCATTAAAAAACCAATGGATCTGATACCACTTATTGTGCCCCAGTTCTATAAAAAAACTTAAGAGGGGGGATTATGGTTAAAAAACATCTTCTACACTTTATATTCAATTGGATCATGTCTTCCCACTGAAAAAAAATATTGAATCTGATTATTAATCCCAGCCAAATGTAGAAAAATAATGATCAACAACATAAATATTTTAATTACATCATCTATAGGGGAATAATTCAAAGATAAAATATAAAAAATGTTATCATATGTCTATTAAACACTAATTAAAAAGTATGTTATGAAATCTTTAGGAATAAATCATTATTTTAACAATGCCCACCACCAGTTCCCCTATTCCACTCACTATATTCAAAAGGTATTTAATGATGAAATTAACTTTTTGGTTGATCTAATATTATTTAAACCTATGAAAAATAACAAAAAATAAAAAGGGGTTCTCTATGATATTCCAATATACACTTCCAAATTCCAAGAGATGTGTATAGTACGATCTTTTCTGAATTATGATATTCAATTACATTAAATATTATCAAACTTCACCAACAAATATCTAATATTCGATTTAATCAAAATAGATATTGTGATATGTTATCCTAAATCACTCTAACTTATCTATAATATTTTAATATTTCATATAAAATTTTAGTATTTTTATAGAAATTAAAAATAAAATTAACTTCCAATTCAAATATATCCCTTTTATTTATTTTTATATGTATCTCCTTCATAGAATTAAAATTTGGTTAATTAAGTTGTTTAAGTCACCTCCATAACTATATGATATATCCATATTATCATACCTTTTATATTACTATTGAAAACATATACCACAGTAAAACATCCCTCTCTAGAGTCGAATGAGTCAATTTTGACTTAATATTTTTTCAATTTCAAATAATGTTGTGGTGTATAACAAACCTTCATAGTGAAATATCATATATATTTGGTAAAAACTTTCACTATCACACTTCTAAAAATAGATCATACCAGGTGAAACCACCTTTTATAACATAGAATATTTCTTCTAAATTCTATCTGTGGTGAGGTCTTCAACTCCGTAGAAAAAGGTTCAATAAACTCCCAATATCTCAATCATTCGCACTATAAAAAAACACAACCTTCAAGTCTTATGGGACATAATGTATCTTTTTATTCATCACTAGATCTGATTATGACATAGAATAATCTCTACAACATGTAAACCCAGGATACATTAGTGACACTAGAAAAATAGTAAAACTAGTTATTTATAATGTTTATCAGTATTACAGCATGTAACATTTATGAGGGATCCCACATTTTACATGAATTTAGAAGATCACTTTTTTATTTATTTCATTTTTTCATCAACCCCCATTTCAGATTTATAATACCATCTCATAATATAGTCCCCTTTTTGTGCCACACCAAACTGGCGCTCAACTCTAAGGTGTCTATATGTGTCATTGTTTTATTTACTACATATAACTAACCTATATTGGGGTATCTACTCCTTCTTCGTCCTAGTTAATCCTCTGTGAATCCTAGTTACATCCTTATGGGAAATTGGCTACTTTAAAGTTATATCCATTGTTTGGCCAAATATTCATCTCTTAAATCTCAAAACATATCCTTGATATGGTAATAACTATGTCCCATGGTGTGGAATCCACCATCCATTTAAAAAACTCATTATTTTGTATACTAGTTTTAGAATAAACTCAGGATTCATTAATGTTTGGTTAATGTTATTCACAATACTTACTAATAAATCCAAATTAAATATTAATAATTATAAGAAATTTAATCACTAAATACCTTTAGTACCAATTGTAGGATTTATTCATCCCAACTGTATTGACTTAAAGTTCCATGGTCTATTGATTGGACTCCCAAATATTGAAATCTGGAGCCTGAATTTCCTCAATGATTGCATCCAAATTAAAAATAATAATTCTTGTGAAAATTTTATTTATGATAACTTGGTTATGTTGGACAATAAATTTTATTATAACTCAATAATAATTTATATTTCCCCAATAAATGAAATGTGATTGTATTCTAAATCAATGGGTGTAATAATATTTAATGATATATTATTTCATGTTCATAGATTTTGTTAACCAATTCAAAAATATCCTTTATTTTAATCTTCTAAAGGTTGTCAATTTTATATTAAATGTATATATATACTTAACTATGTTTGATAATATAATTTACAAAATAAATATGATTATATAGGATATTCTATTTTATCCTTTGTATACTTATTTATTACTTTATGTTAGAAATTACTCATGTTATTAGATATGATCATTAAAATAAATCTTATACACTTTATTTTTTTATCTAATCAAGTTTATTAATTTATTTATAATTTGCTATCTTTATTATGAAAACAAATAAATAATCCATGAACTTTATAAAAAAATTATCAATCCTATGAAAAATAAAATAAATACATGATATGATAAAGAGCATTATCTACTAGTTGTTTTATTGATAGGTGATGAACAAACTTATACCTTAGGGGAAATAATCCCTTGATCCTTAGCTTGGATCAAGGAATATAATCCAGTATTCTTCTATGCATATCATTATCTGGATTCATCTTGGACCAGGTCAGGAATCGTCCACTCTAGTTGAGGGATTCACATTTACAAATGTATTCTCACATGAAAGTGAGGAGTATTAGTGGTTTCGGGATATAAAAATTATCCCTTAGACAGTCTTTCCTATATAAAATAATGGAGGGGTTATGATTTATAGATAATCATAATTATTTTAACAATAATTATCACATAATAAACCATGCCATAATTAATTATATTAAATTAATAAATATAACTCAAACATAGGTCAAAAAAATCCCATGATCATTCAAAATATACTACAAAAAACCATTTAGTATTGATCATATTTATTTCCACTATTCCTTTTATGAAAATTATCTTGAAGTTGTAAATTAATAATAAAATCATTGTCTTAAATTATGCCCAACATTTTTTCATTGATATTTTTTACAAATTCCATCAATTACTATTGAATAAAAATAATTTTTAATTTAAAATAATTTAGTTTAAGGGTTGTACTTCAAAGGACACACAATAAATACTTCTAACATAAAATTAAATCTATTTTCTAGAAATTTGATATATCACATGACATCATTGTCATTTACCACATACTAAATGGCATGTAACTCCACACTATGTATCACCATATACATGAGGAGTTACTAAATATGCTCGAATAAAGTTTTCATCATGGAATATAAGATCACATTCAATATGCTCGAATAGTGATTTCATCATTGAATATAAGATCACATAATGCACTATTAAGGTATATAAAATATACTACCAAAGTATCACATGTATTATATGGAATATATCTGACTATTAGAAGTTGTGTGTTAGAAATAAATATGTAGCATGTAATATCACTGTGTATTCACCTGGATGATATAATAATAGTTACTATGTGTGTACTATATATGGATTGACATGTGTCACATGGTGTGTTATCAAATTACCTTCCAATTGTTCTATGTAATGATATATCATATGTTGATAGTCAATACACGGTTTGTAATAACATCATGTATTTATGTAGATGACACACTGTGAAATATGTGATGTGTACATTGTGTGGTATTACATAGTGTTTACTCAGCCTCTACACACTGTGTATTTCCTATAAATCCACATTTCATGATAGAAGTCAATATGTTATCTGAAATGACATTGTATATTGACAAACATGACATACTATAATTTACCCAATGTGAGCCTTATGTAGAGAATAACTCCTCACATGGACTATACGGACCAACTACTTGTTGTGTAATTAGGTTATTCAACCAGTGACCTTGGAACCTCCAAATGGGTTATTTGTGCATTCTTTTCAAAACATTTCCTCATTATTTTCTATATGATATTAAATTTATATGTTGTCTTGAACAATGGACTTTGAAAAAAAATCTAAATATGAATACTAGAAAACTATTGCATAAAATTGATGAAATACTTCAAAAAAAAATTTAAATTATATGTGACCACTCTGATATCACATGAAGGTTTTAGGGCATAATGAAAACATTGGGTGGGAACCCAATTTAGGTTTTTTGTCAAAATCAGTAGATAAATCTAATGAAATTGGCGATTGAACCATAAAATTCAATAGATAAGATCATAGATATTAAATTTATAATTAACATAAACCCATAGTTAGATAATTCTCACTCTATTATTGTTTTAATTATGATAAATAACGTAACATGGGATTTTAATTGATGTATCCACATGTTCTATAAAAATATAATAATGAAAATATAGATATCCTATGTACTAGACTGAAAGAATAAAGTGCTCCACATCATCCTCCACCAATCACAATAATGTTAATTTTTGTCTCTATGTGTTCATGAGAGTGGAAGGAAGAGATAATCATAACATGGTCTTGAGATAATCATAAACCATGTCTCATTGTATCTAATGCATTATTAATGATGTAACACCCCAAGATTTTAAGAAAAATATTCTTTTAATTTCATTAATGTCTTGTGTTTTATGCTACACCAAGATTACCTTGCGCTATACACAATACCGTATTAGCTTGCAGTATACGCAACACTATTCTTGGATCGTGTTACACACAATTTTGATAATAGTTATTCTACGCAACATTGAGTATATATATATATATATATTCAATGTATAAATGAAATATGGTTGGATTCTGTTATAAGAAACAAAGAAGGATTATTTCACAACACACAACCCTGACTTGGCTTGCATTACACACAATCACGACCTTCCTCGATAGCATGTGTTATACGCAATACCGGGTTTTACTAAACAATGATATATTATTATAATATTATTATGAACTAGCCATTATGAATATTATTAACTAAATTTTGAATTTTATAACATTATTATTCATCTTACACATTTTCTATAACATGGTATAAGAACAAAATAAAATTTTTGGGTAAAATAAGTATTTTTCAAAAAATGCAGTTTTGCCGCCTTTTGATGGCGCACCCACTTTAAATCTAGTTTTTGACATGTTTATAAGTTAAATTTGACAAAATAAAATTCTTGTTTTGAATCACGAAATAAAAATTTACTTTTGATACATTTTTCGTATTATTCTGGTAACTTTCATATTTTGATGAATAGTAAAAACACGCTATATTTTAATGAAAAACAAATTTTTTTCATCGTAATAAATTATATGGTTAAATTATAATATAGAATGGTTTTAAATTATAAATAGAATATATTTTTACCATTTAATATAATGTATGTCATTATCATTTATTTTACATTGAATTCGTGGGTTAAATCAATTCAACCTTTTACAATGTTTTAAACAAAAACTCGTTTTCATTCGACAACGAGATTAATTTTAATTTAATTTATACAACTTCTGTGTATTGAATTTGAAAAAATGGATTCCATATTTGGAATCATTCGATCCAAATTATGTTAATAGGCTACTTTTTATTTTTGGAAATTATGAATAGTAACTACGTAAATTTTATTTACCATAGTTAAAGGTAAATCGGGTAATTAAGGGTAAATATAATATTATAAAATTACCCTAACACATGCCAAAATTCTATTGGATGACTAAATGGAAACCCATATCAACTAAGGGTCGGATTAGATTCATTTTATGGACTTTTGACTATGAAAATAATTTAATTATTATTAAAACCAAAGAAAGTGACGACATATCACTCTCTTAAATCTTATAAGTATAATAATTTTAATTTAGTGATAAACATCATAAAACTTCGAACAAGAATAGTCTCCATAAATATAATAAAATTATCTACATCATGATAATTTATTTAGAATTTTTACGAATTAAATAATTATCATTAATCGTGATACATTAATGATACAGAAATTATTTGTTAAGTGGAAAATAAGTAATATAGTTTTTATTGAAATAATAATACCCATTAAAAGGCCCAAAAACCTGAAAAAAACTTATTTTTATTGTATATATAAACCTAATCATCCAATGACCTAATATATAACCGTTTGTATCCTTATGAAAGTGATTATGACACTTATATTACTTTATTTTAAATGATGCCAAAGTTGTCACCTTCATAATTTAATAAATATAACAATTTAAATATTGTGATTTTAAGATGATAAATTCTAGTAAAAGTAATATTGTGAAATCTAATAGATTTATCTTTATCATAGGATTTTATTTTAAATTTTTATGCAACAAATCAGTATATTAAATAATTATACAAAAATGATGTAGTAATTATTTTATTAAGAGATAAACCAAATAAATGGTTTTAAAAATAATAAAATAAATATTATACGAACTATTTAGTGTGATAAATTAATTTTATAGATACATATGACCTTTTATGAATGTATTAAAGCTTTTATTTCGAAAATATCTTCTTTATATATTTTATTTAAATTCAAATAAATGAATAGTGTCAAAATTGACACTATTGTTATTTTATAAAAATAACATATTATAAAATTGTTTAAAAATCACAAAAATATTTAAAAATTATAAATTTAAATTTATATGGTATATAATGTTATAAAGTAAACAATTATGGAAAATTCACAACAAATAAGTAATTATTTTTTATAATTTAAAATTTAGAATTTTATTTCCACAAATAAACTTAAATAGATTAAATAAGGATAAATCAAAATGATAAGGTTTAAAATAAGATCAAAACATGTCTAAATTTGATTGTTTGATGATATTACAACCCTATATCATCTAATCTTCGAATATGAGTCATTTATGGAGGTTTTTAAGTGGGGTTAGATTTATTATAAATTAATATTTTTAATAATTCCAAAGGTGCCCCTCTCCTCCCTTATAAAAGGGCACCTCCTCCCTCTCCTCCTCACACCAATTTGAGCCTTCTATCTCGGCCAACCCATGCCAAATTATCTTCTAAACTTCCCTAGAAACATCCTAGAGGTTTTTTTCTACTTTAAAGACCAATCTTAGTGCCCTAAGAGGAGGTTTCAAAGAGGCGTATCGAAGAAGAGGTAATTTCTTCTCCCGATTCATTCAAGCTTCTTTCTTCTTCAAATTCTTCTTCTTTAGTTGTTTCATTATAAAGTAATAACATCAGTATCACTAATATACTTATTTGTTATTATAAATATGAAACAACCCAATTTCACCTTCTATCCATCCTACGGAAAACAAAATCACCGTGCGTGCGTACGTACGGAATACCGTCTCCACGACGTGGTGTAATCTATTTTTCCACTAACACCATACATGGAAGGGTTTAATGGTGTAAAGAATAACTATAAATAGTTATTATAACATAATACTGATTCTGATATATTGTATTACCCACTCCAATTCAATTCAATGATTATGGAAACGATATCATCGCTCGTGCGTACGTACAGACTACCGTCTCCACGACGCGATGAGATTCATTCTCCATGTTAACCATTTAAGAATGATTATAAAGTATATATAAGCAATAATAATTAAATATATGACATTATAAAGCTACTGGATTTATTTATATATGTATGTCATCTACTTAATTCCATTCAACTCAATAAGGAAATGAAAACAGCGTTCATGCGTATGTACGACCTACCGTCTCCATGAACGGTGTATTTCTTTCCATTTATCGATCTATTATATATATTTATATTCTGAATATATACTATATATAAATCATTTTTTATATTCTGGAATTATTTAATCATGATCTAAGTAATCATATGAATAATTACAAGTCAAAACACGGACGAAAAATGAAACGATTTTACCCAAAACACTCTTTAACATGGAATTTACAAAAGAACGGGTATTATAAAGTCTTAAGTGAACCATATATGATATCATAACAATGAATATGATTCTGTAATAAGTCAATGACATTATTTAAATAATTATATAGGAGGTTCGGATACATATGAAGAATATCGGACATAAGGTAAGGGATAATTTTGCAAATCTCATTTTTATCCTAGATTGCATATTCGTAAGTATTTTCTGGGGTTATTGTTATCATCCATGTCCATGTTTCCAAACAATTGATTCATGTATGTTTAAAGTACTTTATACCCACTTTTGACTTTTACTACATGGTATGTAAGGAATCTTTCTTTTGTTTACGTTACGAGGTACTTTTTTGACTTTTCTGACAAAAGTACGATAAGAATGTTTTTTTAACATATACGGCATGAAAGGATTTTTATGATTTTATAAAGACTTATTTTCATGAATCTTCCTTCAAAAGATTTCATGAATATTTTTAAAAAAACCTTTTCTTCTAAAATTGAATGACATTTTGTGAAAAGAAACTGATTTTGAAGAAAAAAGGATATTTTCCTCAAGAATTCATTTAAAGTGTTTTATCAAAACCATTTTCATCTAAGATGAAATTATTTCACATGTGTAAGTTTCAAGTGTAACGTCTCTATGATTTACATGGTTTCACTTTTCTTATTATGAAATGATATCCATTTCTTCTATATGGATTATGTGATGATGGGATGATGTTTATGAAACCCATTTCATTTATTGGGTTATTATGAATGATGTATGATTATTTTGTGGCACAAGTAAGAATGATTTCATTATGAGATGGGTGGGACCTATATCTCCCTCCAATGAATTGGGTAAAGATTTTATATCTCATGAGATAGACATGACTGGAATGGTAAGTTAATTCGGTTCAGTGTTACAGTACTGAAAGGAGGAGTGAACTCGATTCAGAATGGGACTTGTCCATGAAGATGGTCTTGGCAGCAATGCCTTGGATACTATGGAAATAATTACATGTGCTTAATAGATGCCAAAATTACATGTTTTATTCCCATGCTATTTTATCATTTTTATGTTCCATTATGATCTATTCCTTATGTACTTCCATGTTTTATGTCGTTGCTCAAGATTTTAATGTTTAAACATTATGTTCATGTTTTTAAGTTCCAATGTATATGGTATGTTTTATTTTATCCAAACTTACCCTTACTGAGAATTTTAGCTCACCCTTGTTATGTTTTATTTTCCCACAGGATCAAAAGAATGGTTTTAGGTTAGGAAACAAAAAGTGGGAGATCTTTATGGGAGATATTGAAGATCTTTCCCCATGATTAGAAGATTACGTTCCAAGTTTCCAAAGACACTAAACTATTACGGTCCTTGTGTGTCTGTTTTTGTTATGTATTAAGTATTCCGCAAAAGTAATGTAATGTCCATGTATGTCAAGCTTAGGGTCTCTATAGTTGGTATCAGAGCAAAGGTTTAGTCAACCTTTGGAAACTAGGATGTGAAAACGTTAGTGAGATCCCTAGAGATATTTCAAATGTATTTCTAGGGATGTACCTAAGGATAAGAATGCGTATAGGATATAGTCCTAGAACTACGGTAACGATCTTAGAATTTAACCTAAGATGTTAGATATTGAGGGTGCTCCCCCTTTACTATGTTGTTTTCCCTAGCATGATTTTTTCCTCTCACACTATTTTTTTTGGGTTTTAGAAAATGGATGGAAATAGGAAGATTCAGGATAATGGAGGATATGACGGACAATGGAATGATTTTCTTCATGAGAAACCAAATGAAACGGGATCTGGAAGTCCAAACATCGCTATTATGCCTAATCAGCAATCTCATAATATGATCAATAATCTCAACTTTGGTAAGTTTCCTGACTCAGATAATAAGAGAAAGATGGAGTTTCATGATGATCATAGAGGAAAGAAAGTTTAATTTCCCTCATGTAAATCATGTGGGAAGAGGCATCAGGGAGATTGTTTCAAATGAACTATAAGATGCTTTGGGTGTGGAAAATAAGGACACAAAGCCAGTAAGTGCAAAGGAAAAGGTTCAGTTAACACCATGGACAAGGATAATGGTATTTCTTCGACATCAACAATGATTAGATGTTTTAAATGTGGAATGTATGGGAATTATGCAAACCAATTCCCTAATGGAAAATCTAATGAAGAGAATCAGCATGGTCATATGGGTAGTATTTATGTGGATGATGATGAGGAGACTAAAAATGATATATGAGCTGAAAGAAGTGTTGAAGCTCAGTCGGTTGTTTTAGAAGGTAGTGGAATGATTGTATGTTTATCAGAGTTATGTTGTATTGTTAATGGTACTATGGAATAAAGAATAATCTAAGGATTGTTACACTATTGTTTTTCCTAAATGTATTTGAAAGTATATGTTGAATGGTACCAGTAACCATGGAATTTTATTTAGATATTTTTGTAAAGTAGATGATATGCACATAATGATGGAATAAGAAGATGATGAGATGTTTGATTGTATTCATGAGCTCATGATTGATATAAGGACTAAGTGATATCATGGTTTGAGTGTATAGAATTTTGAGGATTTTGGTATGTGTAAAGTGTTAACTTTTAACTACATTCATGTTTTCACTAAGGTTCAATGGGTATTTTTTTCAATAGAATTCATGATTAAGGCCTTCGAATGTTTGTAATGTGACCAACAAGACATATCTTATGATATATGGGGATCAACGATGGTATTAACATGCTTCTTGTTTGAAATCTCTGGTAATCATTTTCACTACAATATGACAATGGACTGCAATATTATGGATAAGCCTAAAGATTGAAATGTATTATGTTGGACATAAGTTAGTATTGTTTGAGGATAGAACCTTTTTTTGATATTATTTGTGGGATGATAGAGTAATGTAGTTTTAGACAAAGGACAACCTACAGGACGAGCGACATCCCATCGCATCGGACAAGGCTGTGGGAATCGAACCCACAACTGAAGTGTGACTGGCCTTTATCGCCTACCACTGGCCTACACGAAGTCCCTAGTTAGTAGAAACTAGTTTTATTTTATTAAGCGGTATGATATATGAAGTATAAGTTCATTTTTAGAACCATATATGATTAATCTAACCATAAGATGGACTTATAACTTTTTCTAACCTCTTGTTTGAAAGAGATAGAATGAACCATCATTCTATCACATGATCTGCTAACACATCACAAATAACAAATTCAACTTCATTTCTTTAAGGGATGAAGTGGAAATTGTTCAATTCACGAACAACAGTGAGATTGTACCAAAATCATGCAAGTGTTTCTTTTAATTCATCAACTTTAGGGAAATGATCTTGAAAACCAAAAATGTTTTCCTAGTTCCCTTTTATCCGATGAATCAGATGGTACCTTAGATCATTACAAATCAATAGCTTTGTGATTGTTGGCTTTTTCATAGCCATGTTCTCTACCACTCTCCATCAGAACTTGATGGTTAGATTTTTCTTACATATCCATATTTTCACCTATGTTCTCCTACGTGGAAACCCAGTGATGAGTTAATTTGGGTAACCGTTACATTTCATACTTTAGTTTTCAAAGCCATGTTTTGGTATTCCTTTTTACAATGTGGGTTTCTATTAAACAAACTTTCCAGTAGTAAACCATTTATAACCCCCAACGAATTTCGAGGGAGAAATTCATTTTAAGGGGGGTAGAATGTAACACCCTGAGATTTTATTAAAAATATTCTTTTAATTTCATTAATGTCTTATGGTGTATGCTACACCAAGATTACCTTGCGCTATACGCACCACCGTATTAGCTTGCAGTATACGCAACACTATTCTTGGATCGTGTTAGACACAATTTTGATAATAGTTATTCTACGCAACATTGAGTATATATATATATATATATATTCAATGTATAAATTAAATATGGTTTGATTCGGTTATACGAAACAACGAAGGATTATTTCACAACACGCAACCCTAACTTGGCTTGCATTACACGCAATCGCGACCTTCCTCGATAGCGTGTGTTATACGTAATACCGGGTTTTACTAAAAAAAGATATATTATTATAATATTATTATAAACTAGAATTTATGAATATTATTAACTAAATTTTTAATTTTATAACATTATTATTCATCTTACACATTTTCTAGAACATGGTATAAGAACAAAATAAAAATTTCGGGTAAAATAAGTATTTTTCAAAAAATTCAGTTTTGCCACCTTTTGATGGCGCACCAACTTTAAATCTAGTTTTTGACATGTTTATAAGCTCAATTTTACAAAATAAAATTCTTCTTTGGAATCAGGAAATAAAAATTTACTTTTGATAAATTTTTCGTATTATTCTGGTAACTTTCATATTTTGATAAATAGTAAAAACATGTTATATTTTAATGAAAAACAACTTTTTTCATCGTAATAATTTATATGGTTAAGTTATAATATTGAATGGTTTTAAAGTATAAATAGAATATATTTTTACCATTTAATATAATTTATGTCATTATCATTTATTTTACATTGAATTCGTAGGTTAAAGCAATTCAATCTTTTGCAATGTTTTAAACAAAAACTCATTTTCATTCGACAACGTGATTAATTTTAATTTAATTTCTGCAACTTATGTGTATTGAATTTGAAAAAATGGATTCCATATTTGGAATAAGTGGGTCCAAATTATGTTAATAGGGTACTTTTTATTTTTGAGAATTATGAATAGTAACTACGGTAAATTTTATTTACCATAGTTAAAGGTAAATCGGGTAATTAGGGGTAAATATAATATTTTAAAATTACCCTAACACATGCCAAAATTCTATTTTATGGATAAAAGTAAACCCATATCAACTAAGGGTCGGATTAGATTCATTTTATGGACTTTTTACCATGAAAATAATTTAATTATTATTAAAACCAAAGAAAGTGACAACATGTCACTCACTTAAATCTTAGAAGTATAATAATTTTAATTTAGTGATAAAAATCATAAAACATCGAACAAGAATAGTCTCCAGAAATTTAATAAAATTATCTACATCATGATAATTTATTTATAATTTTTAGGGATTAAATAATTGTCATTAATGGTGATACATTAATGATACAAAAATTATTTATTAAGTGGAAAATAAGTAATATAGTTTTTATTGAAATAATAATACCTATTAAAAGGCCCAAAAACCTGACCAAAACTTATTGGTAGTGTATATATATGCTTTAATCATCCAATGACCTAATATATAACCTTTTGGATCCTTATAAAAGTGATTATGACACTTCTATTATTTTATTTTAAATTATGTGAAAGTTTTCACCTTCATAATTTAATAAATATTACAATTTAAATATTGTGATTTTAAGATGATAAATTTGAGTAAAAGTATTATTGTGAAATTTAATAGATTTATCTTCATCATAGGATTTTATTTGAAATTTTTATGCAACAAATTAGTTTATTAAATAATTATACAAAAATGTTGTAGTAATTATTTTATTAAGAGATAAACCAAATAAATGGTTTTAAAAATAATAAAATAAATATTATATGAACTATTTAATGTGATCCACTAATTTTATTGATACATATGAACTTTTATGAATCTATTAAATCTTTTAGTTAGAACATATCTTCTGTATATATTTTATTTAAATTGAAATAAATGAATAGTGTCAAAATTGACACTATTGTTATTTTATAAAAATAATATATTATAAAATTGTTTAAAAATCACAAAAATATTTAAAAATTATAAATTTAAATTTATATGGTATATAATGTTATAAAGTAAACGAATATGGAAAATTCACAACCAATAAGTAATTATTTGTTATAATTTAAAATTTAGAATTTTATTACCACAAATAAACTTAAATAGATTAAATAAGGATAAATCAAAATGATAAGGTTTAAAATAAGATTCAAACATGTCTAAATTTGATTGGTTGATGAGATTACAACCCTATCTCATCTAATATTTGAATTTGAGTCATTTTTTGTGGTTTTTAAGTGTGTTTAGATTTATTATAAATTAATATTTTTAAGAATTCCAAAGGTGCCCCTCTCCTCCCTTATAAAAGGGCACCCCTCCCTCTCTTCCTCACACCAATTTGAGCCTTCATGCTCGGCCATCCCCTGCTAAATTATCTTCTACACTTCCCTAGAAACATCCTAGAGGTTCTTTTCTACTTTAAAGATCAATCTTAGTGCCCTAAGAGGAGGTTTCAAAGAGGCGTATCGAAGAAGAGGTAATTTCTTCTCCCGATTCTTTCAAGATTCTTTCTTCTTCAACTTCTTCTTCTTTAGTTGTTTCATTATAAAGTAATAACATCAGTATCACTAATATACTTATTTGTTATTATAAATATGAAACAACCCCATTTCACCTTCTATCCATCCTATGGAAAACAAAATCACCGGGCGTGCGTACGTACGAAATACCGTCTCCACGTCGTGGTGCAATCTGTTTTTCCACTAACACCTTACATGTGTGGGTATAATGGTGTAAAGAATAACTATACATAGTTATTATAAAATCATATTGATTCTTATATATTGTATCATCCAATCCAATTCAATTCAATGATTATGGAAACGATATCATCTTTCGTGCGTACGTACGGACTACCGTCTCCACGACGTGATGAGATTCATTCTCCATGTTAACCATTTAAGAATGATTATAAAGTATATATAAGCAATAATAATGAAATATATGACATTATAAAGCTAATGGATTTATTTATATATGTATTTCATCTACTTAATTCCATTCAACTCAATAAGGAAACGAAAACAGTGTTCATGCATACGTACGACCTACCGTCTCCATGAACGGTGCATTTCTTTCCATTTATCGATATATTATATATATGTATATTATGAATATATATTATATATAAATCATGTTTTATATTCTGGAATTATGTAATCGTGATCTAAGTAATCATATAAATAATTACAAGTCAAAACACGGATGACAAATGAAACGATTTTACCCAAAACACTCTTTAACATGGAATTTACAAAAGAACGGGTATTATAAAGTAATAAGTGAACCATATATGATATCATAACAATGAATATGATTCTTTAATAAGTCAATGACACTATTTAAATCATTATACAGGAGGTTCGGATACATACGAAGCATATCGGACATAAGGTAAGGGATAATTTTTCAAATCTCATTTTTATCCGAGATTGCTTATTCGTAAGTATTTTCTGGGATTATTGTTATCATCCATGTCCATGTTTCCTAAAAATGGATTCATGTATGTTTAAAGTCCTTTTTACCCACTTTTGACTTTTACTACATGGTAAGTAAGGAATCTTTCTTTTGTTTACGTTACAAGGTACTTTTTGACTTTTCCGACAAAAGTACGATAAGAATGTTTTTTTAATGTATACGGCATGAAAGGATTGTTATGGTTTTATAAAGCCCTATTTTCATGAAGCTTCCTTCAAAATATTTCATGACTATTTTCAACAAAAACCTTTTCTTCTAAAATTGCATGACATTTTGTGAAAAGAAAATTATTTTGAATAAAAAAGGATATTTTCCTCAAGAATTCATTTAAAGTGTTTTATAAAAACCATTTTCATCTAAGATGACATTATTTCACATGTGTATGTTTCAAGTGTAATGTCTCTATGGTTTACATGGTTTCACTTTTTTTATTATTAAATGATATCCATTTCTTCTATATGGATTATGTGATGATGGGATGATGTTTATGAAACCCATTTTATTTATTGGGTTATTATGAATGGTGTATGTTTATTTTGTGGCACAAGTAAGAATGATTTAATTATGAGATGGGTGGGACCTATATATCCCTCTAATGAATTGGATAAAGATTTTATATCTCATGAGATAGACATGGCTGGAACGGTAAGTTAATCCGGTTCAGTGTTACAGGACTGAAATGAGGAGTGAACTCGATTCAGAATGGGACTTTGTCCACTAAGATGGTCTTGGAAGTAATGCCTTGGCTACTATGGAAATCATTACATGTGATTAATGGATGCCACAATTACATGTTTTATTCCCATTCTATTTTACCATTGTTTATGTTCCATTATGATCTATGCCTTATGTACTTCCATGTTTTATGTCGTTGCTCAAGATTTTAATGTTTAAACATTATGTTCATGTTTTTAAGTTCCAATTTATATGGTATGTTTTATTTTATCCATACTTACCCTTAATGATAATTTTAGCTCACCCTTGTTATGTTTTATTTTCCCCCAGGATCAAAAGAAAGGTTTTCGGTCAGGAAACAAAAAGTGGAAGATCTTTATGGGAGATGTTGAAGATCTTTCACCGCGATTAGAAGATTACGTTCCAAGTTTCCAAAGATGCTAAACTATTACGGTCCTTGTGTGTCTGTTTTTGTTATGTATTAAGTATTCCACAAAAGTAATGTAATGTCCATGTACATCAAGCTAAGGGTCTCTGAAATTGAAAAGGAAATATATTAGACATTATAACTAGGTTAGTTCTATGATAATTTCGCCAAGTCCCTAATCCTATTATTTAACCTTAGTCATACCTCATTTCATAAATAATAATATTATTATTATTATTATTATTATTATATAACAGGATATGTTTTAATTAAAATATCATATAATTTCATAAATACATATTTATTTATTTAAATGATATTAAATAAAATATTTCATTAATATAGGATCATTAAACTCAATATATATTCTCCCATACAATTTATCAAACCTTTTATAATATAAAATATTTGTCCAATAAAATAAAAGATATATGTTATTCATTAAAAGTGAAAATTAAAATTAATTGATCCTATATTCATTTAACTTGAATAAATATTTATCTTATTCTATTTACTAAACTCAATAATAAATAAATAATATTTTCATTAAATTATAAATAAATAAACCTGAGATAAAATTCAACTCACATTTTCTACTATTGAATATATTGTGCTTGAATTTATATTATCATAGTTTACATGATTTAAAATTATTCTGGGAACTAGACAATGATTTTATACATAAACATAACTTCAATTGTGTTTATTGAGATTCTATATACACGTATTGTCTGAAATTCTTCAAACCTTTCTCAATGGAAATAGGTTGAACTTACCCACTTTTAATGTTCAATATTAATTAGTTTTCCTATATGTATGGGCCAAAACCATGGATGTAGGTCCTAAGATAGTGGCTATATGTTATGGTTGTGGACTATGTAGAATGTACACCCTATTATCAATGTTAAAGGTTTTAGGTTGCAACCACAGTTTTTTGGTGTGGCTATAGGGATCTACCACCACTATTTGACCATATCTATATTGTATTTATGGTCCTGATTTACTGTCATGGCTATAGCCTCTAAAAAAATAACATCACAGAGATTTGATCCTAGGTGTTCTCCTATATTTCACCAAATTCTTTACTGCTTTGTTATTTATAATTATACAAATAAATATATATATTTTTATGTATACATTTATATAAATATATATAATTTTAAATGATAAAATTCTTATAATTAAAAAAATATATTTTTGTGGCTCTAGGAACCTATGACCATGTGCTAGGTGTCATGAAAAATTCCTCGGAATATGTTCTATATAGACAGTTTTTGTGTACTTTCCCATGTCCTTCATGTGCTTTTACCACATGTTTTCTATGTTCCTATGTAAAACTACCACCATTTTCCTTATTTAATAATGATGATAGGTGTACTTTGGTCATAGTATTTGTATGATTATGGTCTTAGGATACCCTACAACCAACATTTTTCTATCCATGTCTATAGACATGTGGTTTTAGCCTAATTTTCAAATTGTGATTAGCACATAGATACTTGTCAAGTCACCCATAGAGAAATAATTTTCAGTAAAAACTATACTAACCTTTATATGAATGATATTATGTAATATACTCCCTTTACAAGCCAATATTTTATCAAGTATGATGCATTTTTGTTTCATCATTTTATATTCTTTTCTTTCTCTTTATTTGAATTTCCAAAAATGAAATTTTTTATAAACTACCAAATCCATGGTTTTTTAGGTAATTTTATTTCAATCAAAGGACCATAGATATCTTTTTCCATTAATAAGGAAGGGAAAATCCTTCTTAACCATTTTAATTAATCCCAAATAAATTATTCTACACCAATAACACATATCATATGTGTCCTATCATAAATTTTCATATAGAAATATCCAATGACACATAAAACATGTACAATTTCAATTGTAGGGTCTATCCTCAGGACCTCCCTTCATAGAGATCACTATATGATAATTTTATTAAAATAATTATCAATTATTTTGATCCCATAACACCTGATAATCAAATATCATATGTCTCCTATCAAAACCATTTCTCTAGAATATTGGATGTATTTATTTAAAAGATAATGCCAAAATTTCATGATTATAATTATTGTTGGTGATAGAGATAATATATCTATTATTTAATGTTGTATTTTAATTATTTTTATACCGCTAGTTTATCATTAAATGGGTAATTATCACATATCTTGTATATAGAAATACAATGGATTCAATTATGAAAATTCCATAAAATTTGGTTTTTAATTTTTTCATTTATATAAAAAATATAATAATAAATCCTATATATAATCTTGGATGTATTTATAATTATTTCATATAGATAGAAGGTATTTCCAAATAATCAAAGAGGATTGGTTCTTGAGATTTATTTTTCTATGAATGATGGTAGAAATATGTCAATGAAAATTATGTGTGCGTATCAATTTCAAGAGAATATGTGTCATCTCAGTTGGTTATATGTGTCATTGTACAGTACCTAATGTCTTAAAATATAAAATTAATATGAGTGAATGTGTCTTTTTGGCTTTGTTTTATTATGTTTTCCCTATGTATGTTTCATTTGGTTCTACATATATGTTGTATGTCTATTGTATGTGCCAATTTATTCCTACATATGTGTATGTTTTCACCTATGTGGGTATGTTTTCAATGATCATATGTGTATGTTGAACCAGTTCATATTTCATCCATGCCATTGAAAAAAATTATTAAGGAATACCATAACCAGACATTGAGGGATTCATATATAATTAAATATAAGGATTCGAGCCACAAAATTATCATGAATTCAATCAATAAGAGGTTCCTAGGTGGATTATGTTTATGAAATCCCTGCTAGAGGAGATTTGTAATCTAAGGAAATAAGCTACATATTTTTTATAAGACTGGATCATGATGGATATTTGATGACCCAAAAATATGAAAAAAAATTAGAATTTCAATAACCGATAGTCAAATGGCGATTTGAGTGGTCAAATAAGATGGAATTCATAAATATATAAATGCAAAACAATGTTTCTAAAAGAATAATTCATTGTGGGATTACATAGTGGATATATTGCACTATGGGTCTGCTCTATGACATAGTCTTAGAATTCTACCACAGTTCATTTCCATTCATCTATAATTTCATGTTGTATATTTTATATAAAATTTTCCCTCATTTAATTATCTATTTATGTCATTATCTCTATTTTTCATTTTCTTTTTACATTGTGATCACTTTCAGTCATGATTATAAATGACTAACCAGAGGACTCTACTTAGGCTGTATTCCAATACAGAACCATATTCTATGCATTCTCATTATTAATGTTTATTATTTTACTTGAGTTATGTTAAGGGATATATAAATTAGTTCAGATAAATTTATATATATTCTTTGTATTTGAGGTCTACCTTCTTATTTCTTTAATATTTTACCATAATATATGATGGGGATATTCAATGAAATTTATGAGTGCACTATATATTAAAAACTAGGTTATAAGAGGTTGTTCACAGACAATGATGAAGTGTATCTATTATGTATATATATGAAGCTAATAATTGGATGGTGAAAGTTCACTTTAGATTATTCCTTTTGGATAATTTCATTTATTTATAATATTTTATTTTGTCTATATTCGTTAAATTTTTATTTCATGCTTAATTTTAGGTTTATATTTCCATATTAAAACCCAAATGATTTAATTACTTTTAAAAAATATAAAAAACCAAAAATATAATAATTCATTATGAATAACAAGTGAAAAACTTAGAGAACTCCTCAAGTGATATGTCCCTGGTTTTCATAGTTCTTTATTGGGAAAATAAATTGTATCATTAGGACTACCATGTGATAGTTGTTTCAAGACATGGTTCTATTACCGTGGATCCAAGAATTATTTCCCTTATTATTTTTTTCATTTTTTAAATATAAAATTCCTTAAACTCAAATTTAAATAACTAAAAAGTGGGAGATATTTACTAAATCACTCTCATCCATGAAAAAAAAACAGTTGATTTTTTCCTAGGTGGGTGAGGAGAGGCCAAATAATAAAACTCTCAAAAAAAGAATATAAAGAGGTTATCTGAGACTTTAAAGAGCCACTAGTGTACACAATGTTGGATTAATTGGCCAAAAAATTATCTAATAAACTTTAGTACTTCCGAAAGGGTCATCAATAAATGGATGAGGCATAAAAAATATCTCTTGATTCTACACAATTTTTCTAAAGAATTTATAGAGACTAAGACATAATTGATTGAATAAAAAATTCCATACCTCACTTGACTATGGAAAAAGTATATTAATTGATAAGAATTTTCATTTAATACAATTATGTTATATCAAAAATATAAATCCGCAACCTTAATCCTTGCTTAATCTTGAGTTATTACAAGATTACACATTGAGGATCTTTTCGGGTTTAGAGTTTTAGAGAATTAGATCATAAAACTTGCATTACATTCCACATATAAAAAAAGTGGTTACATAAAGATAGTATTCTTCATTCCCATCAATAGAAACACATTTAAAATAAAACATGGATTATTTCTTGACACATCCTTGACTCTATCATCTTATCATGTACCTTTCCCTTGACCTGTGAAAAACATTTCAAAAACATGGGATGAGCATAAAAACTCAGTATGGGTTATAAAAAAAACATGGAAAGGAAACATGAGTTCATATATACATAAGCATGAAATCATACTTTACCCATAAAACACAGGCACTTTAACATACCTCATAAAATCATGAATAAATCATAGAAATCATAAGACATAAAGGTAACTTGAGTCATTCATAACATTCTTACGTAGGGAGTAACCCTCTTGGTTACGTTTGGAATACCCATCACAGTATATTCCCTAAAATCTCTTCGGATAAACCTTAACGTTTCACTCCTTCGCGTTACCCAATGCATTGGAGAGCTATAACGGGCTCACCCGCCCTTAGTTTATCACGGAACCACCCGTCTTCATATTAATGCCCAAGAACCATAACATAATCATATCACATAAAACATGCATAAAGGAAACATAACATTTCCACATTTCAATCACGAGATATCAATATAACACATTGATATAATAAAAACATTATGAAAACCATTTTCAATACCAAAGTAAAACATGGTATTTATTTTTCTTTTAAAAAGAAGGTATGGCTTGTAGAGGAAGCCGAAACTCAAATAACGGTCACGACGGCGGAGAAGTCGTTGTCGCCGCATACGTACGACAAAAACATTCCCTTTTGTCATTTAGTAAACGCTTCGTATAAAAAAGATTCCTTTTGAATAAACGTAAAAGTCAAAGGGGTTTATACACTGTATAAAAGAAAGTTGTGTATAAAATAAAATATGCCTCAACGAAAGGAGATTGAGACGAAGTCCCATACCTCGTATCCGACTTGACCCGACCGTTCTTTAATCTCCTGATTAATAAACTTGAGTTAATCTCTACTTGCTTAATAACCTTTTTCAAGTTCATTATTCCTTTTATACCATGTTATGGACATCATGTCATCATTTAAGTTAATAATGTTCATTTTGTCGGTATTTGGTTCTTAAGTCAAAAATAGACTTCTTACACTTACATGTTGTTAATTTGGTCAAAGGTTCATTATATCAAGAATGGTATTCATGATGTAGATATCATATATGTCATATATATCCAGTACATATAGGCATTTATAATATTACATAATCATTTAGAGGTAAGAAATGAAATGCACCGTTCATGGAGATGGTAAGCCGTACGTACGCATGAACGCTACTTTCATTTCTATTTCGTATTTTATAGAATGGAATCATAATGATATAAAGGTATATTATAATTCCAGTATAATATCATATATAATATCATAGTTACATCCTTTATATGTCCCACATATGGTATTAACGAATCAAATCACTTTCAGGGGGCGGTAGTCCGCACTTCCTAAAATGAAGATATCGTGTTTACCCATAATGGAAACCATAAAGGTATGCCCAAAATGAAAAAAAAACAGAAGCTTAAGGAAAACATAAACATATTATATATCATATTTAAAAATATTGACATCATAATGGCCACCTTTGAAGGTGTTAAATGAGTGTTGAACAATCATCGTTTCGGGAGGCAGAATTTCTCCATCCACGGAAACCGTATGTTCTTTAACCATTTGATGTAGTTGTGTGAGAGTGTAGCTCAAATAAATATTATAACAACATCCTTTTATATTTAAGACACTTGTTTTGTTACAAAATAAGTAAATAAAAAGAGTTTAGGGGGTTGGAGAAGCAAAATAAAACAAATGAACATGAGAGAATGAATTACCTTTAAAAGTGTAACTCCTTTTGATTTGAGCCTAAAGGCTTCCTTTGAAAGGATTCTGCCCAAAGGGAATCCTCTAGGATGAGTAGAGGGATGTGGAGAGAGTAAATGGGCAGGGGTTGGCCGAGCCAAAGGCTTGAGTAGTGTGTGAAATGAGGTAGAGGTGGGGGCATTTTATAAGAGGAGAGGAGGGGCACTTTTGGAAAGTAAAGAAATATTACTTTATTTGAAAATGTGTTTCGGTTTTAAAAGGTCCCACATTGATATAATTCGTGGATAAGGTGATAAGGGATCGAAATAGACTCATCCAATTGGTTTTGTCCATGTGTAGTTCATATATTTTACATTGTCTTTCCATTTTATTTAAATCGTCAAATAATGATGTCATCGCTGCATCATGATTATGTCATAAATAATTTAATTTATTTAATGTATAAAAATTATTAAAATAATACTATGATGTAGGAAATCTTTTTAGATTTCCAATGACTATTTATAATCAAAAATCTGATCTTTATAACCCCACGTAAAAATTGTTTTTGTAAAACGTATTATGTTTGTGTCATTTTTTACTTTTACATTAAATAAAAAGTAATTTATGTCATTTCCCAACAAAATTGGATCCATGGGGTCCCCAAGTTGACCCATGGATTTTCTTGGTTGGCCATTACACAACCAATAAGGTTGGGACTTGTTTATAGGTCGTTTCATATTATTAAAGCATTATTTATACCTTAAACTACCCTAATTACCACTAATCGCGATTAAGAACTTAATAAGTTACTATTCACCAAAAAATTATTTTAATCTCATTGAACCACATTTTACATCTTAATGAAAACCATTTATGTTGGATTTTCAAAATTCAGTACACATTAGTGGTAAACTTTCATTTAACTGAAAAATCAGTTTGCTTGATTACCACTTAGTGGTTTCACTATTCATCAAAAATTGATGTTTTTCAGAAAATTACCAAAAATTAACCCTAAGCTATATTTGATATTCCGGATTCAAAAATGAAGTCTATTTAACAAAATTAAAATCATATAAGTCACATTAATTAATTTAATAATTAATTCCCGCTGCCAGAGCAAATAGCGTGTTTTTACAAAACAATAAGTATCAAAAGATTGAGACCAGTTTAAGTCTAATTTCAAAGTGAAATTGTTTCCAATGACCACCATTGGATAAAACTGTAAAAATATATTCATATTACACATTAATACCAATTCAAAAGATAATCTAATCATATAAATAAATTAGATTAAAAAGCAGTTTTGATGTAAAATGCAGTATTTTTCAGTATTCATTAAAAAATGAACATTGTCAGAAAAATACCAAAAATTCACACAAGGTAAATTTTGATGTCCCAATCATAAATAATAAGTTTATTTTGACAAACATGGTTTATAAAATTGTCAAAATATATATTCAAAAATGGTTTGCCATCAAAAGGCAGTAAAACAATCTTTTAAGAATATTAGTGTATTCCATGCATAAGATTGTATTTATTTTAATTTTAAGCCTCTATAACACTATCTTAATTATTAATAGACATAGATAAAAATATCTATTATTCATTACTTACTTGGGATGTTACATCCTTCCCCCCTTTAGAAAATTGCGTCCCCGCAATTTATTTACTTATCGAATAAATGGGGGTACTTATCCCTCATTGCATTTCCAGATTCCCATGTTGCCTCTTCAATCATGTGGTTTTTCCACAAAACCTTTACCTGCTTAATCACCTTATTCCGTAACACTTGCTCCATGTGGTCAAGAATCTGGACCGGTTGTTCCTCATAAGATAGGTTCTCTTCCAGCTGAACTACCTCTGGGCTCAAAACATGAGATGGATCTGGCATATACTTTCTCAACATCGAAATGTGAAAAACATTGTGTACCTGAGATAAACTCGGAGGTAAAGCCACTCGGTATGCAACTGATCCAACTCTCTCCAGAATTTCGTATGGTCCAATGAACCTTGGACTCAACATTCCTTTCTTACCAAATCTCATCACACTTTTCCAAGGAGAAACCTTGAGAAAAACATGATCACCTACCTCGAAAGATAGATCCTTCCTCCGGTTATCCGCATAACTCTTCTTCCTGCTCTGAGCTGTTCTCATGTGTTTCTGAATCAGCTGAACTTTTTCTGCCATCTCTTCTACCAATTCTGGTCCCATCAACTTCCTTTCACCCACTTCATCCCAGAAAGCTGGAGTTCGACACTGCTTCCCATATAATGCCTGAAATGGTGACATCTGTATACTGGAATGAAAACTGTTATTATATGAAAATTCAACCAAAGAAAAATTTTGGTCCCAAATTCCCTGATAATCCATAGAACAAGCTCGTAGCATATCCTCCAATGTCTGAATTGTTCATTCTGACTGCCCATCTGATTGAGGATGAAAAGCTGTACTAAAATTTAATTCAGTACCCAACGACTTTTGAAGGCCTTTAAAAAAGTTAGAAGTAAACCTGGGATCACAATCCGATACAATGGAGAGAGGAACTCCATGTAACCTGACTATCTCTTTAAGATACAAACGGGAAAGTTGATCAAGAGAGAAAGTATCTCGTATAGCAAGGAAATGAGAAGATTTGGTCAAGCGATCAACAATAACCCAGATTGCATTATTACCTCAAGATGTCTTCGGTAATCCCACAATAAAGTCCATGGATATGTTTTCCCATTTCCACTCTGGCACTGGTAAAGGCTGAAGCATCCCTTTCGGTAACTGCCGCTCTGCTTTAACCTGTTGACAAGTCAAACACTTCACAGTAAAATCAGCAATATCTCTTTTCATTCCATCCCACCAGTAATACTCCCGCAGATCTCTATACATCTTAGTACTGCCCGGATGAACTGAAAACGGAGAACTATGAGCTTCACATAACAGCTCTCTCTTCAACTGTGAATCACAAGGCACACACAATCTCGTCCCAAATCTCAAAACACAATCATTATCAATGTTGAATTCAGGCAACTTATCTTTCTGAACCAGCTCTACCTTTTTCTGCAACTCACTGTCTTGCTTCTGTGCTTGCTTGATTCTATCTGATAGAGATGATCTCACTGATACCTGAAACAAAACAGAAGGACTTCCTGCACCAACAAATTCTATGCCAAAGTTCATCAATTCCTTAACCAAAGGATCACGTTCCAAACGCAACATTGTTAATGAAGCATTACTTTTTCGACTTAAAGCATCAGCCACTTTATTTGCTTTTCCCAGATGGTAATGAATTGTACAATCATAATCCTTGATTAATTCTAGCCATCTCCTTTGTCTCATGTTTAACTCTTTCTGAGTGAATATATACTTTAAACTTTTGTGATCGGTATATATTTCACACTTTACTCCATACAAATGATGCCTCCAAATTTTTAAAGCAAAAACAACAGCAGCTAATTCCAAATCATGTGTAGGGTAATTTATCTCATGAGTTTTCAACTGTCGTGAAGCATAAGCAATTACCTGATCATTCTGCATTAGGACGCAACCAAGTCCTTTCAATGAAGCATCACTGTATATAACAAACTCACCATTCCTGGAAGGTAGTGCCAAAACTGGAGCATTCACCAATCTTCTTTTCAATTCCTGAAAACAATCATCACATTCTTTTGTCCAGATAAACTTAACACCCTTCCGAGTTAGCTTAGTCATTGGACTAGATAACCGTGAAAAATTCCTAACAAACCTTCAGTAATAGCCCGACAAACCAAGGAAGCTACGAATCTTGATTACATTTGTGGGTCTTGGCCATTCTTCCACAACTTTTGTTTTTGCAGTATCAACAGTTATTCCATCTTTAGAAACAATGTGACCAAGGAAAGAAATTTGTTGCAACCAAAACTCACACTTGCTGAATTTCCCATACAGTTTCTTTTCTTTTAAGGTTTGCAAGATAACCCTTAAATGTTTTTCATGCTCTTCTTTACTTTTAGAAAACACCAAAATATCATCAATGAAAACCACCACAAACTTATCCAAGAACTCATGGAAAATTATATTCATTAAGTCCATGAATACAGCAGGTGCATTGGTTAGCCCAAAAGGCATTACTACAAATTCATAATGGCCATATCTCGTACGGAATGCGGTCTTTGGAATATCTGCCTCCTTTACCTTCAGCTGATGGTACCCCGATCTCAGGTCAATCTTTGAAAAAAACTGAGCTCCCTGGAGCTGATCAAACAAATCATCGATATGAGGCAAAGGATATTTGTTCTTAACAGTGATATTATTCAAGGCTCTATAATCAATGCAAAGTCTCATAGAACCATCTTTCTTTTTAACAAATAAAACAGGAGCACCCCATGGTGATGTGCTAGGTCTAATGAAACCTTTCTCTAATAAATCTTGCAATTGCTCCTTCAGCTCTAAAAGTTCAATTTGTGCCATTCGATAAGGGGGTTTTGAAATTGGCTTAGCATCAGGAACTAAGTCAACAGTAAACTCAACTTCCCGATCTGGTATTATTCCAGGAAACTCATCAGGAAAAACATCAGGATACTCATTTACCACTGGCACATCATTAATCTGAAAAGTTCCTTTATTTTCAACGACGTGTGCAAGGTAACATTCATTTCCATCTTTTACAAGTTTCTCGGCCTCTTGATATGTTATCAAAAGTAAGGGTTCATTCTTGTAAACAAACTGAAAGTCTTTCTGAAAAAAAACTTCTTTAGCTCTACAGTCAAACTTAGCATGGTAAATAGAGAGCCAATCCATACCCAGGATAACATCAAACTCTACTAGAGGTAGAACAATAAGGTTTGCAAGTAGGTTCTTTCCACAGATAAGGATAGGAAGATTCTTATAAATTCTTTTTGCCTCAACATTCCCCCTAGGTGTTTTTACCAAAAGTTCAGGAGTCATTTCTTGAGATGGTATTCCCATTTTACTAGAAAAGGTTTCAGAGATGAAAGAATGTGTAGACCCTGAATCAAACAACACACTGGCATAATCTGAAAAAACAAAAAAAGTACCTGATACAACATCATTTGATGGCCTGACATCTGCTGAAGTAGTTGAAAAGGATTTCACCACCCCTTTCTGCTTGTAGTCTAACTGCTTCCCATCACTCAAGCTCCTTGTCGGACACTCGTTTTCATAGTGACCCATCTCATTGCACTTATAACATTTCACTAACTGTAAATCAAATTTGTTCTTACCTTCACCTTGATCCTTTTCAGTGAAATCACGAGCCTTATGTCCCATCTTACCACATCGGTAGCACTTCCCAGAATTCAAAAGACATTCCCCACCATGCCTTTTGCCACATTTATCACAAACTGGAAACTTAGTTCTCTTACCATCAGACTTTTTTGAAGAATTCTTACCTTTCTCCTGCCACCTCGGTCTCTTCTTCTGCTGGTTGTTATAGAACACTTGGTCATCGGCAAACTCCATTTCCACCTTCTCAGCACATCTAACAAGCTTTTCATAACTTTTAAACTCACGAGAAGCTAATTCCCTTTGATACTTTGGATTTAATCCTGAGTAAAAACGATTGATTTTACTATCATGGTCTCGGATAATATTTGGAGCATACCTTGCCAAACGAGTGAACCTTTCCTCATAGGCAGCCACTGAGTCTTCCTCTTGCCTCAATTCCAAGAATTGCTTCTCCATCCTAAGTCGAACAGCCTTAGGAAAATACTTCTCAAGAAACATACCTTTGAATTCATCCCAGTCAAGAGCATCAATCTCATCGGCGTCCCTGATATTTTTAACGATAGACCACCACTGATCTGCTTCACCCTCCAAACGGTAAATAGCAAGACTAACATTTTGATTGTCTGAACACCCCATGACATCAAAAATCTTCTCCAGTGCTTTAATCCACCCTTCTGCTAGCACAGGGTTAGATGATCCTCTGAATGATGGAGGATGTTGCCTCATGAAATGTTCCACCACTGACATGTTCCTCTGCGGTTGATCTGGCTGATCTCGTGCATGGATACCACCACCATTTATCGCTTGATTCAACTGTGCCATTACTGCAACAAACTGTTCAGTTCCAATTCTGACCATTTCTGGATGCTGATTCGGAATGTTATTTCCTTCTGTATGCCTTCCTAGCACTGCTTCCCTATTTCCTCTGCGGAAAACCAGTCTGAACAAACATGTCTTAGATGAAGTAACATGGTAATCTTCAAATGCTATATCATTTCAAAAAAAATATTTTTGGATAATCATTTAATATAATTATAACTCCTAAAGTTATCTAAACCGACCTTTGATACCAACTATAAAGCCCCAGCCTTAATCCTTTCTTAATCTTGAGTTATTACAAGATTACACATTGAGGATCTTTTCGGGTTTAGAGTTTTAGAGAATTAGATCATAAAACCTGCATTACATTCCACATATAAACAAAGTGGTTACATAAAGATAGTATTCTTCATTCCCATCAATGGAAACACATTTAAAATAAAACATGGATTATTTCTTGACACATCCTTGACTCTATCATCTTATCATGTACCTTTCCCTTGACCTGTGAAAAACATTTCAAAAACATGGGATGAGCATAAAAACTCAGTATGGGTTATAAAAAACATGGAAAGGAAACAAGAGTTCATATATACATAAGCATGAAATCATACTTTACCCATAAAACATAGGCACTTTAACATACCTCATAAAATCATGAATAAATCATAGAAATCATAAGACATAAAGGTAACTTGAGGCATTCATAACATTCTTACGTAGGGAGTAACCCTCTTGGTTACGTTTGGAATACCCATCACAGAATATTCCCTAAACTCTCTTCGGAGAAACCTTAATGTTTCACTCCTTCGCGTTACCCAATGCATTGGAGAGCTATAACGGGCTCACCCGCCCTTAGTTTATCACGGAACCACCCGTCTTCATATTAATTTCCAAGAACCATAACATAATCATATCACATAAAACATGCATAAATGAAACATAAAATTTCAACATTTCAATCACGAGATATCAATACAACACATTGATATAATAAAAACATTATGAAAACCATTTTCAATACCAAAGTAAAACATGGTATTTATTTTTCTTTTAAAAATAAGGTATGGCTTGTAGAGGAAGCCGAAACTCAAATAACGGTCACGACGACGGAGAAGTCGTTGTCGCCGCATACGTACGACAAAAACATTCCCTTTTGTCGTTTAGTAAACGCTTCATATAAAAAAGATTCCTTTTGAATAAATGTAAAAGTCAAAGGGGTTTATACACTGTATAAAATAAAGTTGTGTATAAAATAAAATATGCCTCAACGAAAGGAGATTGAGACGAAGTCCCATACCTCGTATCCGACTTGACCCGACCATTATTTAATCTCCTGAATAATAAACTTGAGTTAATCTCTACTTTCTTAAGAACCTTTTTCAAGTTCATTATTCATTTTATACCATGTTATGGACATCATGTCATCATTTAAGTTAATAATGTTCATTTTGTCGGTATTTGGTTCTTAAGTCAAAAATAGACTTCTTACACTTACATGATGTTAATTTGGTCAAAGGTTCATTATATCCAGAATGGTATTCATGATGTAGATATCATATATTTCATATATATCCAGTACATACAGGCATTTATAATATTACATAATCATTTAGAGGTAAGAAATGAAATGCACCGTTCATGGAGACGGTAAGTCGTACGTACGCATGAACGCTACTTTCATTTCTATTTCGTATTTTATAGAATGGAATCATAATGATATAAAGATATATTATAATTCCAGTATAATATCATATATAATATCATAGTTCCATCCTTTATATGTCCCACATATGGTATTAACGAATCAAATCACTTTCAGGGGCGGTAGTCCGCACTTCCTAAAATGAAGATATCGTGTTTACCCATAATGGAAACCATAAAGGTATGCCCAAAATGAAAAAAAAAGAATATTAAGGAAAACTTAAACATATTATATATCATATATAAAAATAGTGACATCATAATGGCCACCTTTGAAGGTGTTAAATGAGTGTTGAACAATCATCGTTTTGGGAGGCAGAATTTCGCCATCCACGGAAACCGTATGTTCTTTAACCATTTGATGTAGTTTTGTGAGAGTGTAGCTCAAATAAATATTATAAAAACATCCTTGTATATTGAATATACTGGTTTTGTTACAAAATAAGTAAATAAAAATAGTTTAGGGGGTTGGAGAAGCAAAATAAAACAAATGAACATGAGAGAATGAATTACCTTTAAAAGTGTAACTCCTTTTGATTTGAGCCTAAAGGCTTCCTTTGAAAGGATTATTCCCAAAGGGAATCCTCTAGGATGAGGAGAGGGATGTGGAGAGAGTAAATGGGCAGGGGTTGGCCGAGCCAAAGGCTTGAGTAGTGTTTGAAATGAGGTAGAGGTGGGGGCCTTTTATAAGAGGAGAGGAGGGGAACTTTTGGAAAGTAAAGCAATATTACTTTATTTGAAAATTTGTTTCGGTTTTAAAAGGTCCCACATTGATATAATTCGTGGATAAGGTGATAAGGGTTCTAAATCCACTCATCCAATTGGTTTTGGCCATGTTTAGTTCATATATTTTACATTGTCTTTCCATTTTATTTAAATCGTCAAATAATGATGTCATCGCTGCATCATGATTATGTCATAAATAATTTAATTTATTTAATGTCTAAAAATTATAAAAAAAATACTATGATGTAGGAAATCTTTTTATCTTTCCAATGACTATTTATAATCAAAAATCTGATCTTTATAACCCCATGTAAAAATTGTTTTTGTAAAACGTATTATGTTTGTGTCATTTTTTACTTTTACATTAAATAAAAAGTAATTTATGTCATTTCCCAACAAAAGTGGATCCATGGGGTCCCCAAGTTGACCTATGGATTTTCTTGGTCGTCCATGACACAACCAATAAGGTTGGGACATGTGTCTAGGTCGTTTCATATTATTAAAGCATTATTTATACCTTAAACTACCCTAATTACCACTAATCGCGATTAAGAACTTAATAAGTTACTATTCACCAAAAAATTATTTTAATCTCATTGAACCACATTTTACTTGTTAATGACAACCATGTATGTCGGATTTTCAAAATTCAGTACACATTAGTGGTAAACTTTCATTTAACTGAAAAATCAGTTTGCTTGATTACCACTTAGTGGTTTCACTATTCATCAAAAATTGAAGTTTTTCAGAAAATTACCAAAAATTTACCCTAAGCTATATTTGATATTCTGGATTCAAAAATGAAGTCTATTTTACAAAATTCAAATCATATAAGTCACATTAATTAATTTAATAATTAATTCCCGCTGCCAGAGCAAATAGCGTGTTTTTACAAAACAATAAGTATCAAAAGATTGACACCAGTTTAAGTCTAATTTCAAAGTGAAATTGATTCCAATGACCACCATTGGATAAAATGGTAAAAATATATTTATATTACACATTAAGACCAATTAAAAAGATAATCTAATCATATAAATAAATTATATTAAAAAGCAGTTTTGATGTAAAATGCAGTATTTTTCACTATTCATTAAAAAATGAACATTGTCAGAAAAATACCAAAAATTCACACAAGGTAAATTTTGATGTCCCAATAATAAAGAATAAGTTTATTTTGACAAACATAGTTTATAAAATTGTCAAAATATAGATTCAAAAATGGTTTGCCATCAAAAGGCAGTAAAACAATCATTTAAGAATATTAGTGTATTCCATGCATAAGATTGTATTTATTTTCATTTTAAGCCTCTATAACACTATCTTAATCATTAATAGACATAGATAAAAATATCTATTATTCATTACTTACTGGGGATGTTACAAAAAATATTTAGATGAATTATGGAATTAATTGGTAATTATTGACCTCTAAAAAGTTTTCTCAACCTTAGAATACTAATAATTAGCACCATTATATCATTACTTGTCTATAAAATAAGAAACCACCCAAATGGTGGATTTTTAAGGAGAATATGTATGAACCTACCTACTTAATTCCATCAACCACAACCCAAATCCAAATGGAATTGAGAAATAAAGAAGCACTTTAATCCAAACAAACTTAGGGAGTTAATATTTTCTTGATCTCATTTTCATTTTACTTTATGAAAACTATATTGAACATTAACTCCCTAGTTTAAATATCACATATTCAATTAAATATAGATTATGTGAAACTAGTTGGTTTGTGTAATGTGGTCAAAGTAATTATGGGTTTGACCCCTTTTGTGTGTTTATCTGTAAAATCCTACATACAATTTGAAAAAAAATAGTCAATAACACCCCACACCACAAAATCCCACAGGTTTCCTATAGACTTGTATAGGCTTTCATACTTTTAAAAAAAAATTCATTAACTATAGACATCTAAATATTGTATTTTCCTTATTTGGGGTATTGGTTGTGGGGAACAATATAGACCATCCCTAGGAAGTTTTTAAGGGATGTAGTAGAGCACTCATTGGAAGGATTATAGTGGAATACAGGGATGATATTGTGGTTTCAAACTGTTGTGATGTGAATTTGTTCAGTAATTGGGGAGGGGATATGAATGATTATTTTGTTGGTGTAGTGATGAAAATGAACATAAATAAAAACGAAATATGGCCCTCAAAGTGACAACCAGTTGTAGAGGAGGTTGTTAAGGTTACCATTAAGAAGATAGTCATTTTTTATTTTTTAATTGATAATATAAAATATAATAATAATAATAATAATAAATTAGTCTTAAAAAATTAAAATGTTACTGATTGGTATTTTATTAAAAAAATAATTTTTTTTACATCTTCCATGTAGGTAATCACACCCCCACATGGGATAAACATGGTTTGGCTCACAGCCATAAGTGAATAGCCTTCCTTGTCCCTCTCTCTTAACAATTGAATTTTTAATATCTCCCCATATTGACGATACCCATGCTCTACATGCCCATTTTACATTCCTATTGGTTATCCATAGAAGATGATGGAAAAAATGAAGTTTCGAATATTGAGTAATACATAAGGATATCCCAACCTATTGATTAATTTTTGAAGTTATTAACTATTTACATCTCAATGTATTATCTTGAAGAAATTGGGCCAAAATTTCCTATTATGAATTGGATGATTCTAAATATAAAAAATTTTATCTTTTAATATTATTAAAAATTAATTATTATTTGGAATTCCCTTTGAGAAATTTTTTGATATAGAACATGTTTTGTAGACCATAGATAGTAAATAAAGGGTCTAATAAGTAGCTGTCGAGATAGAGGGGGACCCATTCATTCTCTTACTTCCACCATGCATGTTACTACTTATATCCAAGGGGATAAATTTTGTGTATTATATCCTCGGAGCACTACAAAATAATTTTTAAGTGAATAGAATTAGATGAAAGATGTTTTGGAGGTTCAAATAAAACAAATTCTACTCATCATAGGACTATAGATAATAGTCGGTGCTTTCTTTCAAGGGGAAACAAAAAAACAAGCCCAACACAAGGGTTAATCCCAGACTTATCCATTCATTTTTTGTCTTCATCTTTCTATTTGTTTTATATTTATATATTAGTTAAATAATTTTTCGTGTACACTTTTTTTGACTATAGGTTTTCATTAGGGGTAACATAGTATATTAACTATTAGCTTTCATGCCTATAAGTCGATTTTTTTCTATTTTATACGTGAATAGTTTCTATTTAACTAAATTATACATGAAAAAACAAAAAAATTATTGAGACAAAAAATGGTGGAGTTACAATCTAAGTATGGGGTATTAGAGCCAACCATTTTATAATGGTGTTGTTTTTCTTTAAAATTTTCTATTTTTATATGATTTTAGAAACTTTGAAATTCGTTGAAAACATTGGAAAACTAAGACTATCTAAATGTTTTAAAACAAATTGCATGATTTAAATTTATTGAAGTTTTAAATGATTACTAAAATGGCATTTTTTTATTGATCTTAAATCTTCTCATTTTATTATATTTTTTAAACTTGAAACTCATGTGTATTAGTGTTGTTTTCAGTGTTTAAATTTTCCAAAAATGAGATGTTTCTAAACCAATTTTATATCATCTTATAATTTCATTTTTTCCAAAGTCTTGAGGAATGTTTTAAAATCTAGAACTTATTATTTTTCTCATATTAAAAGATGTTAGAATTCATGATTTCTATTAAATATGATTGAGGCAACATTTTGTATATATGTTTTATATTAAACTATATTTTATTTAATATCCTCACATTTGAACATTTAAACAAGGCTCTTGTATCTATAAAGGACCTTGATAACCAGCCAAATTACATTCCATTTATCCTTATTTACCTTTCTCTATATGTTAATTGCATGAGTATGGTCAAACGCAACTGTGGGGGGATGAGATGTGTAGTTTTTTAAACAAATTGTGAGTGATGAAATGTGGAATTCTTCTGTTGCTCTTTGAGAAAGAAGTCAAATATGGAAATATGTGAAGATGAATAATGATGTTTTATTCAAAACCAGGTTAAAAGTTCACCACTACATAAAGATCAATATATTCCTATCATTACACCAAAAAATTACACTAAAGATAAATTCCATATTTGAAAAACCAGAAAATATTCAACACAAGGGGGAACAAGAGGGAATAATTTTATCATTTATGCTAAATGTTCCATGGTGTGTACTTCCCAATAAATGAAATAGGTGTTTCTAATTCAACATTATTAAAATTTTAAATGAGTTAGGATCTATTCTTGAGTTTAAACTATTTTACGACTTTTGCTTCACTTTATAGTTATTAATCCTTATTATTTCTCAAAATATTTTATAATAAAATCCTACCAACCCATCATCCTCGGAAAAAATTAGGTAAATTCCTCATTATTAACAAATTTTATGATTCTATAAATGTATTTTCTAGTAGTTAATCATGAAAATGGAAGTCATGCATGATTTTAAAAATGATAAAATCTCCAATTCAAAATCTATAAGGGAAGAGAGATTAAAATATTGGGAGTTATGAAAAAATGAACATGCCAATTAAAAGTATATTGGGTGAATATTAATGATTATTAAGTAAATAGGGATTTAAAATCACTTTATGAAAAATGGTATTACATTGGTTGTCTAAATTGAATGTTTATGTCAATTATATCTTTATAACTATAAATTGACTATGGTATGATATGATTTCCCAGAGTGCAATTTTTATGTGTAGGAAAATTGATAGAGACAATATTTATATATTTTTAACCTTTCATTTTAATGATTTTTACCTCACTAAAATATCATTTAATTAGTAATTTTTATGTATTTATTTTATAATAATGTTTTGGTTTCAATTATGAAAATGGATTAAAACAAAGTTTTTAATATAATTTTTATCATTAGAATTATTATAATAATGCCTACATTTAATCTTAGATTATTTTATTATTACATAATGTGGAAGGAATCTATTTCAAAATGATAAAATTGGTTTGTTCTTGGAGTTTGGAATGAAAAAATAGTAGGTATAAAATGTCAAAAGAAGTTGGGTATATGTATCAATAGAATGAGTTTGAGTGTGTGTGCCCAGTTGGGAATATGTGTCATTATGCAATACATAAATTCTAAAAATGGAAAAGGAATAAGTATTTCGGTGTATTTTGGATTTTTATAGGTGTGTTTTTGTCTAATCAATGTTGGGATTTTCTCTACACAAATTTTATTTGGATATACATATGTGTGATATATAGAGTGTGTGTGTCATTTTTATCATTGTATGTGTCATTTTGACATATGTGGGTCCATTTTCAATGATTTAATGTGTGATTTTCACATACATATATGTCATCCATGACTTTTAAAAAAATTATTTAAGGAATACCACAAGAAAACATTAGGGGAAAATATAGAATTAATGCATGGGTTTTTTATTTCTACATCAATCTTCATGAAATCGATAGAATACTACCACATAGATGATGTTTAATAAAATCATAGGTAGAGGAAATAACAAAAATAAAGAAGGATGTTGTGGATTTTCCTAATGAACAGATTGTAATGGATATTTCATGTTGTGAAGAAGATGGAAAATTTAGAGAAATTTTAAAACACAAAATCTCACATGTATTAAACTTGATAAAGGAGGAAGAAGCCACAACTATATAAAAGTAAAATGAGTTCACTTCATTAATAATTATATTGGGGATTTATGAGTAGATATTTTCACCATGGGTCTTCTCTAGGATGATTTTTTTTTTAATTTTCATATATTTCCATTATTTTCATCTATATTCACATTTTGTATTATTTTCTAAAAAAAGGTTTTATCACTTCATTCTTGGTTTCTCTCGTTGTATCCCTTTATATATTTATTGTCTCCCAAATGATCTCATTTACTCATAATAATATGTAAATAACCCAAGTACACTTTAGATGGAGTAATCTGGTGTTAAAAACAAGTATTTATTTATTAAATATTTACATTTCTAGTTTTCATATACATGGGTCGATGTTGATCTAAAGTGGTTAATGTTACTTTCTACTTATTGTTTTCACATTAGGTATATAGTTTTATTTCTAAAATATTTTCCCTTGATGGATGAGATGGATGTGTAGTCACATTGATGAGTGCACTATATATTCACAACAGGTGTAGAAGAGAACTTCCACACCCTACTATGGAAAATTTTCATTAAGTATATATAAAACTAATAATAAGATGTTAAAGGTTCACTCTATGGTATTACATTGGGATAATTTATTTTCACTCTGATGTTGTATTTAGTTTTCATTCATTCTATTTTCATTTAAGGTTTAATTTTAGATTATTCTTTCCATATTCAAACCTTTGGGATTTCATTACTTTTATAATATAGGAAACACCAAAAATATAATAATTTATTAGGAATAGTATTTGGCCAACTATGAAAGCTCCTCATGTAAGGAAACCCAAGTCATCCATTCCACGACATTATGAGAATATATTGTAGATTTTTTGTTACTCTATAACGTGTGTATTACTGGGGAACTATTATAAACATTTTATGTGATAAATATTCCATGTACATTATAAAATTTATGTTATATAAAAAAATAATAACTATATGATGATATATTAATATTCTATTTATTGAATGTATAATGTTATTTAGATCTAATACACCAACTATAATTGATCAGAGAATCTAAATTATGATTTTTATACCCCTTGGTCTTATCTTCCATGGAAGTTTCTCTAAATATAGCTAGAGGAAATGGAAAGGGGTATAAATTCCCTAAAGGGTGACCAATCGTTGGATCATTAAAATCCAAGGGGATTATGGAGTTTTCTCTAATAGTCCACCTCAGGGAAAAACACCCTATGGTAAATTTTATCCAGCCTAATCTATAACTGAGGTCTCCCTAGTGTTGATGGGGGAGATACAAGGATCCCCATAATCTTCAAATAGGAAACATCTTCTTTTCAAGAGCCTATATATGTATCTCATTCTTGTCAAGGATGATGATTTGGACACCGTCTACTATTGCTGAAAACATCATGACCATAGACATGGAAATTATTTCCTAACCCCACAATATTTATGAAGAAAATAGCTCATTGAAGGATATTTTATCCCCTACATAGTTAAAGATATTGAGAATACTACATAAACATAAAACACCATAAATTATCCCACTATAATATCTCAATGGTAGAAATAGATCAACATGTGGAATGTTAAAACATCAATGTACCAAAACTATGATGAATTACCTTCACCATAATAACCACTTAGAGTTTTAATTACTCAAAATTATTCACTCTAAATTATACAAACATTCATCTATAATTATGTATGAAATGAAACTAAGTAATGATCACAAGGATTTATATAGCTCATACTTTTTTCCTACATCCATAGATAGAATAATTTTCAACATTAATTAAGTCAATATAAAAATGTAGAAATATCTTGTGACTAAAAATCCAAATAGATCACTAATACAAATTATTGTTTGACACCTCAGTAATTTGTTCCCAATCTAGTTTTATTAAGGGTCCCACCAGGTTTCCTGGTCGTACATACCTCCTCTTTGTTTCACTTTGAAACTATAGATCCACTATAGATTCCCTCAACTTAACCACTAATCACTAGTAAGACAACAATTTTTACAATACCTCTCTATTTCCCACAAAAATATTTCTAATTTTCATCCCAAAGAAAACACTACCACCTTATGATTATTTTAACACTTGTAATATTTATGATGAAGTGACCACCATCATAAAATCCATTATAAATTTACATATTCTGATAACCCCACTGTCATTATATTGAAGCATATTTTTAATTCTATGATAAGTACAAAGGCTTCTCCATAGTTTCTCAAGCTGGTGGAATTACTTTAGAACTTTAAGGGGCTTAAAATAATCCAAATAATACCCCAATTAAAGATTACTCCAAGTATTCAATGATAACTTCCAACACTTTGTAAAATGTCAACCTCTATACTTTTACTAATTGAAATACTTCTTATATCTCATTATTGTATACCCAAGTAAAAATAAGGAACAATATTACATTATAATTTCATATAATAAAGTATTGAGTAACATATCAAAAATATTTTCCTCTGTCAAAATATTCTATAGCTTTAATTATCCATCTTCCAGCATCTTCCTGATATAGTGGTACTTAATCGTGATGTGCTTCATCCTTACATGAAACTCTAATTTTTTTTCTAAATAGATTTCACTTTTATTGTTGAAGTAAACAATTCAACTTCTATAGTTACATCTGAGCTCCTCAATCTGACACATCAACTATATAGTATACTTGTATGCTTATGTTATTTCTACATACACTACTTCTTATTTGAAAATTCAAATATTAGGTTACAAACTCAACATATAGTTTATCTAGGTTCTAAAAAAATTAAAACATATCTAATTTTCCTATTCTATTAGTTTGGGTATCCCTACATTATCAATCCAGTAAAATGGTTCAGTTTCTTTGAAACAAATATATGTATCTTTTAATCCTATATGGTACTAGATAATCCAATTTAAAACTTTCCAATGACCTTTCCTCATATTCTCCATATGCCAACTTACCACTTCAACTACATGAGTCATGTATGACCATGTTCACACAATGGAATACATGAAACTTCTTACAAGAAATCATTATGGAACTCTCATCAGCATATTTTCCTCTTATACCAATCATAGTAATAATTATTTTAAAACATTAAAGTTAGCATAAAGAGGATTTGAGACAGTATTTTATATTCTCATAAAAAAACTCCCTCCATATTTATTCTCTCTAATATAGAACCAAAAATCTTGTCTTCTAATAAAATTTTATCCATTTACTCGTGATCTTTTTATCTCCATAAAGATCAATCAATTCAAACATTCCTAAAAATTCAATATTCAGCCACAAAAACTGTTGAATTGATAAACAAAAAAAAATCATGTCATCCCCATATAGAAAAAAACTATTATTATATTCCATTCATAAATAATAAAGGTATATTATTCTTAGGTTGAATCATCACTCCTCTATAAATTAGTCTAATTTCTAGTTCCATTATTGTAGAGATTGTTTTAAAAGATATTGATTACTGCTATGTTTTAACTCTAACCACTTATTATATCAATCCTCAAAACTAATAGGTTTTTTTATATAGGTATCTTAATAAAAATCGCCATTATAAAAATACAAATTTACAAAAAAAATTTGCAGATGTAATCTTCTAAAATAAACCACATTTTGAATAGTTAAAATGGTAGTATGCTTCACTACTGGAAAAAATATGTTTTTATTAATTCTATTTCATCCTTATACATGAATAAATTTATCCACCATATTTGAATCATACATTTTCCTTCCATTATTTTCTTCTATTAACCAAAAAACATAATTGTTTTCATGTTCCCTCATTCAGATAATTAGTTCAAATAACTACCATGTCTTATTCATATAAAGTGAATCCATGTCATCCCTTGTAGCCAACAATAAATTTTTATAATATCTAAGGTTAGCCACATATTTCATAATTTTTTCTCTCAATTTTCAATTATATATAAGATGTTAAATTAAGATCTATACATATGTATCGGTAGTCTAACCCTTGATGATCTTAGAAATTCATCTTGTGATTCTAATCTCTTTAAAAGAGGACATTGGATTTTATCCTCTAGAACTATATAATAAGAATCACTTGTTCCCAATATTTTAGGTATATCTTATACTAATCTCATTATTGAATCATTTGTTCTCCCCTAGGATCTTACCTTTGGAATTTACGGACATCTAATAGACTCAGATCCATCTATACTCATCTTAACATTAGAACATTCGGTGTATCTATCCATATCCACATGGAATAAAGTTTATTCATTTCCCCTAACATTCATTTCCTATAAATTCATATAAATCTATAGGTCTTACCCCTTAATGGTAACATTTCTACTTTCAATGGGTTACCCTTTTTCATCATCCCAAATTTAAAATTTAATATCTTCATTAATATATCTTATAAAGAAACATGAATGAGATTTTTATTTTCGATTATATCTATTCTTGATGTCCACAAGGGTGTCACATAAATGTATTTTGAATTTTAGGTGAGATAAATGATGTTTTTTTCTGTACTTGGAGATTAAGGAATATTTTTTCCCATTATTTCTAAGGATAATTGATTGAATAAATACAATATAGTATTCACTAATTTAGTCCAAGAAACCTTGGTAATTCCATAATGTAACTTCATTCTCTATTCATTTCCCGTAAATATACAATTAATCCATTATTTTGTACAATTCCTCTTACAAATTCAGGGTACAATATTTTGACTGTTGATTATTTTGTCTCTATATAAGTTCTAGACACTTCTTCAAGTGCACTCTTTTCTATTTTCATACCTTATAAATTTTAGCTTTAATATTTTCTCCCTTTCAAGCATAAATTTATATTTTAAAAACACTCTAAAAACATCATAATTTTTCTTTGGAATTTATTTATTTACTTTCCATTTTATTTAATCAATAATTGTCATGGTGTAATATAAACCATGGTGATATTTAACTAGGGAAGTTCGCATAAAATCTCTATGAACAATCTTTATTACCCTATTTTCAATATTCTTTCTCTCATTCTAAATCTAACATTATATTTCATTATAAGTATGAAATTATCACATATTATAAATCATAAATGATCAATATTCACCATGTATTTGTTTCAATTAAACTTTAGTAAATTTCCCACTGAGATACCCAATTTAAAAATGCCATAATTCTGATCTTCAAGAATTAAAAGTTCCAGATAGTGTAGCTCTAGCTACCCTTCTAGTTATATAAAACATTCCATCCTTTACACCTATATCTATGACTATGAGCCTCAATTTATTTTACAAACTTCATCGACAACGTTAATTCCATATCCAACTAAATCCAAAAATCCTAATGAAATAAGATTCATCAAAAGATGATCTGGTCTATGCCTGGTCCTCTGCCCTATGTTTTGTGGAGGGTCTTCATTTTTCTCTATTTCATTGGTATTTCTAGTTTAATATGCTTTGAGATCCTCTAATTATGGTGCTTTGTATCACTCTCTCAGGTCATCCACTTCCTTTTAAAAATTTGGTGATCCTATGTTTGATTGGGAATATGATTGCTCTATTTTTATGGGAAGACCCTCACACTCATGCACACTGACATACAATTACTCCAAGGATTTTAATTGAGGTAGATGTTTTTAAGGCTCTGATTGAGTCCATCTGTATCGAAGTTTAAGGTGAGCTTCAGTGGCACTAATTGGTTTTCTCTGAATCTCGGGTCCCTTTCCGTACAAGCTTCTGTTAGTTGGGGTATTCAGCTTCATTATGTCGTCATGGAAAGAGTGTCATGAGGCACTCTAGTAGAGTCTTATCCCATTACAATGAGAAGAAATGCTTGGGAGAAGTTTCCTAGTCCTATTTTTAAGTAAAGGAGAATAGTGAATCTGGTAGGGTTGCTCATGTGTCTCTGAAGAAGACTATGGTTGCACCCTCAAATATGAGAGTGGATGATTTTTTCAAAAGGATTCATCATGATATGGGTGGAGTGTTTGCTTTAGGGAAAAAGGTAGCAATGTATAGCCCACAATTGGGCATTGAATTTGGGGATTCTATGAATACTCAAGTCATCTCTGTAGATGGTTGTAGTGGAGAAATGGGAATGGACTCTAGGGTTTCCATGGTTATAATGAAAGAGGATCTGGGTATTGAAAATTGTAACAATTTTGATGTGTTAAAGAATGAGGATTCTGGTTTGGGAATGGAAATATCTAGGGAGATGGATTCAAATAGACATAATTTTATAGGGAATGAGGATTTTCCACCTGAGCAGACAGGATTGCAGCAGATTTGTAGTGCTGGAGTGGAACAAAAGTATTGTGGGAATTCATGTCTTGATGGGGGACATGGAAATGGGGAGCTTGGTTAATTCATTTCATTGATATATAATAATAAGCAATCCACTTAGATATAAAATGGTTTGGTTTATATGGATCGTCATAAGAAGAATGGATACTTGGATGTACGAAGAAAGTGGGGGGGATGTCTTTGATGAGAACAAGGAAAATGACAGTCACTCTCCCAATGGCCATATCAAGGAATCCTATAGTGATATACTCAAGTCTAGGAGGAAGAAAGGATATGATAAATTGGGGGAATTCAATGCACCACCAAAGAGAAATCCAAGAAAAGACTACTCTAATATTCCAAGTACGGTGTCTACTAGATCATCCTTTAAGAACTCCATATGGGAAGAGATGGACTAGAAATGGGGGTGGTTTAACAAGCAGCTATCAAGGGAGCCATTGACTTTAGAGAAACTACAAATAAGGGAGAAATGCGTTAAAATGATCAATTCTTATAATTCGAAATCTGAATGAGATTTGGTTGATCTAGAGGTGGCCTCAGATATTGGAAATGATTATGAGTAAGAACCATTTTGATTTGTTTCTTGTTGGTCATGTTGTCTTGTTCTGAACATTGTACTTTTCTATCTTTTTTTATTCAATAAATTTGGAGGACTGAGCATTTTTTATTGGGCTTGTGCCTTTCTAGATATAATCATTAGGAAGTCATTTTCACCATTAGAGTACTATGAAGTACTAAAATTTATAATCCAATAATACATTTGTGTTTTATCATTCAAGAGTAGATTCATGCTAATCTTTATTGTTGGGTTCATGCAAATAATTCATCTGGAAGATGAACTTCTACAATTTCTTCTTCATTTACAATAATCCTTCTTCATATGTCCTCTTTCATCATAGTTCCAATAGGTTGTCCCATGTCTGGTGGATTTTCCTCTACTCCTCTCTATTGACTTCACTTCTTCTCACTTTTGACCTCTTTGATGATGTGAGAACCCTCTTCCATATTCATTTGACAAATCATTGGATGATTTATGAATCTTCCTACTCTGGATATCCTTACTCAAAACAAATTTTTAGACATCCATAAAGATGAAGATTTATTTTCTACTAGAATTATGTATCATCATCAATATTCCATCTCAAATTTAAGTACTAAAAATAATAATTATATATCCCAAACATCAACCTAGAGAGTCACCATCATTGAATTGAGTCAGCTTATAATCAAATTGATTTCATTCACATTATTTGGAGTAGACCACCCTTTTGATATCCTCATACTAAATAGACATCGCATTAATAACACCTTGTTGATAGTTTTAGGCCTCTCATAAAAATAATCTAATATTTCCATTATCCCAACAATAGTCTTCATATATTGATTATTGAAGTACATATTTCCTATAATGATGGGTGTTTCATCAAATTTCTTTTGTATATTGATGATTTGATTATTTTTATACTAGTAAAGTAAATCATTGAGGATAATAAGATTAAATAGTTTATAAATTTTTATATAAAGGATCTTAGTCTAGATAAATTGATCATAAGGATACATTTTAAAATATATTATATTTATGGTACATTATGCCTTAATTAGTTCGATTGCATATAAAAATGGGGTTGAACACATTGGCATCAGTGAGGTCAATATTGTGACCTCACCCATTGAAGGAAATATAAAATAGATCAAGTTATTGGTACAGTAAACAAAATATGAGGTAGATTACATGGAGAATATTCTTAATGAATTAGTGGTTGAAATCATAATGTATACAATCGTTTGTACATGACTCAAAATTAAACAAATAGTATGTGTTGTAAAAAATAATTTTTGAATCCTGGAAGAAAACTTTTGGACGTTGTAAAGTGTGTGTTTTTTATATTAAGAGTTTCAAAATCATAAAACTTTTTTTATAATGAATGAGTTATTTTTAGGGTTTCATGAATTTGTATTTGGTGAAAATTCAAATAGTTTTAAGGGATCCATTAGATATGTGTTCACTTTTAGAGGTATTGTTGGAGTTTTATGTCAAGGATTTACCTAGTGGTTGCATACTCGAATGTGGAAGAGGAGTATGTTGATTTAAGGAAATATTGAAATGAGATGATATGGATGAAGGGGCTACTAGAAGATATCAGAGTAATCCAATATGATGGTATGTCATTTAGTGACTCACATAGTGTGATTTAATTGTCTAAAAATATGAATTTTCAATCTCTCATAAAGCACATTCTGCTAAGCTATACTTCATTTGAATGTTATTGGATTATGGGGTGATGGATCTATAGGATATATAAGGGGCTCAAAATTTAGAAGATATGATGAAAAAGTTCATTGTCCGTGATATGTTGGGGTAGTGTTGTGCCACATTTGGGTATGGATGACCGAAAGCAAGGGGGAGAAACCATTTAGAATTAGAGGAAGATTAATGGAAAAAAATGGTTCATTGATGCTAACAAAAGACTTGGTAGTGAAGCCTAGAAACTAATTATCAAGTGGGAAATTTTTGGGTTTCAACAGTGTGTGAAAACCATTTTCTAACTATGGAACATAGACCACTAGAAGGATAAATTTTAAGATCCTAATTTCTTAAACCCTGATGGATGTGGTGGATTTGTAGTGATTAGTCCAAAGGATTGGAAGTTATTTTGATCAGATAGTTCAATCATAGGGATAATTTGAATGATACCCATTAAGTAATTCATATGAAAGTAGTGTGTGAAACTCAAAGGTTTTTTCAAAAGGATAACTATGTGAAACATAAGAGTAATCATGATCAAACATAGGAGAAATTTCATGATAGTTTCAGAATCTATAGAGTGTACCAATAATGGGAGTTGAGGATGTGGAATTCTTTAACTAATTAGTGGTTTTTCTTGGAGATCAAATCAACTATATTCTACCAATGAAGATAGGGGGAATACAATACTAAATGCACTGAATAGTCCTACTATAGTCAGTAGGATGTATAATTTGATTATTTTTCATCAATTGAAATTATATGTAGCTTCTTTAATGATGATAAATTAGTTTTCCTCTTTGAATTATGACTCACACCTGAACCATGTAAGTTTTTTTGTTATTTGTTATTTCAATCATTTAATTTTTCTCTTCTGATAATTCTTATTAAAATTTATTCAATTTTTATACATTATAGTTCAGTGATTTAGGTGTTTATTATCCCAAAATTTTATGATTTTCAATGATAGTAACCCCATTATTAACTCAAATATAGTGAAAGTCATTCATTGTGTGTTCACCTTGTGAATTCGAGACTGAATTTAAAAACGGACCAATTAATTTATTTTATATTCATATATGTAATTAAATTTATATTTCACAAAAAAAATGAAATTTATTTTTAAACATGGAAATAAAATTTTTTGTTTCTAATTTGGAACATATATTCTTAAAAATATAAATTTTTCATTTTTAATTCTCTCAAACATTTTTTAATTTAAAAAAATCCATACAATTATTTTGATTTGTGAATTTTTATTTTCAAAATACATTTGAACGACAATTTTGAATGATGAAAATACTACCATTTTTAAAATATATTTTGAATTTATTGATTTTTATTTTAACATGAACTTAATATTATATTGACACTAATTTTTGAAAGGCTGAAATATGGATTTTAATTGTATTACTATTTTAAATTTATTGGAAAAAAATACTTCAATAAATTATATTTTTAAAATTCCAGGTGAAAAAAATTGATAAAGTAATCATCAAGTGACTATGTTCTCAAATGATTTAAGGTGAAACTCAAAAGTAACAGTGCTTGAATATTTTTAATTGATCATTCCCTTTGCAATCACTATACTATAAATACAAAATATTTTTATGCTACCGCAAAAGTTCCTACATGATCACTTTCAAAGTGACGCTACACTCCTCTCTTCTCTACATAACACACACCCACAATCACTTACTAAGTGACCTCAATTTTTTGAGTATGATTTTATGATAAAAAACCAAGTGATCCTAGATTCTAGGTAGCTTAGGAACCTATGATACACACTGTCATTCAGGGTCAATTCATATGTGACCATTATACCACTCTTCTTCTTTAACCTACCATGCAGTCGAACAACAACCTATTGTGCCCCACCCTATCCACTATAACATACTATAAAAGAAGATACAAATAAATGGAGAGAACCCATTTATATTAAACCTTGTGTATCTAATTTTTTTTTCTATGGTGTATAAAATGTCATGATTTACATTTGATACCATGTTTATAAAATTCCATAATTTGTGATCATCAAAAATGACAGATTGTAGGAAGCCTTGTTTTAATGATCACTAAATCAGGTTTATTATAATAATAATGAGTTTTTTGTTTTATGGTATCATTTTACATTATAAAGAAGATTGGTGAAAATTTATGCATGTCTGGGAAAGACTCACCAATGAGGTTGAATCGTTGCCAGCAATGACTCACTATTGGGGAAAACTCACCATTATAGTGAAAATATTATAATTGTGGGAAACACCTACCAATGACTATGTCTCACCTCCAGAATATAATTTTAGTAAATTATGTGAAACACTGACTGCTAGAATATATCTCACTATTGAAACTAGATTTTGGCTAAGTGTTGGAAACACCTACCCCCAGATCTGAGTCACCATTGAATATGAACTTCCATCAGAATACAAATTTTTAAAATTAATGGAATGACTTAACTTTGTCCGAACTCACTATTGGCGTGCCTCGCCACCAGCTTAAGTCACTGTTACGATGAATAACCACTAGATATTTTCTCACTGCTCAAAGGATTCACCATCATTAATTTAGTTTATTTTGAATTAAATATTTCAAATGGATATATTATATAATATAGTAAAACTGATTATTTTAATGATTATTATTCATCTCTTATATAAATGTATTAAAAACAATAAACCATGTGTATGAAGATTTTGGATATCCAGATGATTTTTCTCCACATGGACACACATGCATTCTAGTGTTAAAAGAAGTAGTATAATTCCTCATATAAGGGATCACAAGAACTGATATCCAAGATACACATAGATCTAGAGATGAACATTGTTGTATCAAATGAATATTTGTGTTCTTGACATAAAGCATCATTACCAATGATAAATGATAGAAGAAATTAAGCACATTAAACACACATAATACTTCTTATATATATAAAAAATGAGTTTATGATACTCTGTTCTATTGTAAATTTCACAAACTAGACTCGATCTACCAGTAAAGATAGACACTATGAGTTACAAGCATCATATCTTATTAGACCGATCAAAATACCTTCTTTACATATTTTATTTTCCCAGTCTATTTATTCTCTATACATTATAAGGAGTGTGGATTTATCTATTTTATTTATTCCACACATATTCCTATACTTTATATGGAAGATACTTGATATATTCTTAAACAATCTTTGATCCTATTTTCCTACGTATTGTGGAAAATTTTCTTGTGTGGACTATCTTTTTCTTATTCTCACATGTTTTTTGGATGAGGTCATGTGTTTCCTGCATATATTTTCTATTGTACACGCAATCCAGGTTGTCGATCATAGATTATATTATATAATCTTCTTTTTAGTAGGTGATTTACATGTGGAGAGGATTAGGTCTCAGCTTGAGACTGAACCTCTTTTTTTATTCTTCTGTGTGTTTTATTTTTGTTTGCTTTATTTTTATACTTCAAACTGAATATAATTAAAATTTAAAAACAAAACCACTACATTAATAGTTATCCTTTATTAGTGTTTATATAATTTTTAAATCATGTGAGTTTATTTCAAAAGTTAATGTAAATTTGTATATTGATTTAACTAAGACTCAATCAGTCTTCAGGAAATATTTTAATAGACCAAAACTAATATTGATCTTCTGTTTAGACAAACTGGGTTGTTTTAAATTAAATGAGGGATTTTAGATAAACCTAGTTTAAATATAAATGTTTATTGTGTAATCAAATAACCCCCACCCCCTCTTGAGACACACACTCCAACCAATAAGTAAAAACAATGTAATGTTATTAGGTTAGTGGTATGGGATGCGTCCTTGTTGCCCTTCAGTTTTGGGTCAAAGCCCCACAACCTTTCCGGATATGACAGGTTTTCATACAATATGTGAGTTGGGGTTTTTCTAAAACCATATTAAAATAATTCTTATATTTTTCCCAAAAAATATTATGAGTATTCTTAAAATAACATTGGTCATAAAAAAAACTTTTTAACCATAATGGTTTCTTATAAGACTTATTTTTCCCTATGAAATGAAATAATCTTAATTGAATATTAATACCTTAACATCAATGATCATATTGAACCTAAATTTTCTCCATACCTATTATATTATGCCCAAAAATTAATGGAATTATTCCTTAAATAATTTTTTTTTCTAAAACATATACTATACCAATGGGTGGTATTGCTATATATTATTCTAAAAATATCACTAAAAATGAAAAATTATCATCACGTAAATCCTCAAAAGGGGTTATTAAGACCATGAACATCTAATATAACTTAATTTCATAAACCTGTGAAGGTATCAATAACACTTATGTTAATAAAGATATATATTATTCCAAAATTAATACAATACGATGTTTTTTCATTATTTATATAACCAAAATAAAATTTTTAAATACATTTATAATATGATTCATGATTCAAAATAAACAACCACTTTAACCTATAAACATTGGATATATTATTAAAATGAGCTTAACCTTGATCCATTAGATTCTTCTAAGGTATAATCCCTTGAAGATTGAATATATTTTTTTGACTAATTCCCAATATCATTATATTTGAAGCACTAAACATTAACAGATTATTTATTACCCTTTCATTCATGCACCTAATGGCCATTATCTCAAAACATGGAGAAAAATATCATTCCCTTTAATAAAGTACTTGGGTGTTTCTTTCCACAATTATCATATGTGATAAATTTATTCTCTATATTATTCCCCTTATCCATTTTTTCTACTATCCTCTTTTTCTCTTTCTTCACTTTGAAACCATAATAATTAGAGATTTCTTTCCCGATCTTGATAGAACATTATAGTAGGTACATTTATGATAGAAAATTTTGTAAGACTCGTTCTATTTATTAGATTATATTAATCCCATAAAAAAATTTCAATATTTCTCTTTGTATTAATTATATATTCTGCAGCATTACTTGGTAACATTGTAATGTTGGAATCATACAAATAAAAATTTCATCTTTATTTTCTCTTAGACATAGGAATTGACTCTCTATATATTCGCATTTCATGTGAATAAAATATTTTTATAATACATTAACCTAAAATACTTCCAATCCTTACTCATTATTTCCTCCTCATCCTTACTGTCTTGAATCAATTAAGACATTTAATCATCATCCACTAAGAGATGATAAAATTCCATGAAAACCACTGTACATTCATTATTTATTAAATAGGGAACGTTTTTATCTAAGAAACTTATTCACTGATCAACTAAAAATATATTTTTAGTCCCATTTAATTATAGAGGTTTTGATGTTTGAAGGAGTCTCAAAATTGTTAAAAGACATGGTGGATCAGCAGGTTTCCCGATATGGTAAATGTTATTACAAAAAAGATAAGTCTCCTGCACTATTGTGGTTATAATTTGATCGTTTCCAACTGTAAATATATCTCTTAATTCATTGTCTTTCCCAAGAGGGAAATCCTTATATGGATTATTTTTATTGATATGGTTCACATTACTTTTATTAGGCAGTATTTCAAAACAATCTCATAGACGAGATTAGATCATAACATTATGAAACATAATGTGTAATACCACAACTAGTGAAATACTTAAAAAAATTGAAAATTTTATGTATAGAGAATCTCATATTAAAAAAAATGGTTTCATTGGAAAATTATTTGAATTAGAAAAAAAATCAAAAACCATTATAATGGTTTTTAAAGAAAATGTGAAATATCTAAAGAATATCCCCTTGGAGAGGAAACTGATGTGTATAGTAAGGCACTATGTTGTGCACAAGGTGATGATCAAGTCACGCCCTAATTCACTGTCTTGAACCGAATCGATCGCCACCAAAAATGGCACCAAACCCAGCCCGTGACAAGGCCCGAAGGGCGTTCCCAATCCCCAAGGTCTGGCACAAGTGCTCGGGTATAATAAAATGAAAATTGGGAACGATTTACCTGAGTTTATAAACATAAAACAATAAAAGAATCCAATGAAACAAATCTGGATTTTTCAAAACAAACAATCTTTTACAAATATTCAGAACTGAATTACATAGCTTAAAACAACTCAAAAGGTCCATACCAAAGGTACAAAACCACATAAGGACATCCCAAGAACCCTCATGGCAAGGGGCACCTCCCTCAAGCCACCTCCACAAGACTTCACCACCAAGGACCTGCTAGAAACCTGAACCACTGGAACAAAAAACTGTACCCAACCTGCGACAAAAAAAATAACCAAGTCTACTTACACCCAAGGGTGTAAGTACGGTGTGAGCCAATGCCCAGTAGGATACCACCACTAACAGATTCCATGTCATAAACATTTAAAGACAAAAAGCATGCATGTTTTCAAAAACATGAAAAGCTAGTTACAATTTCTAAAAGATGCAACTTTGAATAAAAACAGTTTTCAAGTGGGCTATCATTAAGAATAAACACTTTTAAAAATAATGTCAACACTAGTGAATTTTCCATCCAACTATACTGTATGACGACGGTAAGTACAAAGTATATAATGAGCACAAGAAATAGGAAATAACCCCTACGCACTAGCTAGTTGTGGGTCCCAGGTACCTCGTATCTCGGTGAGAGTAACCATCACAAATATCCATTCTCAAGCACAATCCACTAGTAGGGAATATACCCATAACCTAGTGGTCCCCAATCATCATCATAATAGTTTAGTTAGATTTGTAAGCGTCAATCTTGCTAAGTGAAACTGAGGCCAAACCCCACGGATTCACTAGAATACTAGTACACGTCCACCCACCGAGATACCCAGGTTTTCCCCTTGTTCTCAAACAAGTTCAACAAGTCACGAATTATACATTGAACATGAAAATATCATTTCCACATCAGAGATTCACCAAACAGCCCATATGTATACCACAAAAGTCACAAAAATCCATTTTTCATTCAAAATGATTTTGAAATCCGAATCACACCAAAATTGCCCACAACACATTTCACATTTCTTCAACACTTCCACAAAACCATTAAACTATTTTATAAAAACAATTATAAGTTATTTAAACTCATATAACAGCCCACACACATGGAAAATAACACTTCTTTCATAATAAAAAAATCAATTTTTTACATCACACTCACACAAAACACTCCACATCACTTTCACATCACTTTCACTCCTCAATATCTCCTTCAAACAATTTAATAAAATATTTCCAAGATGATACATATCACATAACAACCTTTTAACAAATGAAATGTACCTTTTAAAAATATAATCATACCAAAACAATTTTCTGATATAGTTTCACCTATTACACAACCCAATAAACCAGTCAAAACTTTCATAAAACAATTATAAGGAGTATACCCAAAATTTTCACATAAAATCCCTTTCAAAAACCTCTTTTAAGCCAAAAGCACACCAAGAGCCTACCAAAACAGAATTTTCAGCCCAATAAACATGTAATAATCCACTTTCAAATGTTATATAATCACCTTGAATAATATCATAAAAGATACCCATGAGAACACACAAATCCATAAAACACTTTCAAGGAGTATAACAAGGTTATACAAATAAAACCATTCAAATACACCCCATTTTTAGGCCCACATGGAACTATATCATTACCCAACCATAAATGGAAGCCCCTTTCAACAACTAATAAATCACTTCCACATTTTACAAAACTACCACAAGATATAACACATGAAATACATTTGAAAAATACACACTTCAAGCAAAAATGTAACTTTAAAAACAAATACTTTACTATTTCTACCAAAAATGTTTTTCTCATAATTCACAGCACATAAGGAACATGTAAAATTATTTAATCAAGAAAACTAAATCATCATTAAATGGTTACCCACGGAATCACCTACCGAATGTGTCGAAACCCTCAAATATTTGGGCGAAACATCAACCGGACGACCGTCGCACCTCAAAGATGTTAAAAGAAACCTAAAACCTCAATATTTCACCCACAATACAGTAATTTAGAACCTAGGCACGAACCCTAATGTCTGTAATTTTTATAATTCAATAATTAGGGAAGAAACCCTAAGCAATTTGGAAGGGGAAAGAAATAGACTCACATACTTGAAGTATCCTGAATTAATCACTCCAACAATAATAGTTTCTGAAATTGAAAACAGACAACATTCAGGTATTGTTCGAAAAATATTTATGAGGTAATTTAGGAACTGGAAGGGAGGGAAAAGAGTAATAATTGATAGAGTTAAGAAGGGATGAAGTTACATCTTTAATTCTGGCCGATTTGAGACATCCTATGAAGATCAGCCCTAATTCGCGCTTTAAAAGAGCTCCAAGGAGGGGGGAAAAGGCAATGGGAGCGTGCCTGGGTTTCATAGGGTCGAGGGGGAGGTGGAATCACCGAAAAAACGCAAATAAAGAAGGATATATAAAAACAATAAAAATTATTTTTAATGCAGGAAATGGGCCTTTGGTCAGGACCAATATCTTAAATAAAAACCCATATACACAAAGATTATGGATTTATAAAGGATCCAAATTTATATTTTGGTGTTAATAAGTCAGAGGAGACCATTTAGGAATTGTAATGAGGGAAAAATATTAAAAAATTAAAAAGTTATAAAGGAAACAAAATTTATTTTTAAATCTTGAATTGGGCTCACGGTTTGGCCCAATTCATTAAAACTCATCTATTTCTCCATAAAACCTTTGGAAACCATCCAAAACAAAGAATGAAAGGAAAATAAATGAAATTTAATTTCAAAATAATTCATGTATGTGACAATTCTCCCCACCATGAAAACATTCCGTCCCCGGAAAGCTACAGAAAGGCCATATACGAAAGCCAAACCGAACTGATAAACCAAGATGTACTCCCTTTCCAGGTTTCTCCCCCAAAGGCCAAAACACCTCCATTGATCAATTAAGGAATGGATACTTCACAAAAAAAATCTTACACCACTTTCCTGAAACAATCAATCACATTCAGGCTTTATCCCAAAGGAGAAGTCCTCCAACACTATCCGAACAAGACTCAAGCAATTCACTCAAACGAACAACAACATCGAACAAGGTTACACATACCTTGCTATAACTAAACCATTGGGCACTCTCCAATCTCAATGGTTACCCAGTGAAGATTTAGGTAGCTTGATAGATCCGAATGAGACTACCTACCAACAATCCTTGACCATGGATAAGACTAAGTTATTGGTACGGGGGAAAAATAGGCTCCCCACCATAAGAACCAACAATCTTAATCGACCAGCATGGGCAGGTATAGAAAGACCCCAAAATATAAAGTGTTGGGACGACCACATGGTGAGTCTGCATGGTTTCGGAAACCATGAACTAACAGTGGAGATTCTTCTACCTACATGGTTTTTTTGGGCATGGTCACTACTAACCAAGTGCAAACCGTGTGGTCAACCTATCTAGCCAAACTTCATACCTTTCTCTAAAGACTCAATGGAAACCAAAGGGGGAGGGAATAACATTGGGCGATGACATGGGTACAAGGCCCTCCACCTATTTTCACCGAACATAAACTGTAGAAGAAATATGATGACACCATAGGTTTAAACTCTTCTTATCTTTCATATTGAGGATAGGACTTCGCACAAGAGTTTAAATGACACTGGGGTTTCCCCTGACTACGTTCCAGCTTCTCTCCGGGACCTATGGTTGGAGCTCAAAATATTGAAGCATCTTCGGCCTCGGAGTTAGGCTTTGGAAACCACCTGAATGAGAATTCTTCTTTCGTTGCAAACAAAAACTACACCTCAATCCCCGATAAGTTTTTCAAAGACATAACACATTCTAAACTCACTTTACCCTAACTCGATATTTCCCTGAAACAAGGGATTAAAAGATGTACACACATCACACCTTGTTTGTTCGGGTGAGAAACAATAGAAGTAAAGAACAATTATACTCACCTTCCTCTAAAATGGAATATTTTTTTATGTTTTTTTTCAAGGGTGACATTCTCCCAACATAATAGAGACTCTCACATGATTGCCCAACTTTCACCTTTACAATCAATCGAGCACATGACATCACAAGGAATCCCCGAACATGACCATTGCGACTAATAAAAACAATTAATAGAGAGGGAACTTGTACACCATCCCAAAAAAACAAACAATTCTAGAAAGTGGCCATAATATCCTATCATGACCAGATTTCCCACACTATTAGTTTAACATGAACTCCTTCTTCAAAGAGACTATGAAAGACATAGAGTTCCTCTTAGACACTATCCAAATACTCATCCATGCTAACAACCCCAGAACACTTCCACCTTCGAAAAATTAGGAAACTTAAGAGGCTAAGGTCACTTTCAACCATCCATAATCAATCTATCACTACAAGAGGATACACAAAACCAATAAAGGAAAGGGTGTATACTCAATCTAAAAAGCTCAAGAAATAGATTCCTTATATTGATCAACTAGAGGATTTTATAATGGAAAAACAATCTGGGTTGCACTTCAGTTATGCATTAACCTTTAATGGGGTCGTACCTTATCCAATGAGAGAACCCAAGGACCCAACCAATCTGGTCCATTGGTGAAAACAAGCCATAAACCAGCTCCAAACACATGAAGGGAACCACCGTAAAGGCATCCCAAAACATTTTTCAAAAGAGTCCACTAACTGTCCCTACAACACAGCTTACCGACCAAACACAAACCCAAAACACAGTTAAAACAGAAGGGGTTCTTGGAATCAAAACATCCCACAACATCAACATTTTCAAAAACCCATAATACAAACCATACAAAAATATTCATCAAGACATCACGTTTTTCTTTAAAAAGTAATTCTTTGAGAACAAATAGTTTAACCGTAAGAGTATCCACCAATGGTACCCCATGCGCCTCACACGTGCAGGTTTTTGTGCCACAACAGACACCCTCCTCATATCTGTCCTGACACTCATCCTGTTGTGCCATCAACCATCCATCATCCCATATAACCCCATGAATGTGGTCGCTAATGGAAATACCAAAGTCTAAAACAAAAATTATTTCCACTTTTCAAAACCAGAACGGTCAACCAACACATCCTTTTTTCTCATAACCGCTAACCACAAGATCAATATCCCAACTCACATCTTACAAACATTTTCAGAAAGTCACAACCATTTATAAAATAACTGACTTTCATGATATTCACATCAATTTCAAAACATCTCATCCCATTAAAACACACTCTGATTGTTTAGAAAACTCTATTGGAAACACTTTTCAAAACCAACTTCAATATAGTTTCTGCTTTCAAAGAGGTGTAAGCGCACCATTTTACATTTCAAAACAATTCTGAAAATTCAGTTCTGCCATATCATAATCCAAACCATTCCCACTTTATTTGAAAATCATTTCACAAAAACTTTACACTTCTTAAAACCAAAGTGCCAAGATTTCAAAACCTAAGCCCAAAACAGTGCGAGAGGAAACTAGTTTCTGTTGGTGACTTTGAAATATGGTTGGTGGCCATATTACAATCACTTCACTGTCACAGAGACTGTTCTAGGGAATATCCTTGGCTCCACATGACTTTCCAAGCCATACAAGTTCACTAGGACCATTAACCCAACTCTTTTTTCATTTCCCTTAATCATCATCGAACCAAGAAAACCGAAGGACTTAGATAAATCCTGACATCTCTTGGAAACTTGAATCCCATTATGAGGTTTGGTGATCAGGAAGACTACCCATAACTAGAATTATATGTACCAACAATCCTAACTCCAGACTATCCTGACTCTTCCCCAAATAACATGACCCAAAGAGTTAACCTGAACCTCCTTTGATACCATTTTGTCACGAACCGAATCGATCGCCACCAAAAATGGAACCAAATCCAGCCTGTGACAAGGCCCGAAGGGCGTTCCCGATCCCCAAGGGCTAGCACAAGTGCCCGGGTATCATAAAATGAAAATTGGGAATGATTTACCTGAATTTATAAACATAAAACAACAAAAGAATCCAATGAAACAAATCTGGATTTTTCAAACCAAACAATCTTTTACAAAAATTCAGAACTGAGTTACATAGCTTAAAACCACTCAAAAGGTATATACCAAATGTACAAAACCACATAAGGACAGCCCAATAACCCTCATGTCAAGGGGAACCTCCCTTAAGCCACCTCCACAAGACTTCACCACCAAGGACCTGATAGAAACCCGAACCACTGAAACAAAAAACTGTACCCAACCTGCGACAAAAAAAATAACCAAGTCTACTTACACCCAAGGGTGTAATTAGGGTGTGATCCAATGTCCAGTAGGATACCACCACTAAGAGATTCCATGTGATAAACATTTAAAGACAAAAATCATGCATGTTTTCAAAAACATGAAAAGCTAGTTATAATTTCTAAATGATGCAACTTTGAATAAAAACAGTTTTCAAGTGGGCTATCCTTAAGAATAAACACTTTTAAAAATAATGTCAACACTAGGGAATTTTCCATCCAATTATACTGTATGCCGACGGTAAGTACAAAGTATATAATGAGCATAAGAAATAGGAAATAACCCCTAGGCACTTGCTAGTTGTGGGTCCCAGGTACCCCGTATCTCGATGAGAGTAACCATCACAAATATCCATTCTCGTGCACGATCCACTAGTAGGGAACATACCCATAACCTAGTGGTCCCCAATCATCATCATCATAGTTTAGTTAGAGTTGTAAGCGTCAATCTTGCTAAGTAAAACTAAGGCCAAACCCCACGGATTCACTAGCATACTAGTACACGTCCACCCACCTAGATACCCAGGTTTTCCCCTTGTGCTCAAACAAGTTGAACAAGTCAAGAAATATACATTGAACATGAAAATATCATTTCCACATCCCAAATTCACCAAACAGCCCATATGTATACCACAAAAGTCTCAAAAATCCATTTTTCATTCAAAATGATTTTGAAATCCGAATCACACAAAAATAGCCCACAACACATTTCACATTTCGTCAACACTTCCACAAAACCATTAAAATATTTTATAAAAACAATTATATGATATTTAAACTCATATAACAGCCCACACACATGGAAAATAACACTTCGTTCATAATCAAAAATTCAATTTTTCACATCACACTCACACAAAACACTCCACATCACTTTCACATCACTTTCACTCCTCAATATCTCCTTCAAACAATTTAATAAAATATTTCCAAGATGATACATATCACATAACATCCTTTTCACAAATTAAATGTAACTTTTAAAAATATGCTCATACCAAAACAATTTCCTGATATAGTTTCCCCTATTACACAACCTAATAAACCATTCAAAACTTTCATAAAACAATTATAAAGAGTATACCCAAAATTTGCACATAAAATCCATTTCAAAACACTCTTTTTAAGCCAAAAAGCACACCAAGACCCTACCAAAACAGAATTTTCAGCCCAATAAACATGTAATAATCCACTTTCAAATGTTATATAATCACATTGAATAATATCACAAAAGATACCCATGAGAACACACAAATTCATAAAACACTTTCAAGGAGTATAACAAAGTTATACAAATAAAACCATTCAAATACACCCCATTTTTAGGCCCACATGGAACTATATCATTACCAAACCATAATTGGAAGCCCCTTTCAACAACTAATAAATCACTTCCACATTTTACAAAACTACCACAAGAGATAACACAAGAAATTCATTTGAAAAATACACACTTCAAGCAAAAATGTAACTTTAAAAAAAATGCTTTACTATTGCTACAAAAAATGGTTTTCTCATAATGAAAAGCACATAATGAACATCTAAAATTATTTAATCAAGCAAACTAACTCATCATTTAATGGTTACCCACGGAATCACCTACTGAATGTGTCGAAACCCTCAAATATTGGGGCGAAACATCAACCGCACAACCACCGCACCTCAAAGAAGTTAAAAGAAACCTAAAACCTCAATATTTCACTCAAAATATAGTAATTTAGAACCTAGGCACGAACCCTAACTTCTGAAATTTTTATAATTCAAGAATTAGGGAAGAAACCCTAAGCAATTTGAAAGGGGAAAGAAATAGACTCACCTACTTGAAGTATCCTGCATTAATCACTCCAAAAACAATAGTTTCTGAAATTTAAAACATCCAAAATTCATGGATTGTTTGAAAAATATTTAGGAGGTAATTTAGGAACTGTAATGGAGGGAAACGAGTCATAATTGATAGAGTTAAGAAGGGATTAAGTTACCTCTTTAATTATGGCCGATTTGAGACACCCTATGAAGATCATCCCTAATTTGCGATTTCAAAGAGCTCCAAGGATGGGCGAAAGGCAATGGGAGCGTGCCTGGGTTTCGTAGGGTCGAGGGGGAGGTAGAATCACCGAAAAAACGCAAATAAGGAAGGTGATATAAAAAAATTAAAAATTATTTTTAATGCAGGAAATGGGCCTTCGGGCAGGCCCAATATCTTAAATAAAAACCCATATCCACCATGATTATGGATTTATAAAGGCTCCAAATTTATATTTTGGTGTTAATAGGTCAGAGGAGACCATTTAGGAATTTGAATGAGGGGAAAATATTCAAAAAGTAAAAAGTTATAAAGGAAACAAAATTTATTTTTAAATCTTGAATTGGGCTCACGGTTTGGCCCAATTCATTAAAACTCATCTATTTCTCCATAAAACCTTTGGAAAACATCCAAAACAAAGAATGAAAGGAAATTAAATGAAATTTAACTTCAAAATAAGTCATGTATGTGACATTCACCCTTTTTAGAGTTATTTACACTATGTATAATTGAGCCAAAACCACATCCACATACCATATCTATATAGGGATGTATTGCTAAAGAAGAACCGACAAATTTATTCCTCATAAAAACATTATGATTTTATCTAATACACATTCTCAAATTATATCAGATTTTTATATTATATAATCTATTTTTTAATAAATCAAGTTCCCATGGTTTTAAATAAACTTCCTCTAGTATCAACTATAAATACTGCAACTCTATTATCCTAGAGTATATGGTTATATTATTATATTGGTATAAGATACAATGAATCGCACACCAAAGGACTGAATAGTTTAGTAGTCTTGGTAAACTAGATACATACTTGAATGTAATGTTACAAATAAAAACATAAAATATGACAGAGTATTTTCTTTTATTACACCTTTATTCCCTTTATAATTTCCTAGCATATTAATCAAAAAATAATGTATGGTGTCCTAGGGAAATGAAACATAAGAAATGGGTGATCTATAATTCTTAGTAGGGGTATGTGTACAGTGTAATATATCATGAATAAATAATCCATAATCCATAAGTAAAGATAATTACCTATAACAAATTCCATTTAATCAATTACTTAAGAATGATATGATGGGAATAAATGATGATCAAATAATTTCATATAAATAATCACATGAGCTTGAAACTTTTTCATGGATATCCTAACTAATCAAATAATCACATGGAAAATCATTAAAATGGATCATATGAGTGAATAAAAATTTTCAGACATCATAACCATACCATCAAGGATGGATTACAAGACATTTTACATAAATGGGTACGACCATGGCCAAGTACCCAAGCTAGTTTTTTCCAAGAGACATATTAATGCATCAAGGGGCTATAGTATGTCTCGCACATCAATTACAATGTCCAATTCATTACTAAAATGTATAGTTTTAATCATAATAAATATCAATATTTTTATTGAAAAACTATTATACAAAATTTTAATACCTTTACAATCGATAAAAATAATCATAAACTATTCAGAGTAATATGGTTAATGGTATCAAAATAGTATATCCCATGTCAAACTGATCATAAAAAATCTACAGAATTTATAACAATTTTATCAATACATCATATTCCAAAAGTGGAATAAGTGAAATAAAGTTTTTTCACTGATAAATATAAATTACATAAAAATTACATTAAAAATTCTTGAGAAAAATATTATTTTTGCATTAAAAATAACTTTCAAAAACAAAAAAAATCAAGAATATTAAGTAAAAGAAATTTCATTAAAAATAACCATATAAAATTTTAAATGAATATCTAAATTAAATATTGGTCATGATGATGGTTAAACCAATACATGTCGTATAAGTTTTAAAAAATTCCTTTCATATTGTTTTAAAAAGATTAAAAAATTCCCTCTTTAAAAAATGAAAAGAAGATTCCATTAAAGACATTTTTTTAAAAGTAAAAACATGGATAATAATTTATCTAATAAATAATTCGGATAATGTTAAAAACATTTTTGAAAACATTTTTTTTAAAACATCTACTTGGAAGAGAATTAATTTTCGACCAAAAAAGATAAATAAAGTTATCTTTTAAAAAACATTTTTCAATTATTTTAAGTTCAAAAGAGAAAAATAATACTTTTACATGAAATTTTCCTGAATTACTATAGGATAAAAATAATACAATTTTTTTGAGATATAAATATCAAATAATTCTCCCAAAGTATTTTTAGACATAATCAATCCTGAATGATGATGTAATTGTGAAATAAACCCTTTCCACTTTGGTAAATTTTGGATCATAAAGCCCATAAATGAAATAAATTAAAATGAAACCTTAAATAAAATTATGATAAATTTATTCAATATATATCATATAAAATCAAAATTCTATGCAACACAAAGACAAAATGAGTGGTGAATATGGAATTTATCTCACAGAAGTAAAAGTGGGATGAGAAACCCTAACCTCGGGTCTGATTTTTATAATACATGTTTGTACCTCCTATATAAATAAGATATACTTATGATAAATATATTAAAATAAAATAATAATATATTTAGTACAATATATTATTTAATTATAGTATTTTTTTACGCATTTATTAACAATTCTTGGTTAAAATTACTGTTTCATATGATAATTTTTATATTTTTCATATATATTTTTATTCGATAGTTTCATTCCTTTTTATTTGATCGTGTCTAAATAATTTTTATAATTTTAAACGTGATTTAAATATCATATATAATAATTATATAACAATTTATACTAGTCTATAAATTTTACATATGGGAAAATGATTTACATCATTCATGGAGACGGTAAGTCATACGTACGCATGAATATTGTTTCCTTTTTTCCCAAAATATAGAACATAAAAAATTTAACTAATTTTTCATCCTAAAAACCCATTATTATATAAAATATTTCATTTATATTAATTAAATATATATTTATTACTAATCATTTCCAAATAAAATGAAAAATATTTCACATTGTTACCTGGAGGCGGTACTACACACTACGCAGAAGTGACGTTATTATTTTCCAACAGATTGAATGGTAAGAATGTATATGTGATATATTAACTAGAACTTTATATTAATTTCATAAATATAATAAAAAAAATTAAATCTATAATTATATCTATCAATGAGATGTGGTTATTGAAAATTTATTACATCGGTTTGCGAGGGGGTAGTTCATCATACACAAGGTCGATGGTTTTGTTTCACATTTTATGGAATAGGTTATTGATATAGGTTATTAAAATATAATAATAATATCCCAATATATGGTAGATTATTTTGTTATTATTTTTTTAATAATTATTACATGGGTGATGGTGGTAAGAGAAAAATTAAAAATAAATATCTTTGTAAAAAATAATTACTTTCTTTTAGAAAAAACTCATTTAGATCTCTTATTTGGGACCTTGGTATTGGTATTTTGGGAATACAAGAAGTTCTATAACATGTATAAGGGTTTATGTGAGATATTTTGGTAGTTTTTTTCATGATAAAATGCAGAATATGTGTTTAAAATATAGGGGAGGATGTGTTGTTTTATAATTGGGGAGGACTGGAATTTTTATAAATACCCAAGAATATTCAATAATAAGAAGTCACACACACCCAAGCTACATATAAAATTTATAAATAAAGTATTTTTGGGAATATATGTTTAATAAAAACATCTAACACAAAATAAAACACATTTTTTAATCATTTTATTCCTTATGATTAAAGTTTACTTTCTTTTACTATTTTAGTTTTCACCAATGTAACATGTTTATTTTATTTATTTACCTAGGTGATTTATCTATTAATCTTAAAAAGTAAATGAGCTTTAATATAATAAATACTAAAAGTAATTCTATATGTTAGTTCCAATTTATCTAATATAAATCATATTTTTAAGCCAAATTAATTTTAACACAAGTGCAAGTGATGGAAAAACCTGGTTTTAAAATTTATTGGGGTAATTAATTTTTACCATTATTAGCATTTATTGGTAAAAATAATTAATTTAAACATATTATATAATATTATTTAGTATTATTTTAAATATTAATTTCATTTTATGAAATTAAATTCACATATTGGGAAAAATATAATTTAAAATTATAGGCATAGACGTGACCAAAATGTGGTCTTCAATAGAGAAAATTCACATAAGTATATAATGTTTTAATATCAAAAATTAATATAATTTGATTAATATTTACTAAATTTAGTTTTTTATATTATAGTTTTACAAATTTTACTTTTTAAAAAATATTAAATCAAAATGATCCTTTTAAATAATTTAAATAAAAAAGGAAATTTTCAATTAAAACCAATATTTATTCACTATTCGTTGAAAAATTAATCTCTTCAAAAAATTACAAAAATCTCTAACTAAGATAATTGTTACATTATGATTTAAAAAATTATGTTCATTTAATAAAATATATTTTATAAAATTATTAAAAATTAATACTAATTTATGTGTATAAAGACCAATAAGACCCCCTTTTAGAAAGATACAGTTCTTCATAGAACAATCCCATTTTGTTTCAATGATTATTATTTTTTTATAATTAATATATAACCAATTAATTTATTTTATACATGTGTATACTATATAATATTCACAATTTATTAATTCATATTCATACCCATCAATTTAAATGCTAAGATATAATTATAAACTATATTACGATTCATTTAGACTCGAGGTTTTGTGTATCGCAAGCTATTAAAGAGAGTAAATTTACATAAATATTTTTTGGGGGTTTTTAAGCTAATTGATACATGTCACATATTCTATCAAACATAATTTTTTAATTTGAAAATACCAGGGTGTTACTTTGGTGATTTAAATAAATTCTGCCTCTATTGTGCTTTAAGAAACACAATATTTTTTTTTTCTTTTCCAATCAACACAAGTATTCTCAATACATAATGTTCCATAACTTTTGGATTTTTGATCAATAATTTCTCCGTATCAATCATAAATCAAAAATAAAATTAATTCTATTTTTAATATTTTAACAATAGAACAAAATGAAATGTTCTTTGAACATATCATATTATTCATCTTGCCTCCATGAGATGCTCTTTCTTAGGATAACATTGAAAAATTGTGTCCAGTCATGCATCATAGAAAAGATTCATCTTAGTAATAGTAATATAGATTAATATAATTATGGTTCTTCTTTATAATGTTGTATCTACCAGCTCAATGGCCTCATATTAACCATGTTTTTCAACTGTTTTCAGAGTTCAAACGGTCTTGCACTCAACCATTCTAAATTTCATCAAAGAATACTATTCATATATAACTAGATAAATGAATGTATTCCCTCATTCCTGATGAATTTTTAGCACTATAAATTTTCTAAAATCTATAATCATTAACATTTCAAACTCATAACTCATTAATTTTGAAAATTTGATTATGGAATTTTGTTTACTACCTCCGAATATGATTTCAACAACATACCCCAAAATCATTAAATCATACAATTCATAAATTTTTACATAGAGGCTTTGATAAACCCCTAATATTTTGAACTCCAAATAATAAAATAATGTATCCAGCCATGCATATCATTCCTAAGTTACTTGATTTGGACCACAACAATATTTCCGTAACATACACACTTTCGAATAATAATTTCAAAGATGAAATCTAACTATTTGTTATATATATACCTCTTCAAAAAAGAATCCATCATAAATTTCATATTCACATCCAAATAAAATACTTATAACTTTTTCGATATTTCCATAACATAGATTATTTTAATAAAATGTATCATTCCTACCAGTACGAATGTATCTTCAACATCATTGTCTTTAACCTGGCATATCCCTTGAAAATTAATCTCTTTTTATTCTGGATTACCTCTCTATTTTCATCTATATTATACTTAAAGACCCCCAATACACTAATAAATTAATGATTTTTAAATATGACTACAAGGTTTAAATTCACGCTTTTATAAATTTAATACTATTATTCTATCATAAAATTCTTTCATAATTAGCCATTTTATTCTTCTTCAAATAAAGTAATTACAATCTTTGATAACCAAGTAATGTGAACTATAATTTTCATTCTTAGTGTCAATGTTGTAGAAAATTTTCCTCCAATGATATTTCATAAATCTACGTAAACCCTATAATTTATTCATTGAGTCCCAATTTGACTCAATGCGTCACTTTTTTCAACTAAATAATCAAGATCAAAATAATCAATAGCTTGATAATATTGGGATTCTCCCAAATCTATATATATTTCTTCTCTTTATTTAAAAAATTCATTAAAACCCAAAATTCTATAGTATATTTGGAATCACTATCAAAAAAAATCCATCATTTCTCTCAAAAAAATTTGATCCTCTAATAAAAACAAAAAAAATGCCTTAATCGTAGTGGAGTATCTTAGTAATATACCTTATTTCATTGAATCACTAAATGTTTCTTGATTTCCTTCTGTATTTCAAATGAAAAAAATTTTAAAAACAATTTAGATGCATTTAAGTTTTTTTAAATCCATAAAAAATTCATATAGTGTCTCCTTAACTCACAAACCTATTAGTACTCTACACTGATTATTGATAGCCACTTGTACCATTTCATTCCAGTAGTGGTGTGAGATGACACCATCTATCACCAATGTTGTTTCAATGCTTTTGACTATGAAATTTTTTTCATTCTACAACCCCATTATATTTATGGGGTTTCATTGAAGGCACTTCATAATTAATATCATGAATCTCAAAATGAATTTCAACCTTATAAGATGTGTACCCAATTCCATAATCTAATCATATAATCTTCATTTTTCTTATGGTTTCATTTTTTACACTTCTTTGAAAATTTTTGTAAAATACATAACTATTTTTTTAACATGTGGACATGGAACACACACAATTATATAAGAATATATAAATAGGATAAAATACCACTCACCGTTGGATTATTCTTTACTAATCATACTATTCACGTCAGTGTGAATCATGTTAAGAAACCCGGGTGTTCTCTTATTCATTGGAGTACATGGATTTTGAACCATTGTTCCTCAAATTCAAGATTCAAAAATATTTATATAATCTCAATTTAAGATGGAAATATCTTCTAATGATATGATTTTTAATTTTCTCTTACTTTTCTGAATTGCATGGAGAAACAAGTAACACCCCAAGATTTTATATTATGTTGTCTCTTCAAAGTAATTCAATAACTTGCGCTACACGCAACACCGAGTATCATCACAACTCGACTTACCAAATTAGTCATTCAAAAAGTGGTTAGAAATATTATTAACTAAATTTTGAATTTTATATACTCCATATAATTTTAGAATCCATATTATGTGTTTTTTAGACATAATATAAGAACAAATTCATTTTTTTCAGATAAAAGAAATATTTTTTCAAAAAATAAAATTTTACCGCCTTTTAATGGAGAACCCTTTTTAAAACCAATATTTGAAACTTTTATATATTAAATTTAATGAAATTAAATTCTTAATTATATGTGGTATATAAAAATTTAGTTTGGATAATTTTTTTTACTCTTCTGATAACTTTCAATTTTTTGATGAATAGTGAAAATACTAAATTTTAATTGAAAACAACAATTTTAATCCAAATAATATGTAGTGTTAAATTATGAATTTGGAATATTTGGAAGTATAATTAAAATATATTTTTATAATTTAATACAATTTAGTTCATTACAAGTAATTTCACATTTAAATTTGACATAAATACATGTCAATCATTTGATAGTTTTAAATTTTAAAAACCTACTTTTTGTTTTTTACAACGGAAATTAATTTTAAATTAATTAATGAAAATTATATGTTTTATATTTTTTTAAATAGAATTAATTTTTGAAATCAGAATATCAAAATTAACTTAGGGATAATATTTGGTATTTTTTTGAAAACATTCAATTTTTGATGAATAGTGAAAAACACTGCGATATTACATAAAACCGACTTTTTATTTACATAATTATTTATTTTATTTATATTTATTTTAAGTCAAAATATATAATATATATATATATAACCTATATAATTTCAATGTAATACATTGGAGTCATTTTATAATAAAATTATATGTATAAAATTTGGTTGAAAATTTTAACGCCTTTTACCCAACTTCTTGGGACATATGAAAATTTGCATAAAACAAAATTTTACCACTTATTTTAATTGAATTTCAAAAATCCGAGAGAAGAGGTTCACATCAATAAGTAAAATGTTGTTCAATAAGATGAAAATAATTTTTGGTGAATAGTAACTTTTGACTTTTATTTACAATGGTAAAAGTAAATTGTATAATTAAAGGTAAAATGATATTATAATTACTGCAACACATTTCCTAATTCTATTGGATATATGTATTTAGACCAAAACCAACCTTAGGAATAAAATATGATCATTTTGGTCCACTTGAATTAGATTAGGACATTTATTATTATTTTATTTACAGATGAGTTAAAAGTGTTAAATTAAAATTTTAATAACTAAACCATTTTTAATATAGGTTTATGCATAATATAAATTCAAATATATATATTCATTATAAATTTCAAAATATTTCATACATAATCGTATTTTATTTATAATTTTTAGAGATTAAATAATTTAATATATTTCTGACACAATGATGATGCAGAAATTACTATATCAATTAAGGATTAAAATAATTGATATTATAAATATAAAAATAAATTTAAATTGAGTATTTGATTCCATCCACAAATTTCCTAGATTAATATGTCCTGTTAGGGTTTATTCAATGAATTTTTTTGAAGTAATCATGTCATTATGACTTTCACAATAAACAAATACTAAATTCTGGAAAAATTGATATAAATGAGTTTTTAAAAGAAATAAAATATTATTAAATGATATATTATTCTTAAAATATAAGGATTATCCAAAGGACTTATAAAATGAGAAATATTTTATTAATGTACCACTTTTAATTCTCTTGGATTTTTATAGTAAGTTTATTAACCATTTATTTTAATAATACAAGAGGACATGATAAAACCTAAAATATTTAATTAATAATTAAATCTAACATATAGGGTTAATATGTTGACCTAAACTTGTCTAAAACCAATTGGTTGAAAGTATTTAGACCCATACCCACCTTAACTTCTAAATAAATCAATTTTTATCCATTATAAACCAAATACGATTTTATTATAAAATAATATTTCATGTTTTTTCTAAAGTGACTCTCACCACTCTTATAAAAGGGTACTTCCCCTTATCTCAAAATCACGCCACCAAAGCCATTTTTCCTATCCAAACCCTACCCAAATCTCTTCCCCACTTCCTTCACATCATCCTAGAGGCCTTAAATTGAGCAAAAAGACAACCTAATTTTCCCTTTTGTTCAAATCAAAAGGAAACGCCCAAAGAAGAAGTAATTATTTTATCACCTCTTTCAAAGTTCTATTATTCTTCCACTTTCTCATTCTTTGTTATTTCTATTCCAAAATAATATATCCAGTAACTTATATATATTGTTATGTTATTATATATATGGTACAACTGTACTCATTATTCTATCCATCCTATAAATGATAACGTCACCAAGTGTGCGTACGTACAGCTTATCATCTCCACGTCGTGGTGTAATTTGTTATTCAACACTATGTTATTTGGATGGATATAATGATAAGTAATATGTGTATAAATAATTAAATAAACATGATAATTGCTCTATAAAATTATTATACCATCAATTCCACACCTTTTAATCATTAAAGAAATGATATCATCGCTCGTGTGTTTGTACGACTTACTGTCTCCACAACGTGATGAGATCCATTTCCACATTCACCATTCAACAATGATTATAAAAATTTATATTATTACTAACTATGTAATATATGAAATAATAATCCTACTGTATATATATATATATGTATTTATATATTTATTTACTTACATATATCTTATTCACTTACTTCCATTCAATACGATATGAAAACAAAAACAGCGTTTATGCATACGTACGGCCTACCGTCTCCATAAACAGTGTTTTCCATTTCATATATCTATCTATTATACATATTTATGATCTAAATAAATATGATATATAAATAATTTTTTATATTATGGAAGTATTTAAATCATGATCTAAATGATACTATCAAGAATAACAAGTTAAAACACGTACAATAAAGAAAATGATTATTACACGAAATGTTAATTTTACATGGAAGTCATTATTAAATGGTATTATAAATTCATAAATTAATCATGTATGATATAATAAATATGAATATAGTTCTATTATAATTTAATAACATACTATTCTCATTATACAATAGGTTAAACATCCCCTCAACTGAAGGAAAGTGCAAGGTAAGGGTTGATTCATCAATGTTATTATTATCCAAGATTGTTTATGTGTAAATATTTGTTGGGAAATATTTATTATCCATGTCCATGTTTTATAAAATAAATTTTCAAAATTATTCTTTTAAGCTAATATTTAACTAAAACATCATTTTAAATATTTTAAATACTTAATCTTATAAATGTCTCTCATTAATGTCCATGTTTTCAAATTGGTTTTAAGGATTTATTTATATGGACATGAATTTTTAAAAATGTTAATTCCATTATAAAGTTTCAAAGTGGTATCGGACACTTTGATTAAAAATATCTTTTAAATTCCATCCTTTATAAATTGTTAAACTTTTAAATGATTTCATGAAATTGGGGTATTTCACTCAAGGATCTTTATTGATCATTTTCAACTATATCATCATCCTTTATAGGATATTATACTTGATTGTGGTTGATTTATTATAATAAAAATTTCCATATTGTATTGAATGAGTTATGATATTTTTTATTATAGATGTGATATTTTTATATTATTCTTGGTTTATGGATAATTTATTGACATTTTGTATGTTAGTTTTAATATTAATGATTAGGTTATGTTTCAACAGTTTCATATATGGAATACAGTGGATGTAGTAACTGACGGGTGAAACCCACAATAGCTCCTCGATGCTTCTGTAGGTCTCATGAGACAAACTAGTGTCATGGCAAAAGACCTTGAAAAAAAATTATTTGCAATCTTTTCATGAGGCCGGGAATATGTGGTAATGATGCCCGACATTAGGCATTCACTCATTATGAAATTAATTATTACATGTAATTATTTGACTTGTAGAATATCCATGTGAATGTTTATATAGTAATATTTGATTTATTTTCTCCATATTATGTTCACGGTTAGGTTTAAAAGTCTGTTTTTTTATTACACATCTTGCCTTAAAAGTTTAAAGATTCTACTAAATTATTTACCCTTACTGAGCATCTGATCTCATCCCTTTCTTATATTTTATTTTCCCCAAATTTATAAAAGTGTATTATATTTGACATGCATGGTCAAACTATGGGAATAATGGTTTTCTCAATGGATTATTTATGTTGGGTTTTATGTTTGAATGTGTAATTAAATGTTCAATTATGTAATCTATTTTCCAAGACTACTAAATTGATCGGTATGTTGGGACTTGATTCCTTGCAATCATGCCAATGTATTAGAATAATGCACTGGCTCAGGGATTCCGGGGTCGGGGCGTTACAAAGCATCTAATGGAACAATATATCTTTATTCTTCAACTATTCGTAGATAAGTATTTTCTACACCATAAACCTGATATAAATGACCATTATTTATCAAAAATATCATTAAGGAATTCCTAGAATTTACTTTGACATAGCATCCATTCTAATTAGATGTTACCAATACACCTGATTTAAAATGCTGACGAATGATTAATAATTTCTTATGATGTCCATAAATATAAATAACATCATTATTATTCAACTCTTCACTCAAAATTTGAGTCCTTAAACATCATTTAATTTACAATTCTCCATCATTTTCAAATATCATATTTCCATCAACTCTACCATTAATATTTTTCAAAAAATTAACATTTCATGTCATATGATAAGAACACAAACTATCCAAGACGTAGGTGTTACTATTATTAATTTTTTAAATGAAATTTCTATAATTTTATACCTTCTCAATATTTCTTCTTTACTTCCATGGAATTGCCTAATGATTTTATACTTTTATTTTTATCTTCTCATTATTTATAGAAAAAAATCTTTTTTAATTATTCTTCTTTAAGATGATAAAACTTTTTCATAAAAATAATTATATTGTATTTTCATTTATCCAATTTCTTTTATTTTACACTATAATATCTTTCTCTTCTTTTTATACAGTCTACTACTTTATATAAAATGCTTGAACTATTGAAAACGTCACCATATAAATAATACCCACTAACATATGAAGTGTATGTTCCAACTCATCATTATCAACTTCTAATAGCTACACCACTTAGATAAATTTTGACTTCACCTAAATAAGACAAATTGTGGCCAATAAATCCAAAAAATTGGAACCCCGTAAAAGTAAAGATATCAGCTTTCACCTCTTCACATATCATTATCTTGTATGTAATCCATTGATTCCTGGTATGTTCTCACTACTTGATAAAATTATTCTTTCTTATTCTTCTTCAATATGCTCTTCTTATTTCTAGAATTTTTCTCTGATACATAACCCACATAACTAATTCAAATTTTACTCATTGAATATCATCGTTGACCACTTATAATTTACTCAAATGGTTTTGTACCATATTTTCACCCTCATTCAAAACATCATATTATAGATTCCCAAATAGAATTTTCTTATTTAAACTATATTTTTTTATTTTTCGTTCTGATATATTTCTCAAAGAAACAACTTCTTCATAAATATCTTCAATCTTCTTGAATTACCTTTCGATATAAAATTTATGATGATCAATGATGTTAGGGTATTCCTCAATATTCAATTTGAAATTCATAGCTTCTTAAGATTTCACAATATTCTTCTCAGAATATTCTATAATGTTATCAAAACAATAATCATTAGCTTCAATTTCATGAACCTTACTTGAATATTACTTTAATAAACCTCTAGTTATCAATTCATATTTCTTTGGAAATAACTTTCTTTAAGATCTCCTCTAAACTTCACTTAGACATCTATAACACCCTATGATTCAACATTATCTTCTCTATTTTTTATAATTTCATCCCTGAATCCATCATTTCATCTTTTACATCTAATATAAACTCTCTATTAATACCCTCAAGTGAGTATTCCTCTTCATTTTCTTCTTAATTGTTTATAATAACTTTCATTTAAAAAATTCTCCACATGGATTTCAATAATTGAAATGTTTTCTTGGAAGAAATTTCTTTTCCTTTTTTGGTAAGAATTTAGACTCACCATCCAATTCATCAAAATAATTTGATATCCTTGATGAAATGTGTATAACCATCCCACAATTGAAACAATCATGTGGTATCTTACCCTATAATATGATTTTGTCAATTTAAAACTTCCATCAAATAAGTGATAAGAAATCATCGCATATATAATCTTCAGTTTCAACAATTTAATATTTTTTCTCTTTCAGAACATTGAGTGTAATATCTTTATATGAATGTCCTTAAAAACATTCCCACTTAATGAGTATCTCATATGAAACTAGTTTTATGTGAAATCCATCATGAGACAACACAAAAAGATTAATCTCATCTAGTGATAAAACTTTTGGACTATACATGGATGGTATTAATCTGATGATCTTCTTTAAAATATCTTATTCCATGATCTCTTGATAATTTCTCTGAATTGAACCAATAAATTCCATAAGACAATTAATGAAACCATACATATTTTCATTGGATTTCATATTTGTATCATCATATCAATTCAATAAACCCTATAAATCTTCCTAATATATATTTTTATCAACCTAAAAGATATTGGATAGTTTATTATTAAAACCGTAGGATGTTGAAAATCCTATAACCATCATCTATACCTAATTAGAAATTGATCCTGACAAGAAATTTTGAGACTTGTCATCATCATTAGCAACCTATTATCATATTTAGTCATTGATCATACCATGGGATCACTAACTTGTATCTCAAGTAATTATATAAAATATATATCAATCCCAACAGAACATAAATAATATTGTATCTTTCTTCCATGTCTGATTATTATATCAATAGAATAAGGGTACTCTTTTCTCTTTCAAAAAAATCTCCAGGATTTTATCTATCATTCCATAGTTTCATGAAATAACCAATGGGTCTGATATTTTTTATTATACCCTAGTCTCACTTTACACCCTAAGAGTGGGGGTGAATTAGGGTGAGGAAACTTTTATTACCTTTAGATAAAGTAGTTTATTGTATTTAAGTTGGAGAAGAACACTTGAATCTGATTTTTAATCACAACAATATGTAGAAAGATAAAGATCCTAAAAATAATGATTTTAATTAGTTCAACTATAAAAGGCTACTCCAAGGAGAAGATATCTAAAATGTGTTGATATGTCGATTAACCTATATTTTACTAGTTGTTGGTTAAAACATGATTAGTAGCTCACAGTTCCAACAAGGATTACTTATTCTTCCACTCTTCTACTCACTAATTAAAAGTAGGATAAAATGATGAAATTGACTCATGTGTTAATCTTAAAATTTTTCAATATAAGATAAATACAACTAAACAATAATGGTGTTCTATATGCTATTCTAGTCTTCACTTCTAGATTTATAAAGATACGTAAAATAAAATCTTCTTTCATTCCTAATAATAAATTCACTTCATTATGATCACACTTCACTAATCAATATCGAATATTAAACAGTTATATCATAATATATACTCTAATAAATTATCATTAATCTCTCCCCTTCATTATTCTTTGTGTTATATTTCAATTCTATACAATAACTTTTTTTATATTTAGTGTATGTTGGATTTCCAAATTAATTATTCAAATTCCAATTAAATTCATATTCAAATAAACCCCTTTGATTTATTCTGGATGAATATCTACTGTATAATTTTAATTTTTTAATTTAAGTTGTTTACGTAACCACCAAATCTATATGATATATCTGAACAATCATTTGTGATTGAATATTGTAGACACCATATACTATAATACAACATCCCACTCTACGATGTGATGAGTTGGTATTGAAAAAAAAATATTCCAACTGGTATGTAAAATATAGTGTGAAAAAAACATTCATGGTGAAATTTCCCATAGAATTGGAAAAACACCTGACCATCACACTTCTAAAAAACAATCGCTCCACAGTGAAACCCCATTCTATAGCTAGGAATACGTCTACTCAATTATTTTTGAAATGAAGCCTATAACTCAATGAAATAGAGTTATATATACTCTAAATATCTCAATAATTTTCACTTCGAAAAATATTCAATTCATTTCATGGGGTATATATTTTTGTTTTGTCTTCATCACAAGAACTAATTATGATGTATCAAACTCACTGCAATAAGGGAACGTTGAAAAACACTAGCAACACTGAAAATAGGTTGATCAAAGCTGTGGAATGGTTATCTATCTTATAGTGTTACCCATTTTTGGCTAAATAACATATCATACATTAAATTATAATATCAATATTTTATTAGTCTTAGTGTACCATCAACTCTTACTACCTTATTGTAGTACATACTCATACTATATACCCATCTTTGATTCTACCCGTCATATGAACTCTACTCCATCGTGCCTCCATGTTCCATGCTTATTATTAATTTCTATTATAGTAAATTGTTTGAGTCCTGTCTCCTTCACCACCCTATCAATGACACTATAAATATGGGCCACAATCTACTAATTGGTAGGTATCATCAATGTGCTAGTCTCAGGAAAACCCTATTCTTCGTTTCATTCTCAAAACATAAACATGATTTATTCATGAGTACTATGGTGTGGAATTATCCATCCATTTCAAAAACTCTATATTTTCAATACCAAATTTATAAAAAAAACATTTAATTCTTTTGGATCTCCTTAAATTACTTCACAATACTATCAAATAACTCCTAAATGATAATAAATATGATCAAAAAATCTAATCATCAAATACATTTGTTTCCAACATTATCCACCTATGGATTTTTTTTGGAAATAAAAATTTCATAAAATTTTATTACTCAATACCCCATAGAAAATAAAATGGAACTAATTTTTAACAACCTACTACTCCAAAAACCATGAAAAATTACTTTAATAATTTATTTGTGTATGTGTTAGACAAGAATTACTATAGGAAACATGGGAAATTATAATATTTGAATTCTACCAATGATATGAAAACTATTAATCTCTCTTTAAAAACTCTACCTATATAGTATCACCAAATTTATTTTAAATAAATAAAACATATAATTATACATGTATAGACATATTAAATAAAATTCATTAGATAAAATAGGGAGAGAAAATATTTGAACATCTATAGTATAAGGATATTAATTGAATTTTAAGGTTTAACATATGCATATCAAACACATGATCCACCAATGGATCATTATAAATATCGGCCCCTTATTTTCCAATTCCAAAAAAATTGAGTTTCAAAACATTTCTTTTAACCTTATCTTTTATGTAAGGATTTGGGATCTCAATGTACTCAGTACGATTGTGGTTAACTATATTTTTTTCAAATCAACAGAACTTATTTTTCCAAATTGAATCGTTAATGATTATATAACGTCATTACTAGTTTCTTCTAATTTTTACTTCATCTAGATAAAATATATACAATATTTTGGGACAAAAATATATTTCTCCTCTAATATGCTTAAGGAAACACAATCATGTTTCTTGTTTATTCAACCAACATAATTATTCAAAATATATTATGGTTAACCACTGGATTATTTTTTATCCACAATGTCACCCTCCCAATTAACATTTTAAAATGCCAATAAAACTATGTTTCTATATGATCAAAAATCATAGTACAATGTTTCTTAAACATACCCCATTATTCCTCTCACCACCATCATATTTTATTTCATATTAAAACATTGAAATATTGATTTTAAACATATAGAGTAGAAAATATTCATCCTGTTCATAAAAAAATTGAGTAAACTATCAATGATTCTCAAGTATAAAGTTGATTCAACCCCCTCATTATCCTCATAATTAACTTGTTTTTTTAAACCACTATTAATTTTGAAACATTATTATACTCATCTATTCTGAATTTCTTCAAAAAAATAATTTGTATACTACACTTGTTAAATGAATGTATTCCCATTATCTTGATGAATATGTATACCCATGAAATATACAAACTCATTAATCATTTACATTTCAAACATAGAAATAATTATGTTTTCAAATTTATCAATATAATTATGCTTACCAACATAAAATATGCTTTCATATATGTACACTAACACCATAAATAGATCCCCTTCAGAAATTTTGGTATAGAATTTGTGATCAACCCTACCTATTTTTAACTCCATACTACTCAACAAATTAAATGTCTTTATATACTAAGAATGTCATTCTTGCTTTATGATATACAAATTTTTCCTCAACATGTACACTTTAAAATCATCCTTTCTTAGAAAAAATCAAATATGTTGTATGATATATACCTATTCATTCAATACATTATTCAGAAATGTTTTCTTCACATCCATCTAAGTTAAATCAAACATTCTATAGATTTACACTATTAAGAAGATTTTAATAGAGTCCTTCCTTTCAATAAATGTTAATGTATTTTCAACATAATTGAATTCAAAATGTGTATATCCCTTTCTGAAAAGTTCCTATTTGTTTCGTATTACCATTCCATTTTGATCATACTTATTCTTGGAGACCCAATTTATAACAATAAAATTATGATTTTCATGTCTATACAAAAGATTCAAAATCTTATTTTTATCAATTTGATATATTTTTTCATCCATGTACTTCATAAATGATTATTATATTATTTATTCTTTAGATGAAGTAGGATCAATCTTAGATAATAGTGTAGTACTCTCTATTATTTTCATTACACAACTATGTATTTAATATAATTTTTTTCAAAGGATATGATGTGGCTCATATTTAAAACATTTACTTTTAGATTAACATGTGGATTGGATCAATTATTAACCTTATTATTCTAAATATTAAATATTTGGATCATCAACTGCCTTAATCTCTTGGGATTCACCCAAATATGTATTTGTTTCCACCCCTTATTCAAACATTTCTTCATAAATTGAACTTACTAAATTTGTATTGGGTTCATTCTCAACCACATATGTATCACTTAACTCAATAAATATTATTTATCCCATTATTTAAAAATTTTTAGTCATTAACCAAATTTTGTAGCATATAAATATCACTATATAAACTATATTTCCATACATTCATTGATTCCATACTTTATTTATAATCAATACATTTTAAAAAAAAAACACTATGTTTCTTCGAAGAGGTTTCCTCAAATAAAACAATTTTTATGTAATATTTTTCACCACCTGACTAAGTAATTCTCTATTTTGAGTATAGAAATCCTCTTTAACAACTTATTTCTAGTTGTGGTGTTAGATACCACTATCTATAAATAATTTCGTTTCTGTATTATTGGTGTAACCAACTCAATATTCATAAATGAAAATCCCTTTTTGAATTAATAAAAGAGTTATTAAGAAATGTTGTTATAGAAAATGCATGAACTACTTTAGTTATTTTAGACTAATGATAAAATATATTATTTCCAATTTATAATAACAGTATGCATATAAACTTGTCATAATATAGTCATTTTACAATGATCGTTAAGATTGAGAAAAATTAAGTCTTTTGATAATGTCTACATGAAATAGTGGGAAGAATATATGGCCTCAATTAGTAGGATTTTACCATATAAAGCACATCTATAGAAGATTATAAGGGATATTTCACCACTAGGATTTTCCATTGAATAATCCAAAATAGAGATCCAACAACTGAAACATGAGATAAATCATTTCTGGGAGAAGTAAATACTAATCAAGATCATGACCCAAACTATGTTTTTGAAACCACCAAAATAAAGAACAACCATCTCAAAAACTAACCTTAGGGAATACACTGGTGTAATAAGGGGTAATGTATCAGAACCTAGAATTATGAATTCTTATATTTCATTCCTAATAAATTATTTTTTATATTATCAAATATTATTATTAAATTATCAATGATTATATAGTTTTCTTGATTAAAATGGTATTTTTATACAAAGAAATCAAATTTGTGTTTTTCGGAAATATATTACTTCAAATAAGTCACAATTTTTATAAATTCAAGAATTTTGGAAATTAATAATAATTTAATAAATTATTCTAATTAGATAATAGTTAATTAATTCTAAATTATAATACAATTTATTGAAATCAAATTTAATTTCTATAAGGGTCATAAAATGGTTAATGTCGTATAAATAGTAATTTAAAAAAAATGGATTTTCATTTTAAAAGTGAAAATTCAAATACTTTATAATTAATTTTTTTAAAAAAATATTATTTTTTAAATCATTATATTTAAATTATTTAATGGTTAATTTTTCATAATATACTAATATAGTGATATTTTTCGGTAAAAATTAAATATTGTATAAATATGCATTATATATTATGACATCATAATGGCCCAAAAGTGATATAATAAATTAAATAAAAGGATTAAAAGACCAAATATATATTTATAATTTAAAATAATGTGTTTTAATGTTATTTAAAAAATTTTATAAACCCATAATTAATCCTCTAGAACGTATATTATATTCTAATTTTTTAAAATAAATTTATCATAAACATGACTCACTTCAACATCACCAAGTATATTATATTAAGGATTTAGGTTCCTGGACATATAAAATATTTAAAACCACATCCCTTTGGTAGAAACCATGTGAGAAAACTATGCTAAGGTTTGTGGTTTTGATTATTTTATCACCGAGATTCCCAATCCCATGTTTAGAAATTAATAAATAATTCCTCCAACTTCTTCCATAAATACCCACCCACCCTTCCACTCCTCTTCACTAAAACCCCATTGATCTTGAATTTAATCTCTCTATACCTCTCTAAATTCCTCCAAAGGTTATCCCATATAACACTAAAATATTTTATCATATAGTTCTCTATATAAAATTTATATGACAGATTTTTGGACACGCAACACTGAGTTAAAACAAACATTGATATACTATTATTATTGAATGTGATAGTTATTACCTTGAAATGGGACTAAAGAGTATAAATAGGGATCAAAATCTTATTAATAAAATATGGTTTGAATATGTATGAAATTAATTTTTTGGTTATAAATTAGTTAGAAATGAAAATAAAAATCATTTGAAAAAAAATTTATATTTTTCAGAAAAACTCTTTTTATGAACGCAATGAGTATTCATATTCAAGAATTAAATTCTTATTTATTTTTTAATTGTTTTGAAAAAATTATATATTATGTATTCAATCAATTTTTTCACATTTATCTATTATTTAGTTGGCATGTAATATGAATAAATTGTTTTTTATAATTAAAAATGTATTTTTATAAAATAATTATTTTTTCATGATTTAAGGACTTATTTTAAAATTATTTTCTTCCTATTATAGAAATTGAATTGTGTAAAATAGATTCAATATTTATAATAATGATCTTATCATTTGATAAATAGTACCCATTTATTTTTATGCATTGTGAAAGATAACAGTGGTAAATTTTATCCCCACAGTAAAGGGTAAATAGGGTTAACCTAAGTAAAAACTAAATGTAAGGTCACCATTTAACATATTAATTAATGATTTATGAAATTACTTTTACCCTTATCATATTAGCTTCTAATTTTAATTTTTTTAAGAAACATTTTTCCAAAAAATTGACCAAAAATATTTAAAGAAAAGAAAACTATTTAATGTCATTCTCTAACATTTAAATATATCTTATGTGTTCAAATAGGGAAAATTTATTTTTTTCAATTAAAATAAATTTTTATTTTGTGAATAATGTTATTTTTTTTATTTATGGTATTTTATTTATAATTTTTATTAATTTTAAACTTTCCTTGGATTCTCACAAAACGATGGCGTAGTGTTTCTTCAATTAATTGAAAAATTAAAAAAATATTTTTAAAAATATTTAAAGTAATATAATTTGAGTGAATTATAGTATTCCACGAATTTTATAGATAAATAAAATATATATTTTTTATGTTAAATTTTTATATTCTAATTCCATATTTATCTTGGTGAATTTTATGTCAAATTAAATGAATACTTCTTAAATTAACATTATTGATATTTTATAATAAATAATATTTTTTTAATTATTTATAATTTATAAAAATAATATATTTGGTCATGTTAATTTAATATGGTGTAAAATATAAACAATAATCCATTTATGAGTCACTGTTACATTTATGGTAACATTCTAAACTCTATAACATATAAATAGTTGTTGATATGGTTATGGTAAAATATGCCTAACGAAGGGGTTAATAAAAACAAATATGGTTTAAAATGACCCCAAATCCTATATAATTTTTTGGATAATTTATTTTCTACTCTGGAATATTTTTTTACAAATTAATGGAAATTTGGATAGATTTTTCTTGAGAATGTATTTACTATTTTTTAATCTTCTAAGAAATTCTAAGTGTGTAATCTCCATCTCTAACAAATGAACACCCACTATTTTTATTCTTTAATCCACTTTGAGCATTAAATAATGACTAAACCTGGAAAAAATACTTTATAGAATTATGTATATATGATCTAGAGGTTATGGTCTCTATAAAAGACCAACTCTTGGGTCCTTAAGAGGATATTTAAATGAGTTCTTTCAAAAAATAGTTAATCGCCTTAAGAGATCACTTTGTTTTTACATATTTTTTTACCTACTCTAAATATTTGTAATTTATCAAAAAATAATAAATAAACCATACTATAAATACATAAATGTTATTATGATTATGTAACCCCCATTATCCACCCTTTTCCTATCAAATGGAATGTAAATGTATCACTCATGCATGTATACAACTACCATCTCTAAATAGAGATACAATTCTGTTTTCATCACCATATTTTATGAATGAGTATTATTATGGTTTTAGTTTTTGTATATAATTTTTATGAAATAATTTAACATCTTGAATTATAATATCTTATATAAAGTCTTACCTTCTAATCTGTTGGAAAAGGATAGTGTCGTTTATTCGTACGTGTAGACTACGACCTCCATTAAACTATGTGATTTTTTTCATCTATGATTTACATAGTTATCAATAATTATGGATTTTAGGAATATATATCATGTATATGTTATAATAATGATTATATAGAGGTGATTTGTTACTTTCATTTCTTTTGTTCTGTCCATCATTAAGTGAAAACGGTTTTCATGCATATGTATGGCCTACTGTCTCTATGAAAGATGTGATTCATTTTTCTATCTATAAAATTTATTGATGACTCAAAATATATATAATGAAAATATATTATATTTATACCATTTTAAAAATTATATAGATTATGGGACCATGATAAAATTAAAATCACTAAAACTACCGAATCAAATTGTTATTGAAAATGAAACAGTTATAACATGGAAAAGTTAATTTAATAATTAATTGTTAATAAATATGTGATAAAAGGAAATAATAAAATATTATATCATATTGAGAATATTATTATGGTTTTGGGATAGATTTATAATAAATATATATTTATTAAACATGAGGTTTGAACACGTATGAATGAATTCATACATGAGGTAATGGTGTTATGATACAATCTGATTATTTATCAGGATTGTTTATGATCAAGTTTTTGTTACTTAAATACTGTGATATACCTCTCAAAAATCATTACTTTTATTATTCGATTTTTATTTCTATAAATTAATATTTTTCCCTTTAATTTTCTTTGCTTTAAATGATAAAGAGACCAAAATATTGTTTCTAAGGAATCCCAACATTGTTTCTCTCCTATTTCAAAAATCATTTCTCTTCCATGAAATTATTTTATAAATTTATTTTCAATATTGTTTTTAATATTTTACAATAAATTTTTTAAGATAATTTTTCCAAGATTTAATTTTAAAAAAATGGATTAAAATGAATCTTATAATATTCATTTTATTGGGGTACTTTTTACTTTTTGCTAAAAAATTAAAATAAAGCTTTATTTTAACATATACAGGTCGAACAAGATTTGGTATTTCCATAACCACTAAATATTTTTAAGCTCTAAATAAAATTTTCCAAGTATATTTTAAAATAATTTTTTTTTTTAATTTTATAAATTTTTATATTTAAAATATGTTATTTCAAAGTGGAAAGGGTATTTTTCTCATGAAATGTTTCATGTGATATGTCAAAAGAATTTTTCATCTAAGAGGACATCCATTGATGTTTCTTATCCTTTACTGTGCATATGATCCATTTATAAATTATATATTTTTTAGGATGGTTTATGATTATAGTGACAAGTTGTTAATGAAACATGTTCCTTTCTATGGGTTCTGCAATAATGAATTGATGCTATTGTTATGAAAATCATTTCTTTTCCCTGGGTTATACCATGATAAAATGTTTATAAACTCACCGCTTTTTCATGATTTTTTATATGATGATTGTTTTATGATCTTTTGAAACACATATGTATGATTTTCATAATATGAAGAGTGGGGTTGAAATTATTTCTCTTTAATGGATAGGGTAAATATGGATATCACATGAGATAAAGAAGACTCTAATGGGGAGTGAGCCATGTTAAGATACTTTATTAACTGAGATAGTCTTGGGAAGATACCATGAATACTATGATAGAATGGGGATTGAACCCAATCAAGTATAATTGTATGAGTAGTAAACCATGACTACTATGGAAATTATTTCTTATGTTTGTGTTTATGCCCCAAACTTATGTATTATGCTAATGTTATTCTCTCATGGATCATTTCCTTGGATTATATTATGATTTGTGTTTTATAAAATACCAATATTTATTCCATTACTCAGATTATGATATATGATATGAAGGTTATGATTTTTAAATGTTATTTTCATGTTCTCATTACAATATATTCATTTTATGATTAAGTGATCATTGATATATCCCATGTTTACCCTTAATGAGCATCTGAACTCACTGTTTCCCATGTTTTCTTTACCATAGTTATAAAGAAAGGTATTAAGTACGATTTATCAAAAAAGGGTTATAGTTATGAAGAAAATAGTGGGATATTATGTAGTTTACTTATGAACCAGTTGTTTATGTAATCGAGTTTTCAATGATTTTATACCTATATGATTCTGGAATGGATCATTATTCTATGTAATTAATATTCATATAATAAGATGGAATATCTATATATGAGAATTATTGGTCTCTATATTTGGTGTCATATAATGGTAGAGTAACCTTTGGAATCTAGGATGAGAAAACCATAGTGAGAACCCTTCAAATAAGTCTATGTAGAGGATAACATCCTAAGGTTTTGATAATAATCATGGATGACCTATGTTAAACATAAGGTGTCATAGAATGAAGAGAATGTGTCTTGGATAAAACATATAATAAATAATTTTTTATGATTATGTGATTTCCCTCTGATTCATATTTCTCACACTATGCTTTTTTATTATAGTAAACGGTTAGAACCAGAAAGAATCGTATTAATGTTAAATGTAATAGAAAATTCAATTATTTTCCTTATAATCAAAAAAAAATTATACGATTTGGAAAGAAAAATACTATTACTATTATTATAAAACATTCTCAGTTTATAAATTTTCATGACACATCCAAAAGGGGAAAGTGACATGACTCTTCTAGCCCACCACTAATAGGATAGTGGCTGGAAACTAGCACTGAGTTGGAATATCACTATCATGGAAGGCCTTAGCCTAATTAACTATACACATACACCCATCTACAAGCCCATACAATGCTAAAGTGTAAAAAAACATAACAATAATGAATGCATACATCTAAATCCCAAAAATAGAGTAAGATAGTATGTAATTTAAAGTAAATAGGTTTAAATACAATTCCACCATACAGAGTCTGAAACCAAGTCCAACCTAAATGTGAAACTAGGGAACATTTTCAATACATTTCAAAAACACACCTTGGTTTGTTGGGTCTCGCTATGCATCGTCTGGTCCTTTTCCATCTAGGACTCGGTCAAACAGTCGATCATCTTAACAAGACACAACAAGTGTGGGAAAATACCAAGTAGGGGTGAGTATAACAACACCCTTTAGAATACCTTAAAACCACAAAGAAAACAAAAAATAATACAGTTAGATATACACAAGTATATCTTGTCCTATACCAATAGATATATTCTATTGGTTTAATATAATTGTTGGGATAGGTTCCATATGCCAATAGTTATTCAGAACCATTGTTATAGTATTAAAATAATCAGACTAATTACTTCGACCAGGCACTGTGATGGGGAACTCTCGAAGCGTGCTACAAAGGTCGACAAACCCTAACTTGTTTCTCTGATTTTCTCTAGATCTGTTGATGGTTGGCTTTGATCCAGCTTGGGAGAATGCTTATCCCACTGCCACTATCTCCATAGATCATGATTCTAAGAAAACCGAAGTCGGATCCGCTGAAACCCCTCTTCACATTTTACCTATCTCCTTTCGATACGCTTTGAAAGGAGTGGAACTTAGCGAAGCAAAGGTATGTAAACAACCTCTTTTCAGAAAACTTGAGGATGGAAGTTTCTTGGTTGATGCAGATCCGGAAGCCACTGTTCAAAGGGAACAACTATAAAAATTCTCTATTATTGGATGAATCTTATACAATACAAGAGATCAGCCTTGGCCTCTACTTGAACTCAAAAACCGGATTTCACATTGCTGGGGCTTCTCTAAATGGAAGATGGTTCCTATAGGTAAAGGGTATTATCACAACCTATTTAGAACGCAAGCCGAGCTTGATCAGGTAAATAAATTTGGTAATTTTCATCTCAAGCCAGGCTTTTTTAGAATTTTGGATTGGGATGCTGATTTTAATCCTTTTACTCACAAAAACTCGATGGCACATGTTTGGGTTAGGATTCATGGACTTAATTGGTTTTATTGGCATCCAAAAAAAATTGAATGATATAGCTTCCTGCATAGGTTCCCCTATCAAAATAGATCATAGAAATCTGAATGGTGACCTTGGTTTATATGCTAGATTAATGGTCGAGGTCAACCTGGCCAGTGCTTTACCAACTATTATTGGTTTCAATACACCTACTAATATATTTGAAATCACCATTGAGTATGAAAAGATACCTCCTTTTTGTGAGGTATGCAAAATGATAGGGCACAACCTTTCCACATGTATGGTGGCTAGAAAACAAATGGATCCCCCTATTAATAATGACTGGAAAGAGGTTTCTTATGGTAAAAAAGGAAAATTTAATACTGATAACTCTGATCACTCTAAAAAAAGCAAGATGTTTGGGTTAAAAAGCTTAATGCTCCTGCTTCTCTAGAAGGTAAATCTTGGGGTGTCTTTGTTGATGAAGAAGAATCCTCTCACAGGAATGAATCTACTGATTTGGGTTTAGTGGCCATAGTGGCTGGGGAAGCTGGAAACAATAAAAATCCCCCCACTGTCCCCAACACATCTTTTTCTGTTTCAACTTCTAGAGCTGTAATTTTACAGGAAAATGTTAATAAGGTCTTGGAGATTTCACCTCCTTTAGCTCAGGAAGGAACTTATGATGTTTTCTCTAAAGCACATGGTGAGAAGGGGATAATTCCAGACTCAGGTAATCCGGTATCAGAGAATTCTACTACAAATCCTGTTGGTGCTTCTATATTTTCTCATAATACTACAAGTGTTTCTGATTCTTTTAAACAGCCTATTACTGTTTCTGCTAACTTAGAAATCCCCAAGCCTTCGGCTTACTTACATAATGCTACTCTGTCAAACCTGCACTCAAAAATTCATAATCCTGTAGCTCTTCCAGTTGTTTTTGTTTTTTCTCCTATTCCTGAACATGCTCAAGATGCTACCTCCTATTTGGGTAGCAGGGGGAATCTAGTTTACCCATTGGAGAACAGAAACCTGCATCTAATTTCACTCCCACTTCTGATGTTTTCTCTAAAGCACATGGTGAGAAGGGGATAAATCCAGACTCAGGTAATCCGGTATCAGAGAATTCTGCTGCAAATCCTGTTGGTACTTCTATATTTGCTCATAATACTACAGGTGTTTCTGATTCTTTTACACAACCTATTACTGTTTCTGCTAACATAGAAATCCCCAAGCCTTCGGCTGACTTACATAATGCTACACTGTCAAAGCTGCACTCAAAATTTCATAATTCTGTAGATCTACCAGTTGATTTTGTTTCTGCTCTTGTTCCTGAACATGCTCAAGATGCTACCTCCTGTTTGGTTAGCAGGGGGAATCCAGTTTACCCATTGGAGAACAGAAACCTGTATCTAATTTCAATCCCACTACTCATCCTCAAATTTCTGAGGGTATGATAGAGGCTATGGCACACTCTCATTCTGAACATTTCTCTGCTCATGCAGCTTTCTCCATGTCCAGTCCTCATTCCTCTTCTGACAAGGCCTCTCCAGTTGATATGGATGCGACACAATCTCTTCATGAGCAGTTACCTGTTCATAGAGATATGCAAGAGCAGCCACTGGACAGGTCTGCAACTAATGACCCCTTACCCCCTATCATAAATCCTAACTCTAATCCGAGAGAAAATGACTTGAAGAACTCTGCATACCAAGAGACCAAACTAGATTCCAAACAAAATCCCCCATCCTCCCTTATGGTCACGAGATCTCAAGGGATTAAAGGTGCTGGGAAAGAAAAAAATAAGAAGTTTTCTAACCCAAAACCCAATTAGTAATGAATTTACTATATTGGAATTGTCAAGGTGTGGCTAATCAAGACACCTCCATCACTCTTAGGAGGTTTTTAAACACTCACAAACCCCTGCTTTTTTCTATTTCTGAACCAAAAGTTACTTTCAATATGAATTTCTTGAGGTTTGGTTCTCACAACTACAATTTCCTAGGCTCCTACAAAAGAGACTCTCACTCTGATTCTATGTGGATTTTTTTCCATACCTCTTTGAAAAATGTCAACCTTTTCAGATCTTCTGATCAACACCTTACTTGTAATTTTTCATGGCATGATTTTCATATTTTTTGTACTATGGTTTATGCCAAGAATAGATATCAAGATAGAAGATACTTATGGAATGATCTTCTTGATCTGGAAAAATGTATTCAATCACCTTGGATGGTCATGGGTGACTTCAATGCCATCCTCTGCCCCTGTGAAAAAATTGGGCCCTCTCCTCTTTCTAACTCCTCCAGGGAATTCAGAGTGGCTATTTAATATTTTAATCTTCTTGAAATCACTCTTTCTGGAGATAAATATACTTGGTACAGAAATCACCATAATAAAAAGGTTGCTAGTAAGCTTGATAGGGCCTTTGATAACATGAAGATCCTTTATAACTGGGATAACATTTCTAGTGTTACTCTCCCCAGGCTCAACTCTGATCATCATCCTATTCTTGTTAGCCTTCTCAAAAAGACAAAAATTGTGTCTTTCCTTTTAAATTTAATAATGCTTGGTCTTCGAACCCTGATTGTGTTGTTTTAATTCACAACATCTGGAATTCTATGAAACATCAACAAGACTCTTTTGCCTGTTTATATAAATTGAAAACTCTTAAACAGGCCCTCAAAGGCTGGTGTAAATCATCAACTTCTCAAATTGATTTGGACATTTTCTCACTTGAGAAAGAGATTAGTTGTTTTAAAACTCAAAAGACCAACTCTAATTTCATTTTGGATCCTCAATTGGAAGTAAAGATCTCCGTCAATCTTAACTCCTTGCTTACTTTCAAAGATAACATTCGCAAACATATGTTCAGGACCAAATGGCTCACTGATGGTGATCGTAATTCCAAATTCTACAATTGCCTTCAAAGAATTAGAAAGATTAATTGTCCTCTTTCCAAACTTACTATTGATGGTGTGATCACTGATTCTGAAGAGGCCATCATGGATCATGTTACCTCTTACTTTTATAATCTTTTTAATGGCCCAGGTTTAATCACTGATCTTAAACCTGATATTATTCCTCTTTTGGTGGATGAAAGGGACAATGACTTGCTTTTGAGCACTCCTCTTGATCATGAAATAAAAGACAATGTCTTTGGCCTCAATCCCGATAGTGCTCTTGGTCCAGATGGGTTTAACAATGGTTTCTTCCAAAATCATTGGGATATAATTCACAAAGATGTTTGTAACCTTGTTAAAAACGTTTTCACTTGTGGTCTTCTCCCGCATGGAATAAATGCTCAATTTTTAACACTAATTCCTAAGTTTGAGAATGCCTCTGAGATCCCCCAATTTAGACCGATTTCTCTCATTAACACGATTTTCAAAATCATAACCAAAATCATTGCATATAGACTTGCTCCTATTTGTAATAAAATTGTTTCTTGGAACCAGTTTGGCTTTATCAAAGGTAGATCTATTCAAGATTGTATTTTCCTTGCCTCTGAATGCTTAAATAGTTTAAATAAAAGTAATAGAGGAGGATGTGTGGCTATCAAACTGGATATTAAAAAATCTTTGACACTATTGATTGGAATTTTATCTTTAAAGTGCTAAAAAGCTTTGGATTTCAAGATCTTTTCATTGAAAGAATTAGGATCTTATTTCTTTCATCTTACATTTCTATCCTTATTAATGGCACTCCTATAGGGTTTTTCAACTGTTCTAAAGGTGTTAGACAGGGTGACCCCCTTTCTGCTATCCTCTTTGTCATTGTTGAGGATTATCTTAGTAGACTCCTCAGCAGTTTGGTTGATCAAAGTAAGCTTAAACCTATACAGGTTGCTAGAAATCTTAACGCCCCCACTCACCTTCTATATGCTGATGACATTATCCTATTTCTAAATGGGGTCCAAAAGAATATACAGTCTCTTAAGGAAGTCATTTCTCATTATGAGGAGGTCTCCGGTCAAGTGATCTCTTGGAATAAATCTTTCATTTTCTTTGGTAAGAATTTTCCCGTCGGTAGGAAAAATAGTATTACCAATTATTTGGGTATCAAAGAGGGTCTGATTCTCATTACCTACTTAGGAGTTCCTATTTTCTGGGGGAGACCCAAAGCCAGTTATTTTGCTAATGTTATTGATCAAATTACAAAACAACTTTCCAATTGGAAAGGGAAATCTCTCTCCATGGCTTGGAGAATTTTCTTGGTCAAGTCTACCATTGTTTCTAAAATGGTATACTCCCTCATGATTTATAAATGGCCTGCTGGCATTTTCAAGAAAATTAATACCTATATTAAAAATTTCATCTGGACTGGAAGTATTCTTGAAAGGAAGCTTGTCACCATTCCTTGAAATTCTTGTTTTAGACCTATTGACAAAGGTGGTATTGGCATAAAAAAATTTACAACTTTTCAATGACACTCTCCAGGCTCATCTCACTTGGTATATTATCAATCCCTCTTCTAAAGCCACTAATTTTTTGTATCACATATTTCTTTCTAAGCTCTTAAAAGGGAATCTTAATTTCATTAATTCTTCCATTTGGCCATCTATCAGGGACTCTTATCATAAGATAATGGAGAAATCTAGATGGATGGTTAGTGTTAATTCTTCTATTAACTTTTGGTGTGGTAAATGGTATGATAACCCCTTGATGACTTTGTTACCTCCTAGTCACATTCTTGGGAACACTAATCAAACTATAAAAGATGTTCTTCAATCTCAGCGTCATGATCTCCTGGATAATATTATGGAAATCATTTATAATCATTCTTTTTCTCCTGATGGTGATTTCCTGGATTGGGAATCTGCCCCTAATGGTGTTCTAGACTCCAAAAGCTTTTATACGCAGAATTTTACTCACTTTGAATCTAGTAATATTTGGGTGAGTCACTTTAATAAACCTTGGATTAAACCCTCCAGGCTCAACCTCATATGGAGTATTTCCCATAATAGATTGACTACTGACACTATTCTCCAAAATTTTGGTATCCAACTATGTTCTAAATGCCGCCTATGTAACCAAAACAGGGAGGATACAGATCATCTTTTTCTGTACTGTGCGACAGCCTCTGCATTATGGAATTTTGTTTTTGATCTCTTCAATTACAGATGCTCTTTTATTGACTCTATATCTGTGTTTCTTAAAAACTGCACTAGATCTTATCTTTCTTTACAGATCAACAATATCTCGCTGGCGGCAATGGCAGAGATCATTCATGAGATCTTGTACGTTAGAAATGACCTTACTCATAATAATCATTCTTTTAACCTTAATGTAGGGAAATCTCGGATCCTGGTGGCGATCCAGGAAGCTGCTTCTATTCAAAAAGATTAATGTAACAACTCAGTTGGGGACTTTGAGATCCTTCTCCGTATCCGAGTTCCTGGCAATTATCCAAAACCAAAACGCACCTTTGAGGTTTTCTTGGCAGGTGCCAATGCAGGGATGGATCAAAGTTAATGTTGATGGTGATTCAAAAGGAAATCCAGGTCCTGCCAGTTGCGGTGCTATTTTCAGAGACTCTGCTGGCCAGTGTTAGGGCTATTTCTTCGTTGGATGTGGCCACTCGACATCGCTGGAGGCGGAACTGTTGAGTGTCATCCATGCTGTTGATTTTGCTCTTCAAAGAGGCTGGTGGAAGCTATGGATTGAGATTGATTCTTCCAACATCATTCATGCCATCTGGAATGGCAGCACTCATCTGGCCTGGAAGCATACTGCTCGTTAGATGAACTGCCTTAACTCGCTCAACGGGTTTGATTGTATCGCCACCCACACCTACCGTGAAGCTAACTCCGTCGTTGATGCTCTTGCCAACAAAGGAGTCCACCAGTGAATGACTTGGATGGACTCCCTGCCTACTGATTTATTTGATCTCTTTGATAGAGATTGTAAAAAAATCCCATATTCCAGACTCTTGTAACTTTATTTCCTTTTAATAATTATTTGTGCTTTTTTCTTTGACCAAAGATTTACCTTTAAAAAAAATTAAACTAATCATCTCTATCTGAACGGTTTCCTTGAACCATTGGGGTAGTCTCCCATTTCATTATATTTCTCAAAGGATTTTAAAACTATTGGGATACACTATATATCCCAATGGTTTTTTAAAACCGTTTGGAATGTTTTCCTCAAAATACCGAGTGGGCCTGCAGTTCCCCTTTTTCTCTATTGATGCCCTAAATCCAAGCGCAATCTTCTACATCGAAAATTCTTCCACTGATTCATCTTCAATAAATCAATTTTTTTCTTCATATATCAAATTTTTAAGTGGTAACTTAATTTTTTATTTCGCATCTTCTTGTTTTTGTTTTATATTTTGATTTGGTCCAAAGGATAGGACAGTGTGGTCCTTGTTCCACTGATCAATCATTTTATGCATCATAAATTTACGGAATTACCTCCCAAATTATTTTTTAAAATAGTTTCAAAAGTTGTAAATGGCCCAATGGAACATGTATTTATTGCTTGGGTGATGTGTTGTTCATACTATAAGGTGGGTATTAATTAGCTTAGCCAAAACACTTTCATCCCTAAAGTCCCAGACTACATGGAACGTGTTCCTTCATGATACATTGAGTATAGTAAATGATTTTGTAGAACCTAAATTATTTATTCACACATATTACATATATTTTAATTTCACCACTTTCATCACAATTTTACCAGTAATAATATTTGTATTTGATGGGGGGAGTGATTTTGAAATATTGATTTCTGAGGGTGGGGGTGGGTAGTCTTGGTGGAGTGAGGTTGGCTATTCAAGGGTGGGGTGGGCTATCCAAGGGGTGGGATGTCTGGGTAGGATCGCAGTCACTGGCCCCTTACATTTAAGAATGCCTTAATTTATTGGTTTTCAAACCATCCTTATAATTTAATTAGTGGGGTATTTTTTATAATAAATAATTTCTTTCAAAAATTAACACATGCCTATGGAATAGATATGTGACAATAGGATGTGGTTTTTAATCAAACAAATGAATTTTTTGATAAACAATTTCATGATTTTATAAGAAATCCCCTCTAATGAGGTGCGTTGACTTATAATATAAAATGTAATGATGAGTTATTTATATCATTCTTATTTATGTCTTAGAGTTTTTTATGCCTTCATGTTAGAGTTAAATAAGTGGCATGTTATTCATGGTCTCTCTTGTTATTCATAAATGATGTCTTACCATTGTATATAAGTGTTAAATGACCCAAGTCGCCTCCTAAGTGCTTGTACCAGTTATTAAATTGTAATTAAACATGTAGGTGATTTTTTCTTTCCCCAATGACATTTCTTAACTTTCCCATAGAGCCTTGTAAATTAAATTTTTCATGTTTTGATAAATTGAATGGGTTTTTTTGAAAGGAATGGAAAATGAATGATGGTTTTAATTACATAAAGAATAAAATGGTATTAAATATAATCTCCCTAAGGGGGGCTATCCTGGTGGGGGGGATGTTCAGGTCGGGGTGGGTTTTACTATGGGTTGAGGGTTGCAGGGGTGTGGGGGAGGGGGTGTGCGTTGTCCAAGGAGGGGTGTGGGCTCTCTAGGTGGGGTCGGGGTGGGCTTTCCAAGTGGGGGAGGGGTGTAGACTATTCAGGGGGTGGGCTATCCATAGGTTGGGATATCCAGGGGGTGGGAAATCCAAGTGGGGTGGGGCGCTATCCATGTGGGTGTGGTGGTGGGCCATCCAGGTGGGGGTGGGTGTTGTCTAGGTGGGGGTGGGGGTGGGATGTCCAGGGGTGTGGGCTGTCCAGGGAGGGGGTGGGCTGGCTAGGGGGTGAGGGTGGGTTTTCCAGGTGGGGGAGGGGGTGTGGGTTGTCCCATGGGTGGTCTATCCAAGGGGGTTTGGGGTGGGCTGTCTAGGTGGTGTGGGGGTGGGGTGATATCCAGGTGGGGTGGGCTATCCAAGGGTTGTAGGTGTAGGGGCTGTAGGGGTGTGGGTGGTGTGGGTTTTCTAGGGAGGAGGGATTTACACTCTGATACTCTACAAGAAAAATAGGAATCAAATATAACCAATTTATAGTTTCATTACACATTATGATTTTCCATAAAGTTATATACAAACACTCACTCTTACCCTTCCAATAAAAAGTAATATCTGCAATGAAATCTTACTCAGGTTCTTATCGACTATTTATATTAATCTCATACAAATTTAACTTCCGTACAACTCCATATCACCTAATTATATAATAATGGATATACTCCCATGAGTAATTTCCCATAGAAACATTGGTCATATGCCTAAAAAACATACATATGATCATATTTGACACACACACAAAAAATTGTAAATATAGAAAATAGTATATTAATACCTTGTATCACAACCTGTAATTAGATCTCAGCTAGCCTCTCCAGGCATTCATAAGCCACATACCTATGTCAAAATTTATAGGTGTTTTTACAATTATGTGTGTTTTTTTAGAATTCATTTATGATATTTAGAGTGAAAGATAATATCTGATCCATGTATGATATTTGGAGAACTTTTTACAATTTGATATGTTGTGATTTATATGTACGATATTCATTGTTTACACCAATAGTCCTCTGGTTTATCTATAATATTCTTGAATTCATGCTAAAATTGGATAGGGATTGGAATTTAGGACCCTAGTTTGGGATGGACACCCCCCTCCACCCCATACCCTTGAACACCCCCCCCCCACCTCCCCCCCAAAACACAAACCCACCCCATGGACACCCCCCCACCCCTTGGACACCCCCACCCCCAAAGAAAGATCCCCACCCATATACACCCCCAACCCCTCGGATGCCACCCCATCCCCTAGACACCTCATCCACCTTGACTCCCCCACCCCCGCTGGACACCCCCCCCCCCAGACACCCCCTACCCCCTGGACACCCCCACCCCCCTCAACACCCCCACCCCCTGGATACACCCACCCCCTTGGAAAACCTCCACCCCCTGGACACCCCCTCCCCCTGGACAGCCCCACCCCCAGGACATCCCCCCCTCCCCAGACACCCCCACCCCCTTGGGTAATGTATATGATCAATCAAATAATCTACTAAAATATAAAATTCCTTTGATCTATAATTTACTCTCAAATCCTAAATAATTCTCATTCACAAGGGTGCATGATCTTATACACTCATTTATAGTTCTTCAAAGACATTTTTTTATAAATATATTATTTTTTAGTCTTTTTATTATGATTCGCATATTGAGTAGTGTGTTAGTTATGGTTTCATATAAAGTGAACAATTATCATTTACATGAAAATATTTTCTATGAAAATTAAATATTAGTGAATTACATTTCATGAAATGACTTATAACAATTTTATTACATAATGGATAGAAGTTGGATGTATGAAATAGATCAGATATCAAGTGATTTTCGAAACAATTTGAAGAGATTTTTAGATTTTTCATTTCACAATTCTTCAAATGGTGGTCACATACATTTCCCATGTTACAGGTGTGTTGTAAGACCTTGGTTGAGCCATCATGAATTCATCTACCACAAAACCAAATATGGTTTTCAAGAAAACTACTATGTGTGGTATCACAATGGGGATAAAATTAAATTTCAAATTCCTGATGATCCAAATGAGAGGGCTGTATTGGATAATTTCTTATATAACTAGTTTTCCTTAATTTGTCCTCGTGAAAAAGAAAGGATTATGACCCAAGAAGAATTCGATATGAGCATATATGATGCATCTAATGAAAATTATGATGTTTTTAGGGTGAAAAATTTGAATGATGTTGTCACAGCTTCAGTATATTGACAATGCAGTAAAATAAAAAATTAGGAATTTTTAATTAGATTGATTCATGGGAAAACTATGTATGGAATTTCTAATACTACAATCGATTACATTCTTACCTTCTTGAAATATTTACTTCCAGATGATGTAGATATTCCCTCAAACCACTATAAGTCGTGGAAGTTAGTTGACGAACTTGAATTTTCAAGAAACAAAATTCATGCTTGCCTAAAAGATTACAGCTTATTCTGGGATGAAACTGTTGAATGAAAAGATTTTATAAAAAGTGGAACATCCCGCTGGATGCCAAAAGTTTATGGAACACCATCTCGTGTGCCACTGAAAGTAATGTGGCACATTCCCTTGATCCCTAGAATCTATAATCTTTTTATGTCTAATGAAATATCAATAAATTTTTAATGGCATGATACCAAGAGAAATAAGACAAATGATGAGTTGGTTCACCCTGTAGATGGATTTTCATGGCCGAGATTTGATGCTTGAAATTCTGGAAACCCCCCTAGATAGCCCCTCCCCCTTTGACAGCCCCCCAAACACCTGGTCATCCCCTCACCTCCCCGGACACCCCCACCCCTCATGGGCAGCCACCACACCTCCTAGGCACACCCCATCCCCTTAGACAACCCCCACCCCAGACACCCCACCCCTTTGGACACCCCACCCCCTTGGACACCCCCCACCCCACCCCCTTTGGAAATCCCCCCACCCACCCCCTTGGATCACATTTTCAAGTGTTGTGTTTATTTAGATGTTTGTTTTCAGGGTTTTTTGGTTTCTAGTGGTGTATTTTGTTGGGTTTATTGGTGTTATTATGAATTAGATATAGTTTACTACAATTGCATTGGTGTTATTTTGATGGAATACTATTTGGATCGTATTTGTCTTCATTGGTGTTATTTTGAATTATGTATAGAGTATTTCAATTGAAGGTAATCACACAATTAACTGGAGGTAGTTAATTGTAAATTATGTATAGGTTTGTTATTACTGCAGGAGATTTCCCAAGGGGGTAGGTTGGTAATTCCTACTACTGGAGTTGCAACAACTCTATGCCCCCCCATAGACACCCCCATCCTTGTGGACATCCCCCCACCCCCTTGGACATCCCCCACCCCTGGACACCCCAACCCCCTTGGACTCCCCCCACCCCCTAGACACAACCCCACACCCTGGACACCCCTTCTTGACACCCCCACCCCCATGGATAGCCCCCAACCCCCCTGGACACCCCCACCCCTTTGATACCACTTACCCCCCTTGGATAGCCCCCACCTTTTAGACACCCCCACCACTTCGGACAACAACACCCCCATGGGAAGCCCCCACCCCTTGAACACCACAACCCCTCAACACCCTCCCCACACCCCACCCCTATGGACACCCCCTACCACCTTGGACACCCCCACCCCATAGAAAACCCCCTCGCACACCCCTAGACATTCCCACCCCCATGGAAACCCCCCCCCCACATGGACAACCCCCCCCCCCCCCCCCCCGGACACCCCCACCCCCCTGGACACCCCCTACCCCCTTGGATAGCTCCCACCCCTAGATAGTACCACTGGAAACCTCCACCCCCATAGATAGCCCCCCACCCCCTAGACAACCCCCCTCCACATAAAAATACCCCCCCCCCCATGGAAAACCCTCCCCCCATGGAAACCCACATCACTGACACTTCCCACCCCCCTTGGACAGCCCTGCACCCCCATGGACACCCCCACCCCCTTGGACAGACCCCACCCCTTGGATAACCCCCACCCCCTAGACACCCCCACCCCCTTCGACATCCCCCCCCACGACACCACCCCCACCCCCTCTATACCCCCCCCCCCCCCACCATAGAGACCCCCACCCCCTTCAAAAGACCCCCCCCCCCACCCCTTGGACACCCCCCCCAGACACCACCCCCCCAAACACCCCTACCCCCTTAGACAACCACACCCCTCGATATCCCCCCCACCCCCAGGACACCCCCACCCACATGGACACCCCCCCCCCCCCCAAAACATGGACCCCCAACACCCCCTGGACACCCCCCTCCTCCCTAGGCATCCCCTACCACCTTGGACACCCCCCACACCCCCTAGACACCCCCATCTCTATGGACAGCCCCCACCCCCTAGACACCTCCCCCCCCCCCCCCACTAAACACCACCCATGGAACCCCCCACACCATGGACACCCCTACCCCTTGGACACCCTCCCCCACCACCCTATACACTCCCCCATCCACCTAGACACCCCCCACCAAAATGGACCCCCCCCCCCCCACGAACATCCCCACCCCCACCCCCTGGACACACCCTACCCCCTTGGACTTCCCCCACCCCCTGGACCACCCCCAACCCCCAATGGACACCCCCAGCCCCATAAGCACCCCCACCCCCTTATACATCCCCCACACCCCCATGGACACCCCCTATACTCCCCGACCCCCTTGGATTCCCCCCACCCCCTGGACACCCCCACCCCCTTGGAAAGCCTCCTCCCCCCTGGACACCACCACACCCCCTAGACAGCCCCCCCCCCCCCACCCACTCTGGATAGCCCTGCCACCCCCCTGGACACCTCGCACCCACCCACCTCTCTTGACACCCCTACCCCATTGGATAGCACCCCCCCCCCCCCCCCCGGACACCCCCACCCCCATTGACCCCCACCACACACACACATAACCAGAACATGAAATATATAAATTTTTTATGATAGATAAATATCAAATCACATCAAATAAGATCACAAACCATCATAAAGAGGATATGGATGGAGGAAATATACCCCATAATCATTGGAATATAGTTACAAGGGTGTTGGTATTTTTATGTGTTTCTATTTTTGGTTTATTTTTCATTTTGTATATTGTCTCCATGAGTGTTATTTTTAATTCTAGACATTGTATAGTGTTGAATATTTTTATTGTAGTAGGGACGCAAAAGGAAATGTAGGTTGCTATGTTATTATGTAGAGCGTAGGCTTTATAATTCTGTATAGGGAAGGCAAGAGGGAAGGATTTTATACTATGTCGGCAATAGATAAGGATATTGTGTAATCCTAGAGTAATATATACCAATGGTTTATAAACTATTGGTAAAAAGTGGAATAAATATTCCGTACCAATGGTTCAGATGAAAACATTGGTAAAACTACTATACCAATGCTTCACAAACTGTTGGTATATAGGTTCTACATAATGTATATAACAACTCATATATAAAAACCATTGGTAAATCTATATACCAATTGTTTTTAAATCATTGGTATATGTTATAGTGTTATATTTCCCAATGTTTACAAACCATTGGTACTTATGTATTGCAACGGTTGGCTAAAACCGTAGGTAAATTAAATTCTTTACTGGTCTGACCAACGGTTACTAGGAAACCGTTGGTATAAGGCTATCCACATGCCATATAACCCAAGTGTTTTTCAAACCATTGGTAGAACATATACCAACGGTTTGGCATCCTTTCCCAATGGTTTTAAACTATTTGGAAAGCCTTGGTTTCCCATAGTGTATTTCTACAACATATATACAGATATAATCAACAAACACACATAGTATAAAGGATTGTGACAACCATAATTCTAGCATAGGAAATGAAGATGAATATAGGATCTCACTCCAAGACTCACAGAATGATTCCAACATATCTATCCAAGAATTCCTATAGAATGGATTTTTTTCCAATATATAAGAGGTGATTCCATACAAACCCTCTGGTAATAGATATGGGTGATTCATCCTAAAAAAACTCATCCATGATATAGAGTAAAAGTTCATCAGGCCAAATTTAAGAGAGTGCATAGAGATTAGTAGGTTTACACATCGAGTCCCTTTGACCTAGGGTCCTTCCGATGTAAATTCCCATTTTCAATGTCTTTTTCCATGTAATAGTACATAGTCTGCTTCTGATGTAATCTTCCCATGAACCGATACATGTGTATACCCATGTACATCAGGCCAAGCCATGTTCTTGGGGGAGTACATGGTGTTTCTATAACCGTGTACCCTATCCCATGTTTGTGTACCCTCTGATGTACGCGCCAATCCACTAGGGTAATGCCACATACCATGTGACCGGATCACATATTGTGTGATCCTTAAGTTTATCCTCTAACCCTATCCACCACTAGTATAGACACACACAATCTAATACCATATTATATGTTTTTTGGATCATGGTTTTTGATAAACCCTAATTTTTCTTTCTGGGAGGACCCATGCCGATGTTGCATGGATATTCATCCTTGATCTTCCCAGAAATCAAGTATATAAACTGGCCAAATCTCGCTATGTCCATTCACCGGATTCCATCTCTTCAATCCACACAAAAAAATTATTTTTACATCATTCTTCATTTCAAACCGAAGAACGTGATATCAGAAATCCAAAACTATTTTATTTTCCTCCACTTATATCCTTGTGTCACCATCATGTTGTTCGGATCTCAGATCTTCAATTTTGAACTATTTTACCATGAATCGGGTACTCAATGTTCAATATTTTCAGAATATGTTGAACCTTGGGTGTTAACACCTGACAAATAAGTATCAGAAAAATCACATGGTAAGAATCTCTCGAATATGGACACTATCTTTACCAAAATAGAAAGGAATGGGAAGAAAATTTTTGACTAGAGAAGCCCCCAAAATAGACTTGTGGTCGCATGAACACATCAAGGTCACGTGAGGTCTCCATGCCTGGAACCTAGCCCACATGAAGCCTCCTAGAACCCTCCTCAGTGGACACTATTTCCCAAAAATGTCTGAGTGTCAATATCTGAATGGGTATCCCTAAGGTCACATTGTATTTCATTGAAAATTCCAGATAAACCACCCAGAACACTTTGAAAATAAAGGTAAGTGACATTTAGAAGTTAGAGAGCCCCAGTGGTCAAATAGATCACACACCAGGTTACAAATGGGGAGGTTAAAATGCCTAGATAATGGCCAAGCTATCTCACGATCCCTCTGTGCCTTCATCAAATAAAACAAAGGAGATAATGATGAATAGGAAACATAAGCTTGTAGTCTTTTTAGGACATGTGGAGTTCCCCCGAAGACACATGACACACCTCCACCTATGCAGTGCGCCTCCAGAAACCCTTTCGGCTCATCATCCGCACCACATGAAGACTATTGAGAAACTTCATAGTGTTAGAAGGTCAGATGAATGGTTTTGTCCACAATACATTCGCACTTTTATTTGATACATATTTTCTATGTGATACACCAGAGGAAATTTGAGTAAAAATCATTGATATTACTCAAAAAATTCATATACCTCCTGACCTTCATCACATAAAACATAGTGGATCAAAAAGGAGGAGGTGATCTATTTCCTCCCTCACTGAATGACAAACAACTTAGGCCTTGAACGGTCTGCAAGACACCATGAGACCTCTATGTCACGACCACCTTGTCTTGTGAGATCCCATCGACTTGTTAGCCTTGCTGCATAGGGGACCCTAGAACATGGTCAGGCAACCCCACGGTGTACCAAGGATAAACAGATAGGCTTATCCCTATAAGACTCATGCACCACAATATGACTCATATTATTCACGTGATGCATCTCATATTAATAGAGGAAATACCCTCAATGTCATATATGCGGTCTCACAAGAATTTCGACCTTCACCACATAAAATCGAGGAGATATAAAAAGAGGTGGTGAGAAGGGTCCACCATCGCTAAAGGGCATGTGACGTGCTTAGTGCACCCTCGGCGTGGTCCCACGAGACCTCAAGATGAGCCACCCAAGAGCTTGCAAATTCCCTATGACAAAAATTTGAATATCTTGAAAACCCTTGTACATGTCAACATGACAATATAGATGTCCCTCAAAGCTCAATCCTCCAATAATAAACAATAATTCGATAAGGGATGGATGAACTCATGATCGCAGATATTCAGGCAGCGCCCTTGACATGGTCTACCGCAGAGGCTCGTAAAACCACATAATTCCAAACCCTATGTCAGCTCCAGCATGGTGTAACACCCAACACTCCACACAAACGGGTGAGTATGCAGAGGAATATGCCTATAAATTTGTTACTACAACTCGAATAAATTATTGGTTAGATGATTGATCATGTGATAGATGTTTGTACCTAGTCCATTTCTACACACACCAACACTCTAAATTAGGACCTTTTCACCCATTTGATCATGCGATAGACTGACTTTCTTCCAGGTAATACACTGTTGGACCGCCCGAGTGGTCCTTTTCTAGGCATAAGGCATTTCTCATGATCAATTGGGGATCACTCGAAGGACCCCTGGTGAGACGTGGGATCCCTATTTCATGTCTTTTAGATCATGAAAGGACCCAATAAGATTACACCGAGCTAAAACAAGGCACTCTCAATATGAGGTAAAAACCAAGATTCAAAGTGGAAGACTTAAGTGGAAGTCATGACCGCATACCCGTGTATGCTTCAAGAGTGTTGTCCAAGCCCTGCAAAATCACCAATCCATGCCACCTAGAACTCGCGATGGCCCTATGACATGTCACTAAGGACATGATGAACTCTACGTACATGTCAAGATGATCCCCACTGGCTTCCCTTGAGCACCACATGAAACCGGAGAACCCTCTAGGATTGTCACCTCATACTTGTGACATCCTTTGAACACACCTCTTGACTCATATAATGGTTCCTACTCTTGTCGTCTGAGTCTCACAGACACATCTTTAGATAAATACTCTCCTCTCGTGACACCCCTAGATAAGTCACCTGAGACACGCAACACCCCTAGGGTGTGTCAGCCTAGTCTAATGATTTCCCTCAGAGGTTTCATCCATGACACGCGACACCCCCTTGGACATGTCAGTTAAATCTCCTGACATCTCTTTGAGGCATCAGCCAAGACATTTGGCACCCCTCTGATCACGCCACCTTGATTCTACTGCACTCCCACATGTGTCGAGCTAGGTCATGCGATGACTAACAGGGCATATCAATAGGGAAGCCTCAATGTTTAAGCCCAAACATAAAAAATTATGAGAACTCTGATTCCCTCTATAACTAGGATATGTATGAAGCCTCCTCAAGGGCCCATCATTTATACCAAATACATCAAGGACTGTCCTAATATATAGATCCCACATAAATATTCCATTCGGTTGACTATGAACTCCTCCTTGTTTCTCAGAACGTGAATTTCTCACATGAGCTTAGGGGGAACAAGGAACACATCATCAACTATTGGATTCCATACTAATCACTCATGGAAGCCTCAGTGCATAAGCCCCAACATGAAAAACTACGAGAACTCTGATTCCCTCCATAATCGGGATATATAGGATGCCTTCTATCTCTCGAGCTCTATATCAAACACCCCAAGGACTGTCTTAAGGCAATGATCCCATATCCATATTCTGTGAGGCTGATCACATTCTCCCCCCTTGATTCTCACATTGAGCATAGCTCACGTGGGCTTAGGATGATGCAGTGAGCACCTCATTAGGCACCATAAATAGGGCAGCCTTAAAATGAAATCCCCAACCTTGATCAAACTATGTGTGTTTTGATTATTACAATAACTAGGATATATACGATTCCTTATAATGGATAAAAACCGTCCTTAGAATATCAACCTCTTACACACATGGGAGCATAGCCAAAAACAATTGGTCATTGGGATTTATCACATAAGCAGTCACTCACTACTAGAAAATTATGAATAACCTCATATATATTTAGATGAATCCCAGACTATTGAATATAAATGTGAACTTACCCGCATCCATTTTTTAGGTTAACTTCTCATGCATCCTAATTAGGGATAGATTCATGAACATGTATTAAATCTATAATAGATTGATGGAGTACGCAATAATCCCCCCCCCCCTCAAATTGTGAGATGAGCCCGACCTCCCATCCTCTTGACTAATATGAGTCCCTAAGAGTCGTTGGTCTTGAAAACCTATATGAACACAGGCCTTGGGAATGTAGGTCCGTACTCAACTACTGATGGGGTAACCATTGGGATTTTTAGGGAAAAGTTAAATTGTAATGTGATGATTGACTCCCATTCCACAACATGAAATACCATCAAAACAAAAAATTGTAAACTTGACGTGATTATCTAAAATAAAAAATGGATTGGGTTATAATTCATTGAGCCATTTTACTTTCCCCTCATGTGAGAAAAACCATGATAGGATCAGGGTAAACCTCTTAGGCCACTTTTCTTGGAAACTATATAATAACAAAGTAGTATGACCCTCATAAACCAGTACTCATGTAAGTCCATCCTCATGTTCCCAAATCTGCATGAGTAGAATGGCCAGAAAGGGAATACAATAAAACAGCATTAACCATGCATATCTAATTGAGCATTATTTTTCATATAATATAGAACTAATTGGTATCTTTTTTCCTTATGGTAGAAATGATTTAAGACTCTCTATCCAAGAGGATGACTTTATCCTACAACACTCATTCTGGAACTTTATCCACCATCGTGACCGCCACGTGTCGTAAAATGATCTCACCTACCAGACAGCTCCAATAGTAGGTGGAAAAAATAATGATTCGGGACTACCATTGATATGGTATGATCCCATAATGGAAGATGCTGGAGATATTCTGAAAGTGGGGAATCCGTTGAGTCCACATCACTCGATGAAGGCTGTCACTAATCAGGTGCCCCTCACCATGACCAATCACTTTGGGTGCATATCGTTGGAGCATAATGACTACCACCATTCAAACCTAATAAAAGTGTAATAAGAGGATGGATCCTCTCCTACTATTTAGAAACCTCCTAGGAGGTCTCCTACTAACCGTTGTCACGAGCATCATCATATGGTACCTATCAGCATCCTATTAAGGGTACCTCCTGACAGACAGCCACCTTGATCGCCCATGCACAGGCTCTACCGAGGAAGAATCATCATAGAAAGAGAATGATGGATACCCAAGAGAGGGATAATATCTTTACTCTTTTCTATGAATCCCACTAGTATACTCTAGTAGGGATTGGCAAGTAGGCTCATATCCTTTCTCTCCTCAAACAAGTCTCTGAAAATATTACGATAGTGAATATGGGGGAGGCTAACATTTGTACCCTCATGCACGAAGCCCATTAGCATATCCCGATGGCACATGGAGGACCAAAGTGGGAAAATATACCATCCTTAATATAGTTTATCTTTAAATTAGTCATGGAGATAGAAAATGAGTATGCTTATATTCCTACACACACGTTTCTGAAATGACAATACGTTTTTTCTACAACTGAAGAACTCCTCCAACATATCCCAGTACTATTGAAGATCAAGGTGAAGGAAAATATTCCCACCCCTACAACCATGATGACTCAACACTCTAATCATCGTGATCAAGTGGTTTTACTAGAGAAAGTGAACATTCTTTATCCATCATGGGAGGATTATCGGTATATCTAGATGAAGGGAGAGGCATCGGACTGAGTTCACAATCCTGTTCCGACTGCGGACAACAAAGTGAGAGTTGCACATTCCTTGGGACAGGGGAACATGCCTATCAAAAAAGCTCTAAAACATAATCTGAAGGCTCTGTATTGGGACCATATCCCTGTTCTTGTCAAGGCTAACTAGGTGAGAGTGAGACAATCCTTAGGACAGGCTCATATTCCTTTCAATGAATCACCCCAGCATTCTCCATCAAATTGCAGAAGAAAGGTGCATATTCCTACATCTATCGATGAATGTCTATGTCAGCATAATTCCATGGAAATATAGGATGAGGTTTATATATCTTCTCCCATTCCATAGTTCTGTCAACATATTCTGATGGGGAATGCCTATCCGGGCTAGGTGTACATTCTTGACCCAACTGAGGCTCACCATGTTAGAGTGGAACACTCCTCGAGACATGCTCGTATTCCTATCAACAATGAGATAACCTATCAGCATATTTTGACTACGTATTAATAGTGATCTCATACCCCTATAGCACCATGAAATTATATACAAGTTCTATTAGCCACCCCAATGTAGACCCATATCCCTACAGAACCACGAAAAGTAGGTCAGCATATTCCGGCCACAACACTGAACATGACCCATCTACCTAATATACTCAATGCTAGTGTCCTTGAGGATGTTTATGAAACATTATCAACACCAAAAGGGTCCATCGTATCTTATATTGAAGCCGAAGTATAATTCATTCAATACCATGATAGTTCTCCCCATGGTAATGTCGAGATGGATTGTAGGGAACCTACTCTTGAAATACACCCGGGCCAACCTCTATATGGCGATATCTACAATGGTTTAAGAAATCCTCCCTTTTTCCAGACACCTCTATATAGAGAGGTGAAAAAAGAATGGATACCTTTATATATAGTGGTTTTTTAAATCCTGTGGTCAAGGGTATACAGTTACCCATCAACATCCATCAACACTCCACCCTGGTCTGCAGGAAACCATAAGAGAAACCTTTTGTGGTCTAACCAAATGGAGGTGTGTAAGTCTAAAAAATAGGAAGGAAGCATTGAAATATAGAGAGAGATAGCAAGAAACAACCTACCCATCATGCCCTTTCCCCTTTATACCTCTAACTATGAGATCCCTGATGAGCTAGAAAAGTAGTGAATTCCTTATCTATGCTGCAATATGTTGGTGACTCATCAGTGGATGAAAGATTGACATCTCTCTTATCTAGGATATGAGTGAAATATATAGAAAATTACGATACTATATTTCCATCTCAACCAAGATGCTATCTCTATGGATTTGGATCCAAAACTAGATAAACACAGACAAATTTGACACACATGTGCTTTCATTGCATCATGACACTTCATCGGCTCATCTCTGAAGACACATCAAGAATCTGAATTCGAGTATTGAGACTGTATGAATCATTAAACATTTTCACCCCCATAGAATATCTGATCCCCTCATACATGGAACCCGAAAAAATTATACCCTATAGTGAGATAAAGGGATCGGTTAATGCTCAAGCTAATTGTTCACTAAAATAGAATTCCCCTACTACAACGATGCCCAGACATCATATATGGTGAGAGAGGATATACAAAAAGACTTCAAATTTGGCCCCGATAGATAATATAAGGATGTTATCGACACAAAAATTGATGTTCCAATAACCTGGAAAACTTCTCGCAAAGAATGATCCTCATCATGGGCTGCCATTTCACCAAGCTTCCAAACAAGCACAACTGTTCGACATTACAGAGACCACAGTAGAAGTCACCATAGTAGCCGACCAGGAGCGGAATCATCCATCTGGGCCCCGAGAAAATTTTCCAACATCTTTACCCTTCAGGTCATCAGTCCCTCAAAAAATTCAAGATGCTCCTACAATGTTCACAGGCAATCCTGAAGCCCCAAGGATGGGAAAATTTAAATGTCAGTCACCATCTCCATATTCATTATCCCCTGAAACAGGCTGGGAGACATCAATGGTGATTCCAATTGATCCCCATCACATAGGGATGGCGGTATTTTAATCATCATCATTATCATATAGAGAATCAGTGTTCTCCAGGTTGGGAGGAAAAGATTAATGGTTGGCATCCCTTCAGTTCCTCCCACCAAAAGATAAACCTCTGTTGGTTGGCGCTCATTCGGAAACCACGGCTAGAAATTATCTTAAGGTTAAATTTAATAAACTAATAGTAGAATAGTGTATGGTTAAACCAATAAGGCCTCATCAGAGGTGAAATCCAAATCGTCCCAATAAGGCAAAGTACTTGATCATCAATCCTAGTGAATGCTGCATGAAACCAGCTTGTCATGTGGAAAGCAATGGCACAACCACCATTGGTCAGCATGCCACTAAAAATGTTGTAACTATCAATATAGAAGAAATGGATCAAGATCCGGATGTGGAGCACTGTAGCATAGATAACATACCTCTGGAGAAGGGTGACTTGGATGCATCAAATAAGGATGTGCCCACTCGAAACCAAAGAGGACTCCAGAAATTTCCACCACAAAATAATGAGTTGCCACTTCCTCAACAGAGCATATCTAAAGATAAAGGGAAGGAATAAACCCCATATAGGTTTACATCATCAAAAGAGTAGTTTTCGTATTATGAGTGTGAAATAAGAGATCTTTGACAACTCAATGAGGAGATGATCAGGGGAAATATCCTCATGGGGTGTTGCCTTTATCCAGAGACAAATATTCTACCTCCTACAGTTGATCATCCAGCCATAATAGTTTATATGTACTGAAATTGCTATTGGTCTAGACATCCCATCCATATAAACGATGAAACAGGAAATTATCGATACTTCCCTCTATTGCAACGATAGCTTCTCCCTGATCAGGGAAACTCCTTAGTCAAAGAACAAGTTGGAGATTAGTGGTAGATGAATGTGGGACCTCCTCATTGTCCCTCGCCCGCTCCATATTGATGGGTAGCGGCTCCAATAGTAGTTCCCCTAGATTTTATATCTACCATTGAATCCATGTCTACTCAAATGGAAGTCATGGAAGGGATACACACACCGGTACAACCTAAGAAAAGGCCATATCCAAAATGGGTAGATGATATTCTACCTCCACCCAACTTCGGCAATACCACATTTTCCACCTTCAACGGTGATGGAGACCCTGAGAAGCATCTCACGCACTTCATGTCATAATGTGGACAGATGATAAGTCCCTATGATCAATTGGAGGTGACAATGTTAAGGTGTTTCTTAAAGATGATAACAAGGCTAGCCTTTGTCTAGTATAGCTGCAAGCCCATAGGAACTATCATTGGATGGTAATACCAACATCAGCAGTACCTTTACCAGTTCAGTTCAACATTAAGGAATACAACGATCTTTGAACTTAAAAACGACAAACAGTATGAGAATGAGAGAGTATTCGACTTCATAAAAATGTGGAAGGGTCTGGACTATTCTCTCATCATTCCTCTTTTACATGATCAACTTTTAGATCTCTGGGATGAAAATCTCAAGGATAAGTTATAGACACCCATAATACGCACGAAATATCTAGGTAGATTTAGATAGTTTGTTGAAATAACAAATAATTTTGAATAGGATATTCAGGGAACCCGGTCCATGTCTTGGATCACACCTGCAACACATGAGAAAAATACAAGAAAGGAAGAAGCAGTTCCCCACCCCCTCAAGTCCACAACAACCCAAGAACCTATGAAGGTTCTGAGTTGACCAGCACCTCCTACTGAATAGCGGAATCCATAGAATCTCCCTCGTTCAAAAGTACAAAGAAATCAGGGCCTCTCGGAATTTATGGAATAGATGAATAAGGTGTACTCCTTCAAAAATGAGCACTTACAAATAAACTTCTTGGTATACATGGAAAACAACTTTCATACACTTCCATGGCCCAAGAAACTAGATTAAGTCAACCTCACTTATTTCCCAAATTATTTCCATTCCATTCAAGGCTGGGTCATAATATCAAGAACTATTTCATCGAAAAATATTTCCATCACGGCATGGTTGACTCTAGATATGTGACGTTATATGATTCTCTAGTACAAGTGGCTTACATAACCACCACCTGATCAATGGATGAGAAAGGATTGCAAATCTCCTACCTGGAAGGCACATAATTTTGACAACTAGATGACCTATAAAATAGATGATCGAGATCACGGGGACCTGAAGGAACAATTGTTACAACTCACAAAATCCCCACCACTTGAAAAGGATAAGTCTAATACACCTCCCATGGGTGTGTGTGACCACCAATAATAGGAAGAATTGGAAGGGGAAGAATCATATTTTACTACAAAGAAAGCTCTGACTCTTAAGTATTTCTTCCCTGCAACATTTGTGAAATTAGAACCTCCCCACCAAATAGAATCCTCATCAGAAGAAGAGAACATATTTGGTTCTCTCAACATATTACACTTGAAGAAACCATTTTATGATGTTGAGTACACCCCTAAATATGGATTCCCCACACATAATAGGGAAATAAGAGGCCACCAGAACCGAGGTTGAGGATACGGGGGATGACATGAATTTTTTAAGGCCCAATATCCGAGTTTTATATCCATAGAAGAAACATATGTAGTTGTGACTCATGAGGAGGATAAAAGGAATCAAGGAGGTGACTAAAAAACCTCCACTAGTCACCCACACTCAATTGTCCTACATGACCACTTGGCAGGGGTTCAACCTGAACAACCCAAGAAAAAGGAAAGTATGGTGCACCCTATGCCACTGGTGGAAGATACTCCCTCAACCCCTGCGTAGGCTATAGTGGGAAGAAGTGACCATGGGCACAGAAATATGATGTTATGAGACAACTGTTTTTGGTTCCAGCCAAGATATCAATCCTTGATGTGATTTTTCTTTCAAGAGAACTCGAGGAGGCACTTTTTTAAGACCTCTAAAGCCCAAAAGTGTTTGAGAGAAAACTAACTGTAGTTGAGATCTACCAAATAGTGACTGTGTCCCTAGGATTTCATGTTTCCATTGAATTCACTCATAATTATTAGGAGTAATCCATCTTGGGACACATCATACCCTTGTACATATTTTTTAGACTCAATTACATAAATTTCTAAAGGTTGTTCATCGATAATGGATCAAGGGTCAATCTCATCCCATCCTAAACACTAAAACGTCTGGGGTATGGTGGGGGGGTCTAATCCCTTATGATTCTAACCATCTAGGGGTATGATAATTGGGAGAAAAGGACTCTCCAGAATATTAAGCTAGAGGCCCAATTTGGGGAGATCACATCTGACACCACGTTCATGGTTATCATACAAGACACTACATACAATACCTCGGTTAGAAGGCCCTAGCTCCATAGCCACTCAATAATACCATTGAAATTACATAAATATTTAAAGTTATTATTAAATGGAAATGTTGGTATACCCTATTGTGAAAATTCACTCTTCGAGACATGTAGAGACAAATACATTGAATCAGACTTCTACAAGAAGGGAGGAAAACATCCAATGAATGATGATATTATATAGGTCACCACCCCCAATGGTTTAGGGATCGCCCCTGTAAATATATATAGAACTCTATATAAGGATTACGTTCTCCCCCATAAATATGGTCGAGATAGAAAACACATTCCCATATGTCTAAGATTCTCTTGATCTTAACAATAGTCGCTTGTGGCATACCTCAGCCGCAACTCAGATGACAACAGATAATGGTATCTCTTTTGATAACCTCCCTTTCCCTAATAAATACGGAGATTCCATTGAACTTAAAGCCTCACCCAGAGTTTTCCCTACAGAGTGGAAAATATTAAAGGATGAGGATGATCTCATAAACTCCCCTTCAGTATTTTAGGATGGTGTTTCCACCACCATAGATGAGCTCTGACGAGTAAACCTAGGGACATAAGAAGATCCCCAACCTACCTTGATTTGTGTCACCATGAATCCAGTGGAGTAAAATATGTACATTGATTTTCTAAAGAAACACTTATATGTGTTTTACTATAACTATATAGAGATCCTTGGATTAAATCCAGATGTGGGTATGCACCGTCTTGGAATACCAGAAGAGAATCAGGGCTTGAAAAAGATAGCCAGAAGAATGCACCCCTACCATGCTACAAAGGTGGTGGTGGAAGTCGACAAGTTGATCAAATAGAACTTCATATTGGAGGTGCAATATCCAAAATTAATTTCCAACATTATCCTCATCATGAAAAATAATGGGAAGATTAGTGTCTCCATCAAGTTTAAAGACTTTAATCAGCATTTCCTGAACGTCTATTTCCCATTTTCAATCACTGAAATCATGATTTATTTTACTACTAGATTCCAATATATTTCCTTCATTTATTTGTATTGGGGTAAAATGAGATCAAAATGGCCCCTAAAAATGAAGAGGCCACCAAATTCATGGAACCCTATGGGATCTTCTACTACCAGGCATTCCCTTTAGCCTAATGAATATAGGCATGACATATTAGTGTTTCGTGCATAACAAATTTAATTTATCCTTAGTAATTGTATTCAAATTTTATTTTGATGGCCCGGTTTTCAAATCCTGATAGTTATGTGACCACTTCACGGATCTCTAAGAAATATTTGACAAGTTGTGACTGCTTAATCAAAATTTGAACTACTAAAGTATCCTTTTGGGATAATAGTAGGAAAATTTATTGGTTTTTTATTACACCACTGTGATTTTGAGGTAGACCCAAAGAAGATTAGTGTTATCATATCAATATCACCCCATGAATTTGAAAGAAAAAATGGTACTCCAAGGGTTCCTCACCAAGATTCGACTATTCATATCCAATCTGGATGGAAAAGCTCTCCCCTTCATGGGGAAAATGAAGAAGGGTTTTGCCTAAAAATTGGATGATGAGTGTCAAAAAGCCTTTATAAATCTCAAGAAATACCTGATACACCCACTGGTTTTGATACATCTGGTGGAAGGGAGACCACTCATATTATTTGTGGCTACCATGGGATGTTTACTGGGTTCCCACATTGCTCAAAAGAATTACGCAGGGAGTGAGAATGGTCTCTCTAACCTCATCTAGACTATGGGAGGTACTGAGACCACATAATCTAATATTGAAAATAACTTACTTTTTCTTATCTTCACAAATAAAATTATAAGTCATTACTTGCAGCTCCATAAGGTCCATCTAGTTTCTCGTGTCAATCTGCTCAAGTACATCCTAGGCCATCCTATGTTTACTGGGCATCTAACTCGATGAAAGATAATTTTGTAGAAATACAAAATCCAGTTTATATCCAAGAAGTTAGTAAAAGGAAAAGCTCTAAATGACTTTCCAACAGAACATCCCACTCTAGAGAATACACCAGAAAACATTGATCTCCCAAATGAAGTGGTACTATATACCCACAATGCTCCAAGGACATGGGAGATGTACTTCGATGGGACCTCTCAGAGTTTTTTTGGAACAACAATGGAGAACCTAAAGCTAAACTGATTTGGTCTAGGGATCATCTTCATCTCTCCAGACAAAGAAGTTCTTCCCTATTCATTCTCAGTATCTGAAGGCTGGACGAATAATGAAGGGAGGTATCAAGCCCTCATAGTAGGATTTGAACTTTCTCTACCATTGAACATAGCCTACTTGAACATCAATGGGGACTCGTAACTGTTGATGAAGCATATCGATGGAGAATATTCCATCAAGAATGAAAAGCTGGCCCCGCTCAATGGATAGTCCAGGGGACTGATGGTGGAATTCCCCTTCGATCCCATGTTGCATTATATCCATTGATCATATAATGCTCATGCCGAGGATATGGCTAACACACCCACCGTCTTGGTCGACCCTTGCAAGTAGGAAGTAACCTTTTTTATAGAACGTCATGGAATGGTCTCATCGATCTTCATATGTGATATGAGTGAGATGAATCAGGTTAGTGCCTCCCCAAAGCATGACGAACCATTAACCACCTCTTAATAGATGGAACCCATAATCAGATATCTTCAGGACGCGATTCTCCAGAAGGACCACACTGGAAGGGAACATATTCAACACATAGAAGAAATCGTTGCCTTGTAAGATGCCCTAATTGATTAGAGAATACTCTATAGGCGTAAATTCCATGGAATTCTCCTCAAATACATAAAAGAAGTAGAAGCTATCACTATCATGGAAGAAGTCCATGCAGGTTCCTACGATGCCAACCAATCTAGAAACAAGCTCTCTGCTCATATTAGAAGGTGTGGATATTACTGGCATACCATGGTGCATAACTATTCGGAATTAACCAAGAATTTCCATGCATGCTAGATTCATGAAAACATCATACATTAACCATAGGAACTACTACACACAGCTAAATATTCTTGTCCACATTCGACGTTTGGGAGATGGATGTTGTGGGGCCATATCCCGCAGCCACCACAATGTAGTTCAAGTAGATCCTTACTACCACTGATTTCTTATCCAAATGGGCTGAGGTGATACACCTCCAGGAAGTCAGGATGAGAATTTTCATCAAAATTGTAAAGATTCATATCATCACCAGGTTGAGATTCCCTCACATGTTATTGACAGACAATGTAAAAATCTTCTGTTCTAGGGAATTGAAGATGCTATATCCGGAGTACAACATTGAGTCCAATCACTCATCCCGCTATCATGGGGAGAAAAATGGATATATAGTGTCCTTAAATAAGACCCTATCAAATATACACTAGAAGATAGTAAATAAGGATAATAATTACTAGATAGAGAAACTCCTACATGCTTTATGGGCCCACCATACCACCATGTGTACTGCCACACAAGAAACGCCATACTCGCTGGTGTACGGGATTTATGTAGTGCTACAAATAGAGGTACAACTTCCCTCACTCCGAATAGATATTTGTAGGAAACATTCGGATGATGAACAAGAATAGAAGAGGCTAGATGAGTAGGAATGGGCAGATGATAATAGTTTTTGCACACTACACAACATTGAGGTCTACCAGAACCAGATAGCACAAACCATCAATAAAAAGGTTCACCTCCATTCATTATAACAACCCAAGGTTTTATCAATGAACTTCCCTTCTTATAATTAATCCTTTTAGTATAATCACATTAGGAATCACAATGAAATATAATGATACTAAATATTATTTGACCATTAAACATAATTTTTCCACTTTTAGGTTTTGAATTTCAAAAATCTGACATATATGGTTGTGTTCAGGATGATTTTTGGAGTCTGATAGAACAAACATAATTTTTGGTGAATAGTAACATACCCATATGAATAGTAACCTACCCTTATGAATAGTTAAATGAACCTTATGAATTGTAAATCATCCAAAATAATAATAACCTTACCCATTAATGATTGAATAAAATTTAGGCATCTTAAAAGTGATAATTAAACCATAGTAAAAGTATTAGTATTTTTGTAAGTCACAAATATTTAATTATAATTAATTAATTAATTTTAAAGAAAATTTATTTTAATAAAATGTTTTCATAAATTAAAAATTCTATGTCTTATATTTTTAAGATAATTTTATAGGACCTTATGAAATTTTTTAAAGCATTATAAAATCAGTTTTAATTTTAAAAAAAATATTTTCCATGTAAATTATGATTTTAATTAAAAATAAAATTAATCATAATTAGGAAAAAAATTTCAAAATGGACTTCATTTTTTGATTCTAAACATCCAAAAATGGTTAGTTTGAATTTTTTGAATTTTTATGAAATACTTGAATTTTTATGAATAGTGAAATACCATAATTTAAAAAATAAGTTAAATACACTAATTATATATTCATGTATGATGTTCTGCTGATGTAAGCCCAATGTTTTATGATTCATATGACAATATTACTGTAATCAGTCATGTAGTACTAACTTTTATTTGTCTTGGGGAGAAATAATAAATTAATGAATGTTATTTTGAGAAAACTCATCTCCCCTCCACTATAAATACCACCCTTCGCACCCTCATATCCTCACACCTCTCAATATTCAAGCCTTGCCTAAACTATGTCCAAAGATCTACCCCAAACCCTCCCCTATGACCAAGATCTCTTTTAATCATAAAAATACCATGCCTAAGCTCCTTGAGTAGTATCTCAAGAGTAGGATTCAAGAGGTAATTCCACTCTCTCTTTTCTTTCATTTTCCTTTCAAATTTTCTTTATTTTGTTCTCTTATCCTCAACTTATCTTATCAAAATTTCATGATAACTCCAGTATTCTTGATAAACTTTTATGATATAAGTTTAATGGAAGATTACTCATTATACTCCCCCACCCTCTCTTTGTTAATAAACTGAAATCGTTTCCCATCATGTGTTAATTTACCTAAATCATGGGTAATGCACTTCCTTTTTTCCTTCAAATCCTTCAAGGCTGCCAATAAAACCATAAAATGGTTGAAAAAAGATTTAAAATTGTATGTATTATCATCTTTTATGTTTTGGAACTAATTTATTTAGATGAAAATATGTGATAAAATAAAACAAGTTCATTATTATAAAAAAAACCACCCAAATTAACCAAAAATGAGCATCATTAAATTTTTTACAATGATTCATACTCATGGTATGTAAAAAATTAATTATAAGATCATTTATATCTCTATAATTTCCCTAATAATATATATTAGCAATCTTTTAGGTTCAACCACTTTTCAAACGAACATTCTTTCTGGAATACAACTGATCTGTTCATAAAAGCTATGAAAATTAACACTCTTAAACAATGAATTTAAGCTCAATAATGCCTCCAAAAGACCATAAAAGAACTTAATGAAACCATAGTAAAAAAATTAATGTATAATAAGTTTTTTAATTTTTAATTAATGTAGATAAAGTAATTATACTCTACATTAATGTGAATAAAGCATTCAGATACAAGGTAAGCAGAAATTTTGGAACCCAACTGTATTTCTTCGGGTTCTCCCTCTTTCACTCCATTTTTGATATGGAAACTCCTTAAAAACACTTTTTTCTTTATTATCATACCTTTTCTTGGATATAAATGTTTTCCACTGGAGTTTATGTCAAACAAACGTTTTCCAAAAGAAGTCCTCTTTCAAAAACACACCTTTTACTTCTCACCCAAGGTTGATGGTTCTTATAGCAAGTATGATATTCCCAATTTCTTTTGGGAACCAAAAGATTATGAATTACATATTATGAGATGAAAATTATTCCTTTAAATGGGTTATTTATTTTCATTTTTCATATATTTGTAATACATATTAAAGACAAAGTTATTATGTGATGGGTGTGCCCAGGATTATATAGCGTAAAATGAATGTTATCATGTAACGGGTGTGCCCAGAATTATACAACGCTCTAATGCATTGGTTAAAGTGATTAATCTCATGAGTAAAATAAAAATGATGAGTTAACATGATTTTTTCATTTTTCACAACTATGTGTGGCAGTTAACCACTAATATATGATGTTTCATTTTTAGGCATTGCCACATTTCAAGTCTTTTGTTAATGTTTCCTCACTTTATATTGATGATCATGTTATCAATATGCTCACCCCTGCTATATTGTTCTTATCTATCCTATTACTATACTTTTATCTCACCCCCCCCCCCTTGATGTATATCCCTAAGTGACTACATCTACTATGGAAAGGTCAAGTGCCAATAAGAATCTAGGGAAGAAGGAATTAAATAAATGTTTATGCTTGATGTTGTAAAAGAAAGTTTGGGACCTATTTTCCCAATACACATATCCCCTGGATCCTCTTGGTTTAATAATATTATGTTTTTTATATACATAATGATTTAATAATAATTTAAAAAAGGCTTGGTCGTTATAGAGCAAGGTTTAGATAATTGGGGGACTTGGATTAGTGAACTCTGGAGAAAACCTCTAGTATGAGACTATGTAAAAATATGGACACAATAATCTTCACATAGGGATCCCATAGGTTATGATTTTAGTGAAAATTGTGAAAATTAAAAATTTATTTATTCATGACATGTTGTCTAATGTTTTGTTCTAACAATTTCTATTTTATAAAATGGTGGGAACCAAGAGAAACCAGGAAAACAACTCGTGCGAGGGACAATGAAATGATTGCCCAAACAAACTCCCCAATGATTTGGGATGTGGAGTTCAAAACATAATGGTGATCCTTACTAAACTATCTCACGTTATGAACAATAACCAGATTAATGGGGAGCATCCTTCTTTACCAAAGAAGGAGAAACTGGCTATCGAGTGTTTTATGTGGCAATGACCACCGATGTTTTGTAATGCCCTGAACCCATTTACCTAGAGTCAGTGCATTATTACATAACATTGGCATGATCAAAATAGATAACATCTTGAAATACTGATTAGTTTAGTAGACTTGGAATTACTATATACATACATAAGTTTTACATTAAACTACAAAAATAAAAACAACAACAACATTGTCTCATTGAACACATTCATATCTCTTAGACTATCCCTACATGTAATTAATAATATACTTCTTCACATCCAAGGAAAAATAAAACATAGAAAGGGGTGATCTCAGGTGCTTAGTAAGGATAAAAATATAGCAGAAACATTCATAAATAAGCATAAACATTTATGGCAATGTATAAGACAAAAACATAAGACTTTTAAACTTAAATTTCAGCATAATATAGAAAATATAAATCAAATAATTTCATTTACTTATTCACATGGATATTCTACTAGTCGAATAATAACATGAAATATCAATATCCAATTTCATAATGATGGAATGCATAATGTCGGACATCATAATCACATAGTCAAGGCCTCATTCCAAGACTACAAATAAGATTTTGTCAAGGCCTTATTCCAAGACCCTAGTTTGTCTCATAAGACCTACCGATGCATCAAGGAGATATAGAGGGATCCACCCATCCCTTACTAAGTCCAATTTATTCCTCATGTAAAAATGTTTAAACATAACATAAACATTCGTATTAAAACTAGCATACGAAATGTTAATACATTAACCATAAACCCTGAATGGTATAAAAATAACACATCCATAGTCAAAAATATCACAAAACCTTCAATACAATACGGAAGATTTTCATCATAATAAATAAAATTCATACAAGTATAAAATCTATTAAAAGATTTTGACATAAATGAACTCAAAAATATTTTAGAGAAATATATCATTCTACTTTGAAATCATTTAAAAGTCATGTAATTATAAAAAAAAATTTATATTGAAAATATTCTTATAATATTTTCAGGGAATCTTCAACGGTGTTATAATGGTAGAGAATAACCAGACCATCCATATAAGTTAAAAAAATTCTTACCTTAATTTCTCAAAAACGTCATAAAGTACCTTATTTGGAAAATAACGGAAATATTCCTTTAAAACAGTTTTATAAAAATTCAAACATGGTTATAAATGAGTTTAACTCATATTCTAGTAAATAGTAAAAATGTTTTGAAATAAATTTTTAATAAACACATATGTGGATGATAATGAGGTCCCAATAGACACTTACATAAAAACAACCACTGATAATAAAGAGATTGTGAAATTAACCCTTACCTTGTAATTTTCCTTGTTCGAGAGTATGTTAACCTCCTATATTATAGTTAAATTATTATTATTAAATTATAAAAGAAATAAATACATAAATATTATATCATTTATGATATTCAAATATTTCTTTGATAATAATATATTAGTAGTATCATTGTTTCAGGTGTTAACTGATTCATTATCCATTATATGTTTTGTTAAATAAGTCATGTTTGTTATGGATAGGATATATTTGATTCATATCCAGAATGATATTATGTTCTTAAATATTATTTTTAATAATCAAAAGAAAATTATTCTTGAATGGTTACGATGGGGAATGAATCTCATTGCATTCGTGGATATAGTAATATGTACATATGCACGAACGTTATTTCCATTTCATTTTTTTATTTTTAAAAGGAAAGGAAAACAAATGATAAATAGGTATATTATTATTACAGTATAATATAATATTTTATATGCATTACGTAGGTTTATTAACACCATCCTTTATGCATCACATGTTTGGATTGAACGAGTCATATAACTTTAAGAGGGCGGTAGTCCGCACTTCCTCAAATGAAATTATCGTATATATACCACATGAAAAAAATAAAGGTACACTATAAAATATAATTACATAATATTATAGATAAAATAAATATCATAGATATCATATATAATTATATTTCCATCATAATGGCCACCATAAGAGGGGGTAGTGGAAGATTGAACAATCATCGTTTCGTGGGGTAGTAGTTCTTCGTCCACAGAAACATTATGTTCTATACACATTAGATGGAGGTGTGTGTATGTTTAGTTCAAAAACATCTCATAAAAAAAACCTAGTATGTTGAGGATACTGGTTTTGATATAAAATAAAGGAATAAAGATGTTTAGGGGGTTGGATAAGTAAAATAGAAGAAAAGAACTTAAGAAGAGATGTTACCTTTAAATTGGGTAACTCCCTTTGGTTTGAACCAAAAGTCTTCCTTGAAGTGCCTTCTACCTATGGCCATGCTTCTAAGAGGAATATATGAATGTAGGGGGCTTAATTGGGTAGAGTTTGGATAAGCCAATGGGCTTGAGAGGTGTGAGAAATTGGTAAGATGTGGGGCCTTTTTATAAGGGGGAGGAGGGTCTCTTTAGGAATGTTTGAAACTAATATTTTATTATATAATGATATTCGGTTTCTAAAGGTACAAAACTAATTAAAGTTGAATATAATATGACTCATGTTAGAAATAAAATCATACAATAACAATTTTACAGGTTTTGGATATTATTTTACTTTTTATAATCTCATTTATTTAAATCATTTATTAATGAGGTAAACACTGCATCATTATTCTGTCATTTATAATTTTATTTATTTGATGTATAAAAATTTTAAATAAAATACAATGATGTAGGAAATATTTTCATATTTCAAATTAATATTTATAGTCAAAAATATAACTTATATAACCCCTTGTAAAATTTATTTTACTGAAAGATATATTTTTATGTCATTTTTGTCATTACTTTAAATTAATTAATATAAAGTGTAATTATCACTCTAAAGTGGCTCAATGGGGTCCCAAAATCGACCCATGGATGATCATGGTCGGAAATGTATCAACCAATATGAATAGAACACATGTTAGTGTAATTTAATATTATTATAATATTATTGTTTACCCTTATTTACCGGATTTACCCCTATAACCATGGTAAATAAAATATTTACTGAAGTAATTATTCATAATGTCTAAAAATAAAATCTACCGATTTACACAATTCTGACCTCATGATTCATGATATGGAATCCATTTTCCAAATTTAAAACATCAACGTGGTAGAAATTAATTTAAAATTAATTCACATTGTCAAAACAAAAATCGTGTTTTTAAGAAATAATAACTATCAAAAGATTGACACATGTTTATATCCATTTTAAATGTGAAAATACATACAATGACCTAAATTATATTAAATGAAAAAAATATTATCTAAATATACTTAAAACCTATTAAAATTTATAGTTTGACACTATAAATTATTTCAATTAAATAAGTTGTTTTTAATTAAAATTTAGTATTTTTCTCTATTCATCAAAAAGTGAAAGTTTTCAGGAGAGTACAAAAAATTCACCCTAAGATAATTTTGATATTATGAATCCAAAAATTAAGTCTATTTGGAAACGAAAAATTTATAAAAGTTTAGAAATTTAGTATTATTATTCATAACGGCTAGTTTGATAGGTTATGGTGTGTTAAAATCTCAAAGTTGCATATAGTGCAAGCTATTGCATTATTCAAAGGGAAACATACCATTGATGCTTGGGGTATTACATTCTTCCCTCCTTAAAATACTTTCATCATTGGAATTTCAAGAATACTACTACATAAACTGATTTGGGTTGTTCTTCATTATAAGTTCCTCAGGTTCCCACATTGCCTCTTCAATCTTATGATTTCTCCATAGAACATTTACCAGATGAGTCGTCCGGTTTCTCAACACTTATTCTCTGGTATCAATAATATTGATAGGCTCTTCCAAACAAGACAGATCGAGATCCAGTTCTATTTCTTCATAGGTGAGTACATGCTTTGGGAATTGCATTTATTTTATCAATAGTGATACGTGGAACAATCATGAACTTTGGAGAGACTTGGCGGCATTATCAAACGATAAGCTACCACTCCAATTTGTTCTATAATTTTGAAAGGTTCTATGTACCTGGGGCTTAATTTTTCCCTTCTTACCGAAATGTATAACACCCTTCCATGAAGATACCTTCAAGAAAACATGATCTCCTACTTGAAATCCCTAATTCTTCTTTCGGTTATTGGTATATCTCTTTTCCCAAAATTAAGCTTCTTTGATATGGGTTGGTATAATATTCACTTTTCCAATTGTTTCCTCAACAAGTTCTGGCCCTACGAGTTTTCTTTCACCACCATCATCCCAGTAAGTTGGTGTGCGACATCTCTTTCCATAAAAAGCTTCATATGGTGCCATCTGAATACTTGAATGGAACCTATTGTTATAGGAAAATTATACCATAGGTAAATATTGATCCCACATACCTTGAAAGTAAAGTGAGTAAGATCTCAACATGTCTTATAAGGTTTGAATAGTCCATTCTGATTTTCCATCAGTTTGAAGGTGTTAGAAGTGCTCAAACGAAGTTCAATATCCAAATCCTTCTGAGGACTTTTTCAGAATATTGATGTAAAATGGGGATCACAATCAGAAATAATTTATAGGGGTACTCCATGAAGTCTTACAACTTCATTAATATATATTCTTTATATACATTCAAGTGGTAAATATTCTCTTAAAGAAAGAAAATGAGCTGACTTGGTAAGACGACCAAAAATAACCCATATTGATCCATTATTTCTAGGAGTCCTTAGTGTCCCACAGACAAAGTCCATCATAATATCATCCCATTTCCACTCAGGTATGGGAATAGGTTTCATGACTCCTCTAGGATGTTGTCTTCTAGCTTTCACTTGTTGAAAAACCATACATATTGACACATAATCAAAAATCTCTCTCTTCATATTGTCCCACCAAAAATGTTATTCAATTCTCTATACATCATAGTGCTACTTGGGTGTATATAGAAATTGGATCTATGAAAATCATACAAAAATTCCCTCTTTAGATTAGGTATGTCAGGAACACAAAGTCACTTCCAAAATTTTAAAATTCCATCTTGATATATGATGTTGATGAGTCTCCCATCGTTCCGAGCTTTAATTTTCTTTTGAAACTCATCATCATCATTCTGAGAACTTTTATAATTTCTAGTGAAGATGGTTTAGCAACAATTTGAAATAGTATTTTTGTTTCACCTTCCATGATTATTCCCATATCCATCTTTACTAGATCCATGAACATAGGATCCCTTTCAACTCTCATCTTGTTCAAAACTCCATGATCCTTTCTGCTCAAAGCATCTTTTACATTATTTTCCTTCCCTTGTGGTAGTGTATGGTGAAATCATGATCCTTGAGTCTTTTGAGCATCTCCTTTGCCTCATGTTGAGTTTTTTTGTGAGATAATATAATTAAAACTCTTGTGATTAGTATAAATCGCACATTTTTTACCATATAGAAATTGTCTCCATATTTTTAAAGAAAAGATTAAAGCTTCTAACTCAAGATCATGAGTAGGATAGTTTTTTCCATGAATTTTTAGCTGTCGTGATGTATATTTAATAACTTTACCATTATTCATAAGGACACAACCAAGTCCTTTTTTTGAAGCATCACTTTGAATAAAAAACCCATCATTCCCCGATGGTAGAGTAAATATAATAGAATTGACTAATTATCTCTTCAGTTCATCAAAACATTCTTCATACTCTTTTCTCCAAACAAATTTAACACCTTTACGTGTGAGCTTGGTCAATGAGTTCACTAATCAGGAAAAATTCTAGACAATGCGCTGATAATAACCTCCTAAACCAATAAAACTTCATACCTCAGTTATACATGATGGTGTTTTCCATTCTTGGATTTACTTGGTATTTGATGGATCAACAGAGATTCCATCCTCAGAGACAATATGGCCAAGAAATGAAATATCCTAATGCCAGAATTCACACTTGCTGAACTTCCCATATAATTCATTTCTTCTAAGAGTCTTTAGAATTTCTCATAGGTTATTTTCATGGTCTTCGTATCTTTTGGAGTATACCATGATATCATCAATAAACACCACTACAAATTCATCAAGATATTTCTTGAAACATATATTAATTATATCCATGAAAAAAAAAAGAGTTCATTAGTCAGTCCAAAAGGCATTACTATAAATACATAATGCCCGTACCTAATTTGAAATACTATTTTAAGAATGTCTTCCTTCTTCACACACAACTAATGATATCCAGATCAAAGTTCATTCTTTGGAAAATATTGAGCTATATTAATTTGATCAAATAAATCATCTAAGCAAGGTAGGGGATACTTTTTCTTTATTATTATAGAATCGATATCCCTATAGTCAACTCACAACCTCATAGATCCATATTTCTTCTTGACAAAATGATCAGGGACTCCCCATGGAGGAACACTAGGGAAAATAAATCATTTATTACTCAACTCCTCTAGTTGTTTCTTTAGCTCCACTAAGTCCACAGTGTACATTCTATAAGGGGTATTTGATATAGTCCTTGAACCAGGAATTAAATCAATGGAAAACTCAATTTATCATTTTGGAGGATGTATAGGTAAATCCTCTAGAATTAAATCAACATGTTCTTGTACAATATGTACATCTATTATTTAAACATTCTTTTCATCACCCATAGTTACTTCTCTCTCTTTCTCCACAATAATTGAATTTAGTAGAGCTACAGGGGGATCTAGATAAGAATTAGATGGTGACGTTTCTACTCTAAAGATAAGGTATTCCTTATCAACATCAAAAAATTTAACCTCCTTCTACTTACAATAAAATTTCACATCATGGACTGAAAGACAATCCATATAGAGGATTATATCAAATCAAATCATGGGTATAACGATGAGATCAATGGATAAAGGAAATTTATATTTCCCAATGGGTAATGATTCACAAAACCTTGTTATAATGATACTTCCCTTAGGAGTTTTGACTGATAACCCGCTTGTTAAATCAGATTGTAAATAACTAATTTTCTTAGAAAACTGGGAAGACATGAAACAATACAGTGATCTATAATCAAACAATGCATCGGCTAAACTTGAGGAAACCATTAAATTTCCTTCCACCACATCTTCCAGAGCTTCAACCTCAGTAGTAGTGATCACATAATCATGGCTTGGATCCCTTGTCATTTTCTGAGGTAAGTTTCCTTGAATCTTATGAAATTAATTTTCCTAATACCCCATTTCATTAAAATTGTAGCATTCCACATTGACAACCTCTTTCTTTCCCTTTCAATCATGAGCTTGGTGTATTTTTCATCACACTTGTAACAGAATCTCATTTCCTTTAGGAAAGTACCAGTGTGTTTCTTCCCACATCTACCACATGATGGATATTCAACTTTCCCATTATTCCCCTTATTTATATTTCCAAAGTGTTCAGTAGATCTCTTCTTATATTTATTTTCTTTAAATACATAAGACTTGGAGAATTACTTTTCACTCTTGATAGCACATGAGACAATATCTTTGTATGATGATATGAATTTTGAGACTAATTCTTGATGGAGAAATGGTTTTAACCCATAAAATAATTGATCAATATTACTCCTTGTGTTACGTATATAATCTTCTACATGCCTTACTAACCTTTTAAAGTTATCCCCATACTTTGCGACATTCTCACCCTCCTTTTTCTTTAGACATAGAAATTGTCTTTCCATATACACTCAATGGTCATGAGGAATGTATTTTTCTATGAAAATATCTTTAAAATCCCTCCATTCCATATTTTATACTATTTCATATTACTCTTTTTTGGAATTAATGACCACCATTAACCTGTATCTCCCATGAGACGATAAACTGCCATGACAACCTTTTCCCATTCTCTACTCCCTAGAGCATGAAATATTTTCTCTAAGGAACATATCCATTGTTAAGCTAAAAATTGATATGTTGTCCCATTGAATTTAGGTGGTTGTTTACTCATGAATCGGTCTAACGTTTATCATCCATGTTGTAGATCAGGGTGCTTCATACGGGTAAGGTTTTTTTTCATAACATGAGTGAGTTGTCCTAGTATGGTGATAAGATGATCAGAACTAGTTGCATCACTAGCTCCACTATAATTATCTTAAGCAGGAGGGAAACCCCTACATGGATTACGTGCATTGATATGGTTCTCATTCCTTCCACTAGGCACTATTTCTAAAAAATGGAATACACTACATTAGTTTATGAATCACAATAAATAATTCCAAACTCTTAAAAAACTTAACATAAATTGAATATTTTATGGATATAATAAATAATCATAAAAATTATTTCATTGAGAAGGTATATACTCATAAATCCTTCTTAATGTTTTGTAAATTAATCGTGAATAATCCTAAGCATATCCCCTGGGATTTTTGTAACAAAGATTGCAGCAAGGCCCATTGTCGTGTACTAGGATACCCCATGTCAAGACTGAAACTCCTTGTCGGAGTTTTCACACCTAGTACATCTTTTCCAGAGTCATCTCTACCTTCTCGTATCTAGAAAGGGATGTATTTCTTGGAAAATACACAAAATCTCTACATTACCAACATTCTATGAAGTTCTTCTTTACTAATCCTCAAATTCTATCACAGGGTAATGTGATCTAATCAGAGATTATCTAAATCAAGTTTCAAAGGTTTGTACTAAACTACCTATGATACCAACTATAATTCCCCAACCCTTGTTACCCAGATTTGGTGCATTATTACATAACCTTAGAATGATCACTATATATCATGTCTCGAATGACCGATTAGTTTAGAAGCCTTGAAAGTACTAGATACATACATAAGTTTTTCATTACATTATAAAGTGAAAAACAATGACAAAATTGACTCCTAAAACACATTCATATCTCTTAGAATATCCCTACATGTCAGTCATAATATACTTCTTCACATACTGGGAAAAATAAAACACATAAAGAGTTGAAATCAGGTGCTGTGTAAGGATAAAAATATAGTGTAAACATTCATTAAAAAGGATAAACATTTAAGGCAATGTATAAGACTAAACAATTAGACTGTTAAAATTAATCTTTAGAATAATATGGAAAATAAAAAACAAATAATTCCATTTATTTATTCACATTGATATTCTACTAGTCGAATAATCACATGCAATATCAATAGCCAATTTCATAATGATGAAATTCATATTGTCGGACATCATAACCACATAGTCAAGGCCTTGTTCCAAGAATACAAATAAGATTTTTGTCAAGTACCAATTCGAATACACTAGTTTGTCTCATGATAACTATAGATGCATCGATGAGCTATAGTGGGCTCCACCCATTACATAATAAGTTCAATAAATTCTTCATATGAAATGGTTGAAACATAACATAATCATTCGTATTAAAATGAGCGTACGAAATGATAATACATTAACCGTAAACCATGAAAAGGAATAAAAATAACACATATATAGTCAAACATATTACAAAACCTTTAATACAATTTGGAATATTTCTATCATAATAAAAAAACATCAAACAATTATAAAATCTATTAAAGGATGTCGACATAGTTGAAGTCAAAACTATTTGATAGAAATATCTTTTTCTATTTTGAAATCATTTAAGAGTCTTGTAATTATATAATAAAACATTTATTTAGAAAATAATCTTATAATATATTAAGGGAAGCTTCAAATTTTTTATAATAGTGGACAATAACTTCACCCACCGTATAAGTTAAAAAACATTCTTACCTTAATTGGTCTAAAAGGTCATAATGTACCTTGTTTGGAAAATGACAGAAAGATTATCTTTCAAACCATTTTATAAAAAGTAAAACAAGGGTATAAATGACTTTTAACCATAGTCTAGTAAATAGAAAAAATGTTTTGAAGTACATTTTTAAGAAATGTTGATAGGGATGATATAGAGGTCATAGTAGACACTTACGTTAAAACAACCTCAGATAATAAAGAGATTGTGAAAGTGACCCTTACCTTGTTCTTTTCCTTGGTCGAGGGTACGTTAACCTCCTATATAATAGTTAAATAATTTTAATTAAATTATACAATAACTAAATACAAAAATATGATTTCATATATGTTCTCATAATATTTCTTTGTTAATAATATTTTAGTAGTATCATTGTTTCGGGTGTTGACAGATTTATTTTCCATTATATGTTTTGTTACCTAAGTCATGTTTGTTATATAAAGGATTTATTTGATTCATATCCAGAATTATATTATGTTCTTAAATATTACTTTTAATAAAAAATGAAAATTATTCTTGAATGGTTACGATGGGGAATGAATATCATCACGTTTGTGGAGACGATAATCCATACGTACGCACGAACGCTACTTGCATTTCATTTTTTTTATTTTAAAAAGAATGAAAACCTAATGATACATAGGTATATTATTATTCATTTATTATATAATATTTTATGTACATTACACAGGTTCATTAACAACATACTTTATAAGTTTCATGTATGGTATGAATGAGTCATGTCACTTTGAGGGGGTGGTAGTCTGCACTTCCTCAAATGAAATTATTGTATATATAAAACAATAAAAGACTAAAGGTATGATGTAAAAGATAATTAAAAAAGATTATAGATAAAATAAATATCAAATATCAAATATAATTACAATTATATTATAATGGCCACCATGAGAGGTGTTAGTAGAAGATTGAACAATCATCGTTTCGTGAGGTAGTAGTTCGTCGTCCACTGAAACATTATGTTCTATACCCATTAGTTATAGGTGTGTGTAAGTGTTGTTAAAATACATTTCATAAAAACTAAATAGTAAATTTTGGATGTTGGTGTTGTTTTGAAATAATGGAATAAAGATATTTTAGGGGGTTTGAAAAGTAAAATAATAGAAAATAACTTAAGAGGATATGTTACCTTTAAATCAGGTAACTCCCTTTGGTTTGAACCCAAAAGCTTCCTTGGAGTTTCTTATGCCTAAGTTAAGGCTTATAAGAGGAAGAGAGGGATGTATAGAGCTTAATTGGGTAGCGTTTGGACAAGTCAAGGCACTTGATAGGTGTGGTAAACGGGTTAGAATTGAGGGATTTTTATAAATGGTAGGAGGGGTTCTTTAGGAATGTTTGAAAATATTATTTTATTATATATTTATTTTATGTTTCTAAAGGTTAAGAACTAATTAAAGTAGAATATAATAGTAATCATGTTCGAAATAAAATCATCTAATATGGATTGGATAGGTTTTGGAAATATTTACGATTTTTAAAATTTCATTTATATAAATCATTCATTAATGAGATAAACATTCCTTCATTATTATGTCATAAATAATTTTATTTAATTTTTGTCTAAAAATTATAAAACAAATAAAAGGATATATTTAATATTTTTAGATTTCAAATGAATATTTATAGTCTAAAAGATAACTTATATAACCCCTTTTAAAAATTATTTTACAAAAAGCTATATGTTTATGTCATTTGTTTCTTTAAATTAATTAATATAGTGTGTCATTATCACTCTCATGTGGCTCCATGGGGTCCCAAAATCAACCCAAGGATGACCATGGTTGGAAATTTTCAACAAATAGGAATATGACACATGTTAGAGTAATTTAATATTATTATAATATTATTTTTTACCCTTATTTACCGGATTTACATTTTTAACCATGGTAAATAAAATATTTACCGAAATAATTATTCATAATGTATAAAAATAAAAATTACCTATTTAAAAAATTTGGACCTCCTGATTCAAAATATGGAATCCATTTTTTTCAATACAAAACACATAAGTGGAAAAAAATTAATTCCTATTGTCAAAACAAAAAAGTGTGTTTTTAAGAAATAATAACTATCAAAAGATTGAGACTTTTTTATGTCCAGTTTAAATGTGAAATTACATACAATGACCTAAATTGTATTAAATGATAAAAATATAACCTAATAATACTTAAAAATCATTCAAATTTATAATTTAACACTGAAAATTATTTCTATTAAAAAAATTAATTAAACTTCAGTATTTTTAACTATTCAAAAAAAATTGAAAGTTTTCAGAAGAGTAATAAAAATTCACCCTAAGCTAATTTTTATATTACGTATCCAAAAATGATGTCCATTTTGAGAAATTAAATTTATAAAATTTCAAAAAGTGGGTATTATTATTCATAACGACTAGTGTGATTGGTTGTGGTGTGTTAGAATCTAGAAGATGTGTACAACGCAAGCTATTGCATTATTTAAAAGGAAACATACCGTTGATTCTTGGGGTGTTACACATTTATTGGATTTTCCGATTTAGTAGTTTCGTAATTGTGGGACAACTCTATAGTGAAGATATTTTTTATGCTTCACTGTTCTGAGATGGAGAAGGTGACACTAGATATTTTTTGTCTAGATGGAGAGGTCGACCAATGATGGGATTTGATAAAGAACACCAAGACAAGTGAGAAAATTGAAGAGATGGAATGGGAATACTTTAAGATCATGTATCATAACAATTATTTCCCTTGAACTATTCATAAAAAAATGGAGATAAAATTCATAGATCTCAAGAAAAAGGAAGGATAATCAGTCAAGAACTGTGAAGAAAATTTCACAAGGCTTTCAAGGTACTCTTCGGGTTTTGTTATCAATAATGATTGAAAAATTGATAGATTATTTATTGTATTACAACTACACCTTCGAATGGTTCCTGCAATTCCCGACATTGGGATTTATGAAGAAGTTGTTTGATGAACTCTCAAAGTGGAGATGGAGTTTGGAGAAAGGTCCCATGTCTATGGTAATATGAAACAAAAGATGGAGTTTCAAGATAGAGGATCCTATGATAAAGATGGTAAGAAAACTAAATGACCCACTTGCCAAAAATGTGGGATGTTGCATCCTGGGAACTGCCTCAAAGGGATGGGGAAATTATTCATGTGTGGGAAAGAAGTACACCATGCTCAAGAGTGTCTAAAATACATGAGAAGGAAAAAGAATGTAGTGGATGAAAGGAGAGAACCACCCATGGTTAAATGCTACATATTTAAGGAGAGAAGTAACTATGAAATCCAGTGCTCTAAACCTCAAGTCCTCATGGGTAATCAACATCATCATCTACCAAATCCAAAGGAACAATCAAAGGCTTATGCCATCAATACTACAGAAGTAGATCAAGATAATGAATTTATACAAGGAACACTTCCTATTCACTCAAGAATGTCAAAATTAGAATTTTATTTTGGTTCTATAGATTCCTTTATATCAAACATGTTCTCTAGAACTATAGAATTGAAGCCTAGAAATTTTGAAGTAGAGATATCTATAAAAACACCACGTTGTGTAATCATTTCAACCCAAGTGTTTGACTCTTCTCTTATTAGAATATTTGGGATGATTTTTCCAGTAAATATTTTAATACTTAACTTGGTGGAATTAGATAATATAATGGGAATGGACTGTCTCTCATTATATAGACCACATATCTACTATCCGAAAAATGAAATATCTTTTCTTATTCTGAACAATACCATGAACATCTACAAATGAAAGGAAGATCATGAATCTCCTCTGAAAAATCCTTCAATGGTGTGGGAGTTGATACCCTATGAAGAAGAATACCTCACCCATATGGTTAAGTTAAAGGAAACATTCAACCTAGCATAAATGACCATGTTGAGGGAATACGATGATGTATTTCCTGAATAGTTTCCCAGACTTCCCCTGGATTGTGAGGTAGAGTTATCAATATAAATCATACCCGGAGCTACTCCTATCTCAAAGTGTCCCTATAGGAAAGCTACTACAAAACTGGAAGAGTTAAATAAATAGCTACAAGAGAATTTGAAAAAAGATTTTATATGCCCTAGTGAATCACCTTGGGGTGTGCCAGTGCTCTTTGTGAAGAAGGATGGAACAATGCGGTTGTGTATTGATTATCAGAAACTTAACAAGATAACCATAAAGAACAAGTATCCACTTACAAGGATCAATGACTTGTTCGAGAAGTTAATAGAATCTCAATACTTCTCAAAATGGGATCTTCATTATGCATATCCTCAGTTAAAGGTGAAGAAGAATATATTCATAAGACTTCCTTTTGTATAAGGTATGGGCACTTTGAGTTTCTAGTGATTCCCTTCAAACTTTCTATTTCCCCTAAAATATTCATGGATTTGATTAATAGATTCTTTATACATTATCTTGAAAAATTCATGGTAGTCTTTATTGATGATATTCTCATATACTCCAAGAGGAAGGAGGAACATGAAGAACATCTAAGACTTCTGTTGGCGACATTGAGAAAGGATAAGTTGTACGCCATGTTCTACAAGTGAGACTTTTTGATAACGGAAGTCACATTCATGAGACATGTGATCACAAGTGGGGGAATTTATGTGGACCCTCCAAAAACAAAGGTGATTGAGGAATGGCCTGGACCCTCAAGTTTCATATAAATTCGTAGTTTTCATAGACTAGTTGGGTATTACTGATGTTTTGTGAAAAATTTCACAAGATTGTCAAGCCCGATAACTAAGTTAACAAGGAAAGGGGTAAAATATGTTCGGATGGGAGAATGTGGGGGAAGCTTCATGGATTTAAAGAGAAGGATGATCACTACACCTATACTAAGATTACTAAAAACTGGATAAATTTTTGTGATATAAAATGATTCATCAAAGATTGTCTTGGGTTTCATACTCATGAAAAATTGTAATGTGATAGTTTGTGCCTTGAAGCAGTTAAAGATCCATGAGAAAAACTACCCGACGCATGATCTAGAGATAGGAGTCATGATTTTTTCCTTGAAAATCTGGAGGCACTGCCTTTATGGTGAGAAGTGTGACATATAAACTAACCACAAGATCCTAAAGTATATATTCACAAAAAAAGATCTCAACATGCAACAAAGGATATGGTTAGATATAATCATGGAATATGATTGATCAATTCACTATTATCTTGCAAAGGCAAACAAGGTAGCTGATGATCTAAGAAGAAAAGAACATGATACTTTATCCATGTTACAGATTGAGAAAGACCCTATCTTCTTGGATATGCAAAGGATTGATTTATAATTCATAAGGGTAAGGGATACATCCTACCTTGCCCAAATTATTTCACAACCATCAACACAAGAGATGATTAAGGAGGAATAAAGGTATGATTAGGAGTCACAAAATATGGTGGATGCATTAATGGAAGGGAATATACAAGAATTCCATATCGACGATGATGTTGTGATTTGGTTGGGAACTCAGCTTTATGTGCCTTCATCATCCAGGATAAATATGGAGCTTTTGGACAATACACATAGATCAACTTTATTTATACACGCTGGTAGCACCAAGATGTATCGAGATATCTGAGAATACTTCTTGTGGGATAAAATGAAGAAGCAGATTGTGGAATATATCTCAAGGTGATTGGTATGTCCGCAAGTCAAAGTACAGTGAAAAAGGTACAAAGTTATTAGGAAACCATTGCCAATACCCATGTGGAAATGGGATAATGTTACTACATACTTTTTCACGGGTCTCCCGAAGTCATCGAAGGGAAATAATTCTATATGGGTTGTGGTTGATCAACTCAGCAAGGATACCCATTTTATCACTATTTGAGAAGATATCTCACTTGGAAAACATGAAAATATATATGTGAAAGAAGTGGTGATACTGAACCATGTTCCACTCCCGATTATCTCTTATTGTGATCCAAGGTTCACATCTAAATTCTGGAGAAGTCTTCAACATGCTTTAGGTACTGAATTAAATTTCAGCATTGCCTATCACCACCAAACAGATGGAAAATTTTGAAAGGACCATTCAGATTCCTGAAGATATGTAAAGATTGTTTTCTCTAGAATTCAATGGTGGATGGTATCCGCATATCCCATTAGTTTAATTCTCATACAAAAATAGTTTCCACTCAATTATTTAGATGGATCCATATAAAGATTTGTTTGGAAATTAGTGTACAAATCCAACCTTTTGGGATGAAGTTGGAGAAAGAAAGCTACATGGACATGATCTTGTGAAAGAGATGAGAGAGAAGGTTCAAGTCATCTAGAAACTCATCAAATCAGCTTAGAGTCAGAAAAATAGCTTTACTGAAAACCATTGAAGGGGCTTGGAGTTTGAAATTTGAGATAATGTCTTCCTTTAAAAATCACTATGGAATAGATTCATGCAGTTTGGAAAGAAAGGGAAGCTAAGCCCAATGTACATTGGCCCCTTTGAGATCCTTGACCGCATAGGATCAGTGGCATATCGGCTTGTAGTTACACCGAATATCGATCAAATTCATGATGTGTTTCACACATCACACCTGAGGAAGTGAATCCCAGATCCCTAACATGTACTGAACTCATATGTGGTATAGTTGGAAGATGATCACTCCTATAAGGAGAAACCACTAGATATTCTAGATCGGAGAGATAAGGTTCTACACAACAAGACAAACCTCCTTGTCAAATTGTTATGGAGGAACCATGACTTTGAAAATCTACTTGGGAATCGGAAGAGGCGATGAAGGAGTAGTACCCTCACCTGTTTATGTAAAATAAAATTTTGAGGGAGAAATTTCATAAGTGGGGAATAATGTAACAACCGAATATTTTATCAATGAAATTCCCTTATTATAATTATTCCTTATAGTTTACTCCAATTACTAAGTACAATGACATATAATGATACTAAATATTATGTGACCATTAAACATAATTTTTCAACTTCTATGTTTTGAATTTCAAAAATCTAACATACACGGTACTGTTCAGGATGATTTTTTGAGTCTGATAGAACAATCATAATTTTTGGTGAATAGTTAATACCATTATTAATAGTAACCTACTCTTATTAAGAGTAGTATGATCCTTATGAATAGTAAATCAAAAAATAATAATAGTAACCTTACACATGAATGATAAAATAAAATTTAGGCATCTTAAAACTGACAATTTGACCATAGTAAAAGTATTGGAATTTTTTTAAGAAAAAAATAATTACTTATAATTAATTAATTAATTTAAAATAAAATTTATTTTTTAAAAATGTTTTCATAAATTAAAAATTATATGTCTTCTAGTTTTAAGAAAATTTTATAATACCTTATGTAATTTTTGAAAGAATTATAAAATCAGTTTTAATTTTGAAAACAGTATTTTTTCAAGTAAATTAAGATTTTTATTAAATATTAAATTAATAATATTTTGAAAATTATTTATAAAAAATTTAATTCATTTTTGGATTCTACATGTCAAAAAATGGGTTGTAGGAATTTTTGGGATTTTTCTAAAATGCTTGAATTTTTTATGAATACTGAAATACCATAATTTACAAAAAAAAGTTAAATACACTAATAATAGAGTCATGTATGATGTTGTGCTAATGTGATCATGATTGGTTTGGATTAACATGATAAAATTACTATAATTAGTCATGTAGGACACACTATTACTTGTATTTTGGAGAAATAATAAATTAATGAATATTATATTAAGAAAAACTCCTCTCCCCTCCACTATAAATACCACCCTTCACGCGCTCATTTCCTCACACCTCTCAAGCTTCAAGACTATCATAAATTCTTCCCAAATCACTTCCACAGCCCCTCACCCACGACTAGAATCTATTTTCTTCATCAAAATACCAATCCTAGGCTTCTTAAGTAGGATTTCAAGAGGAGGATTCAAGAGTTAATTCCTCTCTCTCTTTTCTTTCATTTTACTTTCAAATTTATATTATTTTCTTCTCATATACTCAACTTCCCTAATAAAAAATTCATGATAACTCCAGTGTGTCTGATATACTGGTATGATATCATTTTAATGGAATATTATTCATTATACTCCTCCCTCCCTCTGTTTGATAATAAAATGAAATTTTTTCCCACGATTTGTTAATTTACCTAAATCATGGGTGATACACTTCCTTTTTCCATTCAAATCCTTCAAGGAAGAAAAGAAAACAATCAAATTAATGAAAACAGATTGTAATGTGTATGTATTATCCCATTTTATGTTCTAGAACTGACTTATTTACCTGAATCTATGTGTTAAAATAAAACAAATTCATTGTGATAAAAAACCATCCAAATTAACCAAAAAATGATCATCATTAAAGTTTATCTAATGATTCAACCACATGATATATAACCAAATTCATTATTATATCATTTATATCTTTTTATTTTTACTAATAATATATATTTAAAATTATATATGTTCAACCACAATTCAAACAAACATTCATTCATCAATACCAGTGAACTATTCATAAAATCTATGAAAATTAACACTCTCGAACAATGAATTTAAGCTCTATAACTCATCTGAAGGACCATAAAAGAACTTAATGAAACCATAGTAAACCATTTTTATGTATAAAAGTTTATTTAATTTCTAAATAATCAATATAATTTCATTATACATGACTTTAAATGAAGAGAGAATTTGGATACAAGGTAAGGGGAAATTCGTGAACCGAACCTTATTTCTTTGGGTTCTCCCTATTTAATTCCATTTTTAGAATGGCCACTCCTTAAAAATAATTTTTTTCATAATTATATTACCTTTTATGTGATATAAATATTTTCCACTGGAGTTTATGTCAAACAAATGTTTTCCAAAAGAACAGTTCTTTCAAAAACACACATGTTACTTCTCACCCAAGGTTGATGGTTCTTCTAGCAAGTATGTTATTCCCACCTTATTTTTGGAACCAAAATTTTATTAATTTGTTCTTATGAGATGAAACCCATTCCATTACATGAATTATTTTTGTTAATTTTTTTATATGTTTCATGCATTCTATTGATAATGTAATGACGTGATGGGTGGGCCTAGAATTATATAGCACAAGATGAATGTTGTCATGTGACGGGTGTGCCCAGAATTAGACAATGCTCCATTGCATTGGGTAAAGTGATAAATATCGTGAGTAAAATGGAAATGATTTGTTAACATGATTCTATTATTTTTCACAACTATGTGTGGTAGTTAACCACTAAGACATGATGTTTCATTTTTATGCATTTCCACATTTCAAATAATTTATTAATGTTTCCTCTCATGATTTTGATGACGATGTTATGACTATGATCACCCCATACTGTATGGTTATTATCTATCATATTACTAGTTTTTTATCTCCCCCCCCCCTTTGATGTATATCCTCAGGTGAATACCTGTACCAAGGAGAGGTCAAGTGCCAATAAGAATCTAGAGAATAAGGAATTAAATAACTGTTTATGCTCAATGTTATAAATGTAATGTTTGGTCCTAGTTTTCCCAATACAATAAACCTCTAGATCCTCATAGTGTAATACTATTACATTTTTTATATTCATAATGATGTAATAGTAATGTAAGAAAGGCTAGGTCACTATAGGTGGTATTAGAGGCAAGGTTTTGTTAATTTGGGGACTATGATTAGTGAACCCTAGAGAAACCATCTAGTATGAGACTAAGTACAAATATGAACCCAAGAATATTTATATAGGGATACCATAAGTTATTATTTAAGTGAAAATTGTACAAATGAATAAGTTATTTATTCATGACTTGTTGACTTAGGTTTTTTCTAGCCTTTTATATTTTAGAAAATGGTGGGAACCAGGAGAAACCAGGCCAACAACTCGTGCGTGGGACAATGAAATGATTGCCCGAACAACATCCCCAATGCTTTGAGAGGTGGAGTTCAGAACTTCATGTAAATTCTTCCCCAACAATCCTAGGTTATGAAAAATAACTAGAATAATTGGGAACATCCTCTTTCACTAAAGAGAGAGAAACTGGCTATCGAGTGTTTTATGTGTCAACGACCACCGGCGTTTAGTGGATCTTTCAATCCACAAGTTGCATAATAGTGGGTAAACTCCATGGAGAAGATATTTTTTGTGCTTCATTTTTTGAGATGGAGAAGGTGAAACTAGCTGTTTATCATCTAGAGAGAGATGTGTATCAATGGTGGGATTTGATAAAGAACACCAATCCTAGTGATGAAATTGATGAGATGGAATGGGAAGACTTTAAGATCATGTATCTTAACAAGTATTTCCCACAAACTCTTTATACAGTGATGGAGATAGAATTCATATATATCAAGAAAATGTAAGGAGAACCTGTCATGACCTAAAAAAGATAATTTCACAAGGCTTTGAAGGTATAATTTGGGTTTTGTTATCAACAATGACATAAACATTGATAGATTATTTATTGCATTAAATCCACAGCTTTGAAATCCTCTTGAAATTCGAGACTTTGGGAGTTAAGAAGAAGTTTTTGGATGTTATATTAACGTGGATATGGAGTGTGGAGAATTCTCCCATGGCTATGGTGATAAGAAAAAAATATAGAGTTTCAAGCTGGAGGATTTAATGATAATGTTGGGAGGAAAACTCAACGACCCACATGCCAAAAATTTGGGAATTTACATCATTATAACTTCCTCAATGCAATGGGTAAATGCTTCATGTGGGGGGAAATAAGCACACCATAATCAAGATTGTTGAAAAGACATGTGAAGGAAGAAGAATGTAGAGGAAGAAAGGAGAGAACCACCCATGGTTCAATGCTACAACTATAGGGAGAAAGGTCACTATGAAATCTAGTGCACTAAACCGCGATTCCTCGAGGGTAATCAGTTTCAGAAGCCACCAAATCCAAAGGGGAAGTATTAGGCCATCACTACATAGGAAGTAGAGTATGATAATGAATCCCTACAAGTTTCACTTCCAATTCACTCATGAATGGAAAAATTCTTATTTGATTCTGGTTCAGAAAATTCCATTATATCTTGTAAGTTTGGTAGAAATATAGAATTGAAGCCTCAAAACCATGAATTAGATATATCTGTGAAAACAGAAGGTGGTTCAATCATTTCTACCCAATTGTTTGACTCTTATCCTGTTGGAATATATGAGAATATTATTCCAGCGAATCTTGTGATACTTCCCTTGGTGAAATTTGATTATATAATGGGAATGGATTGTATCTCATTATATAGAGCACATATCAACTATTGAGAAAAGAAAATATAATTTCATATTATGAACCATCACATGATCCTCTAAAAATTCAAGAAAGATAATGAATCTCCTTTTAAAAATTCTTCTGCAGTGTGGGTGTGGATACCCTATGAAGAAGCATACCATGCCCAAATGGTTGAGTCAAAGGAATGTTCCAACCATACAGAAATTTCCATCAGGAGGGAATATGGTGATGTATTTCCCAAATGGTTACTCAGACTTCCCCTAAATCGTGATGTAGATTTCTCAATAGAACTCACACCCAAAGCTACTCCTATCTCAATGTATCTCTATAGGATGGATCCTATCGAACTTGATAAGTTAAACAAACAACTGTAAGATCATATGGAAAAAGGGTTCATATTCTCTAGTGCATCCCCTTGGTGTGCTCCAGTGATCATTATGAATAAGAATGATGGAAAAATGCAATTGGGTATTGATTATAGGGAACTCAACAAGATCTACATAAAGAAAAAGTATCATATTCCAAGGATTGATGATTTGTTCAATCAGTTAATATGATCTCAATACTTATAAAATTTGGATCTTCATTTTGGATATTATCAGTTAAAGGTGAATAATAAAGATATTCAGTATAATTCCTTCAATACAAGGTGTTGGCACTATGAGTTTCTAATGATGCCCTTAGGACTTTCTAAGGACCCTACAATCTTCATGGATTTGATAAATAGAGTTTTTAGACATTATATCGAAAAATTCATGATAGTTTTTATTGATGATATTCTTATATACTCCCATAGAATGGAGGAACATGAAGAACAACTAAAACATTTATTTGAATCATTGCGAAAGGATAATTTGTACATCATGTTCATAAAGTGTGACTTTTGGATAAATCAAGTCTCATTCTTGGTACATGTGATCACAAGTGAGGGAATTTTTTTAGACCCTTCAAAAAAAGGCGATTGAGGAATGGCCAAACCATCATGTGTCACAAAAATCCATGGTTTCCTTAGATTAGGATGGTACTAGAGACGTTTAGTGAGAAATTTCTCACGATTGTTAGCCCGATAACTATCTTAACAAGGAAAGGGGGAAAATATGTTTGGACTGAAGAATGTGAGGGAAACATTAAGGAGCTAAAGATAAGTCTGATCACTACATCTATACTCATATTACTGAAAAGTGGAGAAATTTTTGTAATATACATTGATTCTTAAAAAAATCCTTGGGTTACGTACTCGTGAAAAATGATAATTTTATAGCCTATTCCTCCCAAAATTCGAAGGTCCATGTGTAAAACTACCAGACACATGTTTTAGAGCTGGCAGCCATGATGTTTACCCTAAAAATCTGGTGGCACTACATTTATGATGAGAAGTGTGACATATACACCCACCACAAGAGCCTAAAGTATATATTCACAGAAAATGAGCTCATCTTGCGACAAAGGATATGGTTAGAGTTAATCAAGGACTACGTTTTATCTATTCACTATCATCCTGGAAGGTGAACAAGGTAGCTAATGCTCTAAGAAGAAAAGAACCTCCTAATCTAACGATGTTACAGATTGAGAAAGAACCAATATTATTGGAAATACAAAGGATGGATTTCAAAATCATAGGGGAAGGGGATAAATCTTACCTTTCCCAAATGATTGTGAAAACATCAATCAAAGATATGATTACAGAGGCAAAAAGGTATGATCTGGAGTTAAAAAAGAAGGTGGATGCAGTAAAGGAAGGGATGTGGCAAGAATTCTGTATTGACGATGATGGTGTGATTCGATTTGGAATGTGGATTTTTGTGCCTTCATCACCCAGGATAAAGAAGGAGCTATTGGAAAATGCACATAACTCAACTTTTTCTATCCATCTTGGTTTCACCAAGATGTACTGAGATCTCTGAGAACACTTCTGGTTGGATAAAATGAAGAAGGAGATTTGGAATATTTCTCAAGGTGCTTGGTATGTCATCATGTCAAAGTAGAGTGACAAAAGTCCAAATAGATGATGCAACCATTTCGTATACCCATGTGGAAATGGAATAATGTTACTATGGACTTTATAATGGGTCTCCTGAAGATGTCGAAGGGAAATAATGTGATATGGGTTGTGGTTGAATGACTCACCAAGACTTCTCATTTTATTACTATTCGGGAAGATATCTCGCATGAACAACTTGCGATGATATATGTGAAGGATGTGGTGATACTATATTGTGTTCCACTCTCGATTTTCTCTGATCGTGATCTAAGGTTCAAATCTAAATTCTAGAGAAGTCTTTAACATGCATTGAGTACTGAAATAAATTTCAGCACGTCCTATCACACCCAAACTAATGGCCAATCTGAAAGGACTATTTAGACGCTTGAAGATATGATAAGAGCATGCTCTCTCGAATTAAAATGTGGATGAGATATGAATCTCCCATTCGTAGAGTTCACATACAACAATAGCTTCCAATAAAGTATTTAGATGGCTCCATATGAATATTTGTATGGAAATCGATGTAGAACTCCAACCTGTTGGGATGATGTAGGAGAAAGAAAGCTTCCTGGACCTGATCTTGTGCAAGAGATGACATAAATAGTTCAATTCTTCCAAAAACACATCAAAGCTACTCATATTTGGCGAAAGAGCTATGCTAACAATCGTCGAAGGGACTTGGAGTATGATGTTGGAGAAAAATCCTTCCTTCGAATATTACCATGGAAGAGAGTCATGTGGTTTGTAAAGAAATGGAATCAAAGCCCTCGGTACATTGGCCCCTTTGATATCCTTGACCGCATAGAAGTTGTGACCTATCGGCTTTCACATCCACAAAAAATGGCTCACGTTAATGTTGTGTTTCATGTATCACTCATGAGGAAGTATATACCAGATCTCTGACATGTACTGAACTCAGAGGTGGTATACCTGGAAGATGATCTCTCCTATGAGGATCAGCCAGTAAATATTCTGGACTAAAGAGATATGGTTATACGTTAAATGAAAACCTACCTTGTCAAAGTGTTATGGATGAACCATAAGTTTGAATAAGCTACTTGGGAATTGGAATAGGGGATGAAAGAGTAGTACCCTCACCTGTTTATGTAAAATGAAATTTTGAGGGTGAAATTTCATAAGGGGGGAAGAATGTAATGACCCAAAGTTTTATCAAGGAAATTCCCCTCTTAAAATTATTCATTATAATATAATCACATTAGGAAGCACAATAAAATATAATGATACTAAATATAATGTGACAATTAAACATAATTTTTCCACTTCTATGTTTTGGATTTTGAAAATGTGGCATTCACTGTTGTGTTCGGAATGATTTTTGTATTCTTATAGAACCAACATAATTTTTGATGAATAGTAACATAACCTTATGAATAGTAACCTACCCTTATGAATAGTAATATGATGGTTATGAATAGTAAATCCTCCAAAATAATAGTAAAATTACCCGTGAATGATTAAATATAAATTTAGGCATCTTAAAAGTGACAATTTGACTACAGTAAAAGTATTGGTATTTTTGTAAGTCACAAATAATTAATTATAATTAATTATTTAAATTAAAATAAATTTTTTTTTCTAAAATGTTTTCATAAATTAACAATTCTATTTCTTCTAGTTTTATGATAATTTTTTAAGAACATCTGTAATTTTTGAAAGCATTATAAAATCAATTTTAATTTTAAAAACTCTATTTTTCAAGTAAATTATGATTTTAATTAAAAATTAAATTAATCGTCTGTAAAAATAATTTTTGAAAAATGAATATTTTTTTGGATTTTAATAATTGATAAATGGTTAGTGTGAATTATTGGTATTTTTCTGAAATGTTTGAATTTTATGAATAGTGAAATACCATAATTTACAAAATAAGTTAATACACTAATTATAGAGTCATGTATGATGTTCTGCTGATTCAAGACCAATTGGTTTGGATTCACATGATAAAATTACATTAATTATTCATTTAAGACTCATTATTACATTTCTTGTGATGAAATAATAAAATGATGAATATTATATTGAGAAAACCTCTCTCCCCTCCACTATAAATACCACCCTTCACACCCTCATTTCATCACACCTCTCAAGCTTCAATACATTCCTAAAATATTCCGAAAAATCTTACCCAGCCCCTCCCCCATGACTTGGAGCTCTTTTCATCATCAGAATACTAACTCTGGGATCCTTAAGTAGGATCTCCATAGGAGGATTCAAGAGGTAATTTTTCTCTCTCTTTTCTTTCAATTTCCTTTAAAAATTGTTTTCTTTTATTTTTTATCCACAACTTATATTATAAAAATTTAATGATCAATATATTATGTTTTATATACATTTATGATATAATGTTAAAATAAGATTAATCATTATACTCCTCCCTCCCTCTCTTTGTTAGTAAACTTAAATCGCTGCCCATGATGTGTTAATTTACCTAAATAAAGGGCGATGCACATCCTTTTTTCCTTCAAATCCTTCAAGGTTTCCAATAAAGCCATCAAATGGTTGAAAATAGATTTTAAATTTTATTTATTATCCTCTTTTTTTCTTGAACTAACCTATTTACATGAAACTATGTGATAAAATAAAACAAGTTCATTGTGATAAAAAAACACCCAAATTAACCAAAAATGATCATCATTAATTGTTTTCTGACAATTCATCCTCATGGTACAAAAAAAAATTCATTATAAGATCATTTATATCTATGTAATATCATGAATAATATAAATTAAAAAAAATTTATGTTCAACCACATTTCATACAAACATTCATTCATGAATACAAGTGAACTGTTCCTAAAGTATATGAAAATTAACACTCCCAAACAATGAATTTAAGCTCTATAACTCATCCAAAGGCCCATAAAAGAACTTAATGAAACCATATTAAACCATTTTCATGTATAATAGGTTTATTAATCTATAATTAATGAATATAATGTCATTATATTGAACATTAAACTAAATAATTTATTTGGATACAAGGTATGGGGTAATTCTGGAACCCAACTTTGTTTCTTCATGTTCTCCCTCTTTCACTCCATTTTTGGTATGGTCTCTCCCTAAATATCATCAGTTCATCATTATAATATATTTTATGGTATATACATGTTTTATAATATAATTTATTTCAAACAATTTTTTTCCAAAAGAATGCTTCTTTCAAAAACACACCTTTTACTCCTCGCCTAAGGTTGATGGTTCTTGTAGCAAGTATGTTATTCCTAGTTTTTTTTGGGAACCAAAATTTTTTGAATCAGTTATTATGAGATGAAACTCATTCCTTTACAAGGGTTATTTATGTTCATTTTTTATATATGTTTCATTCATTCTAATGATAATGTTATAACATGACAGGTGCGCCCAGAATAATTTAGCACCAAATGAATGTTATCATGTGACAATGCGCCCTATATTATACAGCGCTCCAATGCATTGGGTAATGTAGTTAATCTCATGATTAAAAGGGAAATTATGAGTGAACATTATCTAGAATGTTCTACAACTATGTGTGGTAGTTAACCACTAATACATGATGTTTCATTTTTATGGATTTCCACATTTCATGTCTTTTATTAATTTTTTCCTAGGGATTTTGATGATGGTGTTATTAATATTCTCACTCCATGTTGTATTGTTCTTATCTATCATCTTATTGGAATTTTATCACACCCCCCCCCCCCCACTTGATGTATATCCTCAGGTGACTATATGTACTAATGAGAGGTCATGTTCCAATAAGAATCTAGAGAAGAATGAATTAAATAAATGTTTGTCCTTGATGTTGTAAATGTAATGTTTGGTCCTAGTTTTTCAAAGACACTAAACCTCTAAAGTGTCATGGTGTAATACTATTATGTTTTTTATATTAATAACGATTTAATAGTGATGTAAGAAATAATTGTTTTCTATATTCATTCTTCTAAGGATAATTGGTGCTGGCTCTCAGAACTCTGATGATACCGTTAGCGAATCCCAAGAAGTTGGATTCAAAACAGGAAGGACCATATGACATACATAAGTTCTATCATAATGGTGATTATTTTATGGCCACCTTGGATGGAGAGCGTGTCACACCAACCACCAATGAGATATTCCTAAAGATATACTGCACATAATTTCCCTAAATAGGGCATCCATGTTGGTTTATGTCATAATACATCTTTTCTACATGATGTTAAACTGCATGGAAGAACTCCCTTGACACATGATGTTAAACTACATGGAAGAACATCCTTTTTGCATGACATTAAACAGCATTAAAGTACGTCCTTTTCACATGATGTTAAACTTCATGGTTGTATGTCCTTTCCACATAACATTAAACTCCATGGAATGTCTCATACATGATAAAAAAATATACAGATGTGTCCCTACCACATGACATTAAACTGCACGGCCCCTAAGAACTACGCACAACTTGATTCTCATTTCAAATGAGATGCGTAGAGAATCCATGATCATACATCTTGACCCAGCCACCCCACAACATAAAATACTCATATCATATCCTCTACTTTCACTGAATGGAAAAAGGGATTTGTGTTGATCCTTGTTTCTCAAACTGATTGTAGCTCACGTGGGCTTAGGCGTTCCGAAAAGGGTTTTACAAAGTAAAACAGGGAATGAAGGCTAAGAAAAACCTCGTGCCCTTACTAATTTCTATATCCTACAACACCAGTATTTCTATAACTACATGTGGCTTGATTCCAGTCATTACAGGATACATAGTGATGCTCGAACCCCTACTTATGGGACAATCCATAAGATTTTCTTCCTTTCACATCTGGTGATCCAATTTTCTTACCATAATAAAATAAATTGAATGGATCTGTCATGTCCATTTCCAAATGAATTTGGTCACATAAGACCATTCCATGTGACGCTAAATAGCATGGAACCCTATAAAACTACATGTGGCATGATTCTCATCCCTATGGTATGTATAAGAACACCTGATCATTTTACCTCAGGTATATCCCCCAACCTCATTGAACATTCTTGGTCTCTTGGCCCAAGCCCCTTTCAATATGCATGGAGTGGTGCAGACTTCTTCAGTCCTCATTCACATCGAGTTTTATTTATCACACCATGAACATCCCCTTTAGGACATGGTTCTCTCACCTAAGTCTTTTCCACATGACGTTAAACTATATAGAAATATGTCCTTTCCACATGATGTTAAACTATATATAAGTAAGTCCTTACTGCATGATGTTAAACTACATGGTCCTTTAAGAACTACCTGTGTCTTGATTCTCACTCTCATGAGATATGATGTGATGCCCAAGTTCTCATCCTTAGGCCCAGCTAAAGCATTGCCACATTTTACATAAAATCCACCTTCTTCCTCCCAGCATGACAATAAACTACATGGGATATCAAGAACTACATGTAGCATGATTCCTATCCATATAAGATACATAGTGACACATGGATCTCCAATCATAGGACTTTCTATAGTCGTAAATGGATATAATGTCCACCACTATGTGTGGTCCAGACCTGCATAGGGTATTTACATTTTCGAGAACTATGTTGGATTTGATTCCCAACCAACTAGGATATATTGGAAACTCCCTTAGGATCAATGCTGATACTTCATGAACCCCATACATTCCTATTCATTCATGTCAGTATTCACATGTCTATACCTCGTGACGTTAAACTGAATGGTATTTTTTCTTTACCGCGCGATGTTAAACTGCATGGATACATTTCCCCGCTACATGAGGATAAACTAATTAGGTTATCATCCATCACCCTCCTTATCAAAAAACCACAAGACCCTTACCCATGACAACCAGAGAACATAGTACTTCCATCATCTTTAATCACCTAGATCCATATTCCATACTTTATTCTTCAAGCATCTCGGGTCATCACAAACATTTCACTACCCTTGAATATGAAAAGACGTCTCTCTATTATCCATGTTATTAATATATAAGGTATCAAATCCACCAACCAGATACATCTTGGAATGGTGTAATGGGATTTCTAATTCTTGTGATCCCGACATCACCACTGTTGAACTCAACGCCCCAATGTGTTATAGGTTACCCCATAATGATTTCCACATATCATCAATCGTGACTTGAGTACCTTAATCCCAGATTTATGTCATCTCTACCATCTTCTTGGAAGGACATTGGAGTACTCTTGACCCGGGGTATCCTAGAGATCCTCTTGTGTAACATCCCCATACTAGGTTCAAGGGGAATGACCATGAACTGCTCGCACATGGTCAAAGATGTATGACCTTAAACTCTAGAACATAATGGTAAAAATCACAATACATTAAAATAAAAATTAAAGAGATGCAAAAATCATCAGGTCGAAAACCCGCAAAGCGAAACATGAGAAAAATTCAATTAATCACTCCTTATATGACTATCCCAGATCATTCTCTAGACTCGGGTACTCTGGGTCATTATTTACTATCCCTACACCAAATTATCCAAGAGGATTTGATATCCTCGACATTATGTCACCATTTTTGGTACCCTTTCTCAAGGCTGGAATGCATCACTATGTTCATGAACCTTTTCGTGGCTCACACCTTGTGATCTGAAACCACAAGGCGTAGGCCTCAAGACATTCTATTAAGAGCTAAGTTGTGCTCGGGTAAAAACCCCCTTCTTGGATATCATTACATCCCTACCCAACTTCATTTTATTGATGTTTGAGCCTTCATAAATATTTCACAACCCATAAATAGGAAAATAGATCTCTCCTCTTGGTCGTGTTATCGATGTAGAAGGGCCCATACCCACAAACCGGATAGATCTTGACCCGGACTAAAGGGTTTTCTAATCCTTATGAGCCTTGACAGCACAATGGTTGAACCAAACACCTAAAATCATCATGGGACATACCCAACACATCTACCCCATTCCATACCACTCGACATAGACTTTAGGATTTTTATTTACATCATTCTCACTCCAACTATCCAGGTATTCCTGACCTCCATAACATTTCACACTCAACCATATTCACCCCAAGAATCTCCCATATCCCTTGGAAAAGAGAGAAGATCAACTTTACATGTCCCTACTAATGACGCAAATATAATTAACTAGACAACTAAAGATATCTCCTCCTTGTAATAAAGGAACTCTAATCCTCATGAGCCCCAAAAATACCATAGCATACCTAAACACCCCATGGTGTTTCAAGTCATCTCTGATCTACCAGCCTCATATTCCATAAAGGTCCAAGCTAAAGACCATAAACTAAAACATGTTATAGCTGTCATGAGTCCCGCTATACGTCCCTATCACACTTGAACAACATTCCACATGTATGAAAATCACTCGTCCTTCAAGACATATCTCCTACCCTGATGATATCCCCAAATATAAAACATTCATGCTCATACATCACAATGAAAGGGAAAACATCTACAATGATTAATAATATAACATAATTGAAAAGTATCATGAAAATAAGAGTATTAAATCATATTCCAAAGTCATCCATTCTTTGAATGATAAAGAGGGAGGAATATACACATTTTGGAGTCTCTCCAAAAACCTCAATGAAAAATATTGGGTGTAATGCTAAAGTATGGGATACAATATAAGAAAAATAAACTAAAGAAAAAGACAATCAATTGCACTAGAAAGATATAAAAGGGTTTTGAGGGATGCATCATTTGATCATTTAAGTGTTTCTCCCCCTATTTCCTCCACCTCTATCGTAGGATGGAGAACTTTGACCAGGAGAGTTGGCTCTTCAACCCACCTTCCATCATTGGTCAATGAGGTCAATAATGTCAAGAGATTGAACTTCAGTTGAATAATCATCTCTTCATAACTTGATATTTTCACCATCTAAGAATCCACTGGGTCATGTAAATCAGAGGACACTTGATGGCCCTTCCCTAGTGCATCCATCACCTCCTCCAGTTGTTTGGAGATAGATGCCTCTTTCATTGAACCATAAAAGATCATATCATGTGCAGCTAAGACTCACTATGTTAATACGATCTATTTCATGATTTCAAAAATTGGTTGTTGATAAAAACCATATGACTCTATATAATAGAGAAATTAGAGAATCCATTCCACTAGGTGATGGAATGTCTCTAGAGGGGTTTCAGTAATCATGGAGTGGATGTTCTCTTTGTCTAGCTTAAGACATCACTGATACACAACAGCTGATGCGGTAGATAATCCACCCAGTTGAATCAACAATGAAAAGGGTGAGGAGGCCCCATGTACCCCACTTTCATTAGGAAAATCATATATATCCTACACGAGAGGAATGATATCCTTAGGATAGTTTGATCCCCTATCCAAACAACTATGATTTGAGAAAGGTCATTTACTAGAAGCCTCACCCAAATCAACAATCAGATCCATCAATGTGATGGATAAAAGATTTGGTGATGTAATAGGCTTTTCCACATGACAGAAAAGTTATCCCAACACACCATTGGGATAATCCATCATTCAGAACTTGGAATAATCCTGGGTGAGGTAACAATGAGCAACGGTAGGTGGAAATATGATCACATCCCTGGTGTCTTTACGAGATAGTATCTTCCAAAATTGGAAGATGACACTAGGATGTTGTTCCCCATATACATGGGAAAAAGGAATGGGATAACACTTCGCACACATACAAATTGTCAACCAAACCTATGTGGTGAGAACGGTTTATAGATAATAAGCTCATCTGCCCTAGCTTCAAGGATCTCATTGCAAAGATAAATTATAAAAGATCACTCATCAAGAGAGTCACTTCCATCATCAATGATTGAACCAATCGATATGCGCATGATACAAAAGTTAAAATTTTCATTCCAGCACAGTGCACCTTTAACCTCTTTAGGGGTTAGGGACATAGGCCAACTCTTGGAACATACAATAGTCTAGGGTAGAATATGGGGTCTAGAATCTATGAAGTATTATAATACTCAAAATAATTACATATATCCCTTATCTATCCTAAAAAGAACGGAATTGGACTGTCAATTTGGTAAGGGGTGTTGCCTTGCTAGATATGGCCCATCATCTAGTAAAGATGGGAAATGATAGGCACCACCATGTTCAGGTTCCTCTACTATGAAAGTCATGCAGCAATCAACAAGATGATAACATAGATACTTTAGTTCGCATCCCTAGCTTGAAAGGGACACACTTTTAGAAACAAGGCAAGAAATCCTGTAACCTATGATCTGGAGAAAAATATGAATTCACATGGTAGCCCCATAAAGTACGATCCAAAGCTTCCAAAATGGCCCAATATGAGTCAAAATTGTCACAAACATGGTGGTATGGACACTGATGAGGGAGAATAATGTTTTCTTCAGCCCCACTACAACACAAAAAAAAACTCCAATCTAGTCATTGAAGGATATAATCGAGCGCACCATCAAATCTCTCCTCATCTAATTCCTCGCGAGGATAATCATCTCGTTATCTAATGCCAGAGTATGTATAGGATCTTCCCAAATGTTTTTGGTAGGTAGAAACTCATCATACATCTCTCTTGGAGGAGGGATTCCACCCAGCTGATAGATGTCCCAAGGATGATTCCCACCTCACCATGGGGAAGGCGGAAGGTGTTTGTCCTAGGGCACCAATGGATGATCATTTATGGAATGATTTTAGGTTGGAGATAGACGATTTACTGAGATATACATGTAGCTTCATGAATATGAACCCTATATTTATCATCAATAAATTATAGATAGATTTTTCATTCCCAAAACGGTCATGTCCACTCATCAGAAAAATTTTCACCAGGGTGAATAACCCACTTCAGATACCATCTTCCATCAAGAGTGTTCAAGGAGGAGGAAAATATGATCGAATATATTTAGGCGATATATTGTTGGAATATATCACGTCCATCCATGCCCAATGGGTAATTGGAAAAGATATAGGACAAGCCCTGGGGTTGGGTAGGTATCAGCTAACCATTATTAGCAATCATCATCTAAACATCATCATGGGAACAAAATAACCAATGAGAAGGCAGATTGAAATCTGGAGTGAGAATAGATACATCATCCATTAGGCTAAACTCATACAATGGAAGTCGGTTAGATAAAATATAATCCTGGATTTTAGGTGAAATGAGCCTCTATAAAATCTGGATATTAGAATGCATGCAATAATGAGGATTAGCATTATGATTCATGGAAATCATGGCCCTCTGATTAGCTGAAGTTGATGATTCTTGATGGGATCTAGAAGGAATCTAGAAAATAATTAGGTGACACATTTCAGGAGAAGAATATAAAGTTTTGAAAAAAAAACAAAAGCCTAAAATTTCCCTAAAGGAGTCACATGTGTCGCCTAACCTAGACAAGGGTTTGCTAACCACCCAGTTTTTAGAGGAACAACTATGTGCATAACCCTTATGAGGCCCCGAGCGTGTTGCATAACCACCTTCAGAAGCTCGTGATCACGTGACCTAAAAATGGTCATGCAAAATAATAAGGAAGTTGAGACAACAAGACCTGGGAGGTCCTCATAACAACCACCTAAGCGTAAGTAATTATTGAATCTTAAATCATGGACGAGATAGATAAATGCCTGAATAGGAAGAAAGGACCACGATTTGAACTCGCAACATATACTCATAGACAAAACTCATATTCGGAGTTTGTGACGAGGTCTCATAACAGGGCAGCAATGGGAGCACTCAAGAAAAGGAGGAAGCTTGTGAAATGAAATGTCATATACCCCCACCCCATATATATATGTGGTTCTTGGAATTCCAAATGCCTCCAGGTATACCAAATGTCACCTGAAAAAACTAGTTCATGACACCACAAAAGATTCGAGTAGGCTTATAGTTTTTTTTAGGACTAAGTATTTGTCCCCTCAGACACCGCTTCTGAGGGGGGGGGAATTTGTTGATGCCTACCAACTAAGCATCAGTAAAATCATGAGGAAAGAAGCTCTAGAATATAGAAAATATCTTTCCCATTAGAGTAATGAATGAGAGGATATTTGAAGACTTATGAAGCCCCCTAAATAGACTTGTGGTCATGTATCCACATCTAGGCCATGTGGGGTCTCCATGCATGGTTCCTATCCCACAGAAAGTCCCAAAGAACCCTCCTTAATGGGATCCCATTCACACTAGTGTCCAAGTGGTGATAGACGAATGGGTACCTCCAAGGTTATGCAGTTTTTCATTGGAAATTTCCTAACAAGACACCCAGAAACCTTCAAAAAAAGGGAAGTGACATTCATAAGTAAGAGACCCCCGAAAGTCACAGATATCACTCTCCTTGTCACCAATAAGAAGAATAAAATCCCTATATGATGTCCAAGATGTCTCACAAGACCTTTGGTCACTCATCACATAAAATAAAGGAGATATGGAGGAAGATGTGAGAGAAGTTTTCGGTCACTAAAGGACATGCGACGCACCCCCAAAGACATGTGACACACCTCGACCTATCTGGTGTAGCTTCCAAAACCCCTTTGAGTTGTAACCTGCACCACATGAAGACCTTCATATAACTCCATAGTGTTCTACAGGAAGAGTCATTTTTTTTTCAAAATACTTGTGTACTCTCATTGGATACATATAGGTCACATGAGACACTATTGGAAAATTGAGTAAAATCATATATATTACTCAAACAAACTGACTACCTCTTGGAATTCATTATATAAAACAAATGGGATCAAAAGGGAGGAGGTGAGTGCTTTCCATAGTCACTAAAAGACATGAGACACATTCCCTAAGTGTTCTATGAGACGCCGCCTAGACCTTGGTGTCATGAACACCTTGTATCACGATATACCTTCATCTTGTTAGCCTCCCCGCATATGGTCAGAAAACCCCACAATGCTCCAAGGATAAATGGATAGTCTTGTCTCTAGAATACTCATGCACCACCATATGACCGTTATTGGTCACATAATGCATCTAAAAAAATATAGTAAATACACTCCAAGCCATATGTGAGGTCTCTCATTACTATTAACCTTTTCCATATAAAATGAAGGAGATAGAAAAAGATGAGGAGAACAGGGTTCACAATCGCTAAAGGACATGCGACACACCCAGCACACCCTCATCATGATCCTACAAGACCCCAAGAAAATCCATCCAAGGGATCAAGAATGAACTCTGATAGACATTCGAATATCTCGAAAACCCTTAGGAATTTCAACATGATAATATAGAAACCCCCAAAGAACAAGCCTCCAATAATTAGTAATAATCCAATTAGGGACGAATGGACTCATGACCGTAGATAGTCAGGCAGCGCCCTAGACACGGTCCACCGTAGAGGCTCACGAAACCATGTAACGCTAGACCCAACGTCCATCCTAGTGTAACACCAGATGCTCCACTCAAACTGGTGAGTACGTGGAAGACTACACCTATAAATTTCTTACTACAACTCAAAAAAAGGGTAGGTGGGCTGATTGATTAGACTCTAGAAGTTTGGACATAGGATGTTTCTATGCATGTCGGCGCTTAGAATTCATACTTCTGTACCAATCTAATCATGCGACCAACTAACTTTCCACCAGGTAATACACTACTAGACCTCCAAAGTTGTCATGCAGTAGGCATAAGGCCTTTTGTGGGATCAATTAGGGATCACATGAAAGACCTATTGAGATGTGTGTGATCCTTATTTCATGTTTTTTAGATAATGAAAAGACCCAAATAATTTGAAATCCATCTGAACAAAGGCACTCACAATACGATGGAAAACCCAAGATTAAAATTAGAAGACTTAAGTTGAAGGCACAACCACGAACCCCCGTATACTTTGTGGGTGTCATCCAGTGCACGTGACAACACTAAGCCACACCACCTGGACCTCACGATGGACCATTGAATTGTCACTAAGGAGATGTGGAACACTCTGAACATGTCAAGAAATGTCCTGTAGGCTTCCTGCGAGCACCACAAAAATCTCACGAACACTCTTGAATTGTCACCAAGGACTTGTGACATCCTTTGGACACAACACCAGACTCGTATAATTGTTTCTTCTCATGTCATCCATGTCTAATAGACACATCAGGACATAACGAATCAGATCTCACGACAACCCAGGAAAAGTCACCTAAGACACATGATTCCCCCTACATGTGTCAACATAGTCTCGCAATGTCCACCATAGGTGTCAGCGAGGACACACAACACCCCCTATTCAAGTCGGGAAGATCCCGATGCGTCTTCCAAAGGCGTCATCCAAGAAATGTCGCATCCCTCAGATAATTCCACCTTGGTTCTCATGAAACCCCCGCATATGTCAAGATAGGTCATATGATGACTTCTAGGGCATACCAACAAGGCAGCATTAGTGTGTATGTTCTAATGTAAAGAACAACAATATCTCTGATTCTCACCATAACTGGGATATGTAGGATGCCTCCTCAAGGGCCCGAGCTCCATACCATACACATTAGGGAATGCCTAAATATGCAGATCCCACATAAATATGCCATGATGATGATCATTCACTACCACTTCTTTCTCTCAACAAGCATGGACCACATGAGCTTATGGGGATTCAAGAAATACCTCATCGGGTATATTATTCCTTAGTAATCACTTATAGAATTTTCAGTGTGTAATACCCAATGTGAAGAACTATGAGAACTCAAATTTCTTCCATAAACGGGATACATAGAATGCCTTCCTACATCCCGAGATCTATACTAAACACCCCAAGTACTTTCCCAATACACAAATCATGTATCTATACTCCATGACGCCGGTCACCTACTCATCTTGTTTCTTACACCAATCATAGCTCATGTGGGCTTATGTGAATGTCACGATAACCTCATTAAGAACTATAAATATGGAAACCTCACTACGTAAGCCCCAAAATCAATAGAACTATGAGGGTTTTGATTCCAGAAATAACCAGAATGCGTAGGATACCTTATAATGGCTCAATACCATCCTTGAAATATAAACAACCTTCACACATGGGATCATTGCCCAAAAAATTGGTCATGTGGCTTCATCATATAAGCAATTTCTCACTACTAGAAAATGATGAAGAACCCTGAATATATACAATTGAATCCCAGTCTATATAATATAAAATAAAACTAACCCTTAACCATTTTTTTAGGGTAACTGGTCATGCATCGGAATTATGGAGAGATTCAAAAATATGTCATAAATATATAACCGAGTCACGGGGTAGGAATCAATCCCCCCAAAACGGTTTGATGATCTTGAACTCCTATACTCTCAACCAACGTGAGTCCCCCATAATCGTTGGACCTAAAATTCTAGACGACAGACAACCTTTGGAAACAATTTCTATACTCAAATGTAGATAGAGAAATTATTATGAGTTTTATGAAAAGTTGAAATGGTATCATGACGAGTTAAACTCATTCCATACCAATAAATCCCAGCATAACAGTGGGCCAAAAAAAGAACACCCATGTTGAACAAATAAATCTAGGGAGAAAATCACAAGAAAAATTATGAGGAACAGGTATTGGTCGATGTTTGTGTTGAAATAGATTTTTTATCATTAGAAAGATGAATGTAGAGATAACAACTATTCACCAAGAAATTCTCCCAATTCCTTATTAATTAGTGTTCATCATAGAAACTGAAATGGGGAAATAAAACCACATCAATAAGATATGACATATATTTTTATCAATCTATATTGTATAATGAATCGTTGTTATATTCATTGGTGTGATCATCTAATTATGTTGCACGTCGATTTTGGATCCACAATCTCATTGCTATTTTTCTGAGAGAGATCTGCCAACACTCTATCCAACAATACTCCAATAGCTCTAGGGTTATGTGGGTAACCCTATAATTTTTTTATAATAGTCTATTTAAATACACATAATTAATTGTTTCAATGAAAAATAATAATAATAATTTTTTTATTTATTTTATTCCAATAATGAATTTTCTATAAATGCCCCACACCGACCAACAATATGTCCCGACTAGGGTAAAACATGCATTTTAAACACAACGGTGTCCTCAGATTTATGATCCAAGACCATTTTTAGATTTTATTTAATTTTTTCAAAAAACTATGAGTGTGTGTTATTTAATATATTTAATATATTTCCAAAATTTATTTCAAGCACACAGATCCTTGGAATCTCATACCTTCTGAAAACCTAGTGTCAAAAATAATCCATAAAATATCTAAAAATAATATGTGGAAATTAGAGTCATTATATTTTCCTCCCTTGGGGATTTATGTCTTAAAAATACAATATAAGGTCTACATAATGAAATGTGGGTACTAACCACAGATATGAGTCTCTCTCCCCCATGTTCTCTCTTAAAGAGTAATCTGATGCCTTTGGACACACACCAAAGGAATCTCTCACCCACAAATGATTCTCTCCCACAAGTCCTAAATCTCCACCGAGTACTCAACAATGGGTGCTCCATCCTCTGTGTTTAGTTCACCCCCGTAGATTATATATGATGGGTCATGAACGTACCTCCTCAGCTAAGACACATGGATGGGGTTGTGCACCCGGTCTAACTACGGAGTTAGTTCTAGGAGGTATTCCACCTCTATAACTCTACACATTATCTGGAAAGGGATAATGAATCATGGAGAAAGAATTACACCTATTAAAAATATCTATAATCCACATTAAGGTGAAACCCATAGGAGCACATGGTCCTCCTCCTTGAACTCCAAAGTCCTATGTCATTTTTCATCATAAGACTTATGTTGGCTCTATGAAGTCGCAATATACTCCTGGATGATTTGTAACTTCTTTGTAGTTGCTTACAACAATTCTAAGCCCATAAGTGATGACTATCCTATGACATTCTATCATAGTTCTAACCCAATGATTTCCTGTACAAAGCCTCAAGTGTTTTCATAGTGATGTTGGAATGGTAGTTTTTGTTTTATGAAAATTATACCAATGGTAGGTGATCCTTCCAGTTATTGAAAAAGTCTAAAATGAAATCTCCTAGAATGTCATCTAGAACCTAAATGGTTCGCTCAGTCTGGTGATATGTATGGGGATTAAATGTTGTTCTCAAACCTAAAAGCCTCCTATAATCCCTTCTACAACCAGGATGTTAATTGATCATCATGGTCAGAAATGATCATCAATGGGACTCTATGAATTCATACTATCTCATGTATGTAGAGGCATCCAAAGCTCTCTACTGAACTCTTCTCCTGAACAACTAGGAAGTGGGACAATTTGTTGAGTCGATCTATGATCAGTCATATGGCATCATGTCCCCTATAGTTATTTGTTAATCCCATCACAAAGACCATGGATATTGCATACCACTTCCACTTTAGTACCTCAGGGGGTTGAGCTAACCTCTTGGAACACGGTGCTTAGCCTTCACTTGTTGACAAGTAAGGCATCGAGTGACAAACTATGAAACATCCTTCTTCATCCATTATGACCAAAACTGAGATAAGATGTCCTGGTACATCATTTCCACACTTGGATATGCCTCCAAATGAGATGTATGAAACTCTCTTAGAACCTCCTCCAACAATTTCATGGGCATCAACATGTTTCCCCTAAAAAGATTGAAATTCTCCCCATCTTCATAAAATACATTATGAGAATGTCACATTGAAACGAGCGGTCGATTGTCGCCTATCAACTAGTCAAAGTTCTGATGCTCTGCTAATGTGTATAGCATCACTCGGGTCGAATCCTTGACGATGATACTTTTTAAATAGTCAATTATTTTTAGTGTATTGTATTTTGATTAGGGGGGTTTGTTTGCAGATCTTAATTGAAATGATTGATTGACTATAATTTATTTAAAAAATTAAAAATACTGGGGTGAGTTTATCATTAGGGAGTTAAGCTTGTGATATCCTTGAGCTTTGCTTTATATTTTATTTAAACTAACACCCACTTCACAAGATAACAATGATTGGAATTCCTAAGTGTTAAGGATTTAATCCAAGCCTTAACATAACATAGGGTTATAATAATTACCATTAGTTGTTTATGGTAGTGTATTTATGGTTCCAATAATCCATGGAAACCACATGTTAAACAAAATATGTCATTAATACATCACATGGTAGGTCCAACATATACAATGTTAAATTAACGAATACTCATCGAGAAAATACTCTCAATCACTTAACATCCCTAAATTTTGACTCACCCCAATGAGAGATTTACTCGGGAATTTGGGTGTTTATTAATATAGTTATAATTATTATGATTATAAATTAAGAATAGAGGAAAAATAAAGGGATAATAAAAGAGAAGTGCATCGAACACACACACACACGAACAATGATGAGAATTAAACAAAACAGACTTTGGATTGAATGGGGAAGAAAAATAAAAGAAGGGGATTAAAATTTATTTAAGATATTTTAATAACATTAATATTAATCTACAGAAGGTGGATTAGAATAAGAGATATTGAATAAGAAACTTGCATTAAAAAATAATTACAAAACACAAACTTACAAGATTACAAATGAAGAACAACACAAAATTGAAACGAAGAAAAGAGAGGAGGAAGGGTATCTTCAGTGAAAAATTGAGTATGGAAGGTCCTACCCAGCCTTTTTCAAGGCTTTGGTCGTGCCAATTTATTCTACTCTCTTCTAAAATTCCAACTCCATTAAAGGAGAGGAGGGGGTGTATTTATAGCCCAAGGAAGTGGACTGTTTGTTTTCCCAATCTGTCCGTCCACTTGACTCGACGATTTGGACATCCAGAAAGTATAATCTTGAGATATCTCATTATTAAAAGATGTATATAATAATGTTGTCTGACAAATCTCAAATGATGGAGGAATTTGGAACTATTTATCCAAAGTTATGGTTGGTTTAGTAAACAATTTTAATCTGTCCATTTCAATCCAAAATTTTTAAAATCCAAAATTTGAAAGGATTTTTGAATAGGAATATGCCTTCAAAGATGAATTATTTCTTCAAAAAAGTCGGTGGAATATATCTTCTCTTTCACAATGAAAAATATCAGATCAATTTGATGATTACATCATGAGATATGTTTTGAATAGTGTGAGGATTTTTAATTCTCAGACAGAATGGTGGGATAGATTTCCAAGCTTCATTTGGGCCCCTTTTTCTTAGATTTGGGCCCTGAAATTTATATACATGATTCTTTTGAATAATCAGGAAAAATAGTGGAGTTTCATAAAATATGGGATTTGGGAGTGAGACCAGTAACTCAATCATCATGGCTGGTCCAGTTTCTTTAGAAATTATTTGGGTCATCTTGTGTGGTCTATATGGGCCTTCAAATGGAAGACTTGTCCCATTATTCATTCTAATGATATGTGATAAATTGTATAAGGAATCATAAAAAACAAAAACCACACAATTTGAATTAATATAGGGAGAGTTATAAATAAAATAGTAAACTGAATCAATTGGACTACTTCTAAAAATGCTCAAAAATTATACTTAGTATTAAAGAATTAATATTTCACACAAATTATGCACATTTCGTATAAAATAAGTAAAGGGAGTATATAATAAGTCATGAAAATATTAATAACATCAAATCCCCCACACTTAGTCTTGTGTGTGTCCTCATGTGCAACAAATATAAAAACATAACAAAATCATTTTCACTCACCAACAAATATTAAAATTTTGTTTTCTCCAATCATGGGAGGTTTAGACTATTTCACTAATCCATTTTCAATTCCACGAAAAGTTTTTACAGAAAAAATGTTCCAAAACTAATTTATTTTTTCATGCTCAAATTTATAAATGGAAAATTTTTACACTCAAAACTCACACCTCTCAAGATGATAAAATTCATTTGTGTAGGTTCTCTCTTTCACCAACCAAAAATGAAAATATTAGAGTTTGAAAGATATCTCAGCTTCCAATACCTATCCAAAGTGAACAATAATCAAGAGGTTATTTTTAGGTGGTTTTTCTTTGGCTATGGGATGGTAGGAATATAATGTTCAAGAGATAGAAGAAGAGGGGTAAAACACCAACATAGAAAAATCAATGCACAATTTTTTAAATAAAACATGGAAGGAAATGAAAACAAATATTTACAAGGGAATGATTGTGTGAAAAAATTCACAATAGAGGATGAAAATTTGGAGGGGATGATAAGATAAAATATTTACAAAACACAAAACTTCTCCCAATGACATAAGAATATAATGCATGTGTTCTTTTTTTCTTTTTTTCTCTTTTTTCTAAAGTTGAACTTGGAAAAGATCTCACACGGATATCCCAACCCATGGTTAATCTCCTCACAACACTAATGTTAATAGTTTGAACAAGATCAAAGGTTGAGGAAGATTGATTTTTTACCTTCCCAATAAACAACCTAATTTTCTTTTGATTTTTTTTTCATTTTTATTTAAATTTTTTTGAACACTTATCAATAACGTTTAAAAAATTAAATAAATGAAAGTACATTACATTCCCCAAAACACACTGAATGAAATCCTCTCCCCCACACTGAAATGGATTCTTGCCCTCAAGCATATGATTACATGTTGAAATCAACAAAGGGTACCCAAAATGAAATCCATCCCCCCCTACATTTAAATTTCAAAAAAAAATGCAATGAAAAATCCATGTTGATATTGGGTGGGATAAGGTATTGGGCTTGTAATATGTCTAATAAAGAAAAGGTTTTCATAGACTTGAAGGTGATTTAAAAGGAGGATTAATGTATGGTTAATGGGATCCTATTTATATATTATGATTCTCATGTGGTTTAGAAAATTCCTCTATCATATTAATGCACACTAAAGTAGGAAATTCAGCTTGAAGGTCCACAAACTCAAGACTCACAAATGGTGGTGAAAACACACATTTTGAAAAGATAGCCATAGGTTGCCTTAGCATGAAAGAAATGTTGGTTCTCACATTTGGGGAAAAGAATTTTCCAAATCAATAACTGAGTTTTCAAAATGTATTATTCTTGACAAAAAATTATTTATCCAAATATACGCTGAAAAAAAATTTAAATGAAACCATGTCTTTTGACTCCACAAAATGGTAGGACAAAATTTGAAAATTGATGGTGAGTAAATATGAATCTTTTTGTTTTTTTTACATTTTTTTAATTTTTTTGAGTTTTTTTACTGTTCTTTAAAATACACACCCACAAAAAAGAGAAAGAGAAAAAGAAACTGTTTGATGAAGAAAGTGGTAAAAAATGAAATAGAGAGGGAAAATAAGGAAGAGAGAGAGATATAGGAAGAGATAGAGAGAGTTAAAGGGAAATAGGTGCCCCTAGTTTGGATTTGGCGGGTCACCATCTCCATCTAGTGGTGGGTCGACTGCAAAAGTTTGGGATCCAGTGGAAGTCGATGTTGATCTCAGATTGTGCCTCCTCTAAGGGTGATGCTTTTACCGATGTCCATTAACTGTGAATGTCCTTTTTAAAGAGGGGTCTTGGACTTGTACTTCACCAAATGGGTAAACGTTAGTAATAACAAAAGGACATTCCCAACGAGAATTAATCCTACATGGGTGAACTTGAAATCGAGAATTGAAGAGAATTACCTTTTCATCTTCATGAAATACCTTTCTCAAGATGTGTTTATCATGGAGTTCCTTGGATTTTTCTTTGTAGATATTATAATTCTCTTAAAAATCAAGTTGAAGCTCCTCTAGTTCAGCCAATTGCAACAATATTTCTTTACCTAATTTTTCAAGTTCAAAATTACAAGTTTTCACTACCCAAAATGACTTATGTTGGATTTGAACTATAAAATGACATTCTTTACCAAAAACTATCCTAAAAGGATACATCCCAATGGGTGTTTTATAAGCAGATCGATAAGCCCAAAGTGCTTCACCAAGTCTTTCAGGCCAGTCTTTTCTGGTGGGTTTTACAATTCTCTCAAGAACTCTTTTCACTTCTCTATTAGAAAGTTCATCCATTCCATTTGTTTGGGGGTGATATGCAGTTGAACTTTTATGTATAACCCCATTCTTTTTCAAAAGATATTCCATGGTTCTATTACAAAAATGGGTTCCTATGTAACTGATCAAGGCATGAGGCGTGCCAATTATGTTGAAGATGTGTGTCCTTAGGAACCCACTAACAGTATGTGAATCATCATTTCTAGTGGTTTTGGCCTCGACACACCTAGAAACATAATCAACTTCAATAATAATGTATGATAATCCATTGGAAGGGGGAATAGTCCCATGAAATCGATACCCCAAACATCAAAGCTCTCACAGAAACTTAAAGGCTTTTGGGGCATTTCATTTCTCTTGGAAATTGTGCCAAATTTTTGGCAAGTGGGACATGATTTAAATAATTCATGTGATTAATTAAAGAGTGAAGACCAGAAGAATACAGAGTCTAGAACCTTTCAGGGGGTTCTTTTGTGGTCCAATGTGGCCACCACTAGGCATTGTGTGACAGAATTCGAATATGGAAGAATGTTCATTTTCATCGACACATCTCTTTATTACCATGTCAGTCCTAGTTTTCCAAAGTATATTTTCTTCCCAAAAAAATTATTTTGAATCACTTTTCAACTTTATTTTTTGTAACGTTGAAATATTTTCAAGAAAAAAACTAGAAACCAAGTAATTTACAATTGGGTCATACCACAGTATTTTTGGAGTGAGAGATGAAAGATGCTTAGTGGGGAATTTAGGATCAATGATTTCAGAATGATAAGAATTAGAAATTATTTTCAAGTGATCAGCCACAGGGTTTTCTTTTCTTGGTCTATCTTTTATTTCAAGGTCAAACTCTTGGAGCATTAGGATCCATCTTATTAGCCTCAGTTTTGAATCACTTTTCTTGAGTAAAAACTTTATAGTTGAATGGTCTGTGAAGATGATGATTTTGGAACCTAAGAGATAGGGTTAGAATTTATATAAGGCAAAACAACTACTAAAAGTTCTGTTTCAGTGATAGTGTAGTAAGATTGAGATTAATCCAATGTATTTGAGTCATAATATATGGCATGAGGAATTTTTTCTGTTCTTTGACCAAGAATAGCCCCAACGACTCTGTCAGAAGCATCACACATCAACTCAATGGGTAAGGAACAATCTAGGGGTTGAATTATCGGGGAAGATTTAAGAGAATTTTTGAATTAAATGAAGGCTCTCTAGAAAACCTCATCAAAATGGAAAGTGGCATCATTTTGGAGCAACCGAGTGAGTGGTAGGGAAATCCTACTAAATTTATGGATGAATCTCCGATAGAAACCGACATGACCAAGAAATGAATGGATGTCTCAAACAGAAGTGGGTTGAGGAAGTGATTGGATCACTTTAATTTTGGCAGGATTGACTTCAATACCATCATTTGAAACTATGTTCCCTAGAACAATCTCATTTGTAACCATGAAGTGACATTTTTTTAAATTTAACACAAGGTTACATTTGACACACTTTTGGAGGACTAGAGAGAGTGAATTAAAAAAAGATTCAAATGACTCACTATTTCCTCTGGAAATGGGGATGACCTTATTGGTTTAAGGTTCAAACATTCCAATCGGTTTCTAACAGGTTTGTTCATAGAATCGGAAACATCCAATGATTATATATCCATTTGGACCTACTTTCCAAAGGTAGGTTCTCATTAATTAAGGACTGATGAGGCTTAAGAATTTGCATTGGTCGAGATGATGGGAGGTCGGACTCATCACAAATTTTTTAGGGGAATTATTGTATACTCCAGGACTCTCTTTATAGATTTAAGTTAAGTTTGTGAATCCTTATTACATTACCAAGTATAAAATGAGCATTACTTTATATCTGACAATCAATGATTAGTATATATGAGACTTAGAGAATCTCTTTATGTATTCGAGGTTCTTCATCGATAGAGAATCAACTGTATTTGTTAAAGATTATTGGTCAATGGTATCCTTTGACATATTATATAGATATCTCTTGTTCATTATGATAACCATACTAGTTTTAAATCTACTTAGTGGGGCACTTGAAGTTTATTGTCATTCAGAAGGACATGGATTTTTACGAAGTTGGGATCGTACCCACAGATGGGCTACCTACGTATTCTTTTTTATAGAAAAGGAATCCGAGCCCACATAGTTCGAGTAAATAAGTATGAGGTTTATGTATGATTGATGGATCAAAGAAATATTTCATAATTACTTTTACACTCTAAGCTCACGTGATTCATGCTTGGTGTGAGAAACAAGAGGTATTGGTAAAACCATACAATTGTGTCATCATAAGAAATGATGTGGGGGCTATGTATATACGACTACCCAAATAGATAAATATTAGGTTTCACTTCAGGGAAGAAACCCAGGAACAAGGTTCGTAAAGGTATATGTACTTTATGGAGATTTGGATACTCTAACATGGGGCTTACTCCTAAGGGAGATGCCCAAATTAGGAGGGGACTTATGATTGGGTTTTACTCTTGGGAAAGAAGCCCAAATCAAAAGTAATTTAATACTGGTTAATAGAAATTATGACTGGGACTTACTCCTGAAAAGGAGGCCCAGGTTAAGGAAATTATGGTTGGGGATTACTCTTGAGGAAGATGGTGAGAATTAATGGGATTTGGAATTTGGGGCTTACTCCTGAGGAGGATACCGAGATTTGGGAAATTATTACTAGGGCTTACTCCTAAGTAGGATACCCGTGTTAAGGGACTTGGGGCTTACTCCTAAGGAGGATTCCCAAATTAAGATAACTTGGACTGGGGCTTACTCTTGAAAAGGAGTCCCAGGTTAGGGATCCTCTCATCTTAAAGGATGAGGTTTAATTAATGAAATCTTTAACCTTAGGGACATAAAGATATGTATATCACGAGGTTTTAAGATATGTTCCACAGAATTCCTTTCAGATAAGGAATCCATCAAAAAAACCATGCCATAAATGGTTTTGAAGAGGGTTTTGAAGGCTGAATCTTGAATAGGAGAGGTGTATAGGCATAAGAGAGGTGAAATAGGCAGGAAGGGCACTCAAAAAGAGAGTGGCGCGCATGTCCTACGTAGGTGTGCAAGTTCTGGTCACGCAAGTACACTTGTGCGACACATGGGTACTTTCACGACGGTAAACCCCTAGGGTAATACTTGGGTGAGACTTGGATTAAGCCTTTAGTATTACCCCTAGGGGCTTCTAGAAGGGTGGTGCATAAGTTTTGTTGAAGGGGTAAGGAAGTGTGTAAGTGTGGCCATTTCCCTTAAGGGTTGGCCACTTAGGCGCGCAAGTGTTGATGAGTTTCAACACATATGCCTCCCCCCCTCTTTAGATCTTCCATTCTAGGTAAGAAATTACATTAGAAGTGTTTAGAAGCTTTGAGAAGAGACTAGGGCGCCGGGAGCTCAAATCGGAGTTTTTGGAAATTTTTCTTCTAAAATGGGGGGCCCACCGAGTGTATTTATAGGCTGGTGAAGACCCTGGGTGAAATTCAAAGAGGGATCACAAGTCAGATGCGCGACCACTAGGCGACGCGCAAGTATACTTGTGCGACCTTGGTGGAAATTGCGCGGTCCAAGTGAAAATGAATATTTGTTCGTGCCTTTGTCAATTTTTGATATTTCTTCAAAGGATGAATCAAATTGAGTTCAAGGTATTTCCTTTTTCATTCATTTAGACTCTGTGATGGAAATGAGCCTAAAAAAAAGTCCCCCCTCAGAGTTGGATCCGAAAGAAATAAGGATGTGACTCTGAGGTAAAGAAGAAAACTAAGGAACATTCGTGGCACAAGTGTTGAGCGTGCGAATGGAGGCGCCCAAGTCTTGAGCACGCAAATGGCGGTGTGCAAGGGTTGAGCACGCTGGCTTTAGGCACACAGGGTTGTGTCCTGGCCTATATATATGCGACCATTCTCGCACAAAGAACCCAGATTTCAAACTTTCGAGCTCTCGTCATGCAAGTTGCCTTCACCGTGCAAGTTGCCGATTATCCATTGTTTCTTTACTTCTTTTCTATGTCGCACTGCTGCAGAGGTATTTTGACCTGCGCAGTGATACCTACGTGGAAAAACCTATGCGAAACAATTACACATGCGCGCCAACTTTGGACTTGCGCGCCATAATGCCTTATCCATTTTTTCACATTTCTTCACAAATTTTATGAAAACATAACTTAATTAAGAGTTAATTTATTCATCTTTTGTGCAGATTCAATGATTCCTAGAAGAATTAGAATGACTGATGAACTGGTGAGAAAGCAAATTGATGACATGATGAACGTTTTTTACCATGATTACTATGATATTTGTGACAGTACTCTCCCAAATTTTTCCAAGTACTTGAAGAAATATCATGTTAATTTCCCACAGAGTATTTACTTGCCTCTGTATACGCATGGTCATCTGTAAGGAGTCAGCATTCCAGATGCAAAGAACTATCTGCTTGAGATGCAGCTGCACTGATACTCTTCTATTTCAGTTATTTTGTGCATTAAGAGCAACAAAAATGGTGCGAACTTTAAAATTTTTCTTCCTTGCTATTTCCTTACAGATATGAAAATGGAAAACCATGGGCTGATATGTTTTCCACTGTTGTTTGATGGACAAAAGATTATCATGAAATTAGAAACAATATCTGAAAAGAGTACTCTCTCCAAATGTCTCTTTACTTCCAATTCTCAATTCTCAAATCCATGTATCAATCTTCCAAGTCTCTTGGACAGAAATAGAGTCACTGTTTGATCAGTAGAAAATTTTCTCAAACAGCACTCAACAACATTCTCTTAAAATTGTTCCAAGAAGAGCTGGTATCACTGCCTCTCTTATTGTATCCAGTTGAATGAATGAATTCCAGGTGGCTGCTGATGAAGCTCGAGATTCCATGAATCAAATGAAGAGTTATGTTGAAAGCCTCTTGTAATTCCTGAAAAAGAGACGAGACTCCAGTCTGTGGATGTCCTTCTATATTTTATGCATCAATAAAAACACTTTTATCTTCAATAATTTGTGCATTCCTTCTTTTTCTACCTGTTTTAATTTTTTTTTACTTAAGCCAATGGGCCTAGTAAGTATAGTTTTATTTTTTCTAGGGTTATTATAAATAACCCTACAAACTTTGAATCTTTTATATTTCATGATATTACCTAAAATCATACAAAATGTATGTTTAGTGAGATGGGACATGACTTTTATTCAGAGATCCCTTGTCTTTTGTGGGCAGTTTAATGTCATGCACATTGGATATAAAAATGATAATGTTTAAGGTCGAAATAGCTTTGACCGAATGGATTAAAATTGACTCAATTCCTTGATAATTTATCTGAAAACATATTACCATGTTCAAGTATGAGGGAAAATATGTAAAAGATGACTTATGAAATTTTGAATATGAGGAATGATATGAAAAATGGCTAGAAGGAATTAGAAGAAGTAGTTCCCAAGAATGAAGTTACCACTATTTAACAAACTCGTTAGGGGGTTGAATTATGCAGGGCCACCTAAGGGCATTGGCTGTATAGTCAAATAATAGCATCTTTTTGTTGATAGGTCCATTATGTAGACTACTTATGTAAGGCCGCCTAAGGGAATATACTGCATAGTCATGAAAAAGAACACTAAAAAATTTACTTTTCTACTGCTAAAAAAGATAATGGAAGTTTATGTGGATTCAAATTTTCCAAAGTATAGAGTTTGTTGTATGGAGAGAGATACTTGAATATGGAGAAGATATTTATAAACAAGATTGTCTAAGAACAAGATGAATGTCACTCCTATGAAGGTCTGACCCAAACTTAGGGATGGGAAATATAAACCATACACTTCAATACTTTCAGATCATGAAAAAGAGTATGAGACAAATATATTAAGGATGGTTATTTTTGTGGATCCCTACATATGTGGGGCTTATGTATATATGACTGCCCAAATAGATGAAGATTAGGTTTCACTTGAGGGAAGAAACCCAGGAACAAGGTCCATAAAGGTATATGTACTTTATAGAGATTTGGATACTCTAACTTAGGGCTTACTCCTGAGGAAGATGCCCAAATTAGGAGGGGACTTATGATTGGGTTTTACTCCTGGGAAAGAAGCCCAAATCAAAAGTAATTTCAGACTGGTTAAGAGAAACTATGACTGCGACTTACTCCTGAAAAGGAGGCCCAGGTTAAGGACATTATGGTTGGGGCTTACTCTTGAGGAAGATGCCCAGATTTAAAGGGATTTGTAATTTGGGGCTTACTCTTGAGGAGGATACCTAGATTTGGGAAATTATGACTGGGGCTTACTCCTAAGGAGGATGCCCAGGTCAAGGGACTTGGGGCTTACTCCTAAGTAGGATGCCCAAATTAAGAGAACATGGATTGGGTATTACTCCTAAAAAGGAGTCCCGGGTTATGGATCCTCTCATCTTAAAGGATGAGGTTTAATTAATGAAATCTTTAACCTTAGTGACATAAAGATATGTACATCACTAGGTTTTAAGATATGTTTCACAGAATTCTTTTCGGATTAGGAATCCAACAAAGGAACCATGCCATAAATGGCATTGAAGAGGGTTTTGAAGGATGAATCTTGAATAGGAGAGGTGGATAGGCATACGAGAGGTGAAATAGGAAAGAAGGGAACTCAAAAAGAGAGAGGCGCACAAGTCATGTGTAGGTGCGCATGTTCTACTCGCACAAGTACACTTGCGCAACATAGGGGTACTTGCGCGATGGTCAACCCTTAGGGTAATACTTGGGAAAGACTCGGCTCAAGCCCTTAGTATTATCCCTAGGTGCTTCCAGAAGGGTGGAGCACACGTTTTGTTGAAGGGGTAAGGTGGCGCGCTAGTGTGGAAATTTCCCTTAAGGGCTGGCCACTTAGGCGCACAAGTGTTAATGAGTTTCAACACTTAGGACTCCCCCCCCCCCCCTTTATATCTTCCTTTATAGGTAATAAATTAACTTAGAAGTGTTCAGAAGTGTTGAGAAGAGACTAGGTAGTTGGGAGCTCAAATCTGAGTTTCTAGAATTTTTCCTTCTCAAATGGGGGGCCCACCGGGGGTATTTATAGGCTGGTGAAGACCCTGGGAGAAATTCAAAGAGGGCGCACAAGTCACCTGCGTGACCACTAGGTGGAGCGCAAGTATACTTTCACGAACTTGGTGGAACTTGCGCGACCCAAGTGAAAATGAATCTGTGTTCATGCCTTTGTCAACTTTTAATGTTTCTTCAAAGGATGAATCACATCGAGTTCATGGTATTTCCCTTTTCATTCGTTTAGACTCTATGATGGAAAGGTGTGTCAACACTCACCATAAATGTTGAAGTCATCCATGAAGACTTCCATGCAGTGTTCAATTAATTCGGAAAAGATACTCATCATACACCTCTGGAATGTTTCAGGAGCATTGCAAAGGCCAAAAGGAATTTTTCTATATGCATATGTTCCAAAGGTTCATGTGAAAGTAGTCTTTTCCTGGTCTAGAGGTGTGATTGGGATTTGGAAGTAGCCGGTGTATCCATCAATAAATCAATAGTGTGACTTTCTGGCTAATCTCTCTAGCATTTGATTAGGGAATGGAAGAGGGTAGTGATCTTTTCTTATTTCAACATTCAATTTCCTATAGTCAATTGACACATGCCATTTGTTCTTCACTAGAGTTGTGAATACCACTCCATGTTCACTTGTGACAAAAGTTATCCCACCCTTATTAGGTACAACTTCAATTGGACTAACCCATTCATTATCAGAAATTGGGTAGATAATATCAGCTTGAAGAAGCTTGGTGATCTCTTCCATAACTACCTCAAGTATGAGTGGATTGAGTCTTCTTTGTGGTTGTCTAATTGGTTTGTATAACTCTTCAAGATGGATGTGATTCATGAAAAGGGCAGGGTTGATTACTGGTATGTCATCTATGGTCCAACCTATGGCCTTTTTGTTTTCCTCTAACACCTGAACAAGTTTCGACTCTTCAGTTTCAGTAAGTGAAGCAGAGATAATGACAGTATATGAGTGATCATGGAAAAGGAATGCATATTTCAGGTGTTCAAGAAGAGGTTTTAGATCAGTCACATCTTTCATTTTTGGGTTATAAAACTCAATAATGGAATAATGGACTTCAGTTGCATTAGATTCATTTTCCTTAATATTGTCCAAGGTGGAGCAGCAGAGATCAGATTTGATATTGTGTTCAAGAGAGTTTTCAAGTTCCTCTATATTGATGGAGTATATGAATGATAGGCCGACATCAACTTCACCATTTATGACTTGGTTAATCATGGTGCAGATTTCACAAGATCCTTTATCATCATAACAGGATGAACATGATGGAATGGGGTACAAATGACTCTTAGAAGTGTCCTCAGAAACATGGATTGAGAATGCAGAGTGATCCTCAGATGGGTATCGCATGTCTTGGAAAATGTTTAACTTGACCAGTTGGTCACCAAATTCCATGGATAAGATAACTTAATGGACATCAATCTTGTTCTCATAGTCATGAGGAATGGTCTTCCTAGAATTAGGGGAGATTGAGAAGACTTTGTCTCGCCTTCCATATCAAGGACATAGAAATCAGCAGGGAAGATAAGATCATTGACTCGGACAAGGACATCCTCAATTATTCCCTCTAGACTAGATGTGCTTAGATTGTCCAATTGAATGACAACACTCGTTGGATGTAAGGGACCTAGACCAAGGTTAGATAATATGGATTTTGTCATGACATTAATTGAGGCTCCTATGTCTATAAGTGCATCATCAAAGTTGGAACATCCAATTTGGCATGGAACCGTAAAGGTCCATGGATACTTTCACTTTATGGGAATAGACTACTGCGTGGAAACATTTTCGAAGGTCCTAAGTTGCCTCTTGTGGGTACACAAATCCTTGAGAATCTTGGCATACATAGGAATTTGTTTTATGTCATCTAAGAGGGTAATTTTGACTTCAACATGACTAATCATGTTGAGCATTTCATGATCGAGTTCAAAGGACTTTTTTGGCTTAGAAACAGCTTGAGGAAAATGAATTGGGTTCCTAGGTGTAATTGAAGGAGGTGAGGGAATGGTTTCAGGTTCCTTTTCTAGTTTCTTTTTCTTTTCATTTTCTAGGTCAACATTTAAAGGTGTTTTATATGACTTATATTGAGGTATAAAAATTTTCTTTCCTGATCTAAGTGTAATTGCACTTACATTACCATTGGGGTTGGGTAATGGATAAGCTGGAAGTTGGGAAGAATTGGATGGTTTTTTCTGACTAAGGTGGGATGAAAGTTGACTGATTTGGGTTTCAATGTTCTTGAGGATGGAATAGGTGAAGTATGAAATATCTCCCACTACACTATCCCATGGTTTCTTCTAAGAAGAGGCTTGTCCCGGATTGGGATTACCTAGATTTTGGTTCTTGGGAAAGAGATTGTATTGGTTTTGGAATTGTGAATGCTCACTAGGATAATGGAATCTAGGAGGAGGATTATTCCATTGAAGTTGAGGAATAAAAGGATATGGTTGTTTGTAGTTACCAACACCTTGACCATATTGAAACTGGTTTGGGTTTTGAGGATGGAATTGAGGGGGATGAGATATGGGATTACCATACCTTAGACCATGGTTATATGAAGAAGAGAAGGGCTCAGAGTGAGGTTGGTTAAAGTTTATAAAAAACTGACCTGATAGTTTAGGGTTGGTGTTCCACTGAGCATATATTGCATTAAGCTCCATTGGTATAGATGAATCAGATTGATCCTCTTGATGTTTTGGACATGTGTCTATTAGATGAGATGAAGAGTTAAAGATTCCACTATTTTTTACAGGTCCAGGAAACATTGATTGTAGAGAATATGAGGTTGGGGATTTGGTAGCCACATCTAGTTGTCGCACAAGACCTGTAATTTCACTCATCCACTCAGTCATCTTGTTCGGCTCAATTGATTGATTATCTTGGGCTTTTTTGACTTCAGCATGTGCTTGAGTATATAATTATTGTGTCTTTTCAGCCATGTTACTTATGAGATCTCTTGCAAGTGTGGGAGTTTTATCAAGAAGAGCACTGCCACTTACAGCATCAATGAGAGTTGTCTGCATAACCAATAACCCCTCATAGAAGTATTATATCAAGATTTGGTCAGTAATTTGGTGATGTGGGAAGGTTGCAACAATCTTTTTGTACCTCTCCCAGTATTCATGGAGTGATTCACTTGGTATCTGAGGGATACCACTTATTTCCTTTCAGATAGAAGCAGTACGAGAAGCATGAAAGAATTTCTCTAAGAAGAGTCACTTCATGCCATTCCATGTGGTTATGGAACAAGGAGAAAGGTAGTAGATCCATGACTTAGTAGTTTCAACTAGGGAGAATGGGAATTCTCTGAGTTTAATTTGTTCCTCAGAAACCCCTTGAGGCTTCATGGTACAGCACACCACTTGGAACTCTTTAAGGTGAAGATGTGGATCCTCACCGGCTAGCCCGTGGAAATGAGGGAGAAGATGAATCAAACCCGATTTGAGTTCAAAGTCAGCCACTATATTTGGATATTGAATACTAAGAGGTTGGTAATTCATATCAGGGGCAGCAAGTTCTTTAAGGTTTTGTTCCCTAGGATTGGCCATATCTAATTCAATTGGTTGGACAAGGATTGGTTCCTGAATTACATGATTTTCTCTTATGTTCCTCCTAAGTTGGAAAAGTGTTCGCTCAATTTCAGGGTCAAACAAATCCGATGGATTGTTTGGGAGGCTACGGGGCATTCAGAGAGATGTTGTAAGGAAAAGGAAGATGAGTTTTTCTTTGTGTTTTTTCTGTTTATGATTTTTATGAGAATACGGGTTTTTCTTTTTGTTTTTTTAATCAATTTTTTTATATTTTGTTTTATTTTTTATTCTTTTTTTACAATAACCAAAAACTAATGACTACATAAAGCAACATCCCCGGAAACATGGACATTTGAAACATGTGGTCTATTTTCACCTATCGACTGGTCAAAGTTCTTATGCTCTACTAATGTGTATAGCAGAACTCGGGTCGAATCCTCTGCAAAGATAGTTTTTAAATAGTCAATTGTTTTTAGATGATTGTATTTTGATTAGGGGGGTTGGTTTGTAGAGCTTAATTGAAATGATTGATTAACTATAATTTATTTAACAAATTGATAAATTTTGGGGTGATTTTATCATTAGGGAGTTAAGCTTGTGATATCCTTGAGCTTTGCTTTATATTGCATTTAAATTAACACCCACTTCACAAGAGAAGGTTGATTGGAATTCCTAAGTGTTAAGGCCTTAATCCAAGCCTTAAATTAACATATGGTTCTAATAATTACCATTACTTTTTTATGGTAGTGTATTTATGGTTCCAATAATACATGGAAACCACATGTTAAACAAAATATATCTTTAATCCACAACATGTTAAGTCCAACATACACAATGTTAAATTAACAAATACTCATTGAGCAAATACTCTCAATCACTTAACATCCCTAAATTTTAACTCATCCGAATGAGAGATTTACTCATAAATTTGGGTGTTTATTAATTTGTTTATAATTATTATGATGATAAATTAATAATAGAAGTAAAATAATGTGATAAGAAAAGAGTGGTGCATCGAACACAAAAACATGAACAACGATGAGAATTAAAAAAATGGAATTTTGATTGAATGAGGAAGAAAAAGAAAGGAATGGGATTCAATTGTATTTAAACTATTTAAAGAGCATTAATTTTAATCTACATAAGTTGTATGAGAAAAATAGATATTGAAGAAGAAACTTTCATTAAAACAGAATTACAAAACACAAACTTACAAGATTACAAACGAAGAACAACACAAATGTGAAAAGAAGAAAAGAGAGGAGGAAGGGTATCTCAAGTAAAAACCTGAGTATAGTAGGTCCTATCAATCCATTTTCAAGGATTTGGTCATTCCAATTGATTCTCCTCTCTTCTGAAATGCCAACTCCTTTGAAGGAGAGGAGGGGGATGTATTTATAGCTCAAGGAAGTGGACTGTTTGCATTCTCAATCTGTCCCTCTGATTGGATTGATGATTTGGTCATTCATACAGAAGAATCGCAAGATATCACCTTCTTCAAAGATGTAGATAATACTATTTTCCGACAAATCACAAAATTTGGAGGAATTTTGACCTATGGAGCCAAAGTTATGTCTATTTTATTAGAAACTTTTAATCTGTTTATTTCAATGCAATATTTTTGAAGTCCAAAATGTGAAAGGGCTTTTGAATAGGAATATAACTTCAAAGCCGAATGATTTTTTCAACAAAGTCTGTGGTCTATATCTCCTCTTTCATGCTGCAAAAGGGAAGAATTATTTGATGATTACATCATGTGATATGTCATGAATAGTGTCTGGATTTTAATTCTCAGACAAAATGGAGGGATAGAATTCAAATCTTCATTTGGGAATCTTTTTCTTGGATTTGGGCCCTGAAATTTTAATCCTTGATTCTTTTTTATAATCAAGAAAACATGGTGGAGGTTCATAAAATTTGGGCTTCATGAGTGAGACCAGTAACTCAATCATCATGGCTAGTCCAGTTTCTTCACAAATTCTTTGGGTCATCTTGTGTGGTCCATATGGGCCTTCAAATTGAATAATTGTCACATGATTACTTCTAATGATATGTGATAAATTTAATAAGGAATCCTAAAAACAAGAATCAAACAATTTTAATCAGTAGGGTGAGAGGTATAAATAAAATAGTAAACTGACTCAATTGGACTACTTCTAAAAATGCTCAAAAATTATACTTAGTATTAAAACATTAATATTTCACACAAATTATGCACATTTCATATAAAATAAGTAAAGGGAGTATATAATAATTCATGAAAATATTATTACCATCACCCATCGATATCTGAGTACATAGGGTCTCATAATCTTTATCCACAAGTTTTTCCTCTCTAAATCACTATAAAATTAAAGGGATGATAATCGTCTACTAGAGTTAAGATGAACCATCTCTTTCCATAAAGGATAACTGTAATAAGACCAACTGCTCTAACAAATCATTCATAAACCTCAAACAATATCTTATAATAAGATAATCCTCTACCATGTTCCCCTACCCATGAGTATAAACAATTTCAAATTCATACTCCCAAAGGAAATATAGCCATTGTCTCTATCTCAAGTTAATATACTTTTGAGAGAATATATAATCGATACTCTTCTAATCAGAATAGATGATAAATCTCTCTCCCATCGAGTAGTTTTTCCACATATTTAATGCGAAGTCTACCAATTCTAACTCAAAATCATGGGTTGTGTAGTTCTACTCATGTGGTTTCAACTATAGTGAACCATAGGTAATCACCGCCTTCATCTACATCATAACACAACCAATCCCAGTTCCTGATGCATCGCAGAACACTATGTACTCAACACCCTCCTCTAGATATATTAATATGGTATTTATCATCAATTTATACCCCAACTTTTGAAAATATTGTGAAACATCTCTGTCAACGTGAAAGGATTCCCCTTTCATGTCAAAGCTGTCCTGGGTGCTGATATCCTGGAGAAATTAGGTATGAATATTTGGTAATAATTTTTCAACCCAATTAAGTTATGCACCTCCATCATGCTCTTGGGAGGTTCCTAAACTAACACTAACTTGACCTTGGATGGGTCCACGACCACCACATATTCTAAGATAAATTGTCTTATAAATTAAACCTTTGGAATCTAGGAATGACACTTTGAGAGATTTCTATAAAGTTGATGCTCTCTGAGTATTCCTAGAACCATCCTCAATCATCTCACATGATACTCATTGGATGTCCAGTACACAAGGATGTCATAGATTAAGACTACAGTGAACCAGTCTAACAAAGGATGAAAGATTTGGTTCATGAGACCCATGAACACTTCTAGTGTGTTAGTAAAGCCAAAGAGAATCATTATGTTCTCATAGTGACAGTAGCGATATCTGAAAGTTGTCTTTGGTATATCCTCATCCTATACATCGAACTGGTGATATTCGAACTTCAGGTCAACCTTTAATAACCATCATGCCCCTCTAAACTAATCAAATAAGTCATTGATCCTCAACTTTGGATACCTGTTCTTTATGATCTCCTGGTTCAAGAACCCATATTCCACACACAACCTCATGCTCTCGTCCACCTTCATGGAGAACAAAACTGGGGTTCAATAAGAACTACAGGTCTAAAAAATTCATTCCTTTTTAATTCCTCCAACTACACCCTCATCTTATAAAGCTCTACGGGATCTATCATATATGTCATTATATATATTGTTGTCATCCTGTGGTGTATATAAATGAATAAGTCTTTCTATTAGTGGAGATATAAATTTGGAACATCCCAAGGGAAGATGTCCTTGTACTCCACCACCAATTTAGAAAACTAGGAACATATTACAGCCACTACACCAAGGGTCATTCTATCCAACTTGTGAGTAATCTTCATTCACCCTCTTATTCATGATTCCATCCTATGCTTCATGGGTTCTTATTTTCACTAAAAAATGGTAACCTAGTTCTGTTACTGTGGACACACCAATCCTCCACCTGAAACAGTCACTGTGGGAATGAAATGTGGATAAAACATTCATACCTTAGATGGTTTCATAAGGCCTCATAGTAGCTAGAATGATATACCAACAGAAACTATTGCCTCCATTATTCATTTCACATTATCGGAAGAAGTGTTTAATCATTGATTCATCTCATATAGGGGCCTCCAAGTCTAAAGGTCGAGTCAATGGCTCAACTAAAATCTCTATTTCTCAAATAAAACATGTATAATGAAATCAATAAATAGAACCTATTTCTATCAATAACTAATATAAGGTTTAAAAGAGACATATCTTACTTCATATCATTCCTAGAGCCTCTGGATCATAATCCCCGACCACCTACAGTTGTCCCCTCCTCTATCCTCCATCTCCCTAAGCCTAACGTCGGTAACCTGGGGATGGTGGAGGTAACAATTCAAAACATATTCCACCTTCTACTACTCTCCTAGCTCCTCTTCCACATCTTCATCACTGTGAACTTTCATGATCCTGACGTTGTCTTTACATCGACAACCCATCCACAGTTTCTCTATTATCCATATGGTGGGTAGTACAATCTCAAGAAAGACATACACTTTCATCACATATGTGGAACCAATTTTCTTTGTGTGGACTAGAACTATTTTGTGAGTACTAAACTATAGACCCTCTATCCTAGGATATCCTCCTGAAATGTATTGCATATCTACATCCCTGAGACTGACATCATCCCCCTAATATCGAGGTATCTACTCCTACTTTCCTACAACCAACAACCATTGGTTCTGTCTTCTCAACCAAGAAAATCACAACCACCAAATCTCTCTCTACCACCCTAGAATCAGTAGGAATTCATAGAGGGAAAACACTTTCTTGTTGATATCTATGCAGCCCTCGCTCGAAAGTCTGAGCCTTGATGAACTAGTTAGAAACCACATTCATCAAGTACCTAGAGATATTGGTAAACCTCGATTAATACTTACCTACTATCATGTTTCCCTAATATATTTGTAGAATATCATTAATATGTTCAACACTCAACATATATGGAGATAAATCCTATCATAAAATATGGTAATACACTAATCATTCTAGTGGTTTCCCATTGTCTGACTAGGTCACAAACCCCCATAATAATCCTACTGAACCAAGGAAAAGGCTCGCCTATATAACCACAATATTCTCTAATGGTGTCCTAAATGAATGAAAAACCTAGGTTATCGGCTAAATCTAATTCTTATCCTTCATTGGGTCAAGATCACCTCTGAACCTGAGGGGTATCCATTATGGAAACTCATTACGTGAACTCATTCTGTGCACCTCATCTATTGGTACTGTGGGTACCATGTGCTACTCTACAGGTGGTGGTATATCTGGTGCACCACCTAAGGTAACATATCTTCAAATGGTCCTTGTATTTATGCCACATCACTAAAAAAATCATCCTCATGATTCTCATACTAAACCATAGCTAGAATATGTCATGAAGGGATCTTGAAATAAATAAGATGTTCAATATTCAATGAGTATATCTTGGGAGATGAATCAATTAATGAAAACCAAAACCCATTCTTATATGTTTCATGTACCATTTATTTCCTTCCAACCAATTTTTGCATTTACCAAATAAAAAGGTAGGAGATCAGAGTCCTTGTATATGGATAAATCTACCACCACACTAACACTGGAGTCCCTGGATGGAATTTTGAACTAGAACCACTAAGGACTATTACCCAAAACCTATCTCACATACTTTGGTGCTAAGCTAGAACTGACTACTCTGATACCACTATGTCATGAATTGTCCCAAAGGGGCTCATTCCATGACTCCCCATGCCCACCTCCAATAGGTTGAGGGTTGGCGACTAGCACCGAGTTAGCATATCACTAACATGGGAGGCCATAGCCAAAGTATCTGCACACACACACCCATATCCAGTCCCAAAAAATGATTAAGTGTAAAAACAACTGAACAACCATTCATGCATACATATAAATCCCACAACTAGAGTATGAACAAAAGTAATGGAAAGTAAACATTTCCAAATATAATCCAATCAAAACGAGATTTAAAATAAGTCCAACCTAAATGTAAAACTTGGGAATTATATCTAGATACCATAGGTACACTCCTCAGACTATATAATCTCACTAAACACCATTTATGAATCTATCAAAAGCTCGATTATCTTCACAAGACATGACACTTTTAATCAAGTCCCAAGCTTGGGTGAGTATAACAATACTCAGTAGCACACCCCAAAAACATGAAGCAAACAAGAAAATAATATAGTCAGATCAACACAGGTAAATATATATAGCACATATAACAAGAATTTATAGATATACTCAACAAAGACACACATTCTAAAGGTAATACCAAATAATAATTCCATCCCAGGATTTTGGATCGAAGGTTCTATAAAGAACAGGTCCAAAAGAAAAATGCTCCTAAGTCTAAAAGCACTGATGACATCCTTTTGAGAGGTAATGATAATCAGGTCTCATGATTAGAAGTACTTGTTGATATTTCAAAGAGATATGATACCCAAATGAGGATCACTCCCAATTCTAGGGGTATACCAACAACTCAATATGGATTAACACATTAAGTATAGGATCGGTGGTCGTGTAGTTTTGGTCATTATGATACCAATAACTCTATATAAGGAACAAATATGAATAGGTTATCTCACTATAGGCCTCATATAATCATTACAACAACTCTATCCAAGAATTCATGATAAATGGATCACTATCCTATATATAAGAGTTGATTCCATACAAACCCTTAGGGAATGGATATGGGTAATGTTCTCTAATGAAACACATCCATGATAAAAAGGAGAAGGGACTCAAGCCAAATTTTAGAGAGTACATGGAATGTAGTTGTGTTACATGCCATGTCTCTTTGACCCTAGGTCCTACTCATGTAAATGGATTGTGTCTATGTATGTGTCTGTGTAATAGCACATTATGTGCATATTCCCATGTACTCTGACTGTGTACCACTATATGACTATACCTGTGTACACAAGTCAAAGATGTTTCTCTGTGTGAGTAAATAGCATTCTCGGGCCCATGTACCTTAGATCGTGTTTGTGTACCCTCTGAGGTACACGTTGATCCTCTAGGAAGATTTCACATGCCATGTGATAGTGTCACAAGCTATGTGACAGGGTTACAAGCCATGTGACAGGGTCACAAACCATGTGATAGGGTCACACGCCATGTGACGGGGTCACACGCCATGTGACATGGTCACACGCCATGTGATAGAGTCACACACAATGTAATAAGGTCAAACGCCATGTGATATAGTCAGATTCAATTTGACCCTTAACTGCCTCCCAAATCCTAGCCACCACTGGGAGGGACCCAAATTCCATGTAATACCTGATTAAACTCCATCTGGATATGGTTTTTTAGAAACCCGTGTTCATCCTTCTACGCATGCCTGAACCACTACCACCAAGAAATATAATTTCCTTTGTGACAAAAATATAGGATATATCCCATCTTAACCTCATTATAGTAATTACCCTTATTTCATCCCATCTATCAACATAGAAAATGGATATTTGCATCATTCTTAATTTTCCATTGAAGAACACAAAATTGGGAATCCAAAACTGTCTGATATTCCACTGCTTCTATCTTTTATCCACCATTATGTCATGCAGATCCCAAATCTACAATTCTGAACCGTTACACCAGGAATCGGTTGTGAAACATTTGATTTTTCCGATATATATGAAACTACAGTCCAAATTAATAATTACCACAATTAATGAAGAAATTAGGGTAGAAAATTACAAGACCAATTATGAAGAATGAACCTTGGTCTATGTTTGTTTCGACTTTGATCTATTGTTGTTAGAATGAAGAATGAAGAGATAACAATTAATTACAAATATATTCTACCAATTACTGATTAATATAACCCATCCTATAATATGCATGATCTAAGGATAAATATATTGGTTTATTGATATGTGTTTGTCCTAGAAACGAAAAGAGGTAAGGAAAACCATGTCAATTCTATCCTACCTTGATTTAGATTTATCGCTGATAAATAAAAAAGTGGCATCATTGTCATTGTCAAGATCCTCTGATTCTATTGAACGTTGATCATCGATCTACGATCTAGTTGTCTTTCATCTGAGAGAGACCCTCAATTCTCTCTCCAATGTGTCTCTAATTGTACTAGGGTTATGTAGATAACCTTATAATTTTTTCATAATGTCCTATTTAAATACATGTTCGTCGTAGTGCCAAGGAAAAAAATAATTATTTATTTATTTTATTTATTTTATTTATTTTACTCCCATGAAATTTTTTTTTACAGAAACCCCACACCAACCAAGGATATGTCATTCCTAGGGTAAACCCCATGTTATGAACTTTTTAGTTCCCTCAGATTTATAATCTAGGTGACCATTTAAAACCTATTCCACTTTTTCAGGAAAACAGTGCACCTATGCTATTTAATATATTTAATATATTTCTAACATTTATTCTGTGCACACCATGTCTCAGAATCGTGCTTCATATAATTACATGGTATCAAAAATAATCCATACAATATCCAAAAATGAAGCATGGAAAATATGATTTATTATATGAATCATATTGAGATTCCAAACAAGAAAAGAAGGGAATAACACTTTTTTGAGTGCTTCATGAGGAAATGTTCACATTATTATTGTGGGTCCATTGATCCAATATTTTATGAGAAATGGATTAGTATCACTAAAAAGATATTTTCCATTCTACAGTGCTTGGAAAATTAAAATATTATTTTGGTTGTTTATCATTTTTAAGGTGAATCAGATCAATTGTGAGATATAATCAAGAACATGAAGCAACATGATTAAATTGACTCCATAGAGAGGGATAAGATTAAGAGCCTATTTTTTATAATTAATTCCCTCATATTCTTCATACAAAAATGGAGAATGATTTTTCTTGAGCTAATATAGATGGATGATGAATTTATTAGTAATAATAATGATTGTTTTATAATACTTTCAAGGTACGATTCTGGTATTTTCTTTGAACTAGAAAGTAAGGATGACCAATCCTTTAGTATCTTCAAACTATGTTTTCAAAGGGTTTTATTTATAAGAGGCTTCAGTAGTTATGAATAAATCATTTGATGTGCTATAATGGATGAAATATAGATTGGATTTACCCACTAATCTCATGGTTTTGATAATAAAATAAATCATCAGTTGAAAATAAATTCTAAAAAACATTAAGATAAATGAGGTTTCCTTTGTGTTCAAAGGGTAGAAGGCACCAGGGAAGAAATTTTAATCAGGGGACTCATAAATGTTTTAAGGGTACATTCTAAATTCATTGATCATATCAAATACTAAATTTATTTGAAGATAATATTCAATAAAAGGAACAATAAAAAATATCAATAAAATGAACCACCTACCCTCTAGTGTTTCAAATGTAAGGAGTATAGGAATTATGACAACCAATTATCAAACATAATGGTTAATTACAATGATCAATGTCATAAACCACTTAATCCTATGAAGGGAAATGATATGTGATCATGATTATTAAAGTGGATAATTAAGTGGTGAAAGGTACATCTACCATCCACTCTAGAACTACAAATGTCGTATTTTATTCTTAATCTACCCATCCTATTATATCTAAAGAATGTTCTAATGGAATCATAGTACCAACTCATTAATTAGATGCTGAATTAGAAATAAAACCCTTTAATGGTAAATTTATTACATATCGAGTCTATTATTCTTCTTTGATTGATGTCTTTCATAAAATGATTCGTACACATCTTTATATTCACCCTATGGTTGAATTTGATGTTATTTTAAGCATATATTGGGTTTATTTAAATAAATACCATATAAATTTACATGGAAGGAAAGTAAAATTGTATATTTTGAACTAACCTCTAGTTTTATATTGGTGGGTTAATAAATGTGAAATTCCAATAGAAATTCAATCCATTATATGTATCTTGATAACTATTCAAAAGGGGTGTTTATCTTATATGGTTTGGGAGAAACTCAACATTGATGATATACTGATTATGTGTGAGATGGTTGATGTTTTCCCAGAAGATTTCCCTAGTCTTCAATGAAATTGTGTAGTTGTGTTTTCAATAGAACTCTGTCCTAGTGATACACTATTTCAATCAGTCCATTTTAAAAAGCCCTAACTGAGTTTAAATAATTGAAGAAGAAACTCCTTGAGAATCTTAAAAAGGATTTATTTAGCTAAGTATATCGCCTTGGAAAACACCAATATTTTTGTTAAGAATAAATACTTTTCAAGGTGAATATGCATTGATTATCGATAACCTAACAAGATCACAATAAAGAATAAGTATCTTATACCTTGTATTAATGATTTATTTGATCAATTTCTTACAACTCAATAATTTTCCAAAATTTATCTTCATTATAGATATCATAAATTAATTCTCATGGAGGATATACCAAAGATCGCATTTCATATATAGTATAGATATAATGAATATATTATGACAAAATTTGGTCATAATAATCCCCCCCACTATCTTTATGGATTTAATGAATAAAGTCTTTGGATATTACCTATATCAGTTTATGATAGTCTTTATAAATTATAATCATATATATTAAAAGAGAAATAAATACTATGAATATCACCGAATGATTATATTGAATACCCCAAGGAAGGGGAACTTGTATAAAAATTTACAAAGTCAGAATTTTGGCTATAAAAAGATTCATTTTTAGTCATAAAATCTCTATCAAGGGTATATCAGTGATTCTATCGAAGATATAAGTTATTGAATGTTGAACCTGACCATCCACTATGATCGATATCTAATTTTTTTCTTAGCTTGGATGGACATTATCAGTTCTATATAAGATAATACTTCTTGATTATTTAAACCATTCCCCAAGTTAACTTTGAAGGGATCCAAGTTCCTTTTTTAGACGAATATGGGAAATAATTTCAAGGAACTCAAGAGAATGTTAGTCCGTACACCTGTGTTTAAATTACCCAGAATTGGGTAAGGGTATTTGATACTTTTTAATGCATTGAAGAAGTTAATGAGATTCATTCTCATGAAGAATTATATAGCAACAGCTTTTACCTCATGACAATTGAATGTTCATGAGAAAAATTACCCAACTCATGGTTTGTAGTTAACTATGTTAATTTCTTCATTAAAGATATGGAGGAATTATTTTTATGGACTATGTTTTGATATATATACTGATAAAAAGGGCATAAAGAATCTATTAATATAGAAGGAGTCACTACTGGAAATGGTGGTTTTCCCAATGGATATATACCAACGGTTTGAAGAAATCATTGGTAAACTGTAAAAAAGCCACATTTTCCAACGGTTTGCTCAAACCATTGAAAAATTCGTTAAAATAATTAATATTTCCCAACGGTTTTCCAGAACTATTGGGAGAGGTTAAAGTTCTCTAACATATACCAACGGTTTTAATAAACCATTTGTAAAGATATGCTTTCCCAACAGTTTTAAAAAACCATTGGGAAAGTTTTCCCCCAAATACACAACACCCCAGCTTCCAATACTCCTGACTGCAGACCTAATCCAGACCTCCACTCGAAGTCTTCTCAGCCTCAAAACACCTTCCAGCTGAAGATCCATCTTCAATCAAACAAATTTTTATCTCTACACTTCAAATTAGTAAGTTAGTTTTACTTTTCTTCCTATTTTTATTTTATGTTTGATGTTTTGATTTCTAGTAAATTAGAATTAGTGATATTAGAGTATGGAACCCTTTTTTATGTTTTTTTTTTCTACACTTCATACATCCTAAATGTTTTGTTTAGTGGGGTTTTTTAGAACAGGGGTAAAGGGTTTGTTTTAGGTTTTTGTTTAGTGGGGTAAAGGGTATGTTTTGTGTTTGTTTTATGTTTGTTTTATGTTTGATTTATGTTTTTTGTTTAGTGGGGTTTTATGTATTATGTTTAGTGGGGTTTTATGTTTTTTGTATGGTGAAATGGATAATGCATGCTATTTTTTCTTTCTTAATGAATAAAATGATTTTAGATAAAAATACCCTAAGGGGGTGCAGGAGGGGTAGGGGGTTCTCCAAGTGTGGGGTGTTGTCCAGGTGTGGGGGGACTATCCAGGTGGTGGGTGGGCTATCCAGGGGGTGGGGGATCTAGGGGGATATAGGGTTGTGGGGGAGGGGGTATGGGCTACCCCAAGGAGGGGGTGTGGGCTGTCCAGGGGGGGTCAGGGTGTGGTGCCCGGGTGGGGGAGGGGTGTGGGGTGTCAAGGGAGGGGGTTGGGATGTCCAGTGGGTGGCAGTCCAGGTGGGGGGGATGTCCAGGTGGGGGTGGCTGTCCAAGTGGGGGATGTCGAGGTGGGGGGGATATAGGGGAGGGGGATTGGCTATCCTTGGAGGGGGTGGGGGTTATCCAGATGGGGGAGGAGGTATGGTCTACACAAGGAGGGGGGGTTGTCCAGTGGAGAGGGGTGTGGGGTGTCCATGGGGGGGTGGGTGTGGGCTATCTAGGGGTGGGCTATCCAGGTGGGGGAGGGGTATGTGATTTCCAAGGAGGGGGGTGTCCAGGGGGGTGGGTGTCTAAGCGGGTGAGGGTGACTTATACCCCCTAGACCCCCCCCCCCCACACACACACACCCCTGAACCCCCCCCCCCCCCCCCCCCCCGACCCCCCTGGATAGCCCCCGCTACCCCCGTGGACAGCCCACCCCACCCCCTGGACACCCCGTACCCCCTGGACAGCCCCCACCGCCGTGGACAGCCCGCCCACCCCCCTAGACACCCTGTACCCCCTGGATAGCCCTGCCACCCCCGTGGACAGCCTCCCACCCACCCTCTACCCCTGGACATCCCTGCCCACCCATGGACACCATGTACCCCCCTGGACAGCCCTTCCACCCCCTGGACAACATTCCCACCCCCTGGACACCTCATACCCCCTGGACACCCCCCCCCCCCCGCTGGAAATCCCCCCACCCCCTGGACACCCTCGACCCCCTGGACAGCCATGCCACCCCCGTGGATAGCCCACCCACCCCCTCGACACTTCGTATCCCCCCCTGAACACCCCCTGGAAATCCCCCACCCCCTGGATATCCTTGACCCCCCTGGACTACCATGCCACCCCCGTGGATAGAGACCACCCCCTGGATAGCCCGTACCCCATGGTCACCCACCACCCCCACCCTCATGGACCCCCCCCCCCCTCGGACACCCACCCACCTCTCCCTGGACACTCGACCATCCCCTCGGATGCCCCCAACCCTCTGGAAATCCCCCCGCCCACCCCTTGACACCCTCGACCCCACTGGACATCCACGCCACCCCTATGGATAGCCTGCCCCCCCCCCAGACACCTTGTACCCCCTGGACAGCTCCGCCACCCCCATGGACAGCCCGCCCACCCCCTGGACACCCTGTACCCCCTAGACAGACCCTCCCACCCCTTAGACACCCTTTTCACCCCCTTGGACAGCCCTCCCACCCCCATGGACACCCTTATCCCCTTGGACAGCCTGACCACCCCCATTGACAGCCCGCCCACCTGGACACCCCAACCCCCCTAGATAGCCCCCACCCCCTGGACACCTCTGACCCCCTTGATAGCCCTGCCATCCCTTGGACACCCTGCTCCCTCAAGACACTCCCTCCCCCTTGGGAAATGTAATTGATCACTCAAATTATCTACTAAAATATAAAATTTCATCGATCTAAAATTTTGTCAACTCTTAAATAATTCTCCTCCAAAAGTGTACATGATCTTGTGCACTCATATATAGTGTTTCAAAGGTTTTTTGTTATAAATATAGAATTTTTTTGTCTTTAATATTATGATTCCCATATAGAGTAGTGTGTCAGTTATGGTTTCATATAAAGTGAGAAATTCTCGTTTACATAAATATATTTTCGATGAAACTTCAATTATATTGAATTTATTTTGACGAAATGACTTATAATAATTATTTTTTTACAGAATGGATAAAATTTGGATGTATGAAACTGATCGGATCTCAAGCGATTTTCGAAACATTTTGGAGATCTTTTTAGATTTCTCATTTCACAATGCTTCAGATAATGGTCGCATACACTTCCCATGTTCCAATTTTGTTGGCAGACCTTGGTTGAGCCATGAAGAAGATAGCTACCACATAACCAAATATGGTTTTCAAGAAAACTACTATGTGTGGTCTCACAATGGGTAGAAAATGAAATCTCAAATTGTGGATGATTCAAATGAGAGGACTGGAGTGCAGAATTTGTTATATGACTGGTTTCCATTTATTAATCATCATGAAAAAGAAATGATTTCAACCCAAGAAGGCTTTGATATGAGCACACATGATGTGTCTAATGAAAATGATCGATATTGTAAGGGTGAAAAATTGAATGATGTTGCCACGACTCTAGTATATCGACAGTGTGATAAATTGAAAAATCTATAATTTTAAATCCAATTATTTCATGGGAAAAATATATATGGGATTTCTAATACATAAGTCGATTAAATTCATACCTTCTTGAAGGATTTACTTACAGATGATGAAAATATTCCCTCAAACCACTATATGGCATGGAAGTTAGTTGACGAAATTGGATTTTCTAGAAACAAAATTCATGCTTGCCTGAAAGATTTCAGTTTATTCTGGGAGGAAACTGTTGATCGAAATGATTTTATAAAATGTGGCACATCATGCTGGATGTCAAAATCTGATGGAACACCATCTCGCATGACACAGAAAGTAATGTGTCACTTTCCATTGATTCCAAAACTCCAGAATATTTTTATCTTTGATAAAATATCAATAAAAATGAGATGGAATGATACCAATAAAAAGAAGACTAATGATGAGTTGCTTCACCCTGCAGATGGATTTTCATGGTAGAGATTTGATGCTCGATATCCTGATTTTGTAGTTAAAGTGCATAATGTGAGGTTGGGTCTTTCATGGGATGGTTTTAATCCGTTTAAGCAGATCCTTCGCACATCACATGGCCATTTTTTATACATATTTATAATCTTCCCCCATGGTTTTTTATGAAAAAATAGTTCACTTTCATGATTATACTCATATCTGGCACTTCTTATCCGACATTGATATTGACCTATAAATGCAACCTTTAATAAAAGTGTTTAAACATCATTGGTATGTGGGTGTGTGAACATATGATGCATATTCGAATGACATATTTCAGATTCATGTTGCGCTTATGTGGACGATCAATGATTTTCAGGCTTATGCAATTATGTATGGATTAAGCACGAAGGGAAAACAATCATGTCCTATTTGTATGAAGAATAGATGATCCAGAAGACTGAAACATCATTGTAGTTTCAGTTTTATGGGACATCGATGATTCTTTCCAATAGAACATCCATATAGAAATAATCGTTGAAGATTTTATAATACCATATAGACTAATGATCCACCTCAGCATATGTCTGGAACTGATGTGATTAATCAATTGATAGATTTCGGTTTTTCATTCGGGAAGGGTAAAATGAAATCTAGAAAGAGAAATAATATTTCCACTGAAACATGTTACAATTGGAGGAAGAGGAGTACCTTTTCTGATTTTCCTTATTGGTCAACCAATTTATTACATAATTGCTTAGATGTAATTCACATTGAAAAGAATATATATGTAATTTTGCTTTCGATAATTCTAAATGTTAAGGGAAAGGCAAAAGATGATTTGCGGTCTTGGAGTGACTTGCTGGACTGTGGCATCAGACCACAATTGCATCTTGTGCATATCAGGGAAAATAAATGGCATGTTCCATGTTCATATTATGTGATGACACCTATATAAAAAAAATTCTAGAATTATTAGAGATGATTAGACTTCTTGATGGCTATTCAAGAAAAATATCTAAATGGGTTAATAGAACAGAGTTGAAGCTAAATTTTTTGAAGACTCATGATCATCACGTTCTTCTGCATGAATTGATTCCATTAGAAACACTTCATCTTTTTTCCAATAATGTAAGGGTG